>JALJCO010011800.1:0-664272 GCA_023101725.1 Atherinomorus stipes
CTCCTTCTTCCTGCGCTCCTGCTGCTTCCTCCTCCTCCGTGGCTCCTTCCTCCCGGGCTCCTGCTGCCTCCTCCTCCGTGGCTCCTTCTTCCTGGGCTCCTGCTACCTCCTCCTCCGTGGCACCTTCCTTGGGGGCTCCTGCTGCCTCCTCCTCCATGGCTCCTTCCTCCCAGGCTCCTCCTGCCTACTCCTCCTTGGTCCTTTCTCCCGAGCTCCTGCTGCCTCCTCCTCTGTGACTCCTTCCTCCTGGGCTCCTGCTGCCTCCTCCTCTTCCTCCGTGGCATCTTCCTCCCGGGCTCCTGCTGCCTCCTCCTCCGTGGCTTCTTCCTCCTGGGCACCTTCTGCTTCCTCCTCCTCCTCCGTGGCTCCTTCCTCCCGGGCTCCTGCTGCCTCCTCCTCCGTGGCTTCTTCCTCCTGGGCACCTCCTGCTTCCTCCTGCTGCCTCCTCCTCAGTGGCTGCTCCCACCTTGGACCCTACCTCCTCCTCCACCTCACTCACCTCCCTGCTGGATGCCCCCTCAGCTCCCAGTGACCTCGGGGTAAATAAATCTTCCTGATGTGTCAGTACATGAACCCAGTCTACCTGCTGACAGTCAGACCTCATGCTGGTGTTTATGTGGTTTTTCAGGCTGTTGATGCGTCCGGCGTTCCAGGCATGGAATGGTTGGACAAACTGGCCAACCTTCTGGTTCAACTGAGTCAGGAGGATTCTCTAGCCCTCAGCAACGATGAGGTTAGTTACATTTATTACTTTGCCCATATAAAATAAAGGAAATGAATAAAAGAAAACTTTCTTGGTCTCCAAAGGGAATTGGTGGATATTTTCCAGTGCCATGCAGTGTTTTAAACATCATTAATTTAGGTTTGGCTTGTCTGATGAGCTGTTTGTTCTGTGTCTTTGTTAAGGTGGATGAAGTTGTTATCCTGTGGAATAACCTGCTGGACTTTGACAAGCAGAGGGTGGAGTTTTCTGCCAGACACCAGAGCCAGCTGGACACGGGGAGGTTCAGGTCACCCAAGAAGAAAAAGGAGTTCACGCCAGGAGTTGAGAGCCTCAAGAGGCACGCCCTCACCACCACCGCCCCTCTTGCCCAGTGGCCAGATTGCTGCCGCCTGATTGAGGCCATCTTTGTCCGTCTCTGCGCCATCCACCGGAGTCCGAAGAAGAGGGGGACAATCTCCGTGTCCAGATGGGACCTCATCTTGGCGGACTACAGAAAGATCAGGCAGTGCATTCGGGGCAACGGGGCAGTGATGCAGCGGACCAACCTGCAGCTGGTGGACGTTAGCCACACCACCCTTGTGCAGTGGCACAACAAGAGGGTGAAGAAGCAGGACACTGCAGTGGTGTTGCAGGGGCTCAACCTGCCCAGCCGCCTGTCTGCAGCAGCCGACCCTCTTCCTGCTGCAAATGTGCGGCCTGCATTTCCAGCTCCCATACCTGGCCCCTCTCACCAGTACCACCTCCCCAGCAACACTGTGGGCCAGGCAAAGACAAAAAAAAGAAAACTTGCAGCTCAGCCACTTCAGGCGTCTGCTGCAACAAGGCCTCCTCACCAGCGGCAGCTCTTTCCTGCCCCACCTCCACCTCCACCCCCCAGCCCTCAGCTGGTGATGCTGCCTCCACAGGGCTCACCCATGCTGCCTTTTCTTCTGGCTGGTCCACAGGCCCTGGGTTTCGCCCTCCCATCTCCTGGGGTTGTTCCCCTTGCCCCTGCCCTTGACCCTGCCCCTGCCCCTGCTGCTGTCCGCAAACGGACCCGCAAAGTATTGCACAATACTTGCAATAAATGCGGGCTGTTTCGGAGAGCAGAGACCAGGCACAGCCAGTATAAGGGCATCATTTACTGCCCGTCTGTAGAGACTGTGCCCAAAGAGCAGTGGCTGGAGGACATTAAAAAATCCCAGCAATAGCTGTCCTTCATGAATGCTCCCTTTTGTAGATAGCTGTACATAGTTTTGGTAGTTTTGTATGTTCTGTGTTTTTTTATACAATTTTTTTTACCATTTGTAAATAGTTCTTTTGAAAAAACATGCCTATCATCCCTTGATAATTTTGTACATAGTTTTTACATAGCTTTGTTTGTTTTCTATATTCTTTGTTAATTGATCCATGTTCTTTGTGTTTCTATTTCTGTTTTGTGTGTTTGTAAATAGTTATTTATAATTGTTGAGTACATTACCTCTGATTCAACTTTCAAAATAAATTTGTTGTTACAAAAGTAGTTAATTCCCCTTGTTTATTTTTATTTTATTTTTTAAGAAATAACCTTCACACATGTAACAGTGTAATAATGCAATAATTTTTATTTATATACATATATATATATATGTATATATACATATATATACATAAATAATTACAAATATATAGATATACTGTACATAAAAACTTAAAAAAGAATGAACAGAAAATGTGAATGTCACCCCACCTTCTCTTCTTTAATACTTTTGCTCCATTCTTCTTCTTAAAGTCCTTAAAGTTTGCAGCAATGGCCCAAAAAGTAAGAAAAAATGGGACACAATCATCTGCCAAAGGCTGGAATCGAACCCACAATTATGTGATTATTGCCATTTTTTCTCTCCTTTTTTCTTCCCCCGTCCTTCCCCCTTTCCATTTTTTCCTCCCATGAAACAGACTGTTGTTCCCCAGCTTGTCTCTGTGGCACAATCGGTCAGCGCGTTCGGCTGTTAACAGAAAGGATGGTGATTCAAGCCCACCCAGGAACGTTCAGACTAGCCTTTAACCCTTGTTCAATTCCAACTTCGCTAAGTTGACAGTTTCTCCCCCACCCTGCTCTCTGTCATTTTCTGGGGTCTCATTTATAAAGCTTGCTTACGCACAAAACAGGGCCTGAAAGTGGCGTAAGTGTTTTTCCACGCAAAGTTTCAGATTTATAAAAACAAACCTGACGGGAAAATGTGCGCACCTGTACACAAATTCTGAACCTTGCGCACGAACATTTTGGAGACGGGAAACTGGCGGCACCGCTGGTAAGATGATGAGCTGAAGCCACGATCATGCATTTAACCATCATATCAGACTGGAGACCATCGTAAACCCCCGTCTGTTCCTGGATTGAGCTGTACAATCCATAAGCCTCATTTAAGAGAGCTACAGTAGGCTGCAGCTTCAATTATATAGGATGACAGTTATTGGTAGGTTACCTGTAACAAGGTGTGGAGGCTGATTGTAATTACTGAGTAAACGGTGATACTCGTAGCCTACGTAATGCTTCACAATGGATGCGCTGCACTGCTGGAAGATTATGGAAAGAAGAGGATAAAGATGGAGAGAGTTTTTAGAAGCCACGAATATTCCTTGGGCCATGATTACTGACTGATGCCGATAGATTCCCCAGAGCATCCTTCCCGAACTGGGGATTCTTAGATCATTTCAGAGGGTCGCCAGACGATTGTAATTGCTGTAAACTATACATTTAGAATTTTTAGGGTTGTCAAAATAAATCTGTTAATTAGGCATGATAATCGAAAACTGGTTCCTCGGGGCCATCGATAAGGAATGGATCAATTTCCCGGAATCGAACCCCGTTTTGAGACCCGGTTCCCGTTATCGATGCCTTGACGTGATTTCCGCAATTTCTGTCGGCGAATTCCCAAAGACAAGATGGAGCGGAAGAAGCGGTCGAGGGCATGGCTTCACTTCTCAAAAAAAGATGAAGAAAAGGCTGTATGCAACCACTGTGATGCTGTGCTCTCCTGTAAGGGAGGCAATACAACCAACATGTTAAAACATTTAGATGCAGTTCACAACCTCAATGTGCGAGACGCCTGTCGTGTCTTCGAGATGTGGAAACAAGGCGAGCGACAGTCAAAACGTCCCCCTTCAGCTTCCAGCAGTGTCACAGCTAGTACAGGATCAGGCGACATGCTTTCATTTTAAGGTTGGTTAGTTACTTAATAGCTATTGTTTGCCGAATGACTTCCATAGCATTTTCCATCAGGTACAGCAGGTAGCTCCATTTAACTTGGCTAACGAGCTTGCTCCGTAGTTATCTACGGTACTCCATTAACGTAAGCCTTTTTATTTGTGTCGGATAACGTAGCGTTGTACACCACTCCAGATTGTGTTGGTCTGTCTAGAAGCAGTAGCTAACGTTATTGATGTAAGTTAACGTTGGTGCTTAAAGATGCAAAATGAAGTAAGAACGATGCTGTTTCAGATGATGACAGCAGCAGCCAGAGTGACAAAGGCAGTGGCAGCAGAGCTGGCTCTGCGCCTAACCCTTTCTCCATAGCAAAGTTCAACGCTGAGCGCAGCAAAATGAGTGAGGATGAGACAAACATCACTCGCCTCCTAACGCGAATGATGGTTAAATGTCTTCTCCCTTTCAGTTTGGTAAACACAGACGAATACAAGTAGGTTAATTTGCATTTTTCTGACATTAAATGTCACTATCAGGCTTTAAGAACTTAAGGTTAAGTTATTTGGATTGAATGCTTAACAGTCGTCCTCAAAATTATTCATACTTTCCAATTAAAGAAAAGGCTAAGTGAACAATAGTAATTCAAATAACAAGAAAATAAATAAACTAGTAATAAATAACAATTGACAAAATTGTCATTTAGTGAAACGAAATATTGCTTAGGAATTGTGGTTGAAAATAATGATGATGATGATGATGAGGTGAGGGCCAAGGCTGTCGCTGACGTTGCGGTAAGGCGTGCTGTGTCACTTCCTGTTGCTCCTGTGTGTACCTCGCTTGTTTGAGCTCCGAAGGGCTAGCTCTCTCCTCTGCCCTTAGTTGCTTATTTTGCTTATTTTTCTTATACCATTCACCGTTTGGCCTTTCACAACGTATAACGCTTAAACACACTTCCTCACCAGTTCTCTGTTTTTGGGATTCTCTAGTTCTTGTTATCTGCTACGCCTGTTAGCTCTCTCTGCTAGCATGGCTGCTAGCGCTTTTCCTCCGCTCTCTGCTCTTCCTCCCTCTGCCACTCTCTTTTCTTGCTCGGTGTGCTTCATGTTTAGCTACACCTCTGCCTCCTTTAGTGATAATGGTACGTGTAACAAATGTAGCTTGTTTGTAGCTTTGGAGGCGAGGCTCGGCGAATTAGAAGCTCGGCTCCGCTCCATGGAAAAGCCTCCAGTAGCTAGCCAGGGCCCTGCTTTAGCTTTAGGCGGAGCGGAGCCTCGTAGACAGGCTGACCCTAGTGGTTCCGCAGTCGGTTCCGAGCAGCCGGAACAGCAGGAGGGATGGGCGACGGTTGTGAGGAAACGTAGCTCTAAGGCTAAAGCTAAGCCCGCGGGTCACCACCAACCTGTCCACGTTTCTAACCGATACGCCCCACTCAAAGACATACCCTTTGAGCAACAAACCCTGGTTATTGGCAGCTCCATAGTCAGAAACGTGGCTTTAGAGACACCAGCGACCGCAGTTAAATGTATCCCAGGAGCCAGAGCGGGCGACATTGAGTCTTATTTGAAACTGCTGGCTAAGGATAAACGTAAATACCGTAACATTGTAATTCATGCCGGCGGTAACGACACCCGGTTACGCCAATCGGAGGTCACAAAAGTTAATGTTGCTTCGGTATGTGCTTTTGCTAAAACCATGTCGGACTCCGTAATTTTCTCTGGCCCCCTGCCAAATCTGACCAGTGATGACATGTTTAGCCGCATGTCGTCATTTAATCGCTGGTTGTCTAGGTGGTGTCCAGAAAACAACGTGGGCTTTGTAGATAAAACTTTCTGGGGCAAACCTGGTCTTATTAGGAGAGACGGCATCCATCCTACTTTGGACGGAGCAGCTCTCATTTCTAGGAATCTGGACGATTTTGTTAGTCAGTCAAACCATTGACAATCCAGGGTTGAGACCAGGACGCAGAGTTGTAGTCTTACACACCTCTCTGCAGTTTCCCACCTGCCGCCCTCCCACACCCCCATAGTGACTGTGTCTGTCCCCCGGGCCCTTAGAATAAAATCCAAAAACACCTCTAAGGTAAATCACAATAACCTAATAAAAATTAAAACAATAAACATAACAAAACAGAAAAATAAAACTATTAAATGTGGATTATTAAATATCAGATCCCTTTCTTCAAAATCTCTGTTAGTTAATGATCTGATTGGCGATCATCATATTGATTTATTTTGTCTCACAGAAACCTGGCTGCAGCAGGATGATCATGTTACTATTAATGAATCTACTCCACCCGATTACTTAAATTTTCATGTTCCTAGAACTGCAGGCCGAGGAGGAGGTGTGGCTGCTATCTTTCAATCAGGGCTATTTATTAATCCCAGACCTACGATTAGTCATAATTCCTTTGAACACTTAATTCTAAGCCTTTCTCATCCTAACTGGAAATCAGAGAAACCACTTCTGTTAGCTGTAGTGTATCGTCCACCTGGACCTTACTCAGAGTTTCTGACTGAATTTTCAGACTTTTTATCAGATTTAGTGTTGAATACTGATAAAGTTGTCGTTTTGGGCGACCTTAATGTTCATGTTGACGATAACAACGACAGCTTAAATATTGCTTTTAAATCTATGCTAGACTCAATCGGTTTTTCACAAAATGTTCACGAACCCACTCATTCTCATAATCATACTCTGGATCTTGTCCTGACGTATGGTATTGACAGTGAGGAACTGAAAGTTTTTCCCCATAATCCTGTTCTGTCTGATCACTTCTTAATAACTTTTGAGTTTACTTTACTTGACTACACGATGGCTGAGAATAAATTCCATTACAGTAGATGTTTATCAGATAGCGCCGTTACCAAGTTTAAAGAATCTATTTCATCACTATTTCCTACAATGCCAGATGTTAACGTCACAGAAAGCATCTATTCAAGCTTTACTCCAGTTCAGATTGATCAGCTTGCTGATAAAATAGCAGTTTCAACCCGCACAGTACTAGATAATGTGGCTCCGTTAAAAAAAAGAAGATCATCTGTCAGAAGAAGGAAGCTCCTTGGTTTAATTCCCAGCTACGAGCTTTAAAACAGACATCTAGATGTTATGAGAGGAAATGGCGCGCATCTGGCTTAGAGGAGTCTCGCTTAATCTGGAAAGAGAGTCTAATTGTTTATAAAAAATTCTTACGTAAGACTAGAACAGCTTACTATTCATCATTGATAGAGGAAAATAGGAATAATCCCAGGCTCCTTTTCAGCACTGTAGCCAGGCTGACGAAGAGCCGTAGTGCTGTTGAGCCATGCATTCCCCCGACTCTCAGCTGTGACGATTTCATGAGTTTCTTTACAAACAAAATTATTTCTATTAGAGAGAAAATCCATGACATCCTCCCAGCTACTAACGACATCTTACCCCCAGCAGGTTTAGAGACATCTGTAGATGCTGAATTATGTCTGGATCCTTTCTGTCCTATACAGATATCTGAGTTAACCAAACTAATTGTGGCATCCAAACCTTCTACCTGCATTCTGGATCCCATCCCAACCAAGTTGCTAAAGGAAGTCTTTCCTTTGATTAACACTTACCTACTAGATCTGATTAATTCATCGCTATTGGCAGGATATGTACCTCAGTCCTTTAAGACTGCAGTAATAAAACCTTTACTTAAAAAACCTACTCTTGACTCAGGAGAATTAGCTAATTATAGACCGATATCCAACCTCCCCTTTATGTCTAAAATTCTTGAGAAAACAGTTTCAGCTCAACTTTGTGCCCATCTGAGCAGAAATAATCTGTTTGAAAAGTTTCAGTCTGGTTTTAGAGCTCATCATAGCACAGAGACGGCACTGGTGAAGGTTACTAATGATCTTCTCATGGCTTCAGATAAAGGACTCCTGTCCATACTTGTCCTGTTAGATCTCAGTGCTGCATTCGACACCATTGATCACAACATTCTGCTACAGAGACTTGAACATGTTATTGGAATTAGAGGAACTGCATTAGATTGGTTCAAGTCATACTTATCTGATAGATTTCAGTTTGTTAATGTCAACAACGAGTCTTCATCACACACCAGAGTAACTCATGGAGTTCCCCAGGGTTCTGTGCTCGGACCAATTCTCTTCACATTATATATGCTTCCTCTGGGTAATATCATCAGACAACATGGCATAAATTTTCATTGTTATGCAGACGACACTCAGATATACTTATCTATGAAGCCTGATGAAACCAATCAGTTTGTTAGATTACAAAGATGTCTTAGTGACATAAAGACCTGGATGACCCTGAACTTTCTGCTTCTAAATTCAGACAAGACCGAGGTTAAAGTCTTTGGACCCGAAAAACTCAGGACTAAATTATCTAGCTTTATAGTTGATCTGGATGCATTAATTTGGCTTCCAGCACCACAGTGAAGAATCTTGGAGTCTTTTTTGACCAGGATTTGTCTTTCAACTCCCATATAAAACAGGTTTCTAGAACCGCCTTCTTTCACCTACGTAATATTGCTAAAATTAGGAACATCCTCTCTCAGGACGATGCAGAAAAACTAGTCCATGCTTTTGTTACTTCCAGATTGGATTACTGTAATTCCCTATTATTGGGCTGCCCCAAATATGCCTTGAAACGTCTCCAGCTGATCCAGAATGCTGCAGCCAGGGTTCTGACTAGAACCAGCAGGAGAGATCATATTTCTCCAGTTCTAGCTTCTCTTCATTGGCTCCCTGTTAAATCCAGGATAGAATTTAAAATTCTTCTTCTCACATATAAAGCTCTCCATGACCAAGCTCCATTATATATTAGAGATCTCATAGTTCCATATATTCCAAGCAGAGCACTTCGCTCTCAGACTGCAGGCCTTTTGGTAGTTCCAAGGGTCTCTAAGAGTAGAATGGGAGGCAGAGCGTTTGGCTATCAAGCCCCCTATTATGGAATCAGTTACCACTTCAGGTTCGGGAGGCAGACACCCTCTCTACCTTTAAGATCAGGCTTAAAACCTTCCTTTTTGATAAGTCTTATAGTTAGGGATGGCTAGCCTTCCCTTAGTTAAGCTGCTATAGGTTTAGACTGCTGCGGGACATCCATGATGCACTGGGCTCTTTCTCTCCCACCATCTCTGTCTCTCCATGTAGAAACCTGTGACAGTATTGCATCATTAACTGTGTTCTCCTCTCTCAGCAGATCTGGCTGGATAACGTTGCAGTGTTTGTTGGTCTCCCTTTCTGTCTTCTCCCCCCCAGCCGGTCGAGGCAGATGGCCGCCCTACCTGAGCCGGGTTCTGCCGGAGGTTTTTCCTCCCTGTTAAAAGGGTGTTTTCCTTCCCACTGTCGCCACCCCTCCGTGCTTGCTCAGGATGGGGGATTGGACCGGGTCAAGTCAAGATTCCATCCAATCTGTTGGTTTCCTTAACCAGGCTATTATGAATCTGACCTGAATTTTTCTGTCTGTTTAAGCGCCCTGAGGTGACACTGTCATGAATGGACGCTATACAAATAAAGTTGAATTGAATTGAATTGAATGATAAAGAAACAAAACTGTCCAGGACACATTAAAGCACCTTTCCTGTGAAATTTGGACTAAAATACCTGTCAACAGGTGTATAAGTCTTCTTGAACATTAGAGAAAACACCTGATTGCAATGATTGCCTCAGAATGTTGCTCAACAAAATTTTAGCTTCAGAGCCCCATCATGCTTGTTTGCTTTTTTTTTTTCTTTTATATATTTTATATATATATATATATATATATATATATATATATATATATATATATATATATATTTCTGTTGAACCACAATTTAAAATCAATGTCAGGATTTTCATGGAATTTTTATTTGTTATTACTTTTGTCAGTTTTAAGTTACTTTACTGACAGCTGATTTTTTTTTTCTTTTTTAATTGGACGGTATTAATCATTTTGAGGATGACATTCAGAGGAGCAGACTTGATCCAGAGAAGGCAGACATGCTAATTTTCTTGAAAAAGAATTGTTGATTTTCTTGTAAATTTTTCAGAGTACAGAGGTCATTCTTGTGTGGCAAGGGGTGAAACACACATGAAACACCACATCAGAGTTCAGTGGCTGCACTTATTTCCAGATAAAGCTTCCTTTTGTTCTAGATGTTTTTGTTCGTTTCCCCCTGTTTTTCTGTGACATTGAGTATCTGCTGATACTCAAATGTAGGAAGCACATTGAATAAAAGTATCAAGACATTGATAAGAAAATCAATAAGGAATCGAATCGATAAGCTGCATCAATAATGGCATTGACATCGATAATTTCTTATCAATTATCATCCCTACTGTTAATGCAGGGAGATTAATCTGTAGGAATATAAACGCATTCATTTTCTAAGAAATAAATTAAAGCCTAACTCATAATAAAAATTGCAATTTAGAAATATCTTGCAAAACCCCTTCTCATATCTTGGTCAGCTAAGTTTTTTTTTTTTTTTTATGTTTTCTTACAGTCGTGTACATATGTATGATTATTGTTGCACTTGTACTTTTTATATTATTGTTATGTTAGATAGATGTTATAATGTAAAAAAAAAAAAAACAGTATTACAAACATTGAATTTCCCTTCTGGGATTAATAAAGTATTTTTAATTTCATTTAATTTATAATCCACCAACCCACCAATTCATGAAGACAGTTTTCCAGCCTCACATGTAGATGCTGCAGGATGATCTGAAATGTCGCACGATAAAGAGCTCAGCTGTTGCGGGGGTCAGGAACAACAACGTCTGGTATCTGGTGGGGGTCGCAGCTCTAAAAGTTTGGGAACTCCTGGATCTATGTGTTGAACTGGACTCGACCGACCTGCCGGAGCCGTTTAATCCCAGTGCGCAGTTGTTGACCACAACGCTCTCCGGTGTGCAGCAGCCGTTGTGTTCATTCACCGCTGCAGCAACGTGCTGTCACTTCTGTTTATCTGCGATATCCACTGTGAAGTCCAAATATAACATTCTTTCAACGTTTCACCTCACCAACAACCTCCTCCACTTCATTCTCCATGAAACTGCGTTTTCTCGTCTTCTCAGTCGCCACGATCAAGTTTAAATGCCTCAGATCAGCTGGCTTATTTATATGCAAAAAATATCCATGAGGTGCTTTGCATTGACCCTTCATGGTAGAAAGTGGGCGTGTAGGGGGCGGGATATGAGCCAAATTCACCTGCGCAAACTTCCAAGGAGAGTGTGATTTATAAAGGGGAAAATGCTTGGATTTTTGCGAACGCCCGGTTTTATAAATCTGAATATTTTTCGGCGTAAGCAAACTTTTGGGTTTTTGGCGCACGTACACTTTTAGTATAGATCCTGCGCACAGTTTTATAAATGAGACCCCAGATGTTTAAGTTTAGTACATGCTTTTGATCAAGAACAAACTATTTTCAAGGTATTATTAATACAAAGAAAGCTATATAACTAGTTTAATATTTATTATGTAAAGAACTGGGGAAATATGTCAGTTTCTGTTTCGGCCACCACACTGGATTTCCTGCTGTAACATTCTATTTTTAGTTTCCAGACATTCTGGAAACTAATGTGGAAGAATTTTGTGAATGGTGGTATACAGAGATTCTAAATTCATAGACTGCAGCTTCAGTAACCTCAGCTTACTAACCTCCCCCCTCAGCTGCACTGATTTGCGTGGCAATAGGCGGCTAATAGCCCACTCAGTTCAAACAAATGGTTGAGCAATTACACTGCTAACAGCAAGCTATCACACATACTAACACCCATCCCACCCCCACGGAAAATGACCTTGTCCCGGACCAGAGTAAAAACTGAAGAGGGAACAGAGCAGCGGTCAGCAACTGGCAGCCAGATTATCATGGTTTTCTTTAAAAACCTGAATATTCTCAGGGTGCGAAAAATGGGAGAGATGGGGAAGCTGTAGCCCCCTTTAATGAAACATGAGCTCCCCTAAAAACACGATTTGTGAAATTTCGGGAAGCTCTAGCCTATAATACCGACATAAAGCATGTTGATTTCTCTCAGATTCACGTAGCTTATGTGATTCTCATGATTATTATGTCCACTGAAGCGGCGGCGCTGCAAGTTAAACTGCTCCTACATTAAATAAAAGAAGGGATGCCCGACAATTTGTCCACTAACTTGGCAGAGGCAACAACCTCCCTCCGTTTCATGTCAGACGGTTTTCGCCCCCACGTTGTCGAGCCTATTAATCTCTGATAGGAAACCTTGAAGAGCATATTATACCATGGTCACTTACGAAGGAAGTAAATGAGTTTATTTGCAAAAGCAGTTAACTCCGTTTTTTCTAAATGGTGTTAGTCTGTTTTTGCAAATTAACTCTTCAAATATTAAATCAATTCTTAATATATTGATGTTTTTACGTTAAAATCATTAGCTTTTCCACAAGATGCACAAAAACACAAAATAACAGAAAGAGCATAGTTTACCACAAAGTGCTGAAATTATGAAAATGATATTCTGCATTAGAAAACATCCGTTTTTATTTTATATATATATTTGGAAGTAAGCGTTGGGACTGCATTCAAATCCCTATATTTCACGTGTTCTTGTGATATTGAGGGGCAAACAGAGGGGGCCACTCCGGCAGCCGGAACTTGCAGGGAACTTAGCGGGGAATTGGCAGGAAGACTCACGCCATTCAACCAGCTTTCAGCCTAAAGGGGAACTTTTGAACCGCTACTACTGTAGCTATAACTTTATTCACTTATACACCTTTTACAAACACCTAAAGCAGCATAAATTCACCATATTTCTTATGTATGAGGACAAATTTAAAAAGATCCAGATCCATTTTCAAGCTAAAACAGAGTATTAATCATCTGGAGCAGATTTCTGAGTGCGAACCATGAGGGTGAATACGATTGTTTTAAACCAAAAAAAAAAAGTCATGCAAGCTTCTTTCAAATCCCTTTTTTTCCTGTTAATAGACCCAAGATAACAAGTGGCAAGCATATTGATCAGGAAAGAGAAGAAAGACTAATTACCGGGGGACTTTTGAAGATATAAAAAAAAAGGTCCTCTCAGTGCAAGAAACTTGAATGCTGAAGATCGACCAGCCGCGCCGCCCTCTGGACTCTCACATGCCCAGCCCATGTGAACAATCTGCAGGGGTGACATTTACACAAACTCACTGTTTGATTAAGAATATATGGAAAAACAATTTCTGTTCCCTCATACAATGAACCAGAGCACTGCTGATGTAAATAAGTAAAAATCGGAGGCGGTTTGGAGGTGGTATATCTAAAAGGAAACCCTTCAGTACGTTACAGTCCCAGCTGCAATCCAACCATTTTCCTTTGATCTTCACCAGATTGACATGGGCTGATACTCTCCTCTCATCTGAGCGTTATACTTTCATCAGCTTCACTTCACAATCCTGTGATCAACAATGTTCTGTTTTTATTACGATTTTTTTTCCAGATGAATGTCTAAAAACATATCTTTAATTGAAATTATTTGAGCTGTCTCAGTTGTGTGGAGACGCCATTTTTAAATGACATACAAGAACATTAGGGAAGGCTACTATTCCAATAATAGAGTTCAACATGACCTTTTTCTCATGCCTGATCCGTATATGCACATTAATGGGTTGTTTAAGACAGCAGTGACTGGAAAGTTGGCAGTTTGAATCCTGCGACTCCAGTCAATATGTCGTGTCCTTGCGAACGAATGTACAATAATGATCGGTGATGGCTGCCATGTTTCTGCCGATCTGACCCAGACCAGCTGTTGCTACACCAGTAGCTTAGCGGGGGCATTAGAAGGGGCTAAATAATGGATTCAGTGTCAAGTGCTCTGGGTGCCACCTTGAAAGAGCTACAATAAATCCAATACTACAGCATCATCATCACATGTTAACCTGAATTTTTCACACATTTTCAGTCTTTTCTACCCCCCCCCCCCCCCCGGTGCAGCCCTCAGTGACTTTGCACCCCTAACCTTTCTGCTGTCCTCATGTGATCTGTTAAGGAAATTGCATATTCCTGATTCTGAGCAGGATTGGTACCTACACGTACCTTGTGCCCTCCCTCCTTGCTTGTCTGATTGGTCCTGTGCTCTGCAAACTGTTTCAATCAAGATCCTGCAGTCCTCTTGACCTGCTTTTAAATTGCAGCGGACCTGTCAGCTGTTCTGGCCGTGTTAAATCCGAGCAGCTCCAATCTGAGATCACACATAAGTGGACAAATATCTTTCTCCATTCTGTAACTCATGGCTAATTCAGCTTTGCACTTGCGTCTGCCTGATGGTGTTTGTTTGTGTGTTCTGTATCCAATTTAACTTGTAGCTTTGGCCTGTTGTTACGAGATGCTTCAAGGTTCCGGGGAAACTGGGCCAGCCTACTCAATCCAACACAATAATTTCCTGTTAGACACACCAGGAGCAGTGCTGGTGTTGTCTCTGTATTTTGGCTTGGAAAGGGATTCTAGTTTTCTTTTCTCTTTCCCTGAAAAATAAATGTGGAGCACAGCTAACTTATTTCAGTTTGGTTTCTTATGCCACCACATCAAGACCCTCACTTTATGTTCCCAACTTTTTTTTTTTTTTTAATACTCTGATGTAGTAGTCTATGGACTTGTGGTCAGATGTGATATTGAGGAGCTTCTCACCTCAAAAGACGAGCTAGAATATAGTACATCAACATAAACCAGTGTTACCTGATCATCTGAAGAGCAGTATTTGTTGATGATCTTTATCTGTAAGAGAAAAAGAAAAAGTCAAACAGTAAGATCAGAGAAAATCGTTAAAAGCATTTTATATGAAGTTATTCTGAGCACTGAGGTATTGACAGAATTTCCTAGCTCTATTTTATTTTTAACCAATGGATATTGTTGATGTTGGTGTGGTACTGCTGATGTTGGTCCGCATTCTCGGTTATCCAGGTAAGCCTAATAGCTTGAAAGGCAATAACTATACCTCTTTTCTGAAGATGCTTTTTGTATGAGAGGTTAAACATTTTTAGATCCAACAGTAGCCATTATACCTGATCTTAGTGCTCCTTTGTTAATCATTTTCAGGGGATTTTAGTAAAAAAAAAAAAAAAAAAAAAAAAAAAAGGTAAGACCATTTACGTCTATATTTCTGTTTCCCTGTCTTTTTTTTTTTTTTTTTTACTGTATTACCAAAATTGTAATGTGACTTTTCTTATTGTAATTTTCTGGTTGTATTTACAAAACTGTAAACGCTTTGGCAATATTGTAAATTTACATTCATGCCAATAAAGCATATCAAATAAATATTTTTTTTAAAAATTCTAACGGAACATTTTAGGCTTTAGGTAATCAAAACATACAATAATCTTTAAAGAGATCAATCTAAACACCGGATGAAGCCTGGTTGTAAATTTCTGGTGTGCTTTGATGATGTGTGGGGGTTCAAACAGAACAGATTTTGGTTAGTTTTTTTTTTTTTAAATCACATAATAAAAAGATCAAAATATGAACATTTATACAGTTCATTAAAAAATTTGCAACTAGGTATTCACAAACTAAAATTTATATAATGAAATTTGTATTTACAAAACACAATTTTCATTTTATTAAGTTTTTTAATTTAATTTCAAAAATCTAAAAAAGCGTATTTTCTAATAAGATATTTAACCCTCTGCTCCCAAGAAAAGTTACGAGCTTCTTAGGGCACACACTGGCCAATGTCATTAATGGCCTGTAATATTATCTAAAAATGAAAAGTTGCCATTTTCTTTCATGGCTGTCATCATAGACATCTGGCCTACATAATATAAAAATCAATGAGTTATAAAATTTTACCCTTTAAATTTCCTTTGCATACCGCTGCTCAACTTCCAAAAACTGGAAAATGGGGTTAAAATAAATGTGATTAATGCAAAAAAAAAAAATTGTGCAGGATTATCAGAGCCCTGGAGTATTTTAAAAGGTATAAAAATGTTTGTTGATGCATCTATACTTTTTGTGTTGCAGTGTTTTTAAAAAAAAAGTTACGTTAAGCTTCTTAAGGGCACGGACTGGCCAATGGCCTGTAAATACTGTCTAAAAATTATAAAGTTGATTTTTTTTTTTTCATGGCTGTCATCACTGACTTCTGGCCTAACCATCAATACCAAAAAAAATCAATGAGTTTCAAAATTTTTAACCCTTTAAGTTCCCGTTTGTACACACAATGCTCCCATTGCCTAAAACTGAAAAGTGGGTTATAATAAGTAAAAATAGCCTGTAGGTGGCAGACTATTTTAGGTATACAGAGCAGACCTCAGCATAGATTATAGCAACCACAATTAAAAAAGCTCAATGGGAAGTTGTTTCAAGATAAAATGAAAAAAAATATGGGAAAAATTCCAGTTTGAACAGGAATGGCAGTGCATTACAGAGAGGGAACAAAATTCCCTGCAAAAGACTGACCTAAATAATTAGCTGTTTTTTATGCATGTGATGTGACTGATCAAAATGCTTGAAAAAAAAAAAAACCTCCAAAATTAAAAATGTGAGACCCTTTCACGCTCAAATAACCTCACATGAAAGAAGAAAAAGATTTTTACTTCATTGGATGTGTTAAGCATTTTTGAGTTTTTGAATGACACTGATTTGCTGAAATAACATTGAAGTCTATGGGTTTTTTCATCACTAAGGTAAAAAGCGGGGCCCTTTTGAGTAAATGGTCTGATGTCATGGAAAACAGTTCAAACTAAATCACTGAAGTGTAGAGCAAGTGTGTGAGGTGAAAAAATTTTATCCTAAAAATTTATTCGGAAATGGCATTTGATTATAGAAAGGTCATTTTCAATGCAAGTCAATGTGGCACGGATTGGCACTAAGGAGGAAATGAGGTGGATTTTTATTAGAGACCTTAGAAAAAGAGTTAGACACCCCATCTTCTAGAATATCATGAGTCAAGCCAAAATACACACCTTGACCAAGTTTTATGCTATTTGCATTAGTAGAAAAAAAGTTACAATATAAAAGGTTACTCACTACCCCTTCAGAAAGCTTAAGAAGCTATGAGGGTTAATAAGAATAAATCCAACAATCAATGAAAATAAGATGATTCAAATCAATATAGAACCCATTTATATCAAAAACAAATACGAAATTAACCCAACTGATTACTGACATAAAGACTGACATTTATAAGATGCTTAAATATGCAAATTAGACATTATCCAATCATGAATATGCAAATGTTCTCACATTCTCATCACAGCTGTTTTCACACAGTTGAAGAGTATAATTAAGACATGATTGTGGTCATCTCAAAATAGTGTAATTATAGAATTTAATGGTAATTGTGACAGGCCTAATGAAAACATGCAAATCTTTATTCTTTATTCCCCACCATGGATTTCCATGCATGTTTAGGTCCATTTCATGTGTAAATATAAGGCAATCAACAACCTTCAAATCTATACAACAAAACAGCAAACTAAGTTTTCTAAATGGTACATCTCCTGCAAATAACAGTAACATGGATTATTAATTTCATTAATGTGTGTCATTCATTCAAATGTATGGATTAAAAGGGATTCAAACAGATTAAATTCAACCATCAAGATGAGAAACGTGAATAATAAATTGCACTGACAGCTTCTTTTCAGACTGTGGTGACTGTATTTGTCACAGTAATGTCTAAAAGCATGTGTACAATAAGAATAAATATCAGGGTAAGACTCAGGACACACAAAACCCTAATATTCATTAGCCTGATTAACCATGTTTGAGGTAAGGGGATGGTTATCCGAGGTGGTTTAAATCCACATTGAGTAACAAGGTTGAAAAAACCCAATGTAAAGTCCTTAAAATGTGCACCTTCTTCTGGAAAGTTATCAAAAAAAATGGCACACCAGTTCAAAGTGAAAGCCCACCTACTGTTTCAAGACATCCCACACAGCAACTAGCTCCAGCTCACCTATTACACACAAACAAGCTGCCCAGTCCCACCGTTAAGCCTCTGAAATAACATCAAATAAGCCTTTAACGCGACAGATGACAAACATCCAGCTGAAAAACTTAAAACAGCCCCCTAAAATATGTCAGTCTATTTTAAGGTGGTAGGTCATTAAAACAAAAGTTCCACCATCTCCTAAAGCGAGCACACAATTAGATCCTGATTGGCCATTTAGCAATCACTCCACATCCATAATTAGCTGATGCAGAGTTGAATTAATCACACTTAAACAAAAAAAGAAAAAAGAAAAAAAGGCAGCTGTGCAATCGTCACGCATGGGCATAGAGTACGTCTGCATTCTCCCCAAAACCGCTTTGCATCATCAGTGTGACAATCAAAGTGAAAGGGGAGGAAATGAGAAGAGCACATGCTGAATGACTACTTAGTAGTCATTAATTAGGGATGAGAGAGGCTCTTTGTCAGCAGAGAGGGAGAGGTGCTTCAGTGAGTCAACAAGTACTTATCACAAAAGGATCTATTAAAACTCTGTTAATACGTGCAAAGAGAAAAACATGGATGAATGCATTTCCATGGATGCTGCATTCCCAATTTCAATATTGTTGCATCGTCTTTAAGGAGCAAGAAACATAATGCTTACTTAAAATAATAACTTGCACACAAACTGCTCAAAATATAATTTCAGTTGATTAATTCAGTTAATGTTTATTACCTAAAGAATAGTTGAAAAAGAAAAGAATGAATGTTTAGCAGGGCTATTTTCATAACTTGGAAAATTTTGAAGAAAACTTTCAAGTTCAATTTTCTTTTTGCCTTTGTTTTCAGTAAACACTCTCGGGAAAATACAACCTGGCCTCTGATATGTAGAGATGGACTTACATTCTCCTGGGTCAAGTCATTGATATTTGTAGATATTGCTTGAAGCCAGTCTGTGCTTTCTGCTGCAGTACAAAATTGAAGAATATTGGTGCTGGCTCCATCCAAGGCGAAAACTTCAAAACAGTTGGACCTGGAGAAGCGTAGGGGTCAGAATGAGACAGAAACAGAAGAATAAGTGAGCAGAATTAAAGATGGAGCTGTGTTACTTCTTACCAGTTACAGGCTTTAGTAAAGCTCTGCTGTAACAGCCAACTAAAGAGGTGATCCCATAACCTAACTGTACTACTGGCCACCATAAAGGACATATAGAAGTATGACATTTGAAACAGACACCTGTTTACATACCTTTAAAGAGCTTAAATCAGTCCGAAGAGTGCATTTACACCAGCCCTTCTTAGCTGCACTTGTTTATTTGCTTTGAAAGGCTGGTTCATTTTGGAAGATGAGAATGCTCAAGGTAACTGATATGCAAAAAATTGTTATTCGTGGTTAATGAAAGAAAAACCCACAGTGGACACAGAAATTACATGAATCTGACAAAAGTAGTAATGAATAAAAAATTCTATTTAAAAAATGACAAATCAGAGTCGGACATTGCTTTTCAACAATGCATCAACAGAATTTTTATCCATTATTAATTCAGTCAAATTCAAGTTATTTCTATGACCATTGTGAGCTTTTCTTTCATTAACCGATAGGTACCAACAATTTTGTCCACGTCTGTATCATTCAACAGATTCTGTTCATTTGGCAAAGTGCAGTGAGAGAAAAAACTTGGGGGTTTCAAAATTCAACCAGTACAAGTGAACAGAGTCCCCAATCATACGATTTCTACTGGACTATTAGGTTTGAAAATGACCCAAGAATACCAGATCAGTCAAGTATGCCAAAGAATGAAATCTGAAGCCATCTGTTTGACAGCTAAAATTAGGTCCTGTAACAGGACAATGGTCCAAAGTTCAGAGCTCAGTCTGGCCGAAATGCCTTGGTGAGATCATTGGAGAGCCATGCAGGGGCAAATGGCTGCAAGTAGGGCTGGACGATAATACAATATTAATATTTATCGATTGATAGAGGTTTTTTCAATATAAAAAAAAGAGGGTCAATAAAAGTTCAATATAGAAGCACAGTTTTCTGCTTTAGCCTATCGAGTAGCATGATTTTGCAGTCACTCCTTCATCCAAACCAATCACAAACGCAGACCCGGGCAAAGGCTGAATTGGAATTCAGTGTTATGCTGCTTTCAGACTTCCACTGGAAAGCGGTAAATTGCGAACTCTGTCCTTTATAACACTGCATTCAGACATGCGTATCGCTCTTTTACCTCGGAGATGTAGCGGACCGGCTGGTCTACATGTCACAAGAGTGGAAATGTTGCAGCACGTCGTTTTGGCTGACGGCACAAAAAAATGTTCTGGACAGAGTTGAAGGTAGAGTGGGGCTGTGCTGACTTTTCTGCAACATTTCCTGATGTATAGAGCACCAGGACACGATAAGTCCACAAGGAAGCGGTATGTTTGAAAAGATGAGTCTGTTTAAAGAGCGGACGGACTTTACCGCTCATGTTCCACAATGCAAATCTGAAAACGGCTTTACTGTGATCTTTATAATGGGTAGGTCATTCAGCAAAAGCTTAAATGGCCGGAGCTGCACCTAAAATAGCTTTTAATTTGATAATGGCTGTGTTTTGTTTTTTTGATAAATATCACTATCGATCGATACAGATTTTTTTTTTATCAATGAGCTTTTTTCAATATCGTCCAGCCCTACCTGCAAGTTTCAAAGAATTGAAGAGTGGCCGAAATTCCTCCATGATGATATCACAGACAAGCTGTTGAATAAAAGGATGGACTCGATTGTTTAAAAAAATAAAATGAACAAACCCTACCTTTCTGATTAGTTTTTGTTGAAAAGTTACAGTCAAACGTGTCATGGGGTGTTTTCCATGTGAGGCACTGTTAGCCAAATTTTAGAACCAGGTAAGGACCTTAGGAGTTTTTTTTCTATGTTTTTCATTATGTTTTGATATGGAAAACATTTGGATGCGTTCACAAACTGGCTGTTAGGTACAATTCAAACAAACCATTGTCAGCCTCCACAGATAGTGTGATTCATTTGGCACAGTGTGAACGCCAACCGCATTCTGATGTGGACGAAAGGAATGGATTCCAGTCCACTTGAAAGCCAGAGGTCTCGTTTCACTTGCAAACAGACTATCCAGTAGACTAGAAAGGAGTGACGTACAGTTTGCAAGCTGTGATAAAGCAGCAAGAAGAAGGAAGTGAAGTAGAGTAGGCTAGAAAAGTAGGAGGAGGAAAAACAAAGCCAACAACATGTTTGAAGAAGGTCAAAACATCGATAAAAACAATTGGAAAATGTGTTGCGGACAGACACAGTCACGATGGGAAGCTGAAAAATTTCCACCCTCTCTTTTGGTCATTCAACGAGCCCAGTTTTCTTCTTTCTGCTTCTTTAACATTGATCTGCAGTTGTTTTGGGGAGCATCATCTCCAAGCGCGCAGTTGTTTTAACTACATGACGTCTGGGCGCTTCGGTCCGCTTCAGTTATGAGCAGTTTATACTCAAACTAAACCTAAGGTGTTAAATTCATCAGAAATCCCTGCCCAATCAAACCGAATCCCCCGTACTGTCCTGGTGTGAATGCCTCCTTAGAATTAGAGTGTTATTTTTTTGTTTTTTTCCAATAGCAAAAACATAGCTGGAGTAAAAAGAAAAAAGGGAGAACTCTGCACGATGCAGTCACTAGGCTCAGACAAGTTAAACCATTCAACAAGAAATTACATCATTAACACAAAGTTGTTGCATATTTGCTTTAATGAGCATATCAATATATATCTTTTGAAATTCATCTCTGTGGTGCCAAAAGGTTAACTATACTGCTTTGAAAACAAAATTAAATTTCTCTGATAGAGTGTTGAGGTCATCTTAGAGGGATCACACTCATCTGCAAAATGCAATACTCTGACATTTAATTTCAGTGCATTTTCACACTGCTGACATTTTTGCCCCTTGGAGATAGTTGTAAAAAAAAAAAAAAAAAAAAAAAAAAGCCTGCTAAACATGGAAGCAGTTGTGCGTGATCAAAGTGGAGCATTTGCAACAAATCTGAGGGATAGAAACGTGGAGGAACAAAATGGAAACAGAGCTGCAGCAAGGTTTTTAAGGTACGTGGGGTGAAGGGGAATAAACAAAAGCAACACAAGGCTTGCGAAGCTCAATATGAAGCCGGAAACCTTCCAAGAGACCACCTAAAGCCAACAGTTCTTCCTCACTAGCAGACACAGCAGCTCCTGAGGTTAGATGTTAAAAAGTCAGCATTCTTAACAAATCCTCGGGTGGCCATGACTTCCACACTATATCTGCAATAGGCTTGTTAAAATCTTATGTTCCGCTGCCTGTGTACTGACCCGGTGACTCTCCAGGGGTGATTTTGACTGAGCTTAAATGTCGTTTTTTTTTATGTAAGAAGGGTGGAAAATTCTCTGTCAGAAAGCCTGTCTTGACTTTGATATATGTTAGAATTATAAATGATCACCAACGTCTCATCAGACTGACTGATAAAAAAAAAAGACATAAAAAGGAATCTACAATGTATCAGATCCATTTTTTGTTCATGCAAATCCCTCTGTGGCCATGCAGTAAAGTAGAAAGACAGAACAAGGATCAAAGTGCAGTGAATGAAGAGCTCCAAACATGGAGATTAAGCAAAGGAATGGACAGCTGGCAGATCAATGTCTGAAGGACACCGCCTTGTCGGGAGGAACCGCTAAAGCCCTTCCACCTTCAGTGAGCAGGGCAAGAAAAAATTCCTTACTGAGATACAAAATCGAGGGAGTTTGCAAGTCTTTCATACGTCGGTGCAGTTCCCAAAGGCACAAATTATTGTTGCCTTGCCTGCTGACTAGCCAGTAAGAAATCCACAGAGACAGAGCATGGACAAATCAACCCAGTCAACATGCAGGATAAAACATTAAGAATGGAAGGACAGAAAATGTTTCTGGGAGGAATCTAACTATTAGTTTTACTGTACTGTGACTGGCAATGAGAAGGAAAATGTGCCAGGGCTGCTGATTAGTGAAGCGCAGATATGGGCAGGCTCTGGGCCATTTTCATCTCAGCATAATGAATGAGAGAAACGTGTTTGCTTCTGATTTTTAACCGAGAAATGCATGTGTGCAAGTTCAACTTAAGAGTCTACAGCACTGATCAAAGAGAAGGCTTAAATATGAGTTGTGGAATGGCTTATTAAAGTCTATTATATTTTTTTAAATTAAAGCCAGTCATTGTGATTTTCATAAAATTAAGTCCTATTTTTTGATTCTGCTCATCTTCTGCAATTTTCTATCATGGCCATTCAATGTGTTTTTGTTTTGTCATGTTTTATGGTTATGAGTTAATCATTGCTCTGCTGCCCACATGGGCAAAAGTTATCTGCAGGAAAACTGTGCACGCATCCAGCCCACAGCAGCTGTTCTGAATAGAATCCTCACTCTTTGGTCACATTAGGCTGAATTAGTGCCATTGCAGAACTGTAATTTGGACAACACAGCTCATTTCAGACCTGCATACTTGGGTATATACACTTACCCACCATTATCAGGTCTATCTGTTCATTGTTTTTTAAAACAAATAGCTGATCAGCCTGTCAAACAGTTGCAACTCAATGCATTTAGGGTGGATAAAGGTTAAAGCAACTTGTTAAAGTTCAAACTGAGCTTCAGAATGGGTAAGAAAGGGGATTTAAGCTACTTTGAAAGTAGGATGGTATTTGGTGCCAGACGGGCTGATTTGAATATTTCAGAAACTGCTGATCTTCTGGGATTTTTTTTTTTTTTTTATATATATAAACAACATCTCTAGGTTTTATAGAGAATGGTCTAAAAACAGAAATAAGCAGTTGTCTGGACTAGACTGCTGTGTTGATATCTGAGCAGAAATGGCAAGTGGGCTACTTGAGTTAATGTTGCCCTTTTTTATTGTTTCCATCCAAAAATTATAGCCAAAGTATGCAGAATGGCATCTCTGAACACAAATCACATTCAAACATTGAAGTAGATGGGCTCCAGCAGCAGAAGACCACACCAGCATCACTCCTGTCAGGTAAGAACGGGAAACAGAGGCTACAATTCACAAAAAATTTCCAATATTGGACAACAGAAGAAGGAAAAATGCTGCCTGCTCTGAGGAAGTTTCAGCACCACATTCATATCGTAGGGTCAGAATTTGGTGGAAACCTCATGAAAGCATGGATCCATCCTGCCTTGTATCAACAGTTCAGGCTACTGGTGGTGTATTAGTGTGAAGGCTATTTTCTTTGGACACTTTGGACCCCCGAGTACCATTTAATCAAGTAAAAAGTAGCAAATCAACCAAGAAATGATCTCAGTAACTTTGAAAGACCTGTATGACCCCATGCAAGAGTTTAAAAATCTGGAAAATCTCATCATGATGTTTTTAGTAAAAATAAACAGATAAATCTTCAAGAATCAGAAAAAAGTCCAGCATCCTCCTGAATAACTTCACAAGTAAATATGAACCATAAAAGCATAGTGACATCATGGGCAATAAGCCAGACAGATTTTAACCGTAATTATGCTCCAAGTTTGTGAGAGAGAACTAACTGTCATGTTTATTATGGGCTTTCAACTATTCTGTTAGGCTAATTACAGCTTCAGCCAACAGTGAATCATATGAAGGAAACTGCAAATATTTTTAATGAAATGTTAAAATGTCTCAATTTCAACATGTTTCATGGCTTTGTGTTATATGACATCATCATATTGGTTTATGAAATTTGTAAATTACTGAACACAGCATCCCACACATATCCCTTATATGTTGATCATTTATAATACGCCACCCCATAAAGTATTTTAAGTTAGGGGTGTGCTTGCATGTGTACAACTGATCAGTTTGTATTTTAGTAGAGGTCTAACAGAAAAAAAAGATCCCTGGCATTGTGCATAGCACTAAATTAAATTATAAGAACATATGTTATTTAAAACAACATGAGTAGCTGCTCAAGGAATATTTGCAGTGCCTTTAGTTGGACTTGCACCCCACCACCAAGCTGTTTGCTTGTTTTTCGATAAAAAAAAATAAAATAAAAAAAAGGAAACCTAAGTGTGGTAGGCAAAGCCCTGTGAATTTGCAAGGTTTCCTCCCTTTTCAAATACATCCGTTTTGACGGCTCAAACAAAAGGCTGAGAATACCTCACTGTCAGACTGGGAAGCAGCTCTGACACTTTAGTCTTGCTGGAAAATAAGTGGAAAAGAAAGAAACAAGGGCTGCTCTCGGCTTCTTGGCTGTCAGCTATCCATGTGGCCTTGTTGTCTGTTTTCACATGAGTGAATTTAAATTCAGTAAACGAGAGGAAAGCTTTGAGCCGGTGTCTTAAGAGTAGATGCACAAAGACAGATCAGCACAACACGGTCTAGTCCTGCAGATACAAAAGCATTTTCTGCAGAGTACTGTACAATGTGGGAAAATCAGGATGCACAACAACTATTGCAACAAAGTTCTTACAAGTCTTTGATGGTTCAATCTGAAATTTTGCCTGTTCAGTATGATATTTAACTGAATAACCCTGTTTATACAGAACATATAAAATGGCAGAGATCTGCTATTATCTGTAAAGAAACAAGTGAACAAGTGGTGAACAAGTTGTCAGATAAAGAAAAAGACCAAACTCAGATTAACATTGGCCTTGTGTTTCTTTGGTGGAGACCACTGCAGAGCTGAAAAAGCTACAGTTTGACTCAGAGCTTGCTCTTCCTCTCCTGGACAGTTTGGGACATATTGCTGTGTTGATTCAATTGTATTTAGAGCTATGGTCTACTATTTGCAAGTCTGATCATTATCAATAACCTCATTTAGATGGTGGTTATGGTCCTATAGTACAATCTGCACAATGTAAAGAGCACAAAAAAACAAACAAAAAATCCATCCACTAGTGACTGCTGGGCTGCAAAGACGTTAACCACTTCGAACCATCTGGCCGCGTGGCTTACATTGGTCAATGTAGCTGTTTGTCTCGCTTCTCTCCACTCTCATTCAATCCCCTGCTCAAGCTGACACTTCCTTGACAGCTGACTCCCCGTGTTCCGTGTTCCGCCTCATTCCCACCCTTTTCCACGTTTAAACATTTCATATATTCATCTATTTTTCTTTTGCATTCAAATCTTTTCTGCAATAAGTAGGTAGCTGAGTAGCAGCTTAACAACAAGAAGAGAATAGAAAAGAAAGGCAGCTGCAGCAGCAAGCGGCCTCTGCTGCCTCACCGGCAGAAGTCGGGAGAGAGAAAAAAGACAGACGGAATGTGAGCAACAGGATGGACAGAAGGCCGTGGGTGTTATGCTCACCGCTGGAGGAAGCTGCAGGTGGATAAAGTCTGTGAAAGAAAGGCAGACGAAGAGGAAAACGTGACCAACGTGACCAGTGACCAAGACTGGGCAATTATCGGGTGATGCGGAGGAAGCTCCAGGAGGGGAGAATCTGAAGAAGCCAAGACCAGGACGGACTGAAAGTGGAGCATAAACATCGGGTCACCGGCTGGAGGAAGCTCCGGAAGGATTTGGAAGTGAAACTGATGCTGATACAGCAGACGTTTAGTTGAACAGGTAATGTAGGCATTTTGTTTTTTACTTTTATGTCTGAGTTGTACAGAAATTTATAAGTCTATGAAGATGCTGGCTGATGACTGGAAACGCTGCTGGTGGTTTTGTCCGTGTGGACAGATGGTGTCAGAACGTCAGCTTTTTATTTTCTGTATTGTAAAATAGCATTGCTGTCATCAGTGTCGTCCTGAATGTAGTTTTTGGTCTCAGGCTGGTGTAGAATTCGGTTTCCTGTCAGACTGATGTTGATACTACAGTTTGGTCTAAAAAACACACTAGTGTAGTGTTCCGGAGGTTGATAAAAGACTGATAGTTGTATGAAATGAAATGAAATGAAAAATACTTTATTCATCCCCGAAGGGAAATTCAGTATTGTAAAAGCTCACTTTTTTTTTCTAAATAAACAAAAAGTCAGTCAGTCTTGTTCTTTAGGGTGATGGTTGCTGGCAGGAATGAATTCCTGTATCTCTCCGTCCTACAGCAAACTTGACGCAGCCTCCCACTGAACACACTCTGTTGATTCTTCACCGTGTTGTGGAGAGGATGGGAAGTGTCCTCCATCATCTTCATCAGCTTGTGAAGCATTCTTTTTTGAACGATCAGCTCCAGCGGCTCCAGAGTTATCCCCAGCACAGAACCAGCTTTCTTGATCAGCTTGTTTAGTTTCTTCAAGTCTCTGATTCTGATGCTGCTTCCCCAGCAGATGGCTGCAAAGCTAATTGCACTTTCTACAACAGACTTATAGAAGATCTGCAACATCTTGGTGCAGACGTTAAATGATTTCAGCTTCCTTAAGAAGTAGAGTCTGCTCAGACCTTTCTTGTAGATGTAGTCACTGTTGCATTTCCAATCGAGTCTGTTGTCCAGCTGAACTCCAAGGTATTTGTAGTTCTCTACCACCTCCACCTCCTCTTCCAGGATGTAGACAGGACTATGCTGCTTATTCTTGCTCCTCCTGAAGTCAACAATCATCTCTTTAGTCTTGCTGGTATTTAAGATGAGCTGATTGTTACTGCACCATTTCACAAACTGATTGACAAGTTCCCTGTACTCGGCTTCTTGTCCATCACTAATACACCCCACAACAGCAGAGTCATCAGAATATTTCTGCAGATGACAGGACTCAGAGTTATACTGGAAGTCTGAGGTGTACAGTGTAAAGAGGAATGGTGAGAGTACAGTCCTTTGTGGTGCTCCAGTGCTGCTGACCACCATCTCAGACACACAACCTTTCAGTCTCACAAACTGTGGTCTGTTTGTGATGTAGTCGTAAATCCAGGTGGTTGTGGAGGGATCCACCTGGAAGTTATGGAGCTTCTGACATAGCAAAGCAGGCTGAATAGTATTAAATGCACTTGAAAAATCAAAGAACATGACCCTCAAAGTGCTGCCTGACTGGTCCAGATGAGAGTGGGCTCTCTGAAGCAAGAAGATGATGGCGTCTTCAACCCCAAGCCCATTACGATATGCGAACTGTAATGGGTCCTGAAAGGTATTCACTTGCTTGTTGAGGTGAGCCAGTAAAAGTCTCTCCAGGACTTTCATGATGTGAGATGTCAGGGCAACTGGTCTGTAGTCATTTGGTTCAGCTGGTTGCGGTTTTTTAGGGACTGGAACAAGACAGGATGTTTTCCACAGCACAGAAACTCTGTTCTGTCTCAGGCTGGTGTTAAAAAGGTGCTGGAGAACCGGACATAGTTGTTCTGAGCAGGTCTTGAGAACTCTGGGACTGACACCATCTGGACCTGCAGCCTTGTTCCGGTTCAGTTTTTCTAGTTGTTTCTTGACCTGGTCACAGGAGACAGTCAGGCTGGAGGTGGAGGCAAAAGAGGTTTCAGGATGTCCTGATGTGGAGGGAGAGGAGGCTGTGTTCAGGTCCATGACTGAGGTGCAGGGTGACAGAGTGGAGGTGGGACAGGAAAGCTGTGGGCTCATGGAGGGTGTGTGGAATGTTGGGTTGTCGGCAGGGGGGGAACTGAACCTATTGAAGAACATGTTCAGTTCGTTAGCTCTGTCCAGACCTCCATCAGTCTGGTCCCCCTTTAACTTGAAGCCAGTGACTTTCTTCATTCCCGACCACACATCCCTCACGTTGTTCTGCTGGAGCTGGCTCTCCAACTTCTTCCTGTAGTCCTCCTTGCACTTCTTAATCTGTGTTTTCAGTTGTTTTTGTGTGGTCTTCAGTAACTCCCTGTCTCCATCCCTGAAAGCTTTCTTTTTGATGTTCAGCAGCTTTTTCAGGTCACTGGTGATCCAGGGTTTGTTATTGGGGAAGCACCTCACTGTTCTTGTTGGAACGATGTTGTCCACACAGAAGTTTATGTAATCTGTCACACACTCAGTCATGGTGTTGATGTCATCTCCATGAGGTTCACAGAGGACATTCCAGTCTGTGGCCTCAAAGCACCCTCTCAGAGCATCTTCAGCCTCAGTAGACCAGGTTTTAATCGTCCTCCTAATGACTGGTTGCTGCTGAACGATGGGCTTGTAGGTGGAGGTGAGAAGAACCAGATTATGATCAGATCTTCCTAGAGGAGGCAGGGCAGAGGAGCTGTATGCATTCATAGTGTTTGCATAAAATAAGTCCAACATCTTATTTTCTCTGGTGGAGCAGCTGACAAACTGCTGGAAAGTTGGCAACATAGCAGAGAGGGAGACGTTGTTGAAGTCTCCAGAGATCGCCATGAATGAGTTTGGATGCTGTGTTTGTAGTTTAGCCACGACGGAGCTGATGACATCACAGGCTGTCTCTGGTGCGGTACCTGGTATTATATAAACCGCTACCAGAATAACACAGGCAAACTCTCTGGGTAAATAATATGGACGGAAACTCACAGCTAACAGTTCAATGTCTCTTGTGCAGATCTTCTCCTTGACAGTGATGTGTCCTGGATGGAACCAGCGCTGACTGACCAGCACTGCAATTCCGCCTCCCTTCCGCTTCCCGCTGAGCTGTTTATTTCGGTCTGCACGGACCGTCTTGAAGCCGTGTACAGACGCATTACAGTCCGGGATGTGTTCATGCAGCCAAGTCTCGGTGAAACACATGATACTGCATTCTCTGTACTCTTTCTGAGACCTTGTTAGCACTTCGAGCTCGTCCATCTTGTTAGCTAGCGACCTCACGTTACCCATCACAACAGTTGGAAGAAACGGTTTAAATCTCAACCATTTTTTCTCTGCCTTACCCCTGCCCTGCATCCTCTTGTCTTTCTCCTTAACTCCATTGGGATTTGAGTGTTATTTGGTGAAAAAATTAATTGGGAGGAATTTAAAAGATGAAAGGGGTAAACAATTTTTCGTTGCATGGATCACATCATAACAAGCAGTGAAAAAAGCAATATACGAGGAAAAATCTCCCGATTGCACACCCTTCAAACCAGCATAAAAAATCCTCCAAGAAAACCTAATCTGACGAATAATGTCGATAAAAAAGACAACTATATTTGAAAAAAACACAAAAGTTAAGGGAGAGCTTTCACAAATTGCAGCTACCTAGCAGCGCATTCCAGAATTTTTTATGTGACCAGATGTTCTTGTTGTTCAAAAATGCAGAATGAATATTACACTGTGGAGATGTGATATGGCTGGCTGTGGTTGAGGAGGAGGGCCATACATACTCTGTTGGAGGGATCAACGAGCAGAGAGGGGAGGGCTGTGTGGGGGGAGCATGTTGCTTTTTTTTTTTTTTTCAAGATTTCAGAAACCGTAGATCCGAGCAATGGACCTTGTTTTGCAGTTTTGTTACGGTTGTTTTAGGTCAGTGATACACTCTGTTTTGGTCGATTGGCAGTGCTCAACAGCAAACCTAGCGGTGAAACAATTTGGCTTTTTGCCTGTAAGCTTAGCAATCATTCCATAAATCCCCTCAGTTGAAGAATAAAACACTAACCTGGGTCAGCTATACTAAATATTCAAATATTCAGATCAGTAAATACCTTGTATCTTTAAAAAGATTTTGTGCAAATCATTACATAGACTCCATAAAACTGAAAATCCCTGTCAGTAAACAAAGTTTGTTTATAAAATGCAATACCAATGAAACTAGTCTCTCATCTAGAATCAGAAATATGTTTGGAAACCACAGATGCTGTTCCTTCCAGGCCAAACAGATGAGCGACCATTTGGTGTGTGACCACTTGGTTAAAAGCCAGTAAAACTAATGATATGAGGATGCATCAGTCAAGGGTAACATTAACATCTGTAAAGTCCCCATTTACACTGAACTTTATCCAAATAATGCCAAACCAACCTGAACTGCTGAGCAGCTGAACTTTTAAAGTATTGCAAGCAGGGAAACTTCTCACTTACAGCTACACCGTTTCAACATTTAATATGCTACATACAGGCTGTTAAAATGACCATACTGCATTCTGTTTTTATTTCGCACAGCATCAAAGCACTCCTGTAGACAGAACTGCACACTCACGTTGCTACAGAATCATGTTTTCAGCATACAACAAACTCTTCTATCAGCTCATGAAGATTCAGTACCTCATTCTGCACTGAGAAGGTCTGGGAGAAGACAACAAAGCAAGTAGGAACTCCAGATGAGCTCAGGTAGGACAAAGAAGAGAAGCAGAAACTGGAGGACAACATCCTGAATCTGAATTAAACTCTTCTCACTCCAAAGTGCACCGCCCCCCCCTTTTTTTTCCTTATATAATAAACTACACTGCCAAAACACCAAGGGTGAATTCCAATTCCTGTCTTAACCCTCAATCTTAACCCTCAATATCAAAAATGCGCACTTCCGTGAAGTGCAAGTGCCGTCCGGATTCTCAGAACGTTAATTTGAGGGGCAAGTTTGAGGGCTGAATAGCCCTCAATATTGAGATCCTCAGACACCACCCTTGTGAGTAACGGATACCCAGAATGCAAGTGGCAAAGAAGGCAAGGTACAAATCTTAAGCATTTTCTTTGTTAATGGAGATATTAACATTACAAAAACCATTGTAGTATCTTAGTTTAGGCCCATGTTATGGATTAGTTACCTCATTGTTGCATAATATTCATTTTTATTTTACAATCTTTTCTTAATAGCGGCCGGTGCGGTCAAGCCTTGTTGCTATCGTTTAAGTTAGTTAACATTGTAAAATGGTCTTTTTCTTGGTGCTAAAGTCGTTTTATCAAGATAACAGCCTGTATAACGCGCTTGTGCCGTTAATGGAATAAGACACCCGGGCTAATGTCATCTTCCGTAGCGCAGAATTATCTAATGATAGTTCTGTTTCATTCCTTCGTGACTGCCAGTGGCAGCAAACAAAGTGGATACGTCTCCTCGCGCTCCACACAGGTCGAGTCCTAATGACAACAAAGGCAATAGGTGACATGTAGGCCAGCTGACCTAGTCAGTCATCCAGGAATCCACAGAACCACAGTTACCAACGTAACATTCATTTATCTGGTGTTTACCTTTCAATAAGCCGTGGTATGCAGGGACAGCTGAATATGTCCATGGAGGTGTTAATTATACAGACTATTTGTTTGAAAACTCTAACAGAAGGAATAATTGACAGATAGTCCACAACAACTTCAAAAACACAGACCCGATGGACCCATCAATAATAGCTACGTTTGTGGCTTATGATTAAACAGACAGGGTTAACAGTGAAGTAAATTCTTCTTCTCCTTCTTCTGAATTGACAGACTGAACGCCGTTTTGGCGTAATGCTGTCCCCTCAGTTTGAAGACTTCTGTGTTTAAGGGGTGTCCCATTTCTAAGTCACAAAATAGCCCTTAACACTTGGTTTTGAGGGATACTAAGATTGAGGGTTGAGCTTTAGGGTTAAGATAGGAATTGGCCACAAATGTTAGGGCAGGGGAAAAATAGGAATCCAAAATATTTTAAAATACACCCATCATCCTCATTTAATGTGTGAACACAATAAACTGACCTTTGCTTTTCAACCCTGCAAAAACTCCAGAAAAAGTTGAATGGGGAAAAGTTGGACTAATAGGGAGGGTAAGATGTCAAAAAGTGGCTGGAATCAAGATGTGGCACTTAAGTGTCAGTGAGCAATAATCGATGGGTGATATCAGATTCATCAACAGATGTAAGAAAATCATTTAATGTAAAAAAAAAAAAAAAAAAAAAAAACAATATTCCTCAAAGAAAAACTGGCATGGATTTGCATATTTCTCCCTTGAAAGTGTAGAATATTATTAAATTATATTATATTATATATTATTAAATTATTTAAGGAGTCTGGAGGGATTTCAGAGTAATAGGGAAGTGCGTAAGCCCAGGGTTCAATTCACACTAGGCTGATTGTGAGGGCAATGCTGAGAAATGTAACACCTTCTTTTGGTCTGGTTTTCGCATTGCACTTAACTCAAGCCAAAAAAACTACCAAGTGGTATTGCCCTAAAATGACCATCGACCAAAAAAAAAAAAACAGGATGAATAACATCTCATTTGGAGAAAACAGAAAACTGAAATTTGTCCCATTCAGCCAACTTGTTCACCACAAACAAGCAACATTAAGTTTCTGCAGTCTTGGGGTTTCTGTTTTTACTTTGGTGTTCAAACCTAATGTGGTTTTCACAAGAATCTGTCAGTATGAGCAGCAGGTGATGCAGCGAGATATCCATGTTGCTGCTCATCTGGGGGGCCCACTTTGCTTTCACACTGCAAGCAAACGGAACCAGGGTTCACTTCCAAAAAAAACTAGATCCTCAGAGTTCCCTTCTCTGGTCTACACCTGAGTGTGAATGATGATTCACACAATTCCAAACAAACTACTCAATCCATGGAATCAGACTGGGTTAGTTTCAAGCTAACCAAACAGCACCAGTGTGAATCCATCCTTTAAGTGTGACCCAACCTGTGAGCTTTGATCCCTCAGACAGCCTTGTATTAAAAAAAATCAGCTGATATGACCACATGATCAAGGGAGGAAAAACATTTTTGGCATAGCAATATCACTGTAGAAGGGTATTTGTGAAGACAACCCCAACTTCCCCCACACTTAAGTCTTATTTTAACCTTATCCAGAGGCAGCCTCGACTTCTCTGTGCTCCGAGGTGTCTGTGATGGACCATCACACAGTGGAAACATGGAGTGTGGTCAGACAAATCAGTATTCATAATCATTTTTGGCAGAAATAAAGACTGTGTACCCCAGAGCAGGAACAAAACGAACATCCAGACTTTTTCCTATCCCGGCAAAGCTTCTTCACATTTGTGATGTCAACATTAATGTTGAAAAGTTCACTGAAATTTTAGGATAGCTGCCTTCAAAAGAATCCTCCAGGCATTTTTCAACAGGACTATGTGAAACTGCATTCTACAAAAACAAAGAATTTGCAGAGGAAGAGGAGCATAGGGGTACTGGACAGACCTGCCTGCAGTCCCAACCTGGAATGTGAGGAGAATGTTGAAAGGAAAACCGACAATGACCAGTAGCGGTGCAACCTTTGTAGTATGTTTGCACAATAATGGGATGAAATAACATCCCAATAATTTTTCATCATCCTTGAGAAGGAATGGAAACAATGCAAAGAGGTAAAAACTAAATTTTTCTAACCATTTCAGGAATGTCTTTCAGGTCTGCAAAAATGGATGGATGAATACCTTCATTCATGCATTCATTCATTCATTCATTTTCTATACCGCTTATTCTAATTCAGGATCCTAGGAAAGCTGGAGCCCAAACCAGCAACACCTCCATGCAGCCCTTTGATGAATACCAAGAAATAAAAATAAAGTCAGTCATGTCATTTTCTTTACCGCTTATCCAGTTCAGGGTCACGGGGGTTGCTGGAGTCTATCACAGCTATTATCAGGCGAGAGGCAGGGTACACCCTGGAAAGGTCGCCAGTCTGTCACAGGGCCAACACAGAGAGACAAACAACCATTCACACTCACATTCACTCCTAGGGACAATTTAGAGTGATCAATTAACCTAACATGCATGTCTTTGGACGGTGGGAGGAAGCCGGAGTACCCGGAGAGAACCTACGCATACACGGGGAGAACATGCAAACTCCACACAGGAAGGTTGCTGTTGGAATAGTTCAAACCCCCTCCCCAGCCGGGAATTGAACTAGCAACCTTCTTACTGTGAGGCTGCAGTGCTAATCACCATGCCACCGTGCAGCCTAAAATAAAGTCAATGGTTGTCAAAACAATGCATTAAGAGAAATGACCTGAAAACATCATAATCCATTACAAAGTTTATCCTGTGCAGGTGTTGATCAACTTACTCATTTTTCAAGCTTGCTCATGAAAAGCTTTGCTTTACAGTATTTGCACACCTTGTGAGAAACAGAACCATAAATTTTTATTAAAATTGGGATTCTTTTCTTCCAGCATCCACAAATCATAACATCACAAGGTAAATGATAATTCTGCAACACAAGTCTGACGGAGCTTCTCAGAGATCCCGTCAGACTCATCTGTTCACCTCAACCGACATCCTCAACGATTTGATCTGTGTTTGTGCATTCTAATATTCCCACATCAGCCGTGTTTTGTAGAGTAAACTCTCATATTGATGTGCTCTCTGCCTCCAGGGGCTCTTTATTGACTGAACTCTGCCATTTCTGATTCAGTGCAGTTATCAAGGTTTAGAATGACTGAGCTCCAAATCTCTACTTTACATTCTAATATTTCACAACCATTTAGCAGCCATTAAACGCTTGATTGGACTAAAAATGTAAGAGAATTAGTATCGCAAATTGAGGGATTGCTGCTTCAGAGATAAAACTTTGCAATTCAAGAGACGGCATCTACTCTGACACAAGCTTCAGTCATGACTTCATTATAGGATCTGCATGAAATGTTGAAGTCATTTTAAAGCAGGATATAACATTTTTACGTTAAAGAATTTTCACATATTCGTTCAATGTGTGGCCAGTGTAATTCATCGCAATATGCTCGGTGAGATGTTGCAGGTTTATAAAATGTTCACATGCCAACATCTGACACTGCTGATGTTCCTTAAAAGAAAACTATCAAGGAAAAGATTAGTTCATACACTCCTGTCCTGGATGCTTTCCAAAGTAGCCCTTACTTTTCCACTTTCTCTCCTACATGATGATTCATTGTTGACCACTATCACAAATTCTCCCACGAAGCCAAATCAATTCAGAAGCCAGCCACAAATATGATACATAACCTAACTCCTTCAAATCACATGTTGCATTCCATCATCTCACCTGAATTATCCACACCTGTCTCTGCATCGCATGACTAATCACCTTGTAGACACACCAAGAGAGAGATACATCTCCACCCCACAAGCCTATGCACATTTTTCTTCCCTCCGAAACCACCGCCATCTGAAAATAGGAACCTCTGTAGGTTGAGAAATGGACAATCTTAATTTCCTTTCCTTCTTTGAGAATGGTGATTAAATATTTGTTTGTGTTACATGTCAACTGGATGCGTTTTCCCAAAGACAATGCAAAACCCAGCTCATTAATGGTGTAACCTGTATTCATTTCCTTTTCACTTATTAATGCTGACATTAATTGGATCTATAATTGTATTTGCTTTGTTTTATGTACCCTGTTATTTCCTTTCATGCACAGATAAAAAGACTTTTAATCAAGCCACCCATTCTATCCTCCAAGTAGGTAATAAAAATAAACTGGTGTGACGCTTGAATTTAAATATGCACAACACATATGTTCTATGAGCTAGCTGTAGCCAATCTATTTTTAGAGCAAAAAAAGACCCTTGACTTCTGTAAAATAAACTTTTAAAATGTCACATGTAAAAGAAAACTGAACAAATATACTTTGTAGACAAAGATGGTTACACTGTAAACCTTATTTCTATTTCAAGTCTGAAAGTAAATATTTGTAGAACTTATAATAACCGATCTAGTGCACTGACTCCATCATTGTCAAAGCCTAAAGACACTTTTGGATATCATTTTCCTTATCAAATTACAGTACGACATTTTGTCGTACACACAAAGCAAATGTGAAAAATTCCAAAGATTCTTTTAAGTGAGTCTTGCAAATCATTACAATGTCAATGTTTTGTTTTCTTAATTATTTCGTTTTTACTTGTGTTGCCAGGAGATGAGAGTCACTAAATTTCAATTCCTCAATGCGTCTTCTATATGTTGCAGAAATTGACAATAAAGCTCTCTTTCTTTGTAAGACAAACAGGAACTATTTCGATTGATTCTGTTGGTTCACTGAATTAATCTATTCATGTAGAATTATTTCTTATTACACTCCCACATGTGGAAAATTTTCTTATGACGCATCTTCTTCTGGGACTGGGCTCTTTTATTTCCTCATCAGGATGTGGGAGTAAGTCTGTGCAAAGCTTTAGCTGATCCAAAATGCTGTAGCATGAAAAGTTCATTCTTCTCCAAGTAAAATCAAAAACAGAACATCGTACTGACTCATAGTTTAAACAATTACTGCTTAAGTATCACTGCATTTTTAAGCCCTTCCAGTACCAACAGGGAACCTCATTCTCAGGCTGCACAGGCTTAATTTTGGTTACTAGAGTTGCTAAAACAGAAGAGGCTCATCAGGCTCCTTCTCTGAGGAAACAGCTCTTAGTTTAGGTTTGCAGAGTTGTTGTACATCTGCCTGCTTCTTCAAAGTGAGTCAACCCAGTGCAGAATCTTACCAGCAATGAGAACACTGCATGTTGGTCAGATTTGTGTCTGACTTTACTTCGATGTCTGGATGCTGACGTCACATCGAGATGGAGTTTGTGGAGATTGGCGCTACAGTGGCCATCCACAAACATAATGGCCTCAGGTAGTGTCTGGAAATGATTGGTTTAAACTTTGGCCCCACCGCCTGTTTCATGAAAAGTTTTTGAAAAGTAATATTTTTTTCATTCAATTGATCCTTTAAAAAAAAAAAAAAAAAAAAAGTCGTAGTATTTAAATGTTTAGTTGATTTCACTGATCACTGGACTAATTTTATTATTGATGTAGTCAAACATGAAAATCTTGCGTTAGATTCTTTGAAATAACATCAGTGATTATTGGAAAAATGAGTGATATCAGCAGTGCCATCTTGGGACTTTCTGTATCTGTTGAATTGTTAGCATTTTCAGTTTGCACAGCTTAAGGGAGCCACATCTGCTCAGCTCATTTTCATGCAGCTGCAAAAAGACACAATCAGCCGAATAATTCTGGTTAAATGAATGCTGAACTGCGAACTGATCGATCACATGTCACCTGAATAAAATTCTATTAAGCTACTTTGTCATAATCGAATACAAGAACATAACAGTCAATGTGTTTAGCTGCCTGCAAACAGAGAAATGCACATTATAGGTCTGAAAAACATTCTACCATACAGTAGGTCAGTGTGTACGGTCAAACAGGACAGAATACAACAGCTTAAACTTTAGTCCTGAATAGGAGAAATAATTCCTTTTAAAAAGGCAGAGATTCTCCAAGGTCACTGGCTTGTTTATCAGTCTTGTAAGATGTGTTACTAAGACATGAACAGTATGGTTCCATTAAATTCTCCACAGATATGTTCTCACAAAGGAGCTGAACCCTGCTCACCCACAACTACAGTGAAGCCCGTCTCTCACAGAGCTATAGGACAGGAAAGGCGTAGAACAGGTGTGGACCACGCAGAACAAACGGGGACTTGTTAGACGTCAGAAACAGCTTGTTCAGAAAGTGGACATAGCGGAAGATGTTAAAGTCATTCAGGCACCTCTGAGACTGTTGTGGTTTGATGGGTAATATTCTATGATCTGGATCTGAAAGGATGGGAGTGTTCCTGATTTCCTGCTGAGTTTGAAGGCTGCTGTCCGGAACTGTTCGACTGTACAGTAGATTTTAGTCTCTGTAGTCTTTTCCAGGCAAGTCTGAGTATTTCTCCCTCAACTGTTTCATAAGCTTGCCTCTTTGTGCTTTTGTCCTCACTCTACTGTAGCTCCCTGAAGCAGACTCCTGTCCTTCCCAAGTCTAGCTCCTCTGGAGGTTTTATTCATGTTAAAATATGATTTTATTTTCCTCCTCACTGTCACCAAATGCTGCTCAAAGGGAACAGTTGATTTTTCCCATTTAAAGAGCCCCTAGATAACTTTTCCTTGTGATCGGGCAATATAAAAATGAAACTGAATCATTTCTTTTCTTTCATCTTTCACATGCGTTTCAGTAAATTTGGACTCCTGACTCCTTTAAGCACTTCCAACCCATTTGTTTTGTCAGCAAATAAATAATGATCTTTAAAGAAAGTCTTTCATGTTTCTGCTGACTGAAATGAGCACAGAAGAGAAAGTAAATGCTTTCACTGTTTTAATTTAAGATGTTATTTTAAAGAACCTAACGTGCTTCTGCACTTTTCAGCCACCTTTCCCTGAGAACACACTCAACACATGTACCATCTCCCAGATGTGGGCCTACTATCTTCTTATCACTGGCTTTGGCTTGAAATTGGATAATACTGAACGCCTTGTCCAGTAAACAAATAAAACAAACTTTAAAGAAAAAAATTTAATTAACTGTGAACCTGCAGGTTTTTTTTTGGGGGGGGGGGGGGGGGGTGTTATTTCTTCTTCTTGACAGGCTTTACAATAAAAGACTTTAGCCTAAACTTTAGTATGAGTCTTAGAGATGTAAAGTCTTTGGGCATGTGTGTTGATGGTCATCCCTGCATCCCTGTGTTGGTTGCTGGTTGCCTGGGTTTTCTGCCTCCTGTCTGCTTCTGGTCCTTAGAGGGGGCACGGTTGCATTTCCATGGTCATTAAACAACTCATACCTTCTATTTTGCACACAGACACTTGTTCACTAGCCTGCTTGCCTGCCGACTAATCCAACAGCTGCTTCATGTTGCAGCATTCTGCGGCGCCACCACTACGCTGGTGACCAGTCCTAATGACCTCGTATCTGCTAACATGAAAAGCAGCATGAATACCTGGACTGACAATGTTGGACAGTCCTCTAAGGAAAATAACCTATAAGTATTATGTCTGGAGATCTCAAAGTTATTCTGACATTATTTTATCATCAGTGGATGAAGCTAAACTATTATTCATCTCATGAAACTAATTTTAATGAACAACAATCCACACTGGATGAAACAAATATCTCATTATAATGACATATCAAAAGTTGGTAGAGAAATAATTTCAAACTTTTTAAAAAAAGCTCTTTTTTTTTATTTTGTCACATATTTGGCTTTTGCCATTGTTTACAAACCTTGTACAGGTCACGTGCATGGTGTCCTGCAGCCTAAACTAGTTTTGCATGCAGGACATTGTGTAAGCGATCCATTTGTGTTTGACTGTAGGATTTTTATTTTCTGGTCACACCGTTGCTCTGATCAGAGCAAGTAACATGATATTTCACAATGTCTCTCAGACAGGGATGTAACGATATGAAAATTTTATTTCACAGTTATTGTGACCAAAATAATCATGGTTATCATTAAAATCACGGTATTATTAAAATACCCCACCAGCATCTTTAGAAATATCCAAAATGGGTCTAGATGTCTTCTTTGTTCTTTTTAAAGGGGGAAATTTTCACAGCACTGTCCATGTGGGAGCCTTTGTTGCTTTCCACCATGTTTTCATAAATTAAATTATGCAAACTGGGACCGTTGATGCCTTTCCAGGCAATAAGTAGCATCATAGTGAGTTTTTCAATGTGCAGTAATTACTCACGGTTTTCACAATAATTAAAATTTGAAAAGGTATTACTAATTGTTGGGAATTTTATCACAATTAACCATTTTATCGGTAATCGTTACATCCCTACTCTCAGATTGATCAATAACTCTCAGCGACGCTGCAGCTTCTTATCTCTTAGCCCGTTAGCATTAACTAGCATAACAATGTAACCTGGGGCACTACGTTATTAAGCTGGGTGGCAACATGGGTACCATAGAAGTGCCAGGTTGATGAGAGTTCACCTAAATTTACAGTGTTTTTATTGTTGGTAGTTAGGGATGGAGTGATTTTCTATCGGATCGTCTATCGGTGATCAAAGGGGAGGATCATGATTTTTATTTTTCAAATGGCGATCTTTAAGGCGATCTTTAATTTACTGCCATAAGATGTTAAAGAAAAAAATCTCTAAACTGTGCTGTACAGTGTAGGCTACTCAAAATGTTTCTTGTGGAGCACCATGTCTGCACAAAGAACCCTTTGATATGCGCAGCTGAGGAGTGAATATTAAACTCTTAATTACACTGTTTTTTTTTTTTCCCTTCTCCTTTTGGGGGGCCGGGCAGGCTCTCTTCTCCTTTCTTATTAATAAAAATAATCATGTTCTATCTGCAAGGATTCTTGGTACTTTGAGTAAGCTACACTTGTACCAGCGATCAGACGGTACTCTGTACAGCTTATTAGTTTATATATCACCATGGCAACACGCATCCCGAGATGAACTGGTGTGCCGTTACTTCGTGGCCCGCAGTAACTTTTCCAGATCATATATCTGAAAAGGTTTGGTGAAGGCGTGACAGAGGAAAATTGTCACGCCAGCCGGAGTCAGTGAAGTTCAGCATTACAACCGTTCTCACCAGTCCTGACTGCACACCCTCACCCCGAATGTCTGGGGGCTCTGGTGGAAACGGAAGGCAGGGATGTGTATGGCGCACAGCTCCATTTCCAGCACACATTCTCTCCTTGAGGATGAGATGGGGGGGGGATTAGCATTTTTTTTTAAAAAAATAAATGAGTGACTGCTTACAGCTGCCAATATAGTTGTCGCCGCAAACAAGGAGCCAACAGCGGGAATTATTTGCCAAGAGGAGGTTCAGGCAGATGTAGCGCAAAACCACCGGACGAGTTTTTTTTTTTTTTTTTTTTTTTAGTATTATCATTATGATGACAATGATGGCGTAACTGTGCACGGCCTCTCAAGCAATCGGATCGTCTATCGGCGATTCACAGTGGCCACGATCAAATGATCTGAAGACAGGGACAATTTCACATCCCTATTGGCAGTAAAATCCAGTGTTTCCTCCGCCTTTAACATACTGACATCAGACAGCATCAACCACTGTCGTCCTCAGTGTCACACAGACAGCAGCCATCTTCATGAGGTAAATGACTGTGATCTTCTCATTCACTTTTACCACACTTAAAGTTTTGCTCATGTTCTCAAAAGTTTGTTTTCTTCCAGGTGCTCCTAATGATTCTGTTTTGTTTTCTTAGATAGGCCATAAGATGTTTTCTGCTCAGATTCTTCGCAGGTGTAGCAGGTGTCTGCTCAGGTTTTAATTGTGCAGTTGTTGCCGTCTTCATTCTTTTGTACCTTTGTCTTTTTTGTCTCGTCTTCATTCTTTCCTATTTCCTCTAAACTCTGTCCCTTCCCTTGTGTCCCCTGTCAGGTTCAGCATTTACATATAATAGCCAACTTCATAAAAAAAAAAAGGAACACTCAAGTCTCAAAGGGAGCTTTTAAATCCACAAAGCATCATTGCCTTTATATGTATTAAGCTCTCCACTTGGTAAAGCACATTTGGTTGTCACAGCAGCCAAACCATCCTTCTGCTTCCTGTGATGCTACATACTGTAGGACAAGTTGCAGCTGTTCTGTGTTCAGTTTTGCATGATTTAACATCCCATGTAGAGCTCACAAAACTGTGGTCAATGGCTTAAACTGAACAAAATCAGCATGAATGCACCAATTACTTCATTTGTTTACATCCATGACAAATGCAAGACACCAACTACTATCTATTTACTGTTTAATTAAGCACTGTTGCTTATACTGACGGTATTGCTCACACAGCAGCAGTAATGTTTAATTAAATCCAACTGCAAATTCCAAACCCCACAGCAAAAAAGAACAGTGCCACTCAGTTTCAGTTATTGGCATGCAGCATGGGAACTTTGAGTTATGACTACAAAATGTTAAACAATGTCAAACAAACTGCCTCTGAGGTTTATTTGTTCCACACTTTGGTAATAGTGGAAAATGCTGATTGAAAAAGCTGCTGTGAAATTACAGTACACAAGAAAAATCAATGCAAAAAGGAGGGGCACAATAATCAAAACACATTTACAAGTTCGACCAGTGTTCTCACAATTGCACATCGAGAGCCGCAGCCTCACAGCTGCAGTGACCTTTTAAGCCGTTTATGCCTGTGCATAGATATTGGCATTAACATCCTCCTGCTTAAATGAAAAGTGCTAGCTAAGCCTACAACTGTGCTCGGTGAACTGTGCACCTTAGAGGTGAATTATATCATGCTGGATTACCCTTACCTTAATTTATCTGTGCCAGCTTTGTATCTGGAGACTCTGGCCATCAACAAGGGCAGGCATACGGCATCCAGCCAGCGCTTCTCATACTTTGGTTCATTAGCTGAGGGCGAAGGGGGTGATGGAGCCTGTGAGGAATACATGAACAATGCAATGAGCTTCATGCAACCAGCATTAAGCCCTTTTGATCTTTGAGGATGTGGCCTGGATGCAACACTTCCACCATATGCACAAAGAATTCCCTTCTTGACCTGGTTAATCAGCTCTATAGTATAGAAACATCAATATAATGTACTTTGATACAGAGGAGAGCTGACCTCAGAGGCCCTCTGTCTGCTCACTGCAGGCTCATCTCAGCTGAGTTCATGGACTCCAGCTGGTTACTGAGATTTTGCACTACACGAACAGAAGCACAGTTTTCCATACGAGTTCCAATTTAACTTCAGTAAGAGCAACTTAAATGCCTGCAGTGATGAGGAGAACATAATTAAAGCCCTTTAATAGAAATAAGGACAACATACTGTATAGGTTAAGAACATCTGCTCCACCTGGGGGATTTGAGATGGAAGCTGCAGAAGAAATGCATCTATATATTTTTTACTTAGTTTTTTAAGGTCTAGAAAAACAGAATTACAGGAAAATAACTTCAGATGATGTCAACACTACAAACATGAGGCCCAGTTCAACAGATCATGCACTTTGTTCCGTCTCTGTGATGAAGTGATCTGGCATTAGTAAAAACTACTTTCAGACAAGCAAGCACATCTATTATTTTTACCCACACAGCTGTCTGTTGCTGCCATTTAACAATCATTTATATGAATTGCTTTTAAAAATTTTTTTTAATGCATTTATTTTATTCTAAAGCCTAAATTAATTTACATTTATATAAAAAGTACAAGAAACTTAAATTTAAAAATTATTCATATTTGATAGATATAGATAGAGAGAGAGAGAGAGAGAGAGAGATGAAAAATAAAAACACAAAAACGCATAGAAGTAAATAAAAAAAAAAATTGATGAAAAGAACAGAATTAGAAAAAAATAACAGAAGCAGCTTGTAACAAATTAGCGGCAACAGGCATCAAGGGGTTAAATGGTTTTGCTCTTGGTGTCTTTAGGTTTTGCACTGCATTGCATGATGATCAGTTTAATCTCCCTGAAAATTAGAATTGTAATCAGAAAGTTTATTACCTCCACCAAAGAGTGACATCTGCACTAAACTCAAAACCACTGAACAGATTTTTGATTAAATTTTCAGGGAATGTTGATAATGGTACATGTACAGTATAAGGACAAACTGATTTTGGTGTCGATCCAGATCACTGTTTGGATCCAGGATTTTTTTTTTTAAAAGATTCTTCATCATTTTGCGATAGGGCCACATGGGGGAGCAGCTTGTTGGAGCTCTCCACCCACTAGCTGTTTAAAACTACTGTACACTACGCTCAAGCCTGTTTGCTCAACTCCATTTCGATGAAACAGAAGTTTTGCCAGCATTGTTTCGAGCATGTGACCACACCAACCAAGGCATTGCTTGATTGGCACAGCTCTGGCTGCTCCCCAGAATTTAAAAAGGGACTAGTTTACTAATCTGTCTATGCTATAGACAAGTTTTACGGACATTTCTGGTGTACTTCCACAGTCGATCAATTTCTGCTAAGCGCTTTCAGTCAAGTGCTTTAATGCATTCGTTTACATTTAATAGTGAGGTTTCTAAAATGGTAACATTCTCATTTATTTCTTCTATGAAGAAGGTGCTTTATTCATTCCTCACCCTGCTACAACATTAGCGGAATCGTACACTCAGGGTCACTGTGACCCTGAGTGTACTTTGAAAATGAAGGCACATCATTCTGTGACCAGGTCACAGAATGATGTGCCTTCATTTTCCAGTCACCCTGATGCTGAGCAAGACTCTGGAGCACTTTAATATCTCAAATGCAGCAGGAGATCGGGAGGCTTTTCGTTATCGGCAGACTGTCATATCATTCATCAACATCATTTAGTATAATTTTATAGCCTAAACAGTACTATATCTTATTTCGCGGCTTACATCTTACACTACGGAGGCCGCGGCTTCCATAGTGTTGTGAACTCGCATGGCCATGCACTGCAGAAGTAAGATGTAGTACTGTTTAGGATATAAAAATATACTAAATGATGATGTTTCAAGTAAATTATGGATGCTACCCACTCAGAACACTTAGATTATATTGGACGAGCAGTATGGAGGAATATTGCCAAGTTTTTGTGGACTTATGGACCTTTTTGTGTTCACCGACTGTGACCACCATTATATGAAAGTTGCGGATAACGAAAAGCCTTCTGATCTCCAGCTGCTTTTGAGATATTAAAAAAGTGCTCCAGAGTCTTGCTCAGCATGAGGGTGAGTAGAAAATGAAGGCACATCCTTCTCTGGGTGTACTGTTCCTTTATACTGGGAGGACAATATAACAAAATGGCCTTATGCTACAGCTAGCAAAATATAGTCACACTTTGTTGGGTCCACGGTGGTAAGCATGCGTGTCACTTTAGAGGGGTGAGCTGTCCACATTACAGTCGGTGGACAAGCCACATTTAGAAATGTAATGTGAACACCCACACAAAGAATGAATCTTGACAAAAAAAATTGGAATTGAGCAGTAAGACCTGCAGTGAGAATGTAGCCTTTGATTCCAATGTTAATGCTTGTAAATACACAGTTTAACTGCAAGAGATTACAGGGGGTCATTGCACTTTATTTCTAGGTTTAACTAAAAGCTAAATTCTCCAAATTTGATGTTTATTAAGTATCATTGCGACATAGGGGCATATGGAGGGGAGCTGAGCTCCTTGTCATAGGTCTGCACTGTCCATGCACTTGTCCATCAAAATTTGTGTAAATTTTTTTCATTCTTGTCTCATGCAGCATTCTAACTTACACAATAAACTTTTTTTTTTTTTCACATTTAGCTTCAACCCTTTCTATAAATATGATCCACTTTGTCACATATCAGTTTCATTGTCAGAAGCCCAGGGTTGCATTAACCCTTTAAGAAGCTGTTTGTCAGAGATGATGTTAAATGTTGAAGAGTTGAAAAGGCTGTAGTTTGGAAGTGGATGGAGATCAAGGCATACTGCAAATGAGAAAACTGTTAAATTTGAGCCAGAATTTATGATGGGATCATTTAATCTGCGTATTGAACCAGAGTGGGCAAATGGTTGAAAAAGTACTTCAACAGAAAAAAAAAAGCCAAATTTTTATTTCAGTTGTACAGATGTTCAGCTTCATGTCTTTTTCAAATCAGCATCCCCAGCAAAAAGCACCCGACAGTTAGAAATGTCATATCATATTTTCAGCATCCATGTAGTTTGGTCACATTATGTATGCACAAAAAAACGTGTCTGGAGCTGAACCAGGGCAGTTCCTCAAAATATAATCTGAGCCTTGTTTTTACACTCAAGCATGACAGCAGTATCCACACCTGCCTGAGGAAATCCTACTACAGGGCAAAGCTGACCACAGTCCAATTCAGCCAGACTAAACAAACCAGGTAGGAAAACAGCCTCAGGTGTGAGAGCTTGCTGCTTCTCTGTTTCTGTATACAATTGAAAATTGGATTTCTCAGTATTGTTGGATTGTTGAACCCTTGAGCTCTGGGAAGTGTGATAGGCAGAGAAGTCTGTCAGAGAAACTGCCAGGCCTCGCAGGGCAAGCGGAAAAACATTTTACCTGCAGCTGTTTGAAACCAAGCAAGCATTAAGAGAAAAATATTCTGAATAATGAATAATGCCAGTTTGCAAACAGTACAGATAACTAATAAAGAGTTTTTCATATGTCATTAAATACATAGACTTTTCTGTATATCAGTGAAAACAGATACAAACTTTCATGGCCAGTGATGGAATAACAGCATTACTAATGGCACCACTTTTTTTTAGTAACTGGGTAATCTAATTACTCGTTAACACTGTTACTGTTACTAGCTGTTACTGACAGCTTGTTACTATTGTAATGACAGATTTGTTTTTGTTCCTGGTGAACAGAAGTTTCACATTTGTTGGATTGTGCTACTGCTCTAGCGGAGGGGAGGCTCCGTGATACAGAGATACAGAGTGTTCTGTTCAGACCGGCCGCAATCAGGTAGGAAGAGGTATGTCTTCAGTCTCTGCTTACCGGCATACAGCAGTGACGGCATACAGTAACCAACCTGACACAGACGCAGTGTGAGTATGAATCCAGTTTAAGAAGAAAACAGCATCATTATTTAAGCAACACGTTTCCCTGCTTTATTTCTTTCACTCACAACCTGAATTCAGTTAATAGTTAAAACTGAAGCTATATTGCACTATAGATGTGTCTTTATCTGACCAGGAGCAGTGAAGAAACAATAATGATGATGATTGGACTGGTGAACTGTCATTGCAAACCCAAATCAATGTTCGCAGCCGAACACAAGAGCACACACAACACATCACAAACATCAGAAGAGTTTAAGAGTTTTCAAAGTAAAAACAAGGGAAAAGAAAATTTAAGGAAAACTGATGGAGATGCTATGGATTTTCAGTCTCTGCGTGTGACTGTTGTATTTGAGATTCAGATAATACGCTGGTGCATTACGAAATGAATTGGAGGTTATGGATTCAAGATGACAGCAGCATTTAATGGAGCCGCGAGCCACACATCATATTACTATTGTATAGTTTGCACTTTGGAGCATTTCACCATCACTAGAATTCCTCTCTCTCTATATTAGAATATACTTAGAGCATGAGTAAGTGGGGGTAGACTTTATAGTAAAGTTTGCTTTGTGACCAGACTTAAAAAGGATGATTGAAATTACATAAAGGGAGAATGCTGTTTTTTACTCTGTACAAAGAATAAAGAGTTGTCACGATGACTTAAATGCCACTTCTTCCTTTAGATCGTCCCCTGAAAACTGAATTCTCTCTCATACAAGTTTAATTCCTTCAGCAATTTTTCTGCACCCTGAAATTCTATTACAGCGTTTCATCCAGTGGGTTTAGGGAATAGCTCAAACCGTCTGCTACTCCAAAGTGGACCGCAGCATCAAACAACCACTGATGCATTAAACAGGATTTCAGCTGGTTAAATTGGTGGAGTAAACCTGCACCAGAAGCAGGTTGCAACATGTTTCCAAGTTCAAATTTGGCACAAATTCATTTCAAATCTACATGTCTTAACTTTAGCTAAATACACTAAAGGGGAGAAGATGTTTTTATATGTTAATAAAAACATGATTAAACTACAGAATAAGCTCTCTCTATATATTCAAGTATGTTCCCCTCTCTTCAGGATTTGGATGAAAGTTTTTGCCATATATAATGCTGCAAGATCAACCTGCACCAGCTTTAAAATTTTACAAACTAATTTTGCCTTCCCAAGTCTGCTGCTATACTTGCATGAAGTAAAAGTAAAACAGAAAGGGAGCAAGGGAAGCACAGATATTTTTATCAGAAAAAAATTTGTGTATTTGATCAAACGGTGTATTCTGGCTTTGTGCATGAAGAAAAAGCAGCTTTTCTCAGATAATTGATGTGACTAAAAAAAAGTAGAAAAGGATCACTAGATATTAAAAGTAGCCATCATAATGCATGGAGGAACCCATAAAAATAAAAAAACATGTTTGTCAGGTTGGATCAAATCAGTCTTGTGTATTCAAATGTGGAACACACATCTGGTGAGGAGGTTCTGCAAAGCAAGTCTGAACAACTGTCAATCTACAATTCAGACTCTTAAATAACAAACATGCATGAATGAAAACAGATTGTATTAATATGCAAATCATTCTAAACCTTAAACAAGCACTCAAAAAACAACCCGTTATGAAAGAATGATAACTTTTATGAGCATGCACTGAAGGAAATACAAAGACAGAGCAGGAGTATTTAGAGATTGCTTTCATTTTCTAGTGCAGGATTAGCTCACTGGTTACTTTCGGCTTTCCAAGCAAACAACTAACATACCCTTTACATCCAGGTTTTCCTGCTGACCTTCACAAAGGTTTGTCTTGCTTAGGATGTAACCAACAAAGTACGGTTTGTTTTCTCCAATAACTTTCCATCATTCTTTCTAGAGCTCAAGGGTTCAACAATTCAACAACACTGTGTCTCACTTTCACATTCGGTAAAAAAGTGAACTACTTATTTGCTTTGTTTGTTTTTAAGTGTGCATGTGTGTAAGAAATACTGAGTGTGGTAAATATGGGCAAAGAAATATCTTAAAATGCCAAGTACAGTTGTGAATGGATGGTGGCCGTCAGTGGCCACAATTATTCCAAAAATAAATTTATTTTCATCCAGTGGTCTTAGGTGCAGCTGTGACTGCTCTACAGGTAACTACTTCAAAATTGTGTACATGTGCATGTTGTGTCTACTGTCTTTAAGACGTTTATACCAAATGGTGCTCTAGCACTTATCAAACAAAGCCAGTACTGGAGTTTATGAAGGTTCTAACTTCACAATAGGTTGTTTGTCCATTCAGATAGTAAAAATGGTGGCAGAAAAATGGCCGCTGCCATGTATATAGACCCACAGCAAGTAGATAGAATTGGCTCATTCTATACGAATAAGTTGTCTTAGTAAAAGATTTAGATACTATCCATGTTTTTATCCAGGAACAATGTTGTTAGTGGATACGCTCCTAGAACATGCATATTGTTTCATGATATTTATTTAATGGAACTACTTATACAGGCATATAAAGCCCTTCTGCCACAGCCTATAACACTGGAAAAGGGGATGTGCAGTTGTGCTTGAAACTTTACATACCCTCCCAAAGAAAAAAGAAAAAAAAAAATCAGCTGCTTGTGAAGTAACTCAAAATTGTCAAAAGTAATGGTGAACAAAAGATTTTTGTGAAAATCATGTCACCGAGTTTAAATTGTGTTTCAGCGGAAATATTAAGACAAAAAATAAAATAAAACAAGCCAACAAGCATGATGGGGCTTCCTGAACAAAAATTTTGTGTGGAGCAACACTTTGAGGCAATTACTGCAATCAGGTGTTTTCTGTTTTTAGTGTTTTTGTTCAATAAGACTTGTGCACCCGTTGACGGGTATCTTGGTCCACTGTTCATGAGCAAAGTGCTCTAATATGTCTGGGACTGTTTTTTTTTTTTTTTTTTTATTAATGAAAATCAATATTTTATTTTACTAAATTAAAGAATATCTTTATTACATTTATTAGTTTCTTGTTATTTGAATTACTATTGTGAATTTAGCTTTTTTGTAATGGGAGGGTCTGTAAACTTTCAAGCACAACTGTGTCAACATGTTTGTATTGTGTTACAAATCTGACCATTAGCCTTCCGAGTGGTCACAGCTAAATTATTGCAAACTTTTCATATGAGAAAAAAAAACAAGGAATAAGAGTGCATTTGGATACACCTTTTAAAGTTTTATTAGTTAAGGAAAGTGGGCTACTGAGTATCTAAAACTGTATCAACGTTGCATCTGGGCTATATATTACGGCTTTAATTTGAAAGGAGATACACCTATGATTTCTGAAGAGAAAAAAAATGTTGGATGTTCCTTAGATATGTCCTTTTTGTACAATTTGTGTGATTTTTACCTCTGACTTTTAAAAGAGAAAGAAAAAAAAAATCAATAGAAATCTGTGTTCATGGTCCCTTCTTTCATTAGAATCAATACACTCAGGGCTTGCTGCCAGTTTCCAAAAGTTGAGGAAGGGAAAAAGAAATTTCTGAGCAGCCCATGTGTACATGATGCTCTGAATTCACTTAAAAACTGTTTGTGGGAATCATTTGAATCTAAGGCATTTGGCAGCTGCGGCCCCAGTTAGGTATAGCTGCAGACCAGCATCTACATTTGAGTCTAGATCGAAACTCATAAGGGGGATTGTTGCTCGGGTGATTGGCTCAGAGTTTCGACACACTTAGGTGGGAATTTAACAGTCTAATTGCTGAATTATACCGAGAAATGAAGTAGGCTCTTTTTTAACTGACATTAGCAGTATAACAGAGGGATGTAGATACTTAGAAAACTCAATTCTTTGAGAGTTTCCAGAAATATGACTTAAAAATTATATAATTATAGAACCTGTCAAATAAAGTGTTTCATTCATCAACTAATCCTGTTCTTGCAGCCTCAAAAATAAGAACAACGTTCTTGTGAGTATGTAACAAGCTTATGCTTGCTGTTTGCAAATGCAAACATTAACATTTCATATTACAGCAGCTAATCTTTTCAGGTGTGTTTTAAGGTGGGTGAAGGTGAATGTGATGGATTACGAGTCCTGGGTTTTTACCACATACGTAGATGTTGAGATTAAAAAAAAGATTTGTGAGCTTGTGTCAAGTCGCAAGTCACTAAAAAAAATGGACTCAAGTCACACTTCAATGACAAGTCCCCAGACTTAAGTCCCCATCTCGGTGGTGTATGATGTTCCACGACCCAAAACACCCACTGACCTCTGGAACTTCACTAATGATGTGTTCCAGTGCGTCCCTGAATTGTGAATTATACAATAGGTGCCTTTACAAGAAGCATTTCTACCCGAAGACCTGCAGCACAATGTGTTGACAAAGGCTTTGATAACTGGAGGCTTCCCACATTTAAATGCAAATCACGCCTCTCTTAATGAAGAACAGATGCATTACACAACATCTAATGAGTTACAGGCTTACAATTCAAATGAGTGAAGCTGAGTGAACATCAAACAGCAAATCGCTTTCTCCAGGAATGATCATCTGTCAGCACAAAATGCCCAAACTACACCAAATAATCTGTAATATAGCCCCATTATTATTACATCCACAGTGCAGATGTGTCTTCATTATAACAAAAAAAACAGACCTGCCATCCACCAAATTCAGCATCTCTGAAGAGTGGAAGCAACAGAAAAATGTGAGTCAAACACTGCTGCCGTTACATGTTGCATGCAGATGCTTTGCAAGTTATGACAACTTTTTTATAGAAATTATTATCCTTTGCCCCAATTATGTCAACTGAGAACAAAATGTTTTAGTTAACTCTCAAGTAGAGGTCTTCAGGGAGGAGGTGGGGAGGCAGGAAATGGAACACTATCAGGCTGTCAGAGTGGATTACACTGACGGAGCACCTGCCTCGGTGGAGCTGGAAAACAGGAACTTAAGCCACGGCGTTGCTCTTGACATCAGCTACTCCTTTGTGGGCACGGCTGTTCAGAGGCAACATGAACCAAGAATAATTATTTGAAAGCCTCCTGAAGACAAAGCTCTCTGCACAAGATGATCTTTGTATATTGTATGAGCACTACTGTAAAGCAGTGTTTAGACACAGCTTCAACTTCAGTTAACTTGCATGCAACGTAAGCATCGCTGTGAGGCATGAAATTTGCAGCATGCAACTGATCATTTTTCAGAGCAATTAAACAAATTACATGAAAAAAAGATGGGAGTGAATCTGATGGTGGCAAAGAAAGGAAATGCCACAGAAATTAGTTGAATATACTGCAATACAATAACTGATGATACAGTATTGACCAAAACTGATCTGGTAGATATTTCACTAAAAACTACAGACTGGTGGCACTACATGAAAAAAAAAAAAAAAAAACAAAAACAGAACAAACATTCATTATTCAGTGAAAAGGAGGTAATTTAATTGTAAATCAAGTTCATTCAACACAAATGATGCTGGTTTTAAGTGACGCTGCAGTTTTCTGAGAAATAAAGAGGCATTTGTTTTTTGTTAAGTCTTGATATGAATTCATCTAAAAATATTTGTGACCTTAAATTAATTTCTGAATTAATGTGGAGCTTTGTGCCTTTTTTTTTTTCTCTCAAAGTTAAGAATATTCCATATAGACATGAACAACAGTAAAGCCCATGTACAGAAATTGACACCCATCATCAAGAAACAGTCAACTAATGGAGTTAGTTTTCACAGCAGTCAGACTGGAAGTCAGATATACCACCGCGTTCAAGTCGAATACTACCAAATATTTCTTTGTTTTACTTCCAAGCAGCTGGACTGTTGTAATCTTTTGAATTGGCCTTAGACAATAGTTCTCGGGCTTTCTGAAGGTCTTTCAATTGTTTTCTTTGGACATAGGATACTTTTATCTTCATTTTCTGTCCAGTCCTTCTGACCTTTCTTAAAAGAAAAGCACAAATCTAATAGGTATTTTTACTTAACACATTTAACACTGACCTTTTAATCATAAATACAAGAAAGGGTGAACCAGTTGTGTCAACAGCTAAGCAACAAAGAAGCCATTTTCAATTTTATATTCTGGCACTTTGTTAGTAGCAGTGTCACACAAACTGTCCCCACCTATGCGGTTGTATCGAGCAAAATATCAAAGAAATCACACTTTCACAAACGAAAAAGGGTTATCCAAAACTTTGATATCTCAGCATGCTGTGCAGTCCATCCTTAACAATTTGGGGAAAGGAGACAGGTGGACGATAAAAGAAGTGCCAGAATGAAAAAAATATTTTTCAGCTGATAAAATGCAAATGAAAGTGAAATACTTCAGAGAAAAAAAAAAAAAAAAAAAAAAAAAACACTGCAAAGACTTTGGACAGGATCATAAAGATGAGTCTGGCCCTTAAGCTGATCATCAACTGCAACTTGAAGCCTCTTCAGAAAAGGTCTCCATGGAAGGGTGGCTGTCAAGAAAAGACCTTAAAAGGGAAGTTCAGGATTTTTGACATAGGGCCTCATTTTTGAGTGAGCCAGGGTCCTTCTTATCACTGGAGACAGTTTCATCTTATTTCATCTCATATTGTTTTTACCGGTGTTCCCAGATGCTAATGCTAGCATAAGTTAATAAGAATCTGCTAGCCTGTCATTAGTAACAATCATATCCACACCAAAGAATACCTGAGGGAAATCAGTTATAACACAAGATATCTGTGTAAATGCCGTGTTACAGTGTTACGCGCCACAGTCTTTGCACATTTTCGATAGCTTGTCAGTTTACAGAAGGGGAAAAGTTAAGAACAGAAATAGGAAACATGATTTACAAGTGTTCATTCGTACACTTAAGGGCAGATATCACTCCACTGCTAAATACAGGAAGTAAAAATGTGCTGAAACACCTTACTATCAAAATTTAATGCAATACAAAGTAGCCTAAGTTTTGTTTGTAACATTAATTTTCTTAACATGGCATTTACACAGATAGTTTTGTGTAACAACTGATTTGCCTCGGGTATTCTGTGGAGTGGCTACGATTGTGATTAATGACAGGCTAGCAGATTCCTATTGACTTATGCTAGCATTAGCATCGGGGACCATCGGTAACAAGAATATGAGATGAAATAAGATTAAACTATCTCCAGTGATAAGTAGGACCCTGGCTCACTAAAAAATAAGGCCCTATGTCAAAAATCCTGAACTGCCCCTTTAAAAGAGACTAGAGGCAGAAATTTTAAAAAAACAAACAAACATGCATGTCCATTTTTTTTTAATACTAATGGGTGATGAAGCGCTAAAAACCAAAAAGAACATTTGCACCCACGTTTCTCTCCGTTGCCTTGAACAATCTGTGTGCTGCAAAATGCGCTGCAATTCGGTGTCCAAATTTCCCGCGCTGCCCTGCGCACGTGACGCTACATCCGCAGTTCTGATACAGGAAGAAGACGGTTGCGGTAAATTCAAACACTAAGCGATAGTTATGGATTCTTCTGTCATCAGCAAACGATCCAGATCAACTAAAAGACACTAAAAAGTGTAACTACAAAGAAAAAGCATAGTAAACAACATTATAGCTTCAGTTTGTGCACGCTCCCGTGACAGCTTGGCTCGTGGCTGCAGTTACCTGAAGTGCCAGTTGTGGCAGTCGTGAGTTTCGTTTCTTAATCTTGCCTCAAGTCACTTTAAGGAAGGGAAACAGGAAGAAAAGGCTGACAAGAGCTGGACTGAAAATCAGTGGCAACAAGTCATAAGAAAAGTGGGGGGAACAAAGAGCCTGCACTCCCAACTGCTGGTGTGAGGCTTTTTTTTTTCCACTTTCCATGTCCTCGGCAGTATCCTTGCACCTGTTGATGTGCATATATCTACAGTGATGAACAAGTCCTGAAGCAATGAACTCCTGAGTTGTGCCTGCACCCCTGTGTGACACTTACGGACGGAAAACATGGAAACTCTGCTGTCAGACATCTGCTCTGCACATGAACCAGCATGCACAGTGCAGTGAGGGGGAGACGAGAGGGGCAGCACCTACAGGCAGGTAAGCCTCCAGCTCACCCGACGAACTGTGTGGAGTCCGGATACAGGAAAGGTAGCTACCTTATACTAGTGGCTGATAAGCAGCTTTAGATGTTTAGAAATTGAACAAATGAACCACAAACGTGATGCAAACGCTACCAGCTGATCAGTTCACACTGATAAACATGGGGACCGATTTCAGGGCCCGAGTGTCCCACATTGTCCCCAATAAACATGCCCCTTTCCAACATAGGATTTATTACCAGCTGGACACCCTGTGTGTGTTTGCATGACAGTAATTAATGTGTTTACACACTGTGGAGAATGGTGTTCAGAACTATCCTGCTGTAGTTCTGTGATGAGGAATGGCAGTTTTCTGTCCATCCGTCTTTCACTCTGCTTGCCTCCACTATTTTGACTTTCCCCTCATTTCCAGAATGTGTTTCGACATCCCCCAGTGAACCCGGCCGGCCTTTCAGCACACAGCCGTTAAATGCACTGGTATAAAGCTCCATGTGGAGCTTAAAAAAAAAAAGAGCAATGTCTTTTCTGTCAAGAAAATGGGAGCGTCATGCACCTCTCCCCACCATGCCCCTTGTGGCTGCGCTGCATTTGGGTTTATTGGGTCTGTTGTCAGTGAAGAAATTGCAGTCTCTTCCTCTCCCTGCGTGATTGTTGAGCATTAATGAAAAATGGTGAGTCTGGAAAGAAGCCCTTACATCTGAGGAACTCGCATCCCTTCAAGGATATTCTGCTAATGCTCTAGACAGACGGAAGATGGCCTTTTGAAACAACATATAAAGTGAAATTGCTTGTGTTTTTTCTTTTTATGACAGCTAAAATGTCTCAAGGTGTTTTGCTTCTTGCTTTGGTGAATGTCGTATTTTAAAGTTATGATGACCAAAAACATTGCTAATCACACCCTTAGGCTTGGCATTTAGCCTACAATGTGACCTAAATAAAAGCAGACACAGCAGGGTGCACAAGGGAATCTAACCTTATGCTCCAACACATTATCTGCACAAACCTAACTTTCAGCTATAAAACATTCAGAGGAAGAGGGGGTCACATTTGCAACCTGCTTTGTGCAGGACTTGTGCATCTTTTGCTTCCCATCTGCTCTCAGTCACAGAAACTTCATATGAATGCAGCTCAGTTCCCAGCACAGCATCTCTTATTCACGTTCCTTATGATTCTTCGGACAGCAAAACAAATCTGAGATTCTAATGAAAACAAGCCCTGGAGATTGTGTGTGAACATTTGATCACTACCAATGCATTTCAAGACTGTTTTCTCAACTCTTCAGATTTTGTAACCACAGAATTGTCCAACAAAAAAACATCATATATAACTTGCAAACAAAATCCATGTTTTGATGTTTTGATGACCCCTCAGAGAAAAAAAAAAAGATGACATGAAGTCAGCTTCCACCCAAAACACACTAAACAAGGCTGTGCCATCCATTAAAGGCGGCAATGTCCACCACACATCACTGTGCAGTATTTCTTTTCGATTCAGGGAATGTTATTCAAGATATCCAGAAATAATAATAAAAGTCTTACACTCCACATTTTTTTAAAAAGAAACAAAAAGGGTGAGGAATGCAAGAAGTTTTATTTTTCTTATCCTACTTTTTCTTTTAAATAAAAGGATGAAAACTTTCAGAGCATTTTCTAAAATCCTGCACAGCATTTTATTAAATAAATTGTACTCATTTAATTATCTTCTCATTTGTATTCATATTATTTACTTATTTTAATTGAATTTTATTTTAGCCTACTAATTTATATTCAATCCATGATTGGTAATGTGCTGTACATATAAAACATAAAAGCCAAAACAGACACTGCATATACCGCCAAACACCTGCACTCCAAGAAAAGACATCAAATCTTGTTACTTTTTTTTCCGGACATACACTGGACATGCATATGTATTCTTTCACAATTCCTGCCCCTAGCTTTTTTAAGACTAATCACTTATTTACAATATTTGAATATATCTTTTACTGTATATTGTTTTATTTTTTTTTATTTGTTTATTTAAAAACGCACACAGTGCACATTAATGAATATTTTCCATCTGTCAACCCTGGATAAATGCAACAAGTCACCAAAAAAGCAAAGCACCAAAATAAAATAAAGTAAGAATATAGGATTAATAAAGTTCTCTAAGATCCTTACCTGAGGGCAAAGCAGATCACAGTTCATGAGTATATAACATGATCCATTTCATCAGTAGTTACCATCTCATCTGCTAATTACTTAATGAACCCTTTTATCACAAACTCCAAGAGTCTAGACTTCTTTTTCTCCTATTTGGGAAAATGGGGGTTGCTATATTTGCTTTGCTCTTGCTCGAGGCTTCAAACAAACCAAATTATTCTTTATACCGCACTGAAAATTAACCAAACTTAACAAGCAATTACACTAAGAAGAAAAACAACCCCAATTGTCCTTATTAGCAAGTAAATCTTTTCTGACATGAGCTAAAACTCAGAAGCCAGCTTCTGCCATCTTCTGTTTAATGCTCTAAGCGTTATCTTAGAAGCAACCATTTGCACAGGTAGGCGCCCATCAAGCTCTGTTGTTTACCTCAGATAAACTATGTGCACAGTGGAAATTCAAGGTATTGCCGACCATGAGGGATATGCCGTCTTATCCAGCACCTGCTAGGGATTTAAATGGAAACACTTTAAATCTTGATCATCACTAAAAGGTTTAAGTGGCCACCTGTCTTTCATGCCTTGTGAATAATTTGTGAAGTGAGAGGCCATCCACGCCGTATTAAAGGCCACTTTCTTCATTATAGATCAAAATTAATATACAATTTCATGAGAAAACATTGACTTGGGGGTATGGATGTCGCGATTTAACGAACCAGTGAAACAACCACAGAACACACGGATCACAACCATCACTGGGGATCAGTAATTGTAGGTTAGCAGAACTCAATGCTTCAGACTGTACTTTTAAACCTCTCCACCTTTTCACATCACAGCCAACAGCTGAACTGCGGAGTAGTTGGCAAACTGGTAATTGTCACACACTGATAGAGCACTTTAAAGAGAAAGCAAACAATTTCAGTACAAGTCAAATACAATTATAGAAACGACAAATTAACTTCTGCAGATATTTGGTTCCAACTTGTTTTGATATTATGGGTTCAAGTGAAGCATTAGATCCCTTATTTTTTTCTTCCCATATTGTGCCATCAGTGAGAGGTTTGCAGGTTTTCCTCCCTCTGACATGGTACAGATCCAGAGAAGTCTACTATCAGTGTCGGGACCAACATTTCATGCCACTAAGCCCCGCCGTAGCATATGCATGGAGGACGTTATGGATTACTTTGCATTTAATGTGTCAAAGTGGATCTGTATGAACCACAATCCACAAAGAGGCGGCGGATCAGGCTGCAGCTGATAGCACCGCTCTGCCGAGCTAGTGGTCAGCACTGTTGAGCGAGCTGGACGGATAAACACTGAGACCCTCAATAGAAAACGAACAGTTGATTTAGCTTCTATTCCACTGTAAAAGGAACACCAATTCAGCTTCGCTGCAAACTGGATGCTCAGTTGGATGCTGATGCTGCAATGCTTCTTACTAGAACAGAAAAGTCCAACAATAAAAAAAGGATTAAATTTAAAATTAATTGTTCATTCAAAAAGTATTCAGTTTTTTTTTCTCATTTTATTAAATTTATTTTACTATCCATTTTATTCTAATTGCATTTGCAGATTATATTTGACTTAATTTTATTCATTTAAAATCTAACTTACAAAGTTGCTTCAACCAGCATTCATAAGGCAAGATCCAAAGGGAAAAAAACAAAATATAAAGTTAGAAAGTTATTTTCCCAGATTGATTTTATGGAAGTGTATTAACTCCTCAGTCCACGAGAAACTGCTATCAGGGAACAAAACAGTTCAATATCAATGAGACCCAAATCGAATTTAAAAAAAAAAAAAAAAAAAAACACACCATCAATAAGCCTAAATATTTTAAATTCATCTTCTGACTCAATATTTTGAATATTTCATTTGTATTTTCTAGAGAAATAACAAAAAATGAAAGGTGAGTTTTTATTTTAAGGTAGAGATATGAATTCAGAGTTTAGCATTTGAAAAATTTAAATCTTATTTGACAGTTTTTCTAAACTAACAATTCACCTACAGACTTCCAAGAAGAGAAAACGTCTTTCTTATTATATCACTGCATAACTGAGTTATTCACATTTTACTATAACACAAGCTGCAACTAACAGAAATTAATTAGCCTAACACCATTTAGAAATGTTTTTACCACCAACTGACTCGCGTGTCTGGCTCACCAACATTTAGGCATACCTAAACATACCAGTTTTTAAATCATAGCGGCCTCAGACTATTTTTTGGGAGGCACAGCAAAGTTCAGCAGAGAGGGAGGGGGAGTGACATGAAACTTGTGTTGATTCAAATCTTCAGGCCAAGTCTGCTCCCTTTTCAACATTATAGACTGCAGCTTTAAAATGGGGGATTCAGCAAAACTTGAAGAGTCTATGTGAAAATGTAATATTCACCTGAAATTTTATGTAGACTTTTGCCTCAATACAAAGCTCTTAAAAGAAAAAAATAAATAAAAAAATAAAAAACTGCTGATGTAGCAACACCATCAAAGCGCTGCATTTCACGCATGCACATTACAGCCTCAGTTAAAAAAAAAAAAATCCACCAGATTCTGCTGACAAATAACACTGCTGCTTCAAAAGCAAAGGCCTCTTTTTATATCATATACAGAATATAAGTAGAAGCGTAAAAGGATAAAAACAAGAATTCAAATGAGTGCCTAAATCTCCAAATACATCTAAATGTTGAATATGGAACTTTTATCAAAATCTGTATTTAAAAAAAAATAAATAAAACCTCCATGAGGCATTTACAGGGGTGCAGAATGAAAGTACACCATTTCCTTACATCATATTTAGCTTGAAAATAAATCTAAAATTAATATGAAAAGTTTAGACAATGGCGTTGTGTTTACATCTACAAGCCGATAAGTCACTAAGTGTGGTCTATGTTCCAATAGTACAGGGGTGGCCAAGTCCAGTCCACAAGAGCCACAATCCTGCAACTTTGGCTACGTTCATACCGCAGGTCTTAATGCTCAATTCCAATTTTTGTAAGATCCGATCTTTTTGTGAGAGAGTTCACATCACTTTTCTAAATGTGGCCTGTCCACCGACTGCAATATGAACTGCTCATGCTTCTGAATTGACACGCATGCCCAGTTAAACATGGCTGAATGACATGTGCATGAGGAAATTTAAGTGTGCTCTACAGAGGCCTAGTTACGAGCCACTCATTGGAATCACGTGTGTTGGAGAAGGGATACATCTAAAAGTTGCAGCATCATGGCTCTTGGGAATTGAACTTGGCCACCCCTACAATAGTATGTTGGGCACAGCTAGGTTAGCACTGGGAAAAATGGTGGAGTCTGCAAATCAAGCAGCCGCTTCAGAGCTCCAGTGATATTATCCATCTCAGAAGAGGAGTGACCTCAGAAGAGAGTAAGTTTAGGTGAAGCTTACACTAGATGGACCCACAAACATTTTCCACGGCATCAGAACACATGCAGAAATAGCTACTTTTCTCCAGGATCGGTAAGCTAATTGGCTTGCTAACTTGGCAAACGTTAGCTGTCAGCTACAAAACTCCTCTGCAATACTTGTTGGACATAGTGCAGGCTGGTCACTTTGACGTTTTGGCAGTGAGCCTGGAACCAATGGCTGGAATTATTTTTCTGCCGTTGCAACTACAACGTAGACCTAAATGATGTCGGCACTGTGTCTGTATTCCATATCCAACCTTTAATCAACACACTGCTGCCTGCATGCCTAAAAAAAACTTACTGACCTGACTTGCGTCCCACGTCAGAAGCAGTTTTATCCATCTGTGCATGTTTATGACAAACGATTGATTTTAGAATTTGCTATACATATATTTTAAATTTAGTTTGAATGTGTAAACCAGGGATGCTCAGTCCACAAGAGCTACTATCCTGCACATTTTGGTTGCATCCCTTCTCCAACACACCTGAAACAAATGAATAGCTCGTTACCAGGCTTCTGCAGAGGTGAATGATGTGCATGAGGAAATAAATCATTTGATTCAGGTGTGTTGGAAGGGGGTATGCTTTAAGAATTGTAGGATAGTAGCCGGACTTGGGCACCCCTGGTGTAAACTTACCTGCAAATAAAATTAATTAAAATTGGAAAAAAAAAAAAATGTTGAAACATGACATTTTTTGGGGTGCTGTGGAGATGCTTGGACAACATCCAAGCCCCTCCCTGGCACGGCCTATGGTTTTTACATGACTATTTATTTCACGCTGTCTCATGTGTTCACCCTTTCTAAATCTAGTCGGTAAAATAAGCTTTGTATTTATGCAACAGTTTTCTATTAAAAAAAAAAAAAAAAAACAAACAGGTCCAACAGGGTTTTTGTAGACACACACACACAAAAAACAAATCTGTACATCAAGCTTTCCACACCTCTACCAACTCTGTTTAACATCACAGAAAGTGTGAAAGATAGTGTGACTGCAGGTGAGAAAAGAAAAAGTAAGGAATTTGTCAAGACTTAACTTCCAAAATTCCACTTTTTCCTCCAGAAATCAAAATCACATCACAAACAGAAAAGTCTAAAAATACAGCTCAAGCTGGATTTAGGCAACTGAATGATACCACTCTCCCAGTCCAGAGCAAGCACAGAATAAGAATCCATTATCACCATCATAAGTGCTGACAATCCCCCTTTCAGGCCTTTATTGTTACCAGCCAGTTATGTTACTTTCGGGTAGAGGGTTGCCATAGGAACCACAGTGCATGTGCAGAACACCAAGATCAGTATCAGTCCAACAGTATTTTGACCCCAAACCACATCATCTGGGTCTGTAATAGCAATTTAACTATTAAGTCAGCATTTATTTAAAGTCTGATTTATTTGACTTAATATTTTTTTTTTTTTTTGTTCTATTGTCTTGTAAACTTACTGAGTTATGGAACCTCTTCTTGATGAACAGGCCAGTATGATACAGGCCTTAGCAACAGGATCATTTTCAGCATCTTAACGTGAACATCAATATAGATGCTAATTATTTGTGAAATGGGAGAGAAGTCAAGATCACCTTTAGATGGGCGAGATGTCACATTTCATTAGCGTTTACATTTACAGAACTCCTGGATTTTCACACCGACAGACATTGTGTTTGCAGTACTTCCAACAAACTTTGGTGACCTTCCATGAACCCCAACATCCCTCTGCCCAACCTCACCTTTACAAGAGGTCTACCTGTGTGTGGGAAAGTTGAAATTTTATCATTTGATATGCAATCAATCTTGTTTTCCACTGCAGACATTTGGGCCAAAATGCTGTGATAACATTGCATCTGATGATATCCCAGACCAGGTTGGCCGAGTTGAGACTGAACAGACCCATCAATTAAACTATTTGCTTCACCAGTTGCTCTAAATAAGCATCATTGCCCAAATTCAGAAGAAGAATCTGGCACATCTGTGTATCTGTGACCATGTGATGCAGCTCCAGGTCCACATGCAGCTGAAACATAATCCATTTTGTTTGAAATGAGACGACAGTTGCCTCAGATGATATGTGCATACACCTGACGACTTTCACCAATTCTGAAGATGGAGATGCTGGTTTGAATCCACATAAGAATTCTTTGCTTGTGGCATGAACATAGATTTTCTTAAAGCAGGAGGATTCATAGACTAATTGTCTTTCCCAGTGATGTATAACACCAATTGCCCTTACTAATTGGGGAAAAATAAACACAAATTCCCTTAGCTTTTGTCAGGTTTCTGCTAATGATGCAAATTTGTGGAGAGGGCTACTTAAAAAAAAAAAAAAAAAAATAAATAAAAACTGAAAGTAAATCCATTAAATTTTAAGTGATGAGTGCATTCTTTATATTTTTAATAACTGTAGTAAATTAGGTCCTTCCAAAGTTTGTTAAACTTCAATTACTATTAATATAATCTGAAAAAAGAGACATCTTACTGTGTTTCCATTTCCATTTAAATGTAATCCGCTGTCAAAAAGGGGAGAAGACACTCGACTGTGGTCCAATCCTGGAGAACCTGAGGAAAAAAAATATTCATGTACTTGAAGAAAAACTGGAACACCAAGTTCAACTTTATGCCTTCAGTACTTTTTTGTTCCCTCAGAAACAATAAGCTGCTCTGCACATAATCCTCAAAATCAGAGTGGCCAAGTTCATAGTTTTAAATTTGGAGGGTTATTTTGGACTTTACTCTGCTGCCCTGCCTTTAAGCCATCCACTGTAAATCACAGGCAACATCTAAAAAGAGAGACAGTCACCGCTCTTTGATATTAGCTTGGTATCAGACAACCTACTTTCTGACTTGGTCATGCTACAGAGGGTGACAAGCTTTTCCTGGCCTACCCTGCTCGCCATCTGCGCAACAGCACAACTAAGCACACCTTAAGAGAGAAAACCACTTGAAACTTTCCACTGTCAGACAAAACAAACCCAATTCCATGGAAAACAATGAAAGCCTTCCTGGGAATTTCACGTCACACAAGGTGCTGATGCTGGATTTTTTTTTTTTTTTTTCAAGCATTTTGACAAAACGTGATGGTTTCAGTTTATCTGCCAACATTAATTGATGACTGTCAGGTTGAATCATTTCTTTACAATGTGAGGCAAAAATGTATGCAAGGATGTTTTCTGGAAAAACTGAAATTTACATGAAGTTTAAACCTTTTTGCTTAAAACAAAACTATTTCATTAAACTAAGTGCCAGCTCAGAGGATGTTTGTTTTAAGAAAAATACCAAATATCTTATTCAGTAGCTTGTAGATCAGGTGTTGCATAGACTGTCATTCTGTTTTAGATTTTCTACTTTATTTGGGATTTTTGTCCTGTTGCTCGACTCAGTTTCAGCTACGTTTTAATCGTGAACACTGACTGTAAGGTGTCCGGGTCCCCTGGCTGTAAAACAAGCCATTACCCTCTTCATTTCTATGTAAAAACACTGAAGGGGAGCTTACTGGAATTTTGCTCACTCTGCTGCTTTCTGGTTTATTTTGTGTTGAATAAATAATGAATGTGTAATGTGGCATATTCTCAAGCTAATTTAAGATTTATCTCATTTTAAAACCTGGTAGGGGGCTAGATGATTATGGCCATCATTTTTAACTGCTTCTTGAATTAAGCCCCTTGTACAGGGGGCAGTAAGAGATACAGTACATGCAGTAAAGAAGATCTTTGGAAGCAGCAATCCAACCATGTAGCACACCAAAATGACGGAGAGAAACTCCCTGTCCAAGACTACCAAGCCTCTCTGCCTGAAACATAATTCAAACCACTACAGCTTTGTCCAATTAGTGCAAATTATTTTAGATTAGATTAAGTTAGCAGAGCTTATGCCATTTTCTCCATTTCAAGCAAACTGCACAAAAGGTGTCAGATAAAAGCAAGAAACTGCTGATTACGAATATGTCCGTCTAATCTAATCACTGTCGAACAGAACCTCTGAGCTAGCATCCAAAGAGCAGCAAAGAAAAAGAAAGAAAAAAATCACGGTCACAAATCATTTCTTGCTTTTGCCGTTTTGTGGTCAGAAGTTTTATTCTACCTCAAATAAACTCCTCATATGTTCTCCTGTTTATTTGAAATGAATCATAAAAGTCCTGGTTGTTCCCATGATGATGGGGGTGGTTTTATAGTATTCACTCTTCCCATCATATCCTGTACTTTCTTGGGCTTCACTTCTTTTTGGATCCTCATTGTGTTTCTCAGGTGAGTTTTAGGGCTATTCCACATTCTCGTGACTCTGACCTTTGATAGAGGTGTCAATCATCAACATCGGCTGATATTCACCTGTGTAAACAGCTATCAAAACATCTGTACACCTGTGCAAGATCACTTCTAGCTTCCATTTTTCCACAGTTCCCGATCAGACATTGCTAATGCCAAGATGGAGCAGGCTGCTATCTTCTACTAGTCGCAGTCAAAGTAATGACTTTCTTTTAGGAGAGCCAAGATCATACAGCCCTTGTAGTTGTAGTAGAAAAAAGGGCCCAATCAAGAAGAAGCAGTCTCAAGAGAACAGTTTTTTAAGCTGGATTAAAGCTTTTAACCATGCAACAGCGAAAGTAGTGCATGAATTATAACCCTGGCTGCTAGCTTAGACTGTCACAGTGATGAGACGGACATCTTTGTGATCAGCAGTTTCTGCTTTCATTTGACACCTTGTTTTATGTGGTTTGTTTGAGGTGGAGAAATCAACAGAAGCACTTAACTGTACGTTCTCACATTTTTGTTACATGCTCATGTAACTTGAGGTTTGAATGTTGTTTGGTTTGAATGCTAATGCTTGGTAGGGTCTTATAGCTGAGGTTCTCCCTGTGATTTAGCTCTGCTACACGCCAAGACTGGTGCTTGCCAGCAGATGCAGGGAAGCCTCCACAGGGGGGCTTTTTTAAAGAAGGGGGGGTTAATATAAAATACATTTCCAAATGATTCTTTTAAAGAAAGATTTAAAACTTTAATTTCTTACAAGTGCCTTTAAAAAGATATTTAGTATAGCAGACACTTACTTGTGAGCAAAACAGAATCCAAACATGATTAAGCATTAATCATGCTTCTTTAAGAAGACAGAGGACAAACGGGTGATAAGTGTGTTCTGGAAAAGAAACTTAAGATTCTTAAAGGGAGAGTCTCAACCATTTTCACAGGATTTGGCAGTTTGTTTCACTATCATGAAAACCATCTGAAATGGGACTTCTGCACAGTGATGGCAGATGGTACCGCCAGATGATGCTCCTTAGAGGAACACAGTGGTCGAGAAGCAGCGTAAACATGTATAATTGGGTTTAAATCGCTGGGCGCAGAACCAGAGGTCACTCTGTAGGCAAACAGTCAACTAAACAGAGGTTAAGCCCAGGAAGCTCCAAAGATGTGTAAGAGGAGTTGATTTTTTGGACACTCAACTTAATATAAACTTTAGAAAACACCAACACATATTACTATAATCTTCACTGCAGAACGACCACAGAAAAGATTAGAACCCACAAGCACCGTTTATTACACTGCCAACAGTGTGCAAGACTATAGTCAGGGTCAAAAAGAGAGACCATCATTTTTACAGTACACTAGTTTAATGATTTTAATGGTCTGAAAAAAAAAATACAGACAAAAACAACTGCTTGAATGAACACATGCACCTAAACCTCCAATTTGAACTGGCTAGATATTCAGCACATAACACAAGAAACAAAAGGCAACAGAAGGAGACGGTACGGCAACTACTCATCTACACCATGCAAACATAAAAATGGATTCCCCCCCCCCCTTCATCTTTTCATCATAAGCTAGTGCAATTTCTGGACTCACTTCACCCCCTCCCATTATGCAGTATTTTATATCTTCTCCACATAATAAAATAAGGACAAAGTAGCCCCCTTTAATATGAAAGATGCTCCACAAAGGAGCCAAATTTGTCATCACTTCTGCTTTTAAATCTTCCTGTCTTTCTTCTTGCTCACCCCATTTTCCCTCAACTACATCCTTCATCCTTTTCACCATCTTTTCCAAGCAGCTGTAGGCAAATGCAGCTCAGCTCCATTTCCGACATTACTGTCCACCTCAGGCCACCAAGCGTGACGATTTATACCTCTGAAATGAATGCTCATTTTTACAATGGCTTTAAATCATAGGTTGAGCAGGAGGAGAAAAAAGGGTGTCCTTCCTCATAGCAAAGAAAGCTCTGTTAAGTTTATTTTGAGTTAGAGTTGTTGAATGCTCACCTAAAGGCAGTTTGAGAAATGATGGAACTTCTCGTAGGTAGCGCACGGTGATGGTGACCTCATCCCCTGCGGTGCGTAAGAGGTGAACCTGGCAGGAGCGAGAGATTGATATAAGAAGAGAGATAAAGAGAGATGCGGTGAGATAAAATTTAATCTCGTATAAATAAAACAAGCCATACTCATGTCTAGCTGTACACTGCCTGAGCAAACAAACTGTGGCTGGAGATGAGTGAAGAATATTTAATGAGAATATCCAGTCTCACTGGAGAGGTTCTGCTTGAATCAAAGGACAGAAGTTGAAGGCCGGCATCTCTGTCATGATAGGCGGCACCACAGCGTAACTGGACTCTCTGAATATCTGATTATCTGACGTCTAAATGATACAAAATATGTCCTCAGAACCACCGAGGCTGTTTCAGTGAGGCATTAATGTGAGGTTAAACATACACAATGAAATATTAAACCTGGACTGCTTCCATACATTTTAAATGAGGGAGAAAATAAAACTCAAAATGAGCTGCTTGAACGCAACATGCAAGGTCACTTCTGCAACCCCAAATGAACATGTGCTGTCAAATCCCTCTCTCACCAACAGAACCATGAAGTAACTATCTGTCAGTGACGATGGTGATGCAAGCAGTCATTCAGAGCTCTGGATTTTATCCTTAGGAAAAACAGCTCCTCGTGCATGTCGACTCAAGAGGTGAACACAGTTAACATCTGTTTGTAGCTGCATGAGGAGACGGAAAACCGGGAGTGTGTCCCTGGATGTGTGGGAGACGATAAGAGATATTTAACAAAGGCAGAAGCTAAACTGGAAAAGGGGAAAAGATGAACAGCTGGAGTCCATGTAGAAACTGAAATATGGAAGCTAAGGATGAGTGATGCTGTCTATTAATAGTTAATTACAGATATACTCACAACTTCCTCGTGAGTGCAGCGCTCCACATTTATGCCATTGACCTAAAGAAAGCAACAGAGTAGAAAATCAAAAGATGAACCTATATTTGAGAAAAATAACATCTTACAATATCTATTTACAAGGTTGAAGGCAGGAGAAGTCCATCTCAAAATAAAACTCTTGCTGCTGGTTAGTATAGTGAGCAGAACACCACGGTAAAAAGGCCTTTCGCAGGACTACAAATCCCGAACAGAACATTTCTATGAAAATGAAGGTTTTCAAGACCAAAAGAGAAAGTTAAAAAGAAATGTCACAAAAAAACACTCAAAGGAGAAAAAACAAAGACTGAATTAGGCACAAACACAGACCAATGGCAGCGGGAGGACAGAGAAAAACTGCCACAGAGACATGAAAAACATGAAATATTGAACCATTTTGCCCATATGTGAGACTTTTATCAGATTTTTTTTTCTTTTTTTTTTATGTTGATGCAAATTTTTTTCAAATTTGATCCAGGCTACTTATATGTGGTACCTAATCCAATATGTGAGGTTTTTAAAGCAAAGCAAACCTACGTCTGAAAAGTTGTTGCATTTCAACTGACTTTATTAAAGTAAGACAAACGTCACAATCCTGTGCTGGAGAATGAATTAAAATTAAATAAATGCTGATTTGAACCACTGGGAAACTACATAAAAAAAACTTTTTTTTTTTCTCCCCAATTGAGCAAAGACCTATAGTGTAAACACTGCCTTATGCCTGGATTAGACAACGCAATGCCAGATTAAAGGAGTCATCACCTGGAAATCCCACTTTTTCACGTCAAAACATGTGTATTGGAACAGGACCTCAGTTATAACGTGCCAGAAACTCCGGAAAGTGAAAGTAACTTCGTCTTTGCGTGCCGGCTCTCTCTTCTCACCAGAATTGGCCACAAGCACGCACTCTCCACAGTACGCGGTTTGGATTTCTTTCTCCGTATGACGTAAACTAGAGAGGCTGCTAGCTGCTAAGCTAGCCTCTTTAGCGCCACCTAAAAGCAGCTGATTACCTGCCGTGGAGTCCTTATGATAAGCCGTTATGACGTGAACTCGATAGGCTGCGAGCGAGCTGCTCACAGTCACAGAGCTGCCAATTGTTGATCATTTGCTGAGTTATGCTCTGAGATTTTGGAATGTTACCAAATAAGGTGTGAAAAACATTGAGACCATGAGAACAGATGTTTACAGAGCAGATATGCCACTTATGACCAAGTTAAAAATGCTGCAGAAGGAATAAACCATTTTTGTGAAAGCTCCTCAGCACTGTTTGGACTTGAGCACCAACTAGGGATTGCAATATCGATACCTTGGAGTCGATACTTCGATACCAGCCAGACAAAATATCGGAATTGATGCTTTGAGTATCATGATAACACTGTACAGATACAAAACATGTAATTTGTTTCTTCTTCTGGGAGTTTTAGGCAATGAAATGATGAAAGCAGCCAGATTCTGGCATCCGTATCACATGATGGTGGTAGCCTATCAGATGTTATGTTGATGCTGCTACTGTTAGTGATGATGTTTTTTTTGTCTTTCAGTGGTTTAATGCAGGTTATTGTACATTATGTTTTGGTAAATTTGTAATATTACTATTACATTTTCTATTTTAACATTTTCCACTTAAGAAATTTGATTATTTTACTTAGTATATATTATGTTATTTGATAATTGAAAAACGTTTTTAATCCATTTCTGTTTAATTTCATCATCACTATAATTTATTGTTTTAAAAGCATTTCTTACCAGAACTTCTGTTCTCAGGTTTTACTTATATCTAATATTGCCCTGCGTTCAAGATATTAATGCAAAATGTACAATCATGCGATTTTCTTTTAAAGGACAAAAGTATCAGTATCGATATTGGCTTAAAAAGTGTCAAACTACTGGTATCGTATCGACATGAAAAATTTCAGTATCGCCCATCCCTAGCACCAACTATTTCTCTCTAGTTTATTTGGTGCTACAAGCAGCCAAGCGATCAATAAAACACCATTTCAGAAGGTATTAAAAAGTTGTTTGCAGCACCTTAAAATTTCTCTTCACAACTTATGTTTCCCTGAAACTGTCAGCTTAGTCTGTGTGTTCAAAAGTTCCCAAACCAGCACACTTCTAATCTGCTGCATCTCCTGCCGTGACTTAAAGTATGGTAATAATCTGCAGTGCAATGCTTCATATGACTTGCAAATAAATATAAACAGTAGTGGTTTCGCAGGTGGAGGCAGCAACAGTTTTATTTAGATTATAATTCATAACAACTTCCAATATGAATATTAATATTGTTTTGTCCTCCTCTGAATCTATTTGATATTCTAGATAAACAGCACATCCAATAGACCAGCTAAACAGATTCAAATCAACATTTTAAAGGGATCAAAATTTCCATTGCAATTAATTAAAGAAATATTAGCTCTCTCATTTATTTTTCTTACTGGAAACCTTTTTAACATTTGACCACAGCCTGACAACACAAAACTTGGTCAGTTCAAATTAACTTGTGCATTCAGTAGCGATGCAGTTACCCACAATGCTGACACTTTAAAAAGAGCATAGAGTTTTAAATGACTCATCTAATTCAAATCATACGGTTCAAATCTCACAATATGAAATAAAAGCCCCTTTTTTCCCCTCAAATTAATTACTGTCAAAATAAAAGATGTCTGAAATTAAGATGCACGAGTTGCCACTTCTGGCTGTGACCTGAATCAGTCTCAAAGCAAATAAGTCACAAACTGATGTACCAACCTGAAGCACTGCATCCCCGACGAACAGCTTCCCCGTCTGATCGGCTGCAAGCGTCAATTGTCAGAGGTTAATGAAAACATTACAAAGTAATTGCTCATTTCATACATGGTAATGTGGTGGAAATGGCAATCAGTGTCTCCGTCTGACTAATCTCCAGCAACATCCTATAGCTTAGAGAGAGGGCACAAGAAAGCATGAAATTTGAAGCTAATCAGGAAATAAACTCATTTGCAGCTGCATATTGGAAAACAATAGAAGCTGTGTTGCAGAAAGATTTGTCAAGCTCTGTGAAAAAGGCTTTTATGACATGACACAATTGTCTTGAATAAAAACACATTAGGAGACGTGGGGTAAAAAAGATGTAAAATAAAATTACAGTAATCTGATTTACTCACATGATGCTCTCAGCAGGATACCAAGAGGTCATCAGTCATTACTAATTTACTGAAGGAAATAATAAAAGAAACTTGCCTCCCACAAGCAGTATTTCACGTTCAGTGACCCAAACTGCCCCTTGTTAATATTGTTTTTTTTTTTTGCAAGATCACAACTGTTTATTTATTCTTTTTTTTTTGGCAGCCAGTTAAAGATAATAATTGCTGCCACCTATAAAACAGATGCATGAAGATTTTAGGATTAAAAGTTTGATCTTGAAGAGAAGTGGCTGCATTTTAAGTCTGTGCTTGGAATACTACAGATGGATGCAGATATAAAAACAGAAGATAAAGCAAAAGTGCCTTAAAACGTAACGCTGCTGGTTACCGAGACACTAGATTTAAAACGTACAAAGCCCACACTAATTTATATAAAAGAAAAAAATAAAAAGAAACTTCTCACAGGAAATACTTTATCAATTTTCCCTCAACTCATTTTTATCCCAATAAAAGATTCTTCACACCAGTGTGAAATAAAAATGGTCACTTCATGCCTGAAAAAAGTCTGAATGACACCATGCCAAAACTGAGAAACACCAGCTCACAATGAGAAAAAAGGACACATTTTTAAATATTCCCATCTAAAAAAAATAAAATAAATCAAAACCACCTTTGTTTTTTAATTTGACTTTTTCAGCCTTAAAGTTTAGGTTTACATATGTTGTTTCTTTAGAAGCCTCTAATATTCCTTAAGACTTAGAATGCAAGTTTCTTATTTAAACTTATAGTGATCTTTAACTAAACTCTTTGTATCCTGATGATCCATTAAAGATGTTAGCTGCCCATTTCCCTTCCTTATCCACTTTTTAAGCCAAAGGATCTTATTTACCCATGATATTAGTGGGCTCAATCTTGTTATCTTATTCAAACTGAACAAACACTTTCATTTGCTCATGTTTACACCTGCAGCACAGTCCTCCATTTGCATGTGAATATGCAGGAGAAATACTGTCATTTTGCTCAGCATGGTCTGAAATTCCAGAAGTTTTCCTCAGCTGCAGTGTGCCGAGCACTTACATCCACCACAGATGGCTACTTCCTCCAGGATTCATACAAATTTTACTGAGTTCAGTTCTCATAAGGAATGTCTAAGAGAAACTGCAACACTGCTTCATCATGGGAAACATTTTTTTTTTAAACAAAGAAAAACTAAACAAAAAGAAAGTAAAAGATTTAAGAGCAAGAAAGAGGTGGAGGTCAATTCAGGACCATTTCCAAAGTTACATTTATATTTTCTTACCTACTTGATCTTTAAAAATCTTTGAAATAACCACTGGCACGTTGTGCTCTGCACCTCCCTAAAGACAAATGAAGAGAATTACCATTAAGCTTTGGTGCTAAAATTTGCTTCCAAAACAGTTTTTTTTCCACACAGACATCTCTGCCACCCAAATCCTTTCCATTCCCCAATGAAATTTTATCTGCTTACTTTGATGCTTAAGCCCAGACCGCCAGCCGCTTGTCTCCGCAGTACAACAGTTCTGTGCTTTAGAAAGTGGGAGTTTCTTATTGGCAAAGGGATATTGTGAACATTGAAACAGTTTTCTGGAGTTATGTGGCATGAATAATACAAATCTGGAGCCACCGGGTGCACTTACATTTACTTGGGACTCGCTTCCACTTGTGCAGACCACGTCCAGCTTCTGTATGGTTAATGCTTCTTTGGTCAGTTTCAGGCAGATGTCGTAGGTATTGTTGGTCTCTTCATTGTACACCAAAGCAATTCCAGATTTTGTCTGTTGGAAATGAGAAGAGCATTGACATTTTGTCATGCAGAGCAATTATGTACACAATGAACATTTTAATCCTCTTTTCTCAGTGTGTCTTTTATATAGCCCGTTCTTCTGGTCTAGTTTTGGGTTAATTAGTATTGCTTTGACATTGTGAAACCTTTCAGTTAGGGAAAATAAAAAGGATTTTATGCTTTAAGTTTCATAACTTTACTTTCCACAATCAGAATATGCTAAATACCAGTTAAACTCTACAGACAGAAAACACACCCATGAGCCACTGATATAAAGGACACAGCAAAATGCTTTAAATCTGGCTGATGTTTAAGAAGTATCCCCAAATACCTGAAAACAGAGCACTTTAATCCACTTTTCTTCTCATCTTTTACTCTGAAAGCGGCAAAAACATTTTTCCCCCCCATGTGCTACAGCGGTGTAAGTTATATATCAAACAAATGTCTCAGTCGTCAGATAATAGCGCTGTACTCTGCTATCTGGCAGCAGCTTTTAAAAGGAGAGTCTACAAAAGCAGCTTTGGGAGGCTGGAAGCTCATATGTTGAGATAAATGTTAGAAATACAAACAAATGATGAACAGTCCTTTTCTTATTAAGTAAATGGGATTAGAGTGCAACTCGAAGCCATTTATAAAATGTAAATTGTGGAATAACAAAAACAAAAAAAAAAAATACTCAAAATTGTTCCTTCCAATCATGTCTTGTGACCTGTTAAGTGTGTGGTGGTGCGTTTCTCTGAAGAGACGCCATGCTTCAGCTGTATTCATAATAGTGGGTTGTGTGTTTGTTATGAAAAGGGATAAATAATTCAATGTTGGGGATTTTGAGATGAGATTTGACAAATTTCTTAAACCATCTGACTGCAGAAACTGAATTCTTTCCTCATAATGACTAGTCTTCCATTTCTGACAAGAAATACTAAAAGCTGAATTTTATCAGACTTTTATCAGTCTGCCTTCACTAGCTTCAAGTTCGGGGCTTGAAACGAGTGAAAAAAGGCACATTTAGTAATGTGATGGCATTTAGACAGGGGTCTATGATCAAGCTGGTGAGATCACATCACACAATATTTTAAAGCCATAATATACACAAATAAAACAAAGTCACCTGGTGCGCTGTGGTCAGATTTATCCAAAAGTGCAGATTTGAAACCAACTCCCAGTTTTTGTTGGACATCAACAGAAAACAGAAAACTGGAGATATGATAGTTTAAATTTGACTAAACAAAAATATTTATCAGGATTTCACAAAACTGAAAAAAGCGGTTGAATCAGCAGCTGCAACAATGAGTGATGACAATACAGTACCCAGAGATGTCTGAGATGCAGATGGGTGAAGACATTAAAAATCACCAAAGCACAAGTCAACTATGGGAGGTTGTTATGAAGAAGAAAGAGTGCATAGAGGGAGTTGACAGAAGAAGATGGAGAAGAAAATGAGATGTTCGTTAAATGTCCATCAAGGCTGGGAGTTATTTTATAGAGAAGAAATGTAGGGACTGAACATTCTTCATTTTCACTGTCAGAGGAGAATGTGTGGGGGTGATGAGGTAACTGGCCCTTCCTGTGTCACCAATAATGAAAGGTAAGGCAAACTTAAGAATATTTACAGATTTTGTTTTATGTACTGCTCGACTGATAACATTGTAAACCTGTTTTATGTGCATTTATTGTTCAGTGATTAGATTTATGTGAACAGAAGGGGTGAAATGATAATGTTGAGTCCTCTGTTCCCCCTTTGTCTGAACAGAGATTAAATTGTCATGATTATTTCAGAGATCCATGGATTTCCCTGGTGTTTATTTTGGGGTTTTTTATTTCTTCTTTTTCTTACCTTTTGCCTCATTAATTACTTGTAAGATTTTCTTTTGTAAACTGAGAATTCACTTTGTTGCAGAGTCAAAGAATTCCACATTTTCTCCACTATCGAACATGTGCATATGAACAATAACCTAAACATTTTTTTTGTTAGTTTTTTTCTACATGGTCATGCTTATATACAGCGATATAAAAAATACTTTAAGAGACCAGCCCCACTGTGGGTGTGGGAGGACTAAGATTATGTCCAGATTTCCACAAGCTCAGCCACATCATATAATAAAATAAAAATATTTCTTTATAGTTTAGTTACATCTTAATTTTACATTTTTATGCATCATTTTGGACTCTGGGAATACTAAGCTCAAGATGGCTTGCTAGAATTGTTAGTTTTGAAGAGTAATAACCGATAAGGTTAAAAAGAAACACATCTAAATATATACATTTATGGCATTGCTTAAACATAGTCACTAGATTTACATTTTTACCGTCATTCATATTTGCAATTTCTGTTTACCTTTTCAAATTCCACAATAGAACATTATGCATATTTGTGGCTTTGATTAAAAAATAAATCATTTGAAATTCAGATTTAATGATTTTTGTGTCTTTGGGGGGCTGAATGTTAAGTTAAAGTTTAAAACTAATAAGATCATAATTGGTGAAGTTGAAAACTAGAAGATACTGTTATCTGACTGTATGAGCACTGGCTTCAAGTTTAGGCCCTTTGCCTTTAAGTGTCCTTTTTTCAAGCCTTAGATCTATGAAACACTTTAAAATGTTAAAATAAGGTTGTGCAGATCTATTCACAACATTTGTAAAGGCTAAAATATCACAAAAACAATTACGCCCCCCCTTTCACCTCTCACTCCTCAGAGATTGTTTGAAAACTTGATGTGGCAAGTTTTATTATTTTCCTGAGCTTCATCAAAATCCCGCCACAGGATTCAATATGATTGATGAATGATCTGGCATATAAACAAATCAAAGAGCAACAGCCTGTATTTGATTGAAAAACAATTCAAAGTTAAACTGAAGTGACTTGACTATAAAGTAGAGAAAACGCAGACAGTGAGGACAACAAATAACAGTCTAAAGCTTTTCAAGCTTACTGCACGGTTTAATCTGCTAGATTTTCTTTTGTTGTTTTATCTGAAATTAAGAATTTTTAGCTTCACAAAAGATAATTTGCCTTGTTTTGTTTAATTTATCTTGTGTACTTCTTCTTTCTGTATGTGGATATTTTCTGTAGTTGAATTGTCAAATATCTAAAGACTGAATTCCACAATGTAAAAGTCACAAAAGTAACACCCTCCACCTGCAATCAAAATAATTGACTTGATGCTTTATACGTCACTGTGGTGCAGATTACATGATTTTCTGCAGTCCTAATGAAAAGTCCTGAACAAAACACAGAGAGTCTGTCTCAATCCGCACACTTGAGCACTTCAAACACTGTGTGTTTACTGCGTTCATGCTGTCATTTAAGCAAAAATTCAGTGCACTGAAAGTACCAGGATGTTGCCCTAATAATGCCCAAAAATGAAGTGCAAAACGAAGCACACTATTCACACTAAACGGACGCCATCTTGCTGACATAGAGGAAGAGGCGGGAGTTTCAAACTGCTTTCAGAGCTGAATAATGGCGGTGGACAAAGCGGTGGTGACCCCTGCTGCTTCGGAGGCTGTACTTTACTGATTTAAGTAACGTTTATGAAAAGATTTAGACATAACTACTAATGTATATTGTGGCATGTAACCAAGCTGTTCACTCCCTGATGACAGTTATGATCTGGTCATTTGTGTGAGGCCGCGGTTAAACCAGCTCAGTGTCCAAATGTACAACCCATCCCCTACATAGGGCCCTATAGGGATCACGTAGTGGTGTCCGAATGTCCAGAAAGAAAATAGTGCACTCAGAATTACCCACAATGCATCTTGAAAACTAGACCCAATCCCAAACCGGCCCCTAAACACTACCCCTACACACTACTCCTCCGTTTGCGCGTTCCCGCGGAGGCTCCGCCATATTAAGGGCCGTCCCAAACCGCATAGGGTGGAGGGCGAGTGGACTGTTCAGCCCTCAATCAGCGAGTCTGCATCAGTGCAGACAGGCTGAATTTTGCAGCGGGTGCAACGGCTAAATGGAGGAGGAAACAGTCATGTCCTGCACGAGTTCCGCACGTGTCATGCATGTTTGTCAATACTGACAGAAAAAACATGAATGGAATTATTTTATGGGGTAAAAAAAAGCAATGACAGGTGCACTGTACGTAGCCTTCAAACCACTGGTGCTCATGGAAGGGAATGTTCAAGCAGGAAAAGAGGATTATAATTCTCTAATTGGTACAACAATAATAACAATAATAATAATAATAATGATGGGATATTAATAATGATGATGACAATGATAAATGATAAAATTATTATTATTACTACGAATTATTTAATTGTTTAGGATCATTATTATTATTATTCATTTAAAATAAAACATTGTTCTTCACACATGAGTGTGAGTTAGTATTTCCACACAGATTTATTTGAAACGGGCGTGTTTTTGTTGCCACAGCATGATTGCTTTCCTTTTCCAGTGGAGGGAAGAGGGCGTCTCGTTCTCATTAACACCCTCCACCTGCAATCAAGGCGCCCTCTACAGCTGCAAGTGTGACTTCATTGGGAGTGACACTAGATAGTTAAGGGGTAGTATGTAGGGGTCGGTTTGGGATTGGGCCCTAGTGTTCGATGGTCCCTAAACGGGTCAATATAGACCACAATGCATTGCGCATTGCTGAATAGTGCAAGGAGTTGGACACAATGAGCGGTGGAAAAAAGGAGAAAAAACAACAGAAAAGGGATTAAACACAAGTAAACAAAATATCTTGGCACTTAAAATTACGGGTTTGATTTGGAATTCCATCTTTGCATGAGTCATGGGTGCTGCCGTGGTTGCCATGGTGACAGCTGGTAATCAAGTGATTTGCGGCGGGGAAAAAGTAGTCAGCTTCGTGTATGAATCACAGGCGGAATAAATGCACTAGATAGTGTGCTATGCAGTGCAGCTCGATGTAGTAAATAAGGGGTCAGGGAGTAGGGAGGACATTCGGACACAGCCCAGGTCTGTCTGGCCACTGTCGTCGTTGTTACTGAGGTCAGGCAAATCTGTTTGTCCAGTAATGAAAGACAGGACACAAAGGAGCTGGCTTAAGTTATGGGAGTAGGGAAGTTGTGCAAAAAAGCCCATTCTTGAAATCCCTCTAACTGTTGTCCCCCCCCACCCACCCCCACCACCCTTTTCCCCACAATCTACACATCAGGGCTTCCTACATTTCTTGGGGTCTCGCACATTGCCAGGCGATGTAAGCGTCAGTTGGATTAGCCTTGGTTAAATGCAGCTGAAATGTGTTAGTGGAACAACTTGAGGCTTAATTGGGCGATGTTAGTTCAAGTGAGGCTTTCACGATACAGGCTGACTTTCTTTAGCTACATTCGTGGAATACCCCCTGGTCAGGAAGTCAAGTAAGATATGTCAACTACACTGTGTCTCAAAGTGGAAAAACAAGTAGATGCAAGTCTTAATTCTATTCTTGATCAAGAAAACACTGGATCAAGTGCTGGTAAGCCATTAGGGAGGGAAGTAAGTAATTGTTAAAAATTTGTTGTGAAGCAAAGAAAAACCTGGAGGCAGCCACATTTGTGCAACATACACCTTCAATATCATAAGTAAAGCTCCAATGTTATAAACAATAAGAGACACTTTGTATAGTCTCCCATAGTAGAAAATAATATCCATTACATCTTATAAAAAGGAAATTATATATGGACTGAACCTTTAAAAAAAATTATTGAAAGAAAAACAACTTTGACTAAAAAGTGAACAAAACCAAGGGGTTGCAGTTTACTACAGAGATGCATTTGATTCAATTTTTCATTGGCGTGTTCTGGAGGGATCAGGGTGTTTGAAAAGGTCACAATCAGTACAAGTCTAAGGTCAACCAATTCTCTTTTAAGACACCTGGGAATAAAGGTCACGCTCTGCTCCCACCGAAGACGACAGAGTATAAATTGAGTCTGTTGAAATGTGGCAACATTCAGGGGACACAAAACAAACCAAACTGTTTTTGGCACACAAAGCAGAACGGGTCAGTGTCACAGCTTGAAATGAAAAATGAAACAAGCTTCCTCTCACTTTGCTTTGTCACTGCCAAAATCTCAGCAGCTTGTTTCTGCATCACTTCATCTTCTGACAAATAAAATGGCTGTTCAGTCTAAATACTTGAACACTATGATGAAGTCTTGTCAGCAGTAAATGATATTTGACATTCATATAAAACATCTTAACCCAAAAAACTTCATACTGGAAGTTGCAAGTTGCTTTCTTTTTATAAATTTGAACACATGTGGTCTGTTAATAAGAAGCTTCGTTTTTGTCCTTTCAAACTGGACACCATTTTCCATCTACTGAGTGGTTGAACCCCCCCCCCCCCACAAATTACTCCTGCATGAAGCAATGGACATTTGTTAAGAGTGTATTCAAGTGAGGCAACTGAAAGTTTCTAATTGCCCCATTGGAATACATTCTAACCAATGTCCTTTGCTTCATACGGGAGCAACTGAAAAACTGAAAAAAATACAAAAGCTCCTTTTAACTATTGAAACCCATTGATATTGCAGTCAAAGGACCAAACTTTTCAACATGTGTGTTGGATATGTTTTTTTTTTTTTGGCACTTGAAATACATTAGAAAGCTGGGTTTTATATTAAATACAAATTGGATCCTAGGGTCAAAAAGTGACGTTGATTAAACCCGAGGTTATGAGTCAAATAAACTGTTAATTTGACCCTTAAATTGAGTTATGAATTCAACCTAAAACTTGGGTTTATTAGAATTAGCCAATGTTGTGCTAAAAAATAACCCAACACACCCAGTCGGGTTAAAAACAACCTGTTTTGGGTTGTTTTTTAACCCAGGGGGATTTAGTGTGCATGATCAAAATGGAGAAAATGCTTATGCCAACTTTTTCACACTACTTCAACTGAGCACAAAAAGGAGATTGTGTTGGACTGGTTTCTTTCTCTCTTGTTCTTTCCTTCTTTCTTTTTCTTTCTTTGTCGGAGCAATGCTCCATAGCAACAAACCTTACAGTCCACTTGTTGGAAAACCTGTTTATTTCCCTTTTAAATGGTGTAAAGTTTGTAAAGAAAATGCTTTGTGGATGAGCAGCAGAGTTCAGAGAAAGTGAGTTGCACCAAAAAAAACCAAAAAAACAACTTCCCAATTGATTTCAATTACTGATAAATAGCTTCCTCAGCTACCAACTCTTGTTTGGTGTCATTTTCTTGGGATGGAAAAGTACCTTCTGAATTGCTGTTCATAAAATCAATTTGTCAGAGCTGTGGAGATGACACAGTCAAGTGGGATTTGTCAGTGTGGACACACCATCTATGCTCGTCATCAGCCCGCTGTTTCTAAAGTCTAAAAAAAAAAGAAAAAAAAAGAAAAAAATTTCTTCAAAAACTTCATTTTTTCACAGACTTTAAAACTTCTAAAGACTAGGGGTGGGAAAAAATATCGATGCACTGAAATATCACGATATCTTCATATTATATTGACATTTAAAAACACGGTATCTATTTTACCAATGAAATCTCAAGATTTCATAAGAACAATGAAATATCGCAAAACTTTTGCAATATTTTCATATGCTCATATAGTGACCTTAAAAAACGTGGTATCGATCTATTTTACTAACGAAATCTCGCAAGAATTCACTAAATATCGTAAGATTTTGTAACCGAACGATGAAATCTCACAAGATTTTGTAAGTAAAATAGATCGATACCACATTTTTATATATCGATTTGATATCTGCATATAAAAATAACGCGCTATTTCAGTGTGTCAATATTTTTCCCACCCCTATTTTTCAAAGCGTCGGAAACAGATAACAAAACTGCCATTTTGAATGACTGATTATTTTCCAGCTTTAATATCTGTATCGATATCGGTTATTGGCCACATGAGTTTTAAAATATCGGCATATCAGATACCGGCCAACAGTCCAGAATCATGCATCCCTACTTCGAAACATTTCAAATGAAAGCTTCCCTGTGGGACATGCCATATATCCACTGGAGACAGAATTATTTACGGTTTTCAAAGCTTAAAACCTGGTAGCATAGATGAAATCAAATCCTATTTCCCTCTTGAAAATGGGGAAAAAGAGAAGAAAAAAGGGAAAAAAAAATTCAAAAAAGGAAGGGAAAAAAAAAAAAAAAAAAAAAAAAAAGGAAAAAAAAAAAAAAAAAAACCCCCCCCCCAGGCGGGCGAGAAAAAAAGGCAGACCCGCCCAAAAAGGGGGCCCCCCCCCCCCCCGCCCCCCGGGGGGGGGGGGGGGGGGGCGCGACGCGCGGGGGCGGCCCCGGGATTAAAGGGGCCCCCTACGGGACCCCCCGGGCCGGCGGGCCGGCGGTGGGGGGCGTCCCCCCCCAACCCCGCCCCCAGCGGGGGGCGGGGGGAGGGGGGGAACCCGGGGGGGACGGGGGAGGGGGGGGGGGCCCGAACGCCAAGCACGTCGGGGGGGCGAGGCGACCCAAACAAACAAACCAGAAAGAACAGACCAACACCGCCCGAAGGGGGGGGGGGGAAGGGGGGGACTGCGGGGCGCGGCCGCAGAGATCCCGGGGGGGGGGGGGGGCCGGTAAGGACACAGGAAAACAACACACAAGACAAAAACCCCCCAAGCGCAAAAACACAACCCCCAGCAGCCTCCAGGACGAGCCATGCGACAGTGGCTGAGGCGCCAACAGGCGGCGGAACCCCACCGCAAGCAACACACCGCCCAGGGCAATCCTCGGGGGGTCCCCCCGAGGATCCCGGGCGGGCGGGCCCCGATGCCCGACAGCTCACGGAGGGGGCGGCAACGCTCCAAAAAAAAAAAGAAAAAAAAAAAAAGAAAAAAAAAAAAAAAAAAAAAAAAAAAAAAAAAAAAAAAAAAAAAAAAAAGAAAAAAAAAAAAAAAAAAAAAAAAAAAAAAAAAAAAAAAAAAAAAAAAAAAAAAAAAAAAAAAAAAAAAAAAAAAAAAAAAAAAAAAAAAAAAAAAAAAAAAAACATGATAATAAAGGTTTGAATCAGACAACCTAATACAATGTGGTACAGCAGACCTGTACAACACAGTAAATCCTTTCTTGGAGAATAAAGACTTATTATATATATATATATATATATATATATATATATGTAAATTCATATATATATATATATACACATATATACACACACACATACATACACACACACACACACACACACACACACGTACAAATAAAAAATAAAAGACATATGGTAATCTTTCTGGCTGTACACATGACTCTTGTGCAATATGACCAGATTTTCAAAGAGGCTAAGAGAACAGAGCCACCAGGAAAGAATTTCTATTCCAAACAGTGACAAAGTGACCTTTGATGAAGAGCCTTCAAACAAGGTGGGAAAATTAAATTAAAACAGCGAGTTCAGTTCCACACCTGAAATCAGTGACCTTAACTATACATTTCTATTATATATAGTACTATATAAATAGTTTGATAATGTACCTGGTTGAAAAGGGGGCAAAAAGAAGAGTTGGCTTTTAATAGGAAGATCTGTTGCTTTGCTTTTCTCTCCCACATCAATATTTTTTTTACAAAACTGCATCAGCTGTTAAATACATCTGTCATGACTCACTGCTCCTGGTCTCAGTCAGATTCCTCAAACAACCTGGTGAAGAGGTGAATCTGGTATGAAAAAAAGAAATCCCCTTCAAAACAATGTTTTCAACAATTCATGATTTTGGATTTAAATTTCAGCTCATTGTATAATTATTTTCTCAAAAGGTTGAAGCAGTTACTGCTGCTGCTTTATCCAACTCTATTTGAAAAGAAGTTTATATAATAAAGATAAGCAGTTGCCTCATCTTCAGTGAAGTATGAAACCTTTACTTTTATATACACACATACAAAGTAAGCAAGTCAGACAAATGTTGCATAAGGTTTCATTTAAACCTGTAACACCAAGGCTGCATTATTAAACATACAAAAGTTTTAACTTTAAATGATAATAAAAAATATTCCTGTTTAACACTGCTGATAGCTACACGATAAAACTAGAAATGAATATATTCATCACTTTAAACCATGAAAATCTTTCATCTGGAGTTAATTTTTTTCCTGCAAACAGAAGAAAAATAATCCCAGCAGGAGGAGGCGAGTCAGTTAAAGAACAGACAGAACTCATAAGACACCCACTGTGGAGATTTCTCAACTCAAAGACGAGAAGGTCGAGGCCGAGTGATTTCTCATTGGATCGCACCGAGGCCTAAAAAAGAAAAGTGGAATGCAATTTGACCTGACAGCTGATGATTAGACGGATTGGTCACACTGGATGGAGAAGTGTTTATGAAGCTGTCACCAACTGAGATCACATCTATGAGTGCCTGAGGAGAATTCATGTCTTTTAGATTATGTTTGTATTTGTATAACCAAGTCAGAGAAGCCAGGCACAGATCACACAAAATACAGAAAATAGAGTGATATGAGGTTGGATATTATAAAACTGTTGCATTGCATGCATGCATTTACAGGCCTTGGATAGTTAAAGTATTTCTCTTTAACATTAATTATCAGCAACTACAAGCAAAACCCAACTTGCATTATGTTTCTTCCAGCATTGACTCCATCAATACCTCAATCTTTTTAAAAAGAGAAAACATGTCTGTGGATGTTCAACAATGAAAGGTTGAATTAATCATCTATTTAGTGAAAAAAGATCAAATAGTGTGAAGAAAATTAATCCTCAAGCTTGGGTTGTTGTCATCCTTGAAAAGTATCTTAAGAATAAAAATCCTGTATTGGTGTTGACAACTTTCATCACTTATAACTGGCTTTTATTCACATTTTTCTCCTCATCTAGATCTCAGCCTTCCAAAAATAATTATTCAATCCGTTACTGTTGAACAACATCGGCAGTGGAAGCATGTTTAACTTTGGACTCTTCAAATGTACAAATTCCAAATTATGGATGTTGGAGTATAGTTAGAGCCTTAAACGTTGGTGCAGAACAGCTGGTGAAGGGCTGTTTCTCTCTCATTGTTCAGGCACGTGTAAAGTTTGTGCATACATTTCATCTATTCTGACCTAATATGAAAAGTTTGTTGCACAAAGTGATGCAAAAATATATATATATAAAAAATGGACTGCTTTATAATGAAATTGAGAAAAAAAATATTCTTATTCACTTTGCAGAAAGAACCAGTTTTTTTTTTTTTTTTTAAATAAGAGTTTTTCTTTAAAATCACATAAATTTGAACCATTTTTTCCTGGTATTGTCCCCACTGGCCCCAAGCTTCATCAAGGTCCTCCTTTTTTATTTTGCTTCTGTACATTCCTCCATTTGTGTTGCCCTGAGCAAATTCATAAACATGCTTGAATCAATCACATACTTGGAACTTCTGCAACTAAAACTGCCAACAGCCACAATCAGTTGAAGAAATGTGCAGCTTAGTACCTTCCAGTGGTCTTACATGAATTTAAAAAACACCTGGACACCATATAGGTCTTAATCCCAGCTATGATTATTTTAAAAAAAAAAAGTTCCAGTGATGAGGGAAAGTATTCTACCCTAACGCAGTGACATAACGCATTGGGTCTAAATCTTTCAGAAACATTAGATACTCCTGAAAATCTTGCTCACATCATACGATGAAGTGTGAATTGAGAAATTACTGTGACTGCCGCTGCTTTAACTTATAAATCCTGTTGGGGATAATAGCAAAAAAACTACCAAACAGCAAAGTATAATGTATAATGTGTGCAGCTGACACACATACACGTACGAAGACACACACTAAGAATATTTATGGTTTAGCTGCTTTAAAAGACAAACAAGAAAACAAGGAAATAACGCAACAACTTTATAAAAAACACTCACACCTCTAAATTGTGAGACAGAAGCTGCAAATTGAACCATTATCTCAGCCGTTTGCAGCATTTGTACTTCGTATCAGATTTGTGGCACCAGTGGGAGTAGGTAAAGTACACTTTACCAGTTCAAAGAGGTGGGGCGGAGTGACAACTTGCTTGGCGGAGAAGAGGACGAGGGGGAAATCAAAGTGTCCAGGATGCTTTTTTTTTTCTAGAAAAAGAAAAAAAAAAAAAAAGCCTTCAGAGCCGTTCTTAACTCCCATCTCTGCTCATGGCACATTCTCAGGTCATTGCCAACGAAGCCCTACTCCGATCCTGTGAGTGCACTGAGGTTAGTTCTCCCAGTGGAGCAATAACATTTACAGAACTGACATGGAGGCTTTTACCAGCTCCTACTTATACATCCAACTTTGTGGCACAGCTTAAAGTGGTTCTGGGGTAGGAATAAACAATTCTAGCAAATGGCAAAGGAGAGTGATTCATTTTTATGTTATGGGCCACCTGATCCAGGTGCAGTCAGAATTTCTGTAGTCTTTCTTGCGAAAAGTCATTTGATCATCATCAGAGTGCTACGCTCAGCTGAGAAGTCAAACTGACCAATTTTCCAAAATTACATAAAACACTGACCCGATATCGACTTTAAATCTAGATATTGATGTTGGCCGGATACTGACCGATATAATTATCCAAAATATAACAGGCGTTGTTTGGTGGCAAAACTGTGGAAAGCTGTTTTTTGTTTGGTTTTTTTTGTTTTTAATTCTTTGGGGGCATGGGAACAACATAAGACCACGACCACCATGCAACACCGCCACATCACCTGCAACAACTGGATCTGCAGCAGATGCAGCAGTAGAATTGTTCCAATATTGCAAAAGGAATGAATATTACATCATTTTCAGCTTTGATACTGTATCAGCAAAGAAAATGATCCGTTATCGGTTGAAATATTTCATATTGTGCATCACTATCAGAAATGACAACAATGCCAGTAGATTCAGTTTGTTCAGTTGCATATCCTCTGATGGACAAGTTGTTCTCAGGGTAGCATGAGCCTCTTCATCCTCACCTCCCTGGGACAGTTAAAAAAAAAGAAAAAAAAGAAAACAAATTGTCTGATTTTCAGGTGGATGAAGAGACTTTTGCATCCTTGCATTAGAATACAGAGCAGTTCAGATGATTATTCACCTTGTGTGGTAATCCTCCATCTCATGTAAAAATGTACTTCTGCATGAACACTGACTTGGAGCTGGAATTTCAAGATTGAATCATAAACCAAATCCCAATCGCAACATTGGTCAAAAATCACTCAGGCCTACGCCAGGATTCAGAGAACTTTCCTTAAAACCTAAAGATTAAGTTTACATCTGGAAATTTGCTTTTATTTTCCGTGGAAGCTTTAACAGTTCAGTGAAAAAAAAAGATTGAGCAGTCGTTGAAAATATGAGATAAAGGCCAAAGGGGTTTGACACAATTAGATTGGTTGTTTCTTTGTACAACTAAGTTTTAACAAATCGCATTCTGCTAATTATAAAACAACTGATGGACAAGTTTCAAATATTGATCTGTATAGGGACCAACTTAATCACTTCCCTCATCAGGTAATGAGCCATTAATTTGATTCAGGTGTAAAAGTAGGGAGGGCAGTGGGCCCTGAGGACTGGAGTTACAGTAAGAAACACGGGGTTAGATTCACACTGCAGCTCAATTCCTTTTTTTTTTTTTTTTTTTTTTTTTGTAAACTTTGCCATGACTTGGTATTGGATTTTTTTTTATTACAGTCTGAACAAAGCAAATCTGACGCGGCCACTTTCATATGTGCTCCCAAACCAGTAACCTATCCTATCTGTGTCAAAGCAGCTGCAGTTTGAACAGCCACGTCATGTTTCATTTGACGTCACAGAAGTGAGATGAAACATCTTATTTCTGCAGGGGAGACGGGACACAGTAAGATTGAATGTAAACCATCCAAATCCAACTTTATTTATGAAGCACCTTTATAAAAAAAAATCTAGCACAAAGTGCTTTACAGATTTTAAAACAGTATTAAAAGAATAGCCTATCAACCCCCCACCATACACCCCATCTTCAACACCACAACTTCTTCACCACATGTACATACACAGTCAGATTAATGTGGCTGAGCACAGAGGGGCCAGAAAAGGAAACACTCTCACAGGAGCAGTCTGCACAAGGAGTCGACACAACCACAGCTACCAGGGCATCACGGAACAATGTTATATTTTTTTCTGGATGTGACTGCACATCAACTTAGCATCCATATTTACGTGCTGTGACATCACATATTCCTCTGCGCATGCAGGTCACTTCAGAGCCATATAGAGTTCATACTGAAGTCTGATGGAGGTCCCATGTAAATGATAATATGAAGGAACATGCAAACAATTCAGATCTGAGCATTAAGACTTGCGTGAACTTAGCCCAAAACTCCAGCAACTGGTCTCATCACTGCCATCAAATTCAAAATGAGTTTATATTTTCCATGAAATGGTAAAATGTCTGTTCTGACACATTATATCATACTAGGAATCAAATACGAGTTTGAGATGAGAAAATTATTGCATTCTGTTTTTATTTACATTTGGAATTGGGATTGTTTTTGAAGCTTATCAAATGTGTGAACATAATCTTTATATTGAGCCAGTTTCATTCTAAAATAGCAAACTTTGTTAATATTACTAAAAGTTGAAGGGAAGTTAGATGACAAATGTTATAATAAACAACTTCTTACATAAGAAATGTTATTGCCAAAAAGGATTAACCAAATACACTGCTAGCTGGGCATATGAAATTGTGTATTAGAGTTAAGCATTTTAGTACACAGAACTGCAAGAAAAGAAATCTTTAGTCAAAAATCATATTCTACCAAGATAAATTATGCGTAAACCAAACAAAGTCAAGGTTAACTGCTCTTAATCAGACATGACATCGCACAGCTGATTAGGATGATTAGGATGTGTTTGGTGTCCTCTGCTGCACACTGATCATTTTATCTGGCAAATTTAGGCTTTTGTTTTGCATACATGAATACAAAATACAGTAAACAGCAAAGTCCAATAACGAGCCATCATTTCACAAAGCAGGGTCTTCCTGCTGCCTCCATCTCCCCTTCAAACGTCAAGATGACATTTGAGTTGGAGTTGTTTGGCTCCAGATAAAGCAGAACTTCCCAAACACTGATAACCTTGAAAAGCATCACAACTGTCAAGCGACACATGCACACAGCTGATACATGGCCAGCGGCTAAAGCTCCACTCACTCTGTAGAAATCCTCTTTTTGGTCAAGATCAATTATATAAAGGCAATCTCCACACTGTAAATACAGTGCAGAAATCCATACTTTTCAGCCTCCAGAGCCTATCAAAGCGTAGTTTCATGGCATCAGTTTAATCAGTTTAACATTAAAGGAGTGATGACATAACAGTTAAAAACTAGTTTATGTTGTTGGCATTACTTTATATGTAAATACTCCAAAGAAAAAAACGGCATTTTTTACAGCGGAGTATTGTTTTGAAACGCCAGACCTCACTTCCTCAGTAATACAGTTGGGTCCGGTGATGATATGGAGCTTTACCCGGAGACCACGTTGACTTCATTTTGATTGGCTACACCTTATTTGGCTATGACCTTATTTGGAGAATCTAGGTCAAGCTGCGGTCGGAGTTTGCTAAAGGCTAACTGCTAGCAACATGGGCAGTTCAGATAGTGAGCTACGTTTATCAGACAAGACAGCATTTAGAAAATAAATAAACTTACAGGTAATGACAAGGTTGTGGTCGCCTCCCTCAGTGTTACTGCAGAAGTTTGCTTTTAAATCCATTTGTTTGAAAACCCAGACCTGACTGCACAGAAGTTACTACTAGCTACATACACGAAGCTGAATCAGACAGGGAGGGGGTGGGGGGGGCGGACGGTGCATAAACCGTTAGGAGAGAGAGAGGAGGGGGGGGCGCTGTTTACTTGATAGTGTGCTCTTATTGGAGCAATCAAATTACGTAGAATGATAGAACTACGTAGAATGATAGCCTCCCGTCTGATTCAACTGTTTCTGAGCAGAGAGACAAAGCTGACAGACCATAAACAGGAACTTTGATTCTCACTCTGGACATTCACATGGCCTCATCAGTGCACAATAGATCATATTATACACCCAAAACCCCAGAAAAGTGAAATTTGATGTCATGGCACCTTTAACAAACTCCTCATCACTTCCATTTTTTCCTGTTTAACAAGAACTGGAGGTTGTTAATGACAATGAAGCAATGACTGGGATTTTAGAAAAGGAACCAAACTCTCGCTTCTCACATTTAAAGAAATAATATTGCATGTTGAACAGAAGAGGTGAGCAATATGACCTAAAAATAAAATGTCAGATTTTTCTTTATTTCAATTTTCGATTTTTCTCCAACCCCCCCCCCCCCCCCCCCCATCCATCCCTACTTAAAGGAATAGTTCACCCACAGAACGATTTAACTTTATTTTCCACTCACCTTCATGGTGAGCAAGACTCTGGAACACTTTAATATTTTAAATGCAGTCAGAGATCAGGACGACTTCTCGTTTTCCCCCAACTTTCATATAATGGTGTTCGATTGAGCCCGAGCCAACGAGGTCCTTAGAAGTCCCCAAAACTTGTCAATATACCTCCATACTGCTCGTCCAATGTAATCCAAGTGTCCTGAGTGAGTAGCGTCCAGAATTTACTCGAAACGACGTCATTTACTATATTTTTAGAGCCTAAAAAGAAGAATTGCTCCACGGAGCGCGCACCTGCGCATCCACGAAACTACGGAAGCCTCAGCGTTCAGAGCCTACACTGCCGATAATACAAGCGTAGAAGAAGAAATTCACTGTTTACATTGTGTTAAGAGCAACAGAGCTGCAGACGAACCGGGACAAACACAAGAGGAGTTGGATATTGATTTAAAACAAATAATGAAAGAAAAAGAGAACGCGCAATCTCGTCTGCCACGCCTTCCGTAGTTTCATGAACGCGCATTGGCGTGCACGCAAGAGATGTGTTGTACTTCTATTTAGGCTCTAAAAATATACTAAATGGCGTAGTTTTGAGTAAATTATGGACACTACCCACTCAGGACACTTGGATTACATTGGACGAGCAGTATGGAGGAATATTAACAAGTTTTTGGGGACTTCTTAGGACTTTGTTGGCTCGGGCTCAATCGAACTCCATTATATGAAAGTTGGGGGAAAACGAGAAGTGGTCCTGATCGCCGGCTGCATTTGAAATATTAAAAAAGTGTTCCAGAGTCTTGCTCACCATGAAGATCAGTGGGAAATAAAGTTAAATCGCTCTGTGGGTGAACTATTCCTTTAAGGAAATCAATAGGTTCAAACAAATTTTGACTTTAGTTAATAACAAGACAAATGTTACACCCATTTCTGGGATGATTCAAAAATAAATGAACACCCTCTCTGAATTGAAATCCCAGCTGTGTTTTAAGTCACACACACACACTCTCACTGTTAGCTACACTGTATTGCCAAAAGTATTTTCTCACCCATTCAAATTATGGCAATCAGGTGTTCCAATCACTTCCATGGCCACAGGTGCATAAAATTAAGCACCTAGGCATGCAGACCTATTTTTATTTTTTTTTTTTTTTTTAAACAAACATTTTGTGAAAGAATGGGTCGCTCTCAGGAGCTCAGTGAATTCCAGCGTGGAACTGTGATAGGATGAGCAGAGAGCTTCATAAAATGGGTTTCCATGATCAAGCATCTGCATCAAAGCCATACATCGCCAAATGCAATGCAAAGCATGGGATGCAGTGGTGTAAAGCAGCCGCCACTGGACTCTAGACAAGTAGAGGCGTTCTTTGGAGTGACAAATCGCGCTTTTCCATCTGGCAATCTGACGTAGGAGTCAGGATTTGGCAGTTGCAAGGAGAACAGTACTTCTCTGACTGCACTGTGCCAAGTGTAAAGTTCGGTGGAGGGGGGATTATGGTGTGGGTTTGTTTTTCAGGAGATGGGCTTGGCCCCTTAGTTCCAGTGAAAGGAACTCTGAATACTTCAACATACCAAGATATTTTGGACAATTCCATGCTCCCAACTTTGTGGGAACAGTTTGGAGCTGGCCCCTTCCTCTTCAAACATGAGGCAGGTATATAAAGACATGGATGGCAAAGTTCATGTGGATGAACTTGACTGGCCTGCACAGAGTCCTGACCTCAACCCGACAGAACACCTTTGGGATGAATTAGAGCGGAGACTGAGAGCCAGGCCTTCTCGTCCAACATCAGTATGTGACCTCACAAATAAGCTTCCGGAAGAATGGTCAAACATTCCCATAAACAAGCACACTCCTAAACCTTGTGGACAACCTTCCCAGAAGAGTTGAAGCTGTTCTAGCTGCAAAGGGTGGACCAACATCAAGTTGAACCCTATGGATTAGGAATGGGAAGTCACTTAAGCTCATATGTAAGTCAAGGCAGGTGAGCCAATACTTTTGGCAATCTTCTGTTGCTTGCTGTTGCTGTTTTATGTGTGCCATGATGTTGTTGTCTTTAGCCATACTGCAATTTGAAACTAACACTACGGAAGCTACGGGGAGCCAAAAAAGTGCTTTTACACAAAAACTAGATTTACTTATTTTTTTAAATTGCCTGCAACAAAAATTGAGAATTAATCTATTCAATCTATTTTTTTTTTTTTTTTTTTTTTATCCAGGCCTTCTGGACAGAAGAGGTGGAGCAGTATTGTTGCTCAACGGTTGTTTGTCAAAATTGAAATTTAAGATGTTGCAATTAAATTGCAAAATAGAGCAATTAATTGTCATATTACATGGCACCTAATCCAGGTTTCACAACTGCAGTGTCCACCGCTTCACAAATCTCCTTGATTGAGTCAGAATTCCTGTCATCTTTCTTCTGCTACATCATTTAAACATCATGCAACAGCAACACTCAGCTGTGAAGTCACATGACATTTTCAGACCCCACCACGGACTAATTTTCTATGGGCGCATTCAAACAGCATAGTCCGGAAGACTCTGTCTGTTTGGGAACTCTGTTCAGCTGGGGGCAGGGGTGGTCCTCCGAACTGAGATCACATTCTCGTTGCACCATAGCCAAAAGAGCCAAACCTTTTGAATAATGTTACCAATTTCAGGTGGCGCTGCATTCAGATTCACCGTAGGTGAGGACAAGACATACAATGAACAAGAAGGTTCTCACAACTTCTGTTTGCTCCACAAAACATTATTTTTGCATACTTAGGAGGAGCTGGGATATTCTTTCATCAGACCAAGTGTCGATTCCAGCCATTACTTTCTTGTCACTCCATGTCTGACCACGATCTTTTTAAGCCCTGCGGTCCCACACGTGTGTTTGTTGTCGTAGCGTTTACCAATGTTGCCCAACATTTTACCCACAATGCCAATGCAATTTATAGTCCACTTCTGTATTTGGTCCACTGGAATTGGACCGAGACCTGCGTTTTTAGATGGGCTGAGTCCGCTTGTTTGTTCTGGATCAAAGTCCATTTGCGCTTTCACAATCCCCCCAAACGAAGTGGACCTCTCGAGCAAATGGACTCTGATTTCGAATCAAAAAAGCTTTGTGAATGCGCCTAATGACCAACTGAGGTCTGGTGACAAAAAACACCAAAAACATGACAGTCAACTTCTGAAATATGCCAATATGATTATTTTACCGAGTGGAGTTGTTCTAAAAATTTTCAAAAGATCAGATTTTGGATAACATGTTGATGTTAATAAGTCCTTTAAAGAATACTGGATCCATTTTAAGCCATAATATGACTGAGAAAAGACTGCAGTAGACCTTTTTCCACACTTCTTTTTTTTTTTTTCCGGAAATACGCAACAGTCACAGATCTTCCAACAATGTCAAGCCAGAAAGTCAAGTCACTGCAGAGCACTGGTCTGCTTTTCTTTTGCTCTGAAGCAGTCCTACATCCATTTCCATGAGTTTTCAACATCCATCGATGATAGACATGAATAGGGACGGAAAAACTGAAGCCTCTTGAAATGCCGAGTCATTTTGATATATTACTGTAACAGACTGTTATATTGGCCGTGAACGTATCGATCCCTTGCTGTAAACATTTGATTCGGTGAAAGAGCAAAAGAAAGAATAAATAAACAAAATTTAAAAAATAAAATAAATATATTCTCAGTCCAGAGTGGCTGTTTTCTCCCATCAGTGTTGAAGTAGAGGAAAACAGTTTTGTGTTTTGTCCTTGCATGCATTAGATAGAGATGGTTTTCTGTGTTGTGTAAAGTCGTGTCCACTGTGGGATCCCTCATGGTGTGCTGTACTGTAGGCACACCTCATGCTGCTATTCACCATGAGGTAAATAGCAGCATACAATGCAGCTTTGTGTAGCATACACAGATTATACTGTACTAACATAGCAGTGGATTACCAATGTTCTCAAATATGCTATGAGAGGCTGAGACGAGGCAGTTCGGGTCCAGTAAAAGGGATTGCTGGACCCAAACTGCCTCATCTCAGTCTCTCATTATAATGTGTGAAAACATTGGTAACCCACAGCTTTACTACATTAATACATGTACTGTATGTACTCAAAGCTACAACAGAAGCATGTTTAACAAAAGCCACAAAACATAGAGAATTATAATTTAATTGTATTCCAAACTCGGAATGAACTAGGATATCCTGTGATCTCTTGCAATTAAACATGTTACAATGATACTCTACCATCTGTGATCCTTATTTTGTTCCCCATCATTTAAAAACAATTTTAAAATCAAAGCGATCGAGGAAGGTTGACGAAACCTCTACGTGTAATCATAAAAAGAGCATTATTTCAGCAGAAGCATTAATTTTGGACAATGTGCGGACATTATGCACATGCATACATTGATAACACCTGGATGGTCACGTTTTATTTTCTGCCAATGTCATCAGAGCGGCTTTGCAAATTTCACTCTAATCTGATGCTCTCTTATATCAGAAATGATGAATAATCGCTAGCAAAACTTCCTCTTAAAACCTCCTGTTTCAGGCGTGATTGAATCCTATTTAAAGCTTGACATATAATTAAACTCCCTCCCTTTAAAATCCCAGGAGCAGCTCGACATGCGCAGATGACAAAACGATGCATCGGTTGGTCACATGATCGAAACAATGCAGGCAAAACCTCTGGCTCTTAAGATCGAGGCAGAGTCCAGTAAACGGTCTTGAATGTAATATCCAGAGTGTAAACACAATTCATTTTTGACGCTTGACTGAAGTCTGACCCTCACAGGAAGACAAGAATCCTGGTGGCTACATACTTCCAGTTTTTGTGAAAAATGTCTATGAGGAGCTTCAGTTTGCTTAGCTGGGTTTCTGCCATAGACATGCTTGGCTGGTGGAAAGTGGGAATCCTATATTCTGTGCAGTCTAACCTCACATCTCCACCATAGTGTTGCCATCTTCACCAGTGTTGCCAACTTAGCGACTTTGTCGTTTTATTTCATGAGTTTTCAGACCCCTCTAGCAACTTTTTTCAAAAAAGCGACGAGCAACAAAATTATAAACTTTTTCTAGTGGTATTGGAGACTCAAGTAAAAGCATGTAATGTTTACTTTACTCTTCTTTAACAGCGAGTGCACCCACAGGCTCCTCCCTCCTTCAAAAACAGAGGCTCAGTCCTCACGCAGTAGCCGTCTGCTCCCAGCTACAGTCAGAGCAGAAAACATGCACCTTTGCTCTATGAACCAGACAAAAAAGTTAAACAATCGAAACTGATTCAGGGAGAAAAGTTATCAGTGGATGCATGTTCCCGCCTCTCACCCCTTAGTTCAATTTTTGCAGAAGGTGATGAACTACCAATAGAAGTTAAAGTACTTTCCAATACTTTCATTCTATGGCAACAGAAAGAAATGTCGAAAGGGTGAGAACCTAAACAAGGCACAGACTGCATCTTTCACTTTCCCTCAGGATGCAAATCAATGCTGTCCTTTCTGCATGATAAAGAAAAAGCTGCAGCACAACTAAAAATGCCCTGTTGAATATTTCTATTTCCCTGACTCAAGCTCTCTTTTATAATAAAGATAATCAAAAATACAAGAGGGGTCAGGAAAACTGGAGGGCGATAGCCTGACCACTGAAAAATGGACATAATTCAGATCCAATGCAAATATCCGCATCACTCTTAATGATTTAAAAAGACACAAAACATAACTTTTAGACCTTAAAATATGCATTTCTGACTCGTTTTGATGGAACACCAACATTCATTATGCACATTTTCGAGCCGTCTTTGCCCAGAGGTATCCCCAGGCACAGAAACAGCAGTATGCAAGTTTTCCATCTGGGACGTGGCCGTAATGTTGCAGCTGACTATTGGTTGCACACTGCATCATGTGCTAGCAAACGGATATGAACCAGATATGAAGACAGCGGGTGTTTTGAACGTGCATCATGTTGGATTCAGTAAAGGTACGATGCAAGATGGAGGCTAGTTTAGCAGTCGATAAGGGATGCGTCACTGAGAAACCTACTAAAAGTTCAGTTGTGTGTCTTTAAGGGAAGAGGAGCAAAAAGTGTTCACTACCTGCAAGGCATCAGCCCATAACTGATGTATACAGACTTTCATGGAAATGCTTACAAAATGAGTCATTTACTGTTGAAGTGTCAAAAGACTGTTAACCATTGTTATCAATGACTGAGGATCAGTTTGGGAGACTGCTTTCTTTTTAGTTAGATATGCTAAGTACTTCCCCATTTTATCACCATGCTCATATAATTTTTGTTTAGCAAATCTAATTTTCCTTCCTGCATGTTTCGTTAAAAGAGCATCTAAAGCAGAGCGAAGGGCAATTATTTCTTTAAGCTTCATTACAGACTGCCTAATAACAGTCTTTTTCTGCCTGCTTAAGTGATGAATACACCTAAGAGTCTGGCTGAGTAAGATTTCTGCTCAAAATTGTTCATGGAGAAGCACAGGGGGAACAATAAATAGGAAGTAGTGCATGTTAGCAAAGAGCTTTAGTGATAATTTCCCACATAATTTTTATTTATATAACCATTTTCTAAACAATTTCTCTGCATACATGTTTATATTGTGCGCAAAACTTATGGTCTACAGAGTTTACAACACAGATCTATTTTAAAACACACTAATACACTAAAACCCAATGTAAGGGCAACAAGACAGGTGTGTACAGTTCATGGATTGTTTTTTGTTTTGTTTGTTTTTTCATCAAAAACACCATTTGATGATATTTAGGAGTATAATGCATCCCCGCATTGACATTTACTGTGTTCAATAGATGGAGCCTCTGATTCTCATGTCAATCCTCAGCATAACAGTGAAAAGAAAGAATTTCTCAGGAAAACATGGCTCAGAAAATGCATTAAATAATTGACCCCCCCTTAACAGGACACCACACTTTACAAGGGGAAAACTTACCCAGCTTTTTATTTAAGGGGATTCACGCCAGCAACTCTAAAGGCATACTCAGAACAGAAAAATGTCCTTGTTTTCTTAAGGTGATAAGAACAAAAATGGCATCATTTTGTTTTTCTAGCCCTGGTGTGGGAGGTCTCACATCATCATTAAGTTATCAATGGCTCAGAGGCTGAGGTGGCCCCCACCTACAGGTACCTGAAGCTTGACAAACTGAGCTGGTCAGTAAACATGGATGCTGTGAATAGGAAGGGGCTGAGCAAGATGTACTTTCTTAGAAGGATGGCCTCATTTAGGGTCTGTTCCAAGTTCATGCACACATTTTATCCATCGTGCCCAGTGTCCTTTTCTATGCCGTTGTGTGTTTGGGGGGTTAGCACTCAGAAAAGGGACATTCAGAGGCTGAGCTGGCTCATAAGGAAAGCAGGCTCTGTGGCTGGACTGTGCCTGGACTCTGTGGAAAAGGTGGCGGAGCAGAGGACGCTCTCAAAGATCAAGGCGATTCTGACCACTCAGAACCACCACTCCTGTCTTCTCCAGCCAGAGGAGCAACATGAGCTCCAGACTGCTCTCTCTGGCGTGCTCCACTGAGAGGCTGAAGTCATCCTTAGTCCCTTGGGCCATCAGGTTGTATAACGCAACCACTCTAAGGGAGGAGCAGGAGAGGAGAGCTGGAAATGTTTTAAAAACGGTCTTGCTGTGCATCAATTCTTTTGATTTTTGTGATGCATGTATTCATTTCTCACTTTTATATAGATTTTACCTTCAACTCTCTTATGATTCTGCCCTGTAACTGGTGTGAATGTAAGTGACAGACAACTGCACAATTCCCATTTGGGATCAATAAAGTATCTATCCATCCATCTAACTACCTAAAGTGTTTTTTCTCATGTGACATCTGCCAACTGTTCTACGATTGGTTGTAAATTTGAAGTGGGCGTGGCTAACGTAGATAAGTGTGACACAGGAAGTTGATATTTCACTTCTCTGCTGTTGCCAAAGTTTCAACAAGGTTGAAAGGATAGTTTTTGGGGGGCAGCTGATGGTGGGGAGGTAAAATCTACACAAAGAGGTAAATAAAACCTGGACAACCCCCACACAAAACCCCACCCTGCTGAGGTTGAAGTTTCTCTTTAAATACTGTATGATATAACCAGGACTTGTTTTTTTTTTTTTGTTTTTTTGCCACATATAAAAAAATTGGAACAAAGTTTTCAGTTTTTGCGGAGAACATAACAAGCCTTAGTCAAACTCTAGTTTGTTAATAAAGTCCGGAGGCCTCATTGAAAGCTTGCTTACGCATAAAACCGGGCTAGGAAGTGTGTAAGCAACTTCTTACGCAAGAGCTGGATTATAGGAAAAAAACTAGCTTAGGAATGTGCGTAACTTTAAGCAAACTACAGACATTGCTTACACACATTTTGGAGACTGCCCAGAGGAAAATAATTTTGGTAAGGAGATGTCAGAAAGGTCTCATTTACTTCTAGACAAATGTGAGATCCATATAAGAGCTGAATGAGACAATGGCTCATTACTCCCGTTTCTCAACCTCGTTTCCAGATGGAAAAGTTTCACAAAATCTCAACCTAGTCTCACTTCCAGTTCCAAAGGAGATCTCAATCATTTCTCAAATAATTCTCAGGATGTCTGCATTAAGTCTCAAATAAGACAATTTCTCCTAGTGAATTTTAGTAGAAACAAAAGAGACATTTATGAGAACGATTTGAAACCTGAATGAGGCTGGGATGAAAGCTCCTTTATGTCTCCTGAGATGCAAAAGAGAAACCTTTGAGAAGTAAAATTTTCCTCTGGGTGGGGATCGAGCCCCATGCAGGCTCTTCCTATGTCCTGTCACTCTCAAACATTTAATTCCCCTTTCATATCAAACCATTATCATAGATTTACTTTACAGGATCCAAACCAGCAGCGTTATTTATGCTGCGCAGTTGAACTGAAACTAGAAAAACCTTTCACATAAATAAAAAGGTCCATAAGCAAACGTATATGTTAAATCAACATTTCATCAAGTTTTCTCTCACTATCAAATTCCTCTACCCAATGATCATCAGGGTGATATATTTACCGCATTAATACACAGATTGTGACAAGGTGCGCTGCAGTCAGACTGATTGATCCAAGCTTATTAATTCCAAGGACACTTGTGTGTAATGCTGCGCATGGATGCATCGGTGTTGCTGGAGGGAACGCGTTTTAAAGGATCACCCGGATTTCCTGGATGGATAATATTATTATTATTGATGACGATGACGATGACTATGACAATGACGACGACTGGCTAATAAACAGATTTACTTTTGCAGCGCTTTTCTCTACAAACTCAAAACAGAGGTGCCGCCAGACGGGGGACTTGAGGCTTGTCGGTGCTTCCTCCAGCTCAACAAGCTCAGGTGCCATGTTGTTGTACAGTAAGTTGTTAGAAACAGGACGGTCAGCGTGCATCAGGGACGTGCTCAGGGCATGGCTCAGGTTGCCCAGGCAACTGCCCGTTTGCCCTACTTTGCTAAAATTGCCCCTCACGGGAAAAAACGGATTGAAGATAATTTGAACTAATGTTTCAAAAAAAGTGCCCTAAGTGCAGAATTTAACTTAAAAAAAAAAAAAAAAAAAAAAGCGCGATAATACATTCCAAATTAATACTCGGGAAGAGAGTAAGTTGTGAAATAGGGATGTAACAATTACCGGTAAAATGGTTAACCGTGATTAAATTACCAACAATTATTAATAGCGTTTCAAATTCTAATTGTGAAAACCGTGACTGATTACCGCACTTTGAAAAACTCACAGTGATGCTGCTCAGTGGCTGGAAAAGCAGTAGCAGTTCCAGTTTATAATGTTTAATTCATGAAAACATGGCGGAAAGGCAACTAAGGCACCCATGTGGGCAGTTCTCTTGAGATTTTTCCCCCTTTGAAAAGACACAGTAGACATTTAGACCCCTTTTGGATATTTTAAAGATGCTGGGGGGTATTTCTATAATACCGCGATAAAAATGATAACAGTGATCACTTTGGTCACAACAACCGTGATATGAAATTTTCATATTGTTACATCCCTAGTTGTGAGTGTTCAGGTCCGTCTGCCTTCAAGTTTACAGCTGTTTGTGATGCACGTAACAGGCTGGACAGGAACACGCCCGTCATGCAGTGGTGGACTGATCATTAGGAGCACTGAACTGGCCTGCTGGGTGATTGCAGACAGTCTGGTCACACTGGATATTTAAACAAACAATCCACCAACAGGCTCATGAGGGCATCTATCCCGCCGAAGCGCCGCGCCCCCCTCCTCCTCCCAAACGGAGCCAAGCAGCTGCTCAGTTTCATCCACCATTATACATAGACACAGACCAAGGAAAACAACCGGGTTCATACAGCCCCACACTCAGGCGCTCCTGATGCACATGACATGCAAGGCTCTGCCATCCATGCTGCTTAATCAGAAGTAAGCTCATCAATAAAATCATAATTTTATTATATTATTTTGGCTACAGCATGTTTATGCTGACCCTATAAAAAGAGGGTCAACAAAAGTTCAATATAGAAGCACAGTTTTCTGCTGTAGCCTATCGGGTAGCATGATACAGTCACTCTTTCCGCCAAACCAATCACAAACACAGACCCAGGCAAAGGCTGAATTGGAATTCAGTGTTATGCCCCTTTCAGACTTCCACTGGAAAGCGGTAATATTGCGAACTCTGTCCTTTATAATGCTGCATTCAGACAGGTCTTTTACCTCAGAGATGTAGCGGACATGTACCGGCTGGTCTCCATGTCACAAGAGCGGAAATGTTACGGCATGTCGTTTTGGCTGAAAGCTCAAGAAAATGTTCTGAACAGAGTTGAAGGAAGAGCGGGGCTGTGCTGACTTTTCTGCAACATTTCCTGATGTATAAAAGCGCCGGGACAAGGCAAGTATGCAAGGAAGCAGTGCATTTGAAAAGACGAGTCTGTTTAAAGAGCGGACGGACTTTACCGCTCATGTTCTGCAATGCAAGTCTGAAAACGACTTTAGTGTGACCTTTATTATGAGAGAGTCATTCAGCAAAAGCTTAAATGTTCAGGGCTGCACCTAAAATAGCTTTAATTTGATAATGGCTTTTTTTTATATATATAAATATCGATATCGATCGATACAGATTTTTTTTTTTATCGATAATCTTTTTTTCTATATTGTCCAGCCCTAATAAAAGGTTTGGTTTGTTTGATGAAGCGCAGTGTGAAAGCAAACGGACTGAACATTTCAACCCAACTATATCAAGTTTAGCCAACTATTCGGTTTAAAAACAACCTCAGACACTAAATGTGCCATTTGACCTCAGGGCCAGAACCGCTGTAATGCTGTACCGCAGGACTGCAGGACTACTCAATTCAGCCCTACAAGGGCCACAGTCCTGCAGGTTTTCAATGTCTCTCTGCTCCAACACACCTGAGTCAAGTTCATGAGTCAAGCTGTGCAGAGCTTGATTGGCTATTGGATCTATTAAAAGAGCCAGATGTGTCTGAGCAGGGAGACACTGAAACCTGCATGATTGCGGCCCTCGTAGGACTAAGTTAAGCAGCCCTGCTGTAGTGTATACACCTTCCTAAAGCTTTCATCTCAGAGTAATTAGAAGCAGTTTGAGTCCTAAAGCACCTGACGTCCGCTTTTTCCTCTCTTTTCAACTGTTATCAGAAGTCAATGACAGGTCAGTTACCTTATGGAGACCATTTTCAATGCTGTGACTTCTCAAAACTGAACTTAAGCTTCTCAAATACATATTCTACTGCTTAAACCAAATACATGGACTTGGAGTTTCCAAAATCTTTAGAAATAAAAATGGATCCTGGAGATGTGTTGCAATCACAGCATGACCACTACATGGCAAGAAATATGGTTGAACAGCAGCTGTGCTATGATAGCATAAATCAGACCACAACAGTCATGTATGTGCATGGTGTGCATTGCTGTGCATGTCTTCCGAATTTCAGAAAACTTGATTAAACTATGACATGTTTTTACTGAGGCTGTACCCTCAATAAATGAATACAGAAGCAGACACAAGGATGCACATCATCATCTGCTTACCAATTTGGAGTTTAGGACAAGAAATGGCTTTATGCATGACAAAAATGGGATGATGGTGGCAGGTGTCACAATTACTACTTTTGTCAAGCCGAGCACTTTCATCTCTGGAGCCTTTAAAGATCTTTTCATTTTAATACCAGGCTGAGATTTAAAACAAGAGGATGAAAGGCAAAACCCTTTGCTCTTTCCAGCTTGTCCTCTTTTTTTAGGTCAATTAAAACTACCCTGGGGTTGTGTCAGCTGGCAGATATACATGGATGACTCACAGAAAAAATCCAAGCAGAGCTACATGTTGATGTTATTTATACCAGCTAGGAAGATCATATGCTTGTTTATTTGCTATGCAAACAAGCCTGATTTCCACAGCAAAAGTGCAAGCACATATATTTTATATATTAGCTTGCATTTTTTACCAGCCTCCACATGTCAGGCTGCAGAGTTAACTATAATTTGCCAAAATCAACATGCAATGCTGTCTGGCAGCTTTACAAGGAAAATATTAAAAAAAATATTGATTGAGTGAAAAAGAAAATCCATTAAAAATAATAAGAAAAATAACCCCACCAAGGGATGCAGCTGCATCAATAAGCATAATCCATCATTTTAAATGAGACAACTTTGGTTATTCCCTCTCACATGGTTTTGCCATGCAGCTAATTACCAAATTTTGTGGAGCTGCCTTCACTTCTTACAACAAAGACATATTCTTGCATTTAAAAAGTGGCAGCAATAAGATGAAACTCAGTTTGAAGGACTATTTTCTCATTGTGTTCCTACAGAAAAGTCTCTTCAAAAAACCATGGAACTGATTGGGCTGTCAGTAAAGAGCTTAATGCAAAGAAGCCATTTAATTTAAACTGATGGATTATAGTCATCATTGCAGCAGCATATTTAAAAGGCATTTTTAATGTATTTTCTTAAACAGAAGGATAAAAAGTAAAGCAGGCTCATACAGTCGCACAGCATTAAAATGTATCCATATCTTCATTGGTTTGCACTGGTTACACTGGTTGGGACATGATAAATTGTGGAAACATTGGTGAACATCTGAATGTTTGAGCTTCTAAGTGATAGGTGTTCGCATCAAAATCTTTTTTGGAGATGGGCCTCTCGATCGACCAAGTTTGTAATATAAGTCTGACCTGGAAGTACATGCAGGAAGAGGACATTGTGTATTTATACATTAGCTTCAGCCCCATTAATGTGGCGCATAAAATGGAGAGGGGGAAGAAAAAAAAAAAAAAAAAAAACACTGAAAACTGCTATTCTGGCCAAGTCTGGAAACATTTCAACTAGCATGCATCTCCACAGTATGCTTGGCTCATTTCTATGCACTGGTATCGATCAATATCAGTACCAATGTCGGCATCAATATTATTGATACTAGTATTGATCTGCCCACCACTACCATACTGTACAGTGTTTGGTTCCCTTCACAAATGTGTCAGCCATTTTCTGTCTGAGCCATCTTTGTGTTTAAATTCTCTTCCTCAGGTATTTTCTCTTCTTCTGAGGGTGATAAAAAAAAAAAAAAAACCTCTAGATTGTGACTGTCTGACTTGGGGCACTTAAAGTAGATTCGTCTAAGGTTGAGCTGGAGTGAGTGACATTCTAAACTATGTATATAAACGCAACCTGAATGAACAATAATTAAATAAATATAAAAAGGTCTCTTTTTTTCGTATTCAGTTAACAGCACATTATCTATTCCATGCTATGTTAATGTGGCTTTGTTACCCAAAAATAAAGACAAATAAATCCCTCCACATCAGAAACACTGCAGCTTCATCTTTTCCAAATCCAGACTCAAAACCCATCTGCTTAAAACTGTGTTTAATCTATACAATCATTTCCTCGTGTTCCTACTGTTTTTAACTTGTTCTTGTTTATTTTAACTTTTTGCCATCTTATTTTCTGTGTTTTATTGTTTTTATTATTGTGTCCTTTGGTTTCTTGAAAGGCGCTGTCAAATAAATTTTATTATCATTCAAAATCTTTATTCATGCAGTAGACTCATTTATCTTACTGCACAAATACAACATTTTACTTAAAATACACCATTATAAATGTAACTTTTGAATTCAAAGTCTGTAGTTTGTAAGTAAAAACTGTAACACTGCCAAAACTTTAAATAGGCCCATTAAAAGAACAATCCCTGACGATTTTGTACTATTTTTAGGCTGTAGTTTTGCTGTTTTAAGAACTGTAATAATTATGTTATTTACTTTTTACAGTTTGGCACTCTTGGGGTAAATTGGACATAAAAAAGGAAACCTGAATAACATTTATCAGCCCAAGCAAATTTCTTCCCATTTCATCAATAGCGCCTCCGATGCAGCAGGGGTCGCCACCTTTTCATTCACCCCCATTATTCAGCTCTGAAAGCAGCTCGAAAGTCCCGCCTCTTCCACTACGTCAGCAAGATGGTGTCCATTTAGTGCAAGTAGTGGCCATTATTAGCCAGTATCCTGGTACTTTTAGTGCACTGAATTTTCGCTTAAATGGCAGCATGAACGCACTACACACTCAAAAAGAGTGTTTGAAGTGCTCAAGTGCGCGGTTGCAGATGCGGCCAAAGTATTGAAAATCAACAGCAGTAATAATATAAACTAGTGGACTTCAGCACAGCCAACTAATCGGTCTCCGCCGAGTGACGTAACATTTGTTGCTTAACCAGCAGTAACCAGCGCTTGACGCCATTTCAGGCGTAAAACTGTCAGTGGTCAAACCGCCGTGGAAATGAGCGCACATCTGATCATAAAAATGATCTTATGACTGAATCCATGTGTGATTTCAAAAATGTTCGTGTCTGACCAAACAACAGAATATTCTTCAGAAATGCACCGTCATCCAGCTGTTTCTTCTGAAGCAGCAGCAGCGCTGGCAGGTGGAGGCTGGTCGGATCCGGGCCTGACCCGGACAGGAACATAAGAAACGATAACTTTCATTTGTTAAACTAAGAAACAGTCTACCGAATGAACACTTTCTACAACGTTAATGTATAGATTAATTTATAGAAACGGATCTCCTCCACTCAACTCCGTGTCTCCTGGGAGCTGCAGTTACCAGCGCGTCTGCCCTTCTGGCTGCGCATAATTTTTATAAACTAGTATTTCTGTTATTTAACTTGTCAATAAAGTCTTGACAAGGTACAGCATCGCCGTACAGCTCCACACAGGTCAGGGTTGTGTTGCAAACTTTCTCTGAGTCTAAAACAGCGTTTCCCGCTGGTCCGATGCACCTGCGCCTTTCTGCAGCCCGACTGTCCGTCTTCTTACAAGCAGCCGAGCTTTCTTTTCTTTATTCAGACATCAACAGTGAGATAATAAAGTCTGATTTATCTCGACATTTTTGGCGATCAGTTGTCGCCTTCATTAGAAGTTATAACACTCTGCTGTTAAGATCATCTGGCTGGTATGACACCTGCAGCTCCTGGAGACAGAAGACAGGAGGCGATCTGTCGTTTTTATTAAGTAATCTGTATCCTAAAGTTATCGTCTATAAATGCTCAGTCAGCAGACTGTTTCTTAGCTTAGCTAATGAAAGTTATTTTTTCTTTTGTCCCTGTGCGGTCAGGCTCAGATCCGACAGTCCGGGTCAGGCTTGGACCAGCCTCCGCCTGTCTGCGCTGCTGCTTCAGGGTAGAAGCAGCTGGATGAGGAGGGATTTCTGACGTAGATTCTATTGTTTGGTCAGACAGGAACATTTATGAATCACACGTGGATGCAATTATAAGATCATTTATATGATCAGAAGTGCGCTCATTTCCACGCTTGTTTGATAAACAGGACCGCTGACTTTTACACGCCTGAAATGGCAACTTAGCAACAAATGTCATGTGTCTGGCAGAGACCGATTCATACTGAGTGTGGCTTCTGTTTAAAGAAAACTTGAGTTAATTAATTCAGTGTGTAATTTAGTATCATATTCTTCATCTCACCTGGTTTCTGCATTCAGCTTTGCACCCGTTTTAACTTAAATTTTCTTCTATTATACTCTATCCTTTTTATCCTAATAAAACATTAATTAAATTCCAAATAAAGCTGCTCTCATTAACATTTTTTTTCTTTGTTTCTGTTTGACTGAAATGAGTCTTTTCAGTCACAATGTCAAACTATCTGTTAACTTGAGGCCAAAAGCATTTCAAGGTCGATATGAGGACTTCATTTCTTTGTTACAGAATCACCCGATAAACACACCATGCATAAGAGTGGGCTATGGCTTTATTTACAGGTATAATGAGTACTTGCAGCTTTTGTCAGAAAAAAAATATCAAATCAAATCATATTCATACATGCAGTCAAAGCTTCCATCCTTCTAAAGTTTGCAGTCAAATTCTTTCCAAGAGTTAATCGATTGCTCAGAGTCAATGTGTAATAATTCAAAATTGCATTTAAGACAAACAGATTTATTTAATGTCTCAGCACAAAAATGATTCATCACAGAGTAAACAGCAGCATTAAGTTTAACGAGAAGATGGCAGATCATAGCGGCACTACTCGGAATTTGAAAGGTTTGGCAGGCTGCTGATCAAAAGATGTAAGATGGCAGCACAAAAGCTTAGGCTTAGGGTAAGTCAGCTGAAGCTTGGAGTAAAATGAGCTGCAACCTGTGGAAGAGGTTTACATTGAATGAGAGAGGCAGGACTGAACAAGCAGCTTGTAAAGCATGACACAGCAATGCAAGTTTTTAGTGAAAGTTAACTTGTTAACTCAATATCATGTGCAAAGCTCTCTTGTGTCATTGAGGGAGCAGCACTAGTTTGCTTCCACCCTTCATCTCATTTATTACAGAGACGTTGGACTTATTTTAACAGAAATGGGTGCAATTAAGATTTTATTGTTGCATCATCTAGAAAAAAACATGCTTGTATACATTTTATTTTTCCTAAGGTGCAGGGAAGTGCATCTCATTTCTTCTGAGAAGGAACAATTTCCTTGCATTCTCATTTTTTTTCTTGAGCCAATTTAAATTGCAGCAAGCTACAAATCTGGAGCTATTCATCAAAATCTCAGCAAGACAATGATTAAATATTCTTAATTTCAAATTATTTGTCTTAAGTGGATTAAATGCAAAATATACAGAGCAGGCCAATAAGCATTTCAGTTTTTTCCTGCAAAAAGTAGCCACTGAGATTCATCAATACATATTTATTTAATCAGAATAAAATCCAAGAGGGCTAATGCGCAATTTTGCTATTATTGTATGCACAACAACGCTGTACTTCAATGCTGTGGAAGCCAATGAACTGTAAACATGATGGAGCTTTCCTTATGCAAAGGCCTAACAAGATCGTGGTTCTGCAATCATCCCTGTTCAACCCTCCCCTCAGAGTGGCTCCATGGGGAATCAGATCCACTTGATGCATTTCCTCTCTTTTGTATACTCATTGTTTGAATAGGCTCATCTCGCAGAGCTTTACTGCTCAAACAGCAGGACGGCTGACTGTGTTAGACACGCTTTCAGTCCAGTGTTGGGGATTATCGCATGCAAGCTTCTCAAGAGACCAACAATGGCATGAGGGAAATTAGCACAACATGTCTTCATGCATTTACAAAATGACCTTTGCCATTTGAGAAATGAAAACTGTCATTTTCACTCCTTCATCCACACGATGCAGAGACAGAAACTCAAATGTATTTCAAAACAATCCAGTAAAACCAGTGAAGTATGAATGTATTACTCTTTTTATTTTCTCATTTCAAGGACAAATTTCAGGTGTCAAATTACAAATTTAGAGCATTTTTTCTGGACAGTTCCCTGCAAGTGGCGAGTTGAGTGCCCAGAACAACCCCCCCACCCCACTGCATCAGCTGTTGAGGGGGACAAGGTAGATTTTTTTCATATCTCACTTGGAAATGAGTGGGGACATTAAAATGCATAAGTTTCCTGCCTTGAATCTAAATAAAAATGCTAATGAAACGCTGTGGGTATTAATAATGTAGAGGACGTGTTTCCTTTTATTTGCTAAGGAAACATTTTTAGAGAGGTTCCACGCTGTTACTGGCACCGCTGGTTTTCATGCATCAGGATTTGTGACACTTGTTTTCCCCTGGATAGCTTAAAAATATAGATTTCATCCAATGGGGACTTTAATTGTTGCCTGGTTTTGTAGTAACTTAATAATGAAATATGAACTGTGAATACACTGTATTATACACGTCTACTTCCTACAGGGACTAATTATAAGCGTAAAAAAAAAAAAAAAAAAAGAAAAAGGCTAATTTATGATGCAACACCGAAGTCTGCCCTTTGGCCTATTCCACTTCTCTCATGGGCTCTGCATGCTCCTGTCATTAGCTCATTTTCCATAAGGAAACTAAAATGTGGAACCATATGACAGGAAATTATATCTATATATAATGATTTTGTACTGAATTACTAAACATTTAATCCAGCATGAGAAGGAAATGCTTCAGGGAGTCAAACATGTGCCACATGTTTGTATTCTCTCCATGTTCATTAAATTATTTTTAAAGAGCCTGACTACCACCGCAGAAATAAAACTGAGTCCCCATGAAAAATGCTCAATGAAACCCTCTTTCTCAAAACAACAATGAAATTTAACTTTCTAATAAATGAATAGTTACAGACTAAATGATCATGATCCAACATGAATGATTTGGTTAAAATATGATCGCCTTGCTGAATGTGAAAGCATCAGCTTTCACACTCCATTGGGGTATAATTATACTTCTGCAGTGCCTGCCAACAGAAATCAAGGCGTGTGACCACAGGGGGTTGGGATTTTTTATGTCATGTATGCTACTGTTTTTATAACATCGGAAAAAGGACAAGCCAGGGTTTGATCGTCTAATAATCATGAAGAACCGCCATCTTTTAATCCCATTTTAAATCTACTTTAAAATCGTTCTTGGCATCTTTTAAATTTAAGGTCATGTCAATATCTTAAATATTCACTGCAACCGTGTAAGGCTGTGCCGTAAATTATTCAATCACTGACAATTTTTGGGAGTAAATATTTCATTGCATATTTGACTGATACTGCATGTTGTTGGATGGAAACTTCATGCATTCTTCTTGCAGGATGATTGAACTCATTCCACTGGAGGAACTAACAGGCAATGCATGGCTCATTTAAGTTGTGTTTAATTGTAGTGTTTAGTTACAGTCAGCTACTTGCACCATCTCAAACTTAAAAGTTAAATCCAGGGATGCCACAAGAACAAAAAAATTCATTGTAGTGCTCTTCTAGACCCAAGGCTCCTTCTAAATATAAGAACTAGGACACCTTTTGTTCCATTAGGTCTTAATGGACTGCTGCAATGCTCTAAACACATAATACATGTCAGCTTATTTAGTTTGTATTGGACCCCAAGTCACTGTGGATGCTCAGTGATGTGCAAAGACTTCATTTAAACACACACAGCTCATTTCCAAGAGTCTGGTGAATTTTTTTACACCAATTTTTCTTTTTCTGCACCCGTTAAGATGGAAGCATGTTTGTGATGAAAAACACAAAAATTGTCAGGTGTCAATTCAAAAGATAATGGATCATAATAGTGTGAGGCTCTCTGGGTTTCAGTACTGATTTAGGTTATGTTGTAGATATCAACTTTTCCTTTTTTATATCCCTGCTGAGTCAACAAATGCCTTCTTTCTCTGAGAGGGAATATTCTCTTTAAATGTGCATGTGGCATCTGTTTGCAATGATAAATTATTGCCAGGACTTCAGAATGTCACACGTTTCAGCAACATTTTCCTGCAGAGGAATCTCTATTTGTTGTAATAGCGCTTTTAGTGATATAAAAGGGGTGGGGGGACCAGGACATGAACAAAAAAAAAAAAAAGAAAACATCAAGATCGACTACAGATTAGGTCATTTAACAGGAATGAAGTCATTATGCAGAAATGGCAGAAAACTGCTCATTAAGCCTCATTAATGCTCCCGCTTCAGAAATCCCTTCCAAAAACTGTCAACATGTCGCTGCCCACATACTCATGTGCATCCTGGCTGTTAGTCAATGCATCCACAAGAGGGCAGTCCTTTGGACATAATGACTAAAATGAAGACGTACGGTCGTAATGCACTGTATCATGTTTGGAGAAAAACAAATGTCAGCACTAACAGGCCGTACTAAATGTCCGGGAATGAAATGGAGGAGTGAGGATTTGGACCTTTGTTTTGCAGTAACTGAAGTTACAATATATAATTCAAATATCTAAAGCGTAATACATACTCCACACAAAGTGAGAACTTTGTTCTTACACTCAAGGCTGCAAGAAAAAAACGTTTTCGGCAAGTCAATATACACTCCACAAGAAGTTCACCAAGTGATTATACATTCACAACAAACTTTGTCCGTGGCAGGACAGGGTTGCGCACATGGTGAAGTCTCTGTATTTATGCCACGTGTGTTGTCTACATTTTATATTTTCTCACCACCTAGATCAGCAGTTTGTTGAAACTATCCATTCAATGTCACATCTGCGGAAATGTGAGAGTGACAACTCTGCTTTAAACATCTCTGCGTTAACCCCGCCCGCCTCCAATGTCCAATCAATCACAATACTTCCCGAAGTTCCATGAAAAGAGAAGTTCTGGCCGAAGGGTCGAGAACAAGCCGCAAGACGTCTTCAATGATGCCCGCGAGAACAAAAGAAGTCATTTTGCTCTTGTAGCCCCAAGAACAAGAAGAAAGTTCTTGCTTCTTATGGAGTATGCAACAACCTTTAAACCCCATTTCCACCCGCAGGTCTGGGTCGGGTCGGGCCAGGCCAGGTCGGGTGGGTTTTGGTACGGATGTGTTGATTTCACATTGTGTCCCCGAAGCAAGTGTCCCCTTACCCTGGAGGTGGAGAATTAACCGGATAGCGCTGCTACGTGATTGCATGACATCATCGCAGTGCAACGCCTTTTAACCAAAGCACCACAGAGACAGAAATAAAGGGGTCAATCCCTGCTTTGTTTTTATGGCAGGTCATGCGGTAAGTGACAGATTTTTCAACGAATCAACGGTTCGCTTTGGTCCGGATTAGTTAGACCTGTACCACTACCTTTTTTTCTTTTGCAGCAGCAAAAGTAACTTCCTTGAAGAAATTGTCTACATTGTCCACTTTCCACACACACCTGGGTCGTTCACGTATGCCCCGGAAATACAATCTGACTGGCAGATTGACCTTTTCACATTCTCAGTGTCCAAGTAATGTGTACTGCTCTTGGCGGTGGCCTCCGGTATTGGGCGTTTTGGCCGCGACGTGCTGCAGCAAGTATATGCACAGACGACGCAGACCCCTTGCGTGAACGTTTGCGTCCACAGCAAGTGTATCCAAGGCCTAGAGACATTACAGTTAGAGACATTAGTCCTGTAACCATTACAAAAAAAGAGCTGTAAGAATTGTAACCCATTCAAATGATGTGCAACCAACTAATATTTTGTTTATTAATTTAAATATTCTTAAATTTTACAATTTAATTGAATTCAAATTCACACAAATCATGTTTAAAGCACAAAATAGTTTACTTTGCTGCATTACTCAGAAGCTGTTTGAAGTCCGAGAGAGTCAATATGATTAAAGGGTAAAAGACTGTTTAAAAAAAAAACAGTCCCCGGCCCGAGCTACCACTCAGGAGGCACGAGGGCATGGGCAAGAGAGAGGTGGGTATGTGAGAATAATGAATGAGAGTGTGAAAGAGGAAATGTGGGAGGGAGGAACTTGGGCTGGAAGAGGGAGGAGATGTGGGTAAGTGGTTGGAGGAAAGGGGGGATGGAGGGAAGGAGTGGCATGCTCGTGAGTGTCTAGTAGGGATGGTCGTGAGGGGCTGAAGGAAGGAAGGGCGGGAGTGTGATAGGTCAGAGGGATGGGCGGGGCTGGACATGTAAGGGGGGGACTGTGTGGGGTATTGGGGGTATAGGGAGGTGGGGGCGTATGTGTGGGGGGGTGGGGAGGGGTTGGTGCAGTTATGTGGGGGGAGTGCATGTGTGTGTTAGAGGGTATGAGGAGGTGGGGGTAGGTGTGGACGGTAGAGGGAGGAAAGTGTTGGGGGTGGAGAGAGGAGTGAGTGTGGGTATGTAAGGTCGGAGAGCGGAGTGGGTGGGTGTATGCGTGTGTGGGGGGGGTACACGGAGGTGTTGGGTAGGGCTGGGCGGTGTGGGCGGAGGTTCGTACCTCGGTATTCGTGTCGGGCATCTTGGTGTCGGTGCGGTGCGGTGTGGCTGCGGGTTGGTTAGTTGGGGGCCGGGCGCTTTGGTGGGGGGTGCGGTTTTGTTTGTGGCTTCCGGGGCTTTTTGTGCGGGGCGGGCGCAGGGGGGATCTGTATCTTGTATGTGGTTGCTCTTGCGGTATTGATGTCTTGGGTGCCTGTGTCTCGATGTGGGGGCGGTGACGGTATATCTTTCAGCCCTAGTGTTGGGGTAGGTGTGTGGGGAGTGTGTGTGTGAGCGTGGTGGCGGGGGTAGGGGGTGGTAGAGGTGGAGGCGCCCTGGTGTCAGGTGTGTGGGGCAGGGACTTTGGGGTGGGGGCTGGCCTGCCCTGGGGGGGCGTCGTCTGGGGGGTCCGGTCCTCCTGGGTTTCGGGTTGGGCCGCCCGGGTCCGGGGGGGTGGCTGCTCCTGGGCGCTTGGGCCCTGGGCCCGGCGCTGTCTCCGCTCCGGGGGACGCCCGGCGCCCGGTGGGGGTCGGCAGCTGCTGGTCTTGGTCCGCTGGGGCCTGGGCCTCCAGACTGCGGGGGGCTCCGGCTGGGGCCGCCTTTGCCGCCCTTCGGGGGATGCATGTCCGCTCTTTGGGGGGGGGTAGCTGGGATCTGGGCCTCTGGGTGGCTGCTGGGGGCCTGGGTCGCGAGCCTTGCGGGCTTCCTCCTCCTTGCAGAGACGAGGCTGCATCTGCATGACTGTATCACCACGGAGCACCCTTTATTATGCATGTTGGCACTGTGACACTACTTCCCATTGCGATGACTAGGTTGTACCTCTTCTCTACTTCCCATTGTGATGACTAGGTTGTACCTCTTCTCTACTTCCCATTGCGCTGACTAGGTTGTACCTCTTCTCTGCGTAGTTCTGCGTGTGTTTGTATGATCTGAGGATATTTAAGCCACCTGCAGGTCCTCCTGTAGGGGATTGCTTGTTTTGTTTTCCAACAGAGACCTTGGTTGTTTAGGGATCGCGGTACAGATGTACCAGTGAACTGTGTAAGTGGATTCATGTTTTCTCTTCTCTCTCTCTTCCTCTTCCTTACTCCTCTCTCTCTGTTTCACTTTCTATCATTACCTCTGTTCACTTTCATTTCTCCCTTGTCAGGCCCAGCAGTATGAAATGGAATGGTGTAATAGACAAATGTTTAAATAAAGAAATAAAATGAATAAACATGATATCAAGTGGAGCCTTATGTTCATAAAGCTCCGCTTGATAAAGCAAAACTGTTCAACAGAATAAAGCAATCAGATTTCCATTCTGCTTGCTTCGATGCTGGACAGGACAAGTAAGAAAAAAAAAATAAAAAAAAATAAAAAAAAATAAAAATAAAAATAAAAGTTAAGAACAAATGTAAAGCAGAGATGTATTTCTGTTAGGTGTAAATTTATGGAATACTTTTGACAATGATCTAAAGAGATGTAGCTCACTGTCTTCATTTAAAATCATGTTTAAAACTAAAGTATTAGATAAATATACAAGTTAAATTAACTTTCTCCTATGAATTTGATTCTTTTGAGATGAAAGGTTTTTTTGTTGTTGATCTTTTAATTTCATCATCTACTTGAAAGTCTATGTCGTAACTGAGTGTCTTGCTGAAGATGTGTTTTGTGGAAAAAGGGTTGGCGTAATAAGCACTGGCTTGATTAGCCATATCTTCTGCTCTTGTATATTTATTGATAATTTGGATGCTAACCTAAAAAAAAGAAAAAAAAAAAAAAAAACTATTCCTCAATGTTCTTCAGGTGATAATGAGCTGACTTCACAACAGTCGAAGTGATTGCTGAAATTTAGGTTTGAGTCTGTGACTATTCCCAGATTTCTGGCTCGGATCTGACAGGACCTGAAGGGAAAAAAAAAAAAAAAAAAAAAAAAAAAAAACTATATACCTGAGGCAATGCTGTGAAGAAGAGTGGGCCAGAATTCTTCCACAATGTGAAAACTAAAATCATACTGAAAAAGGTTTGCTTAAAATTATTACTGCTAAAAAGGGTTTTCAGGCTACTGAATTGTGCTGTGTCAAATCTTCAACAATTTGCTTGTACACTTTGATTTTGATAAACAATAGCACTGGAGTACTCATATGGTGATGCCAATCTGAGAATGCATTTTCCTAACTGCAGGACATTATAAAGACCATCTCTTTTATTTCAAGCATACTTCTTAAACTTGAACAGAGTTACCCCACCACCATCAGTGCCTGTGTGCTCATGAGATGATTCAAATTACTTTGCTGCAAAAGAGTCAGTGTTTGTTTGAACTCGCAGTTTAGATATTCTGGGAGCAAATAAAGGAAGATGAGCAAAAGAACAGAAATCCAGCTAATTAAAAAACTGAAAAATGGTAAAAGGAAATCCAAACTTCTTAGTGGGGCTTAAAAGAAAGGAGGAAGTGTTGGCCTACGTGCAGTTTTCCAAACGCTGTTGGAAAATACATTTTTGAAAATGAGACCAAATGAATAGAAAAGTTAAGTGAAAAGCTTTATGGTAAAAGGAAAGAGACAAAAATTAACCAGTGCAGTCCAAAACAATCATTTCCTAAAAAACTTTTGTGAAGATACCATCCTGTTTTAGTTCCATGAGGACAGAATGACCATTTTCTGTTGTACAATTTCAGAAAAGCAGCCTCACATAATTTTCCAATCAAAGAACTCTGTATCTGACTTGTTTTAATTGCACACTGGCAATTATCATACATATTCCTGGAGCAGTCATTGCCCTGCAGTATCTGAAGGCTGAAAAAAAAATAAAACACCCAAGCATCACTTTACAGCAGCATTTAACTTAACATCATTGCATCACACACCAGCAGCTGGATAGCAAGACTAGGGCTGGGACGACGCGTCGACTAAATCGATTACATCGACCCAAAATATACATACCGATGCGTCACCAGACCAAAACAAAGATGGCAGCACCATGTGTCTTCAGACCAAAGCAAATATGGTGGTGGCCATGTGTCTTCAGCTGTTATGTACAGTCTTTGGTCTTCAGACCAAAACAAAGATGGCGGCGTGATCTCCGCAAGTGGCTCCTTCAAGTTTCCAAAGTGTAAGGCAATGAAGCCACACACTCAGTTGTTGAAGGTATGGGGATGTTAGGGATGGTGAAACCAAAGCCTCGTGAAACAATGAGACAACGTCTGTGAGGTCGACGCCACATCTTTAGACATGCGAGACATGTTTGAGACGGTCAGCATGAAAAATGAGTGCTGGCCGTAGGTGTGAACAAGGCCGGATTATCAATGGGCATTCTGGGCACAGGCCCAGGGGCCCACACCCACGTGGGGCCCACTGTGAGGAAAAGAACAGAATCAGGCTCCGCTTGGCAGGAATACATGTAAATGCATCGGTACTCCAGCCAGTAGGGGGCCCCAGAGGGCTAACCGACTATGAATACTACAGAGCAGCAGCTCTCTCAGTGGAGAGTTTGTAACTAGATTGGTGGACTGGAGCAGAACTCATGAAAGCGGCCCCACCGCTACCTTTCGGTCTGGCTTCCAGTAGCAGCGCTTTAACTGGATATGCTGCTGGCGAAATAACATAAGGTACGTTAGCTAACGTTCTTACAATGACCGTAACTCTTCGAGCTCTTGCGCAATTGACGGAATTTCAGCAGATTCTGAAAGCCGAGAAGCGCAGCTTTGCGTGGATATGCAGCACATTACGGTAGAGACACCGGCGTGTGCGCTGTGTTCAGTTGTGCAGCGGTGAGAAAGAGGATCAGAGTGGTAAATAATAGCGTCTTTCTGGAAGTTTGTTGTGTCGTTTGCAAATATTATATCATAAACTGAAGGAAAAAAGATGAGACAATCTAGACAAATACACAATTTTGTCACCCTGTGACAAAAAAATAAAGTTTCTTATGTTATGAGGAAGAAGAGAGCTCCTGCTGGTTTGTGGATGAGGATGAGCACCAGTTGTACACTAGATGTTATATTATGTCATTTGTGGGAATTTTTTTTTGGCTTGACTAAAATGCTGTATAATTTTAATTATGATTTTTTGTTATAGTATTGGAGAAAGAGTTTCCTTAAGGGGAGGATATAAAAAATATGTGGGAGATTTATTAAATTAATTATTGCTTATTATTTAAAAAAGAGAAAATGGACCTGGTGGATGTATATTAAACTGGTGAGAGCAGGTTTATCTAATGAGGACAAGTTTTTAGCATGCTGATGAGAAAAGACAAGAAAAACCAGGAAAAACTAAAAGAAGGTTGATGGTGCACATACAGAAGCTATTAGCTCTGGCAGCTCAGTCCGTCCTCCTGGTGGTTTGTGGCTGTCATGATGTTGAAGATAAAAAGAGAATTTGATATATCAGGTGAAGCTTATCCATAGGCTAGGAATATGAGTTATAGAATTTATAGAAAATAAGTTACTCTAATTCTTCCTGTCCTGAGTCAACAATCTTTTTGTTGTGTTTGTGTTGAAGATGAGCTGATTCCGCTCCATCTCACCAAGTGACTGAGCAGAAATGGTGAGAGTAAGTGCTGTGGTGCTCCAGTGCTGCTGACCTCCATCTCAGACACACTGTGGTCTGTTTGGTAGCTGGTCAGAGATCCAGGTGGTGGAGGAGGAATCCACCAGGAACTGATGGACCTTCTCACATACTGGAACAAAGCAGCTGAATTGTATTAAAAACACTTTAGAAATCAAAGAACATGACCCTCAAAGTGCTGCCTGATTGGCCCAGATGAGAGTGAGATCTCTGAAGCAGGAAGATGATGGTGCTTTCAACCTCAAGAACATTATGATATGCAAACTGGAACGGATCCTGAGATGGTGATTGCTTATTGAGGTGAGCCAATGACAGTTGGCTCACCTGCAGGACTTTCATGATGTGAGGACAGCTGGTCTGTGTCATCTGGCTCTCATAGTTTATAAAGACGCAAGAGGAGGACAGAGAAAGAAAGAGATAGGAGGAAGACAAAAAAGACGCAAAGAAACTCCAGATATTTACATGCGCTATAGTTTGATTGCAGTGTAGTGTTTTCATGTTGTTGCTGCCGGCTGAGAAATGTTGTTTACAATAATGCGGTGTGAAATCTGAATGATGGACATTATATATGATGTCCTTTTGGTTGTGATTGGAGGGGCCCTTCAAGACTTTGTGCCCAGGGGCCCCTGCTTCCTTAATCCGGGCTTGGGTGTGAACTGCAGCTGATGGAAGCGCTGCCGGGAGCTGTCTCATCTCTGACTCAGAATATAATAAAAGTGACATTCTCAACCTCATGTTAGTGTTTCATCTGTGCGTAATATCTTGGAATCACTTCTGTGATAAATAAATTATTTTTCATTTCATTTCCAAGAGATTGGAACCCGTATCAAGCATTAACAGAATGAAGATGAAGATGCACTTTTTCAGGAAGCTAGACCTACATTCAATAGAAATGTTAAATTCTGAATGTTTACTCATCTTCATTATTTTTTTGGTTGGAAAACACTTTGTCTTAGCTTAAAGCCTCCAAGTTTACCTTACAATATTATTTCAATAGTTCAAGTATTTTCGGTGGCTTTTTTAAATTATTATTTTCATGTGAATGAAGAATTAAGAGATGATCCTTTTTCAGTCATCTAGGCTGATGTGTTTTTAGCATAAATGTGACATTCTGTTGGTTCAGGAAAGACTCCATGACAGGCTGCCGGCTCCCACTGCCTTTTTTTTATTCATGTTCTTTTTTCACTTCAGTTATGCATTTCAACATTTAAAAATTGCTGTCTGTCAATTTATGGGGAGATAATCAATAATCGAATCGAATTGAAAAAGTGAATCATTAGATTAATCGTTTATCCTAGCCCATATCAAGATACCGAATGTCTTGAACATGCACTGTTGTCGTTTCAGACAAGAACTATAAAAGGACATTAGAAAGAAGTGAGGAAAAGAGATAAAGCAAGATATAAGACCAAAGTCAATACTGAACTAACTTTTGCTGGACAGAACTCGAAAGATAAACAGATGGATGCTGAATTAGCTGCCAAGGTGTGAAAATCTGCCAAGGTTCAGCAGTGAAGCTTTAAGTAGGATTGTAAAATATTTGATTTTTGGCCGATATCCATTATGCGAATACTTTACAACTCATTTGGCCAAGAACTGATATAGATACCGATTAAGCTGAAAATCATGTAATATTCATTCCTTGTGCAAAATTAGAAAAATGATTTTGTTGCATCTGCTGCAAATCTGGTAGTTGCCTGAGACGTCATAATGTTGCATGGTGGGTGTGGCATCATATTGTTCCAATGCCCCACGGATTAAAAAGAAACTAACACAAAAAAAAACCAAACAGAAAAATGCATTCTATCGGTTGATACTGATGACAGGCCGATTAATACCGTGTATCTCTAGCTTTCAGCACCTGTTTGTGAACCAAAAATACAAGAGAAACTATCGATGGAAGTGAGACAACAACCCAAAGCACATAATGTTAGAAAGGTAACCTCAGGAATTAAAGACCATCACATCTTTTTAACAGCAACCCTGCATGAATCTGCTGGTTTCAGGGGGACTTGTCAATTTCACCACCTCTCTTTTCTCAGAAGAGGAACTCATCTTTTGAAAACAGTGATATAACTTTGTGCAACCAAGAAAAACTTGGAGCGCACTTACACAAGGGCTGTTTGGTCCACTTCCATGGATAGTGCAGCTCATTCGGAGCAGTGTGTGCACGCATTCACACTCTTGTGTGGACCAAAGTAGGAAACTGGTTTGCCTGAAAACCAGGAGCAGTGATCTGAACAAATCCCCCCGACCAACAGGCTTACAACCCACATCCTTGATGCAAAAATCTTAAAAATACAGTATTTTGTGAACAATAAACAAGCTGATGATCCTTCACAGCAAAAACTGACTTGACTGGAGGGCGTTGCTGTGGCCGCAATGCAAATTTATCTGCATAAATTGCTCAAATTTGATCTGGTCATCATTAAACTTACATTACCCAATCAAGGTCTGTCCCTGAACAGATTCATATAAGCATTTCCTGTCTGTGCCTTACAACAGCCCCACCCACTTACAACAGGAAGTCCTTTTCCCCCCAGACTCTGGGTCCTGGGCCTCAGGAGTTAGCACCATTGACTTGAAAGTGCTTCAAAACATGACAAACTTTTTTATGATACCACAGTAAAAAATTCAAGTTCCTTCAACCAAATGTTACCGTGGCGAATATTGGTCCAACACCATCAAACAGGAAGTCCCTGCAAATCAAGCACAAAACCACTGATCTCCAAACTCCGCATGGAGGGTGAGAACAAAGCCCTGAAGTGAGCTGGAGGCCAATATTAGATCTATACACAATATGGCGCTATAGCGCCTCCTAGAACATTTTCAGACAAATGTCTGTACCCCCCCCCCCCCCCCCATCACCATCACCACCACCACCATCACCCTGCTCTCTGACAGCAGAGAAATACTCTTGAAAGCCTTAATAGCCCACATTACTCTGAGAAACATTACTGTACCGCCTCTTTCAATCACTCATGTTTTCAAAAAGGGAATTATGGCCTTCACACAACTGAGGTGCTGCTCATCTATGTGCCAGCGACAAGCCAGCCTGGAGGTGAGGGCAGGAGTGCCATGGCTGGGTTTAAATAATATAAGGATATCTTAGGAGTGTTATAAACGTCCAAGCCGAAGTACAAAAAAATACCAATACCAGTTTGATATAGTGTTGTCACAGTGCTCAGTACTTCAGTACCACCATTACTGTTGTACTGTCGGTACCTTTATTTTCAGTGCTATCCGAGTGGTGTTCATCCGCCAAACAGTTCAGCACGAAGGTGTCTCCTCAGAGCTGCTTCGCCTCATGTCATTGGGGTGAAAAAAAAAGGGAACAAGGAGCCATATATGGTCACGTTTCCTCCTTAATCATTTACGAACGACGGAGCGCCATTCCTCCAGCCGTCATCTCGTGCGGCGCAGTCCGGCCGCTTCATGGCCCCGCTCCAACCTCCACATCGCATCATCCCACTCCAGCTGTCAGACATCCCCGCATCTCTGCACGCTGCAAACATGTGAGCCGTAACTAAACCGCGGCGCAACTGGAATTCACCTCGCCTGAATTGGCCATAAGGCTTTGAAGATAACAATTAAACTTTGTCTCATGTCCGTGAATCAATAAGACGTCGCCAGAAACTGCTTCCCTCCAAGTGAGCTCACACGTGTGCTGTTATCTTTTGGCCCATAATTTCCATTGTCTATGTTGTTTGTTGTTCATTACATAAAATGTTTAGATTGGTGGCTGCTGGCATCTTCAGTGCTGATGGAAAGCATTAAGCACAATGTTGTTTGCTTTCTTTCAAATACTTGAAGACTTCATACCATTACAGACCTGTTTTACAGTATTATTGTATTCATGTTTTTTTTTTCATTTCTTCGTGAAACTTTATTATTGTAACAAAAGCATGTTGGTTGTAAATACTTGAAGGCAAAACGCCACTGCAGGAAAATTTTTATCTATCTGTCCAGGTTTCTACGTTGTAGAGAGGTGAATAATTTATCAAAAGCTGGAAAAGCCTATATTACATGGTTTTTTTTCATCATTATTTTAGTTGACCGTATGGAATTTGGTATAGAGTACCATGGAAATTCACTGGTATTGGCACTGACAACTAAATTTCTGGTATCATGACAGATTTCCTAGTCAGGATCCCAGGTTAGGGTCAACCTCAACCTCTACATGGTCTTGCTGTGACATTCTCTCTCTCTCATTCATATATATATATATATATATATATATATATATATATATACATACACACACTGCCTGGCCAAAAAAAAAGTCGCCACCTGGATTTAACTATGCAAATAGGTACAAGCCTCCTATTGGATAATGACTGCATGGGCAATTATCTTTCAGCTGGCAACAAGTTATTTAACCCCAACTGGTGCAATGACTTGCTTCTCATTTCCTAAACAACCATGTCAAAAGACACATCCCGTGGTCGTGGAAAAGATGTTAGTCTGTTTGAGAAGGGTCAAATCATTGGCATGCATCAAGCCAGAGAAAACATCTAAAGAGATGCAGAAACTACTAAAATTGGGTTAAGAACTGTCCAACGCATTATTAAAACTGGAAGGATAGTGGGGACCCATCATCTTCAAGGAAGAAATGGGGCTGGAAAAAAATCCTCAATGATTGTAATCGGCGATCATTTAAACGTGTGGCGAGATCAAATCGAAGAAAAACAACAGTAGAACTCAGGGCTATGTTTAATACTGAAAGTAAGAGCATTTCCACACGCACAATGCGAAAGGAACTCAAGGGATTGGGACTGAACAGCTGTGTAGCCGTAAGAAAACTACTAATCAGTGAGGCTAACCGGAAAAAAAAGGCTTCAATTTGCTAGGGAGCATAAAGATTGGACTGTGGAGCAATGGAAGAAGGTCATGTGGTCTGATGAGTCCAGATTTACCCTGTTCCAGAGTGACTCTACCATCATCAATGCAAGATCTTGGTGAAAAATTAATGCAACACTGGATGGAAATAAATCTTTTGACAGTGCAGAAGCTTATCGAAACAATGGCACAGCGAATGCGTGCAATAATCAAAGCTAAAGGCGGTCCAACAAAGTATTAGAGTGAATGACCTTTTTTTTTGGTGGTGACTTTTTTTTTTGGCCAGGCATTGTATATACACACACATACACATACATATACATACATATGAAAAGCTAACCTAATACAAGTCTAATCTTAAAACTTTGCTAAATCACTGGAAAAGCTTTATTAACTTAATACTAAAACAGGCACTTAACACCATCCCCACCCCCCTTACAGCCCAGCTCTACCAAAGTCTGATGGCACAAGGCACAAGAGTTCTTTACAAACACCAAAAGTGAACAAACACAGAGACAGCCATGCTTCTTTTCCCATTTTTGTCCTTCAAGTTCCAACTTCCAAGTTACAAGAAAGGCAGAATGTCACGCTGTGGATGGAGATGAAGATGGGAGAGCCAGAGAATTAAAATCTGGGCTCCAGCTGTTATATCTGAGCTGGTTGGAAATTTCAATCGCTCAAAGAAAGACGATTTTTCCGGTCTTAGGTGGTCCCAGACAAATCAACTGGTAGAAAATTTAGGCACAACTTTGTCTTGGTGCAAATAAGCCCCCAGTTCTGTCTCCACTGCAACAGTACAGAATTATTATGCCTCAAAGTTGCAGAGTGCATTTTTCAATCTCAAACAAATGCACTGCTTGAGTCAAGTCAGGGATGGAGTGTCTCCCAGTGTGCAGTGGCAGGAAAACACCCTGCCTGTCCATCACAGCACTAATACACCCTGATATACAATTCAAACACAGTCAAACTAAAGCACACATGTACTGTAGGCAGCAAGCTGCTGGTGTGTGGACAGGAGGAAACCATCTAATGCATCTACTGCGACTGGCGAACAGTCTCAAACCTCATTTACTCCTTTTCCCCCTACATGAAAAATACTAGCCACTTCTTAAGCGTTTCATCATCAGAACCCATCAAACATTTGTTGGAAGACACTAATTGTCCTCCAGGGACAATTAAAGCAGAGGGTATGCTTTTCCAAACGTTTAACTATGTATTCTTTAATTTAAAGTCATTAAATGTATCAGATTGACTCAAGATTCCACACCTGTGGCTTTGGAAAACCAGGCATAAGATTGTTGTGCGATTCTCACTTGATCTGACTAAGGACCGCCACAATGGAAAAATCCACGCCAATATAGGCTGACACAAATTTGCAAAGTACTACCAGATACAAGGAAAAATATATATTTGGCAGATGCATTAGTGGACAAAACACTGGCATATCTCAAGTCTTTATCTTTTGCAATTCAAAATTGTTCAGAGTTTATAGTTTTCATCATACAGTATAAGAAAAACATGCAATATCATTGCTGAATATTGCAATACCAATAATACTTGTCAATATATAAAACAATCTCCAGTGTATTATTAAGGGCTTCATTCCCCTGTTTGCTGGTTAGATGTAGAACATGTACAAAAGCTGAACTTACTCTGAGTGGAATGCAGACCTTATGAATACACATGTGCCTGTCTTATTGCAAGTCAAAATGTCTTTGCTAGATTGCTTTCGTCTTTGCATATATATGCAGTAATGATGCACAGTCTATACATTCTGCAACCAAGACACCCTGAAACTTCACGCCTGGGGGGAATCTATTCCAGCACCATGACTTACTGTATAATTGGACCCATTAGGAAATAGTAAGAGTGGAAAATGTGGAAATGCTCACACACTAAGCAAATGAAGCCACCAACTTGTGAGCTCCTTGAGGCTTAGATATCCAGTTTCAGAATCCAACACTTTATGCTCTCATATTGCCGGCTATGCAAGACTCCAGGGGCTGATGAAATTAGAGGGGCTGTGTACCTTGTGGAGTGGAGGTGATAGCAAAGCAAAAGCAGACGGGTCAGAGGGTATAATTTAAAGTGAAGTGCTACATTTTAAATGAAACCTTACAGACTGACGGGTATGGAAGGGTATCTATGGAAACCAGAACAACATGAACAACAAATCCAGTCTAATGAGTTTCAAATTGGAAATATGGTCTTTTCCCACTCTTCTGTAAGACTAGCCTTGTTCAGTATTAAACAAATGACATGTCATGGTTTACGCTCATTTTTTTCTTCTCTTTTTTCCCCCCACAATCATATGGGAGTGTTTAAAAGGTTAGATCATTTGTTTTCTTGTTCAGATAGTCTAACCACAGCAAATTACACATTAAGAAAGCAGTGGGCAAATGTCTGACAGCAGTAAATGATGGTAGCAATGGCTACGGTACAAACGTCTGTACTCTGTAGCCACATAAATTCACTAATCTGGCGTCTACCGAAGCTGGCATCGTTGACAGGTGCAAAGAAACGCGCTGCAACACATAATGTTCAGCAGACACACCTGTCGAGGTAATTTACCCAAAGCTGTTCCCTTACAAACACAACGGATAAGCAAACTTAACCACTGGTTCGTTAATCTGAAGGCAAGATTAGTCTTTTGGTTGACTCGGCACATATTTACAAGCTAAACGTCATACATTTTCTGACAAACTTTCAGTCCCAAACGGCTCACACCTTTAGATTAACGTTAATAAGAACACAGACGCCCTTTAGAAAAGTTAGAAGTGTAATAGTTGGCTCTGTGCGTGCCAAAGGTTTCGGAACAATCCACATCTCAAGCCAGATATTTATTATGAATTGTTTATATGTGCGGAAATGCAAAAATATTGTTGATTAAAGAGTCCGGGATGCTCTGTGAGTATTAAAGCTGCATCTTTTAATCTGAACGTGCACAAAACGACAAAGTCATGCAATTTACACTAAGTTTATTTATGCAGCATAAGAATGATAAAGAAAACAATGAAAGAAATAGGAGCGTTTACTTGCCGAAGTTGGAACCGGCAGGCTGGCAGGTCGCTCGATCAGCTCAGGTTGCTGCTTCCTGGTCACATTCATCTCCCGTGCAACCGTTTCCTCTGTCCGCTGACTTCGACCAGAGTTTCTCAAGTCATTTATCCTGTAATTGACTGCAAATTTCACCGGCGCCTCGTTTACCGACGGAGACTGCCGACTGAGGCTGCATGCCTGGCGGCTCTGAGAGGATTGTTGGGAGCTGTGCGCATCCTGAAACGACACCAGTTCAATCTGCTGCAGGAACGAACCGGGAGCGCTGCTGTCTCCTCGGCGACTCAGCCTCGACTGTCAGCTGCTCCTCCGCTGCTGCTGCTGCTCATCAGTCCGCATGACTCCCCACCTGCGGCCTGTCCTTCCATTAACCATTCCTGCGTCACATGAACCAATCCGCTAATATTTGATTCCTGGATGTAATGACATTTTTCCGCTTCTATCAATGGGACAGTTAAAGGTGGCGCTCCCACGAAGAATCAGCTTTTAAAGATGCAATGCGTCCATTTGTAATAGCAAAAAACAAATATTGAATATTTCTGCGCAATTATAGGAAACAAAAACATGTTATAGGCTAGTCCTAAGACCAGCATCTCATTGTAGCAACTGATTAACCCTAACGTGTATGACTCAATAAAATTAATCTAATGTTTTTACAAGTTTTTATTATGGAGCCGAAAAGAGGGCAAATTATGTTAGATTGTGGCATGCTGCCTATCGTGGATTTTCATCTATCAAAGCCAAAGCCATGAGCATCCTTGTGTCTGCCTTTTAAATTCAGCCAGTCCAGTCTAGTACAGTATGAATCATGCATAAACTGTATATAAAATGCATAAACTCTGAAATAACAACGTCCATGAGTCAAAAAAAATGTTTCTTTCGGTAGTTACTGTAATTTTAAACAGGAATTGTTCACAATGTCTCGTTTCTAATGGGAAAATGTGGCGCTCCCTGGGACGTGGATGGTGAGTTTAGTGCGTCCTCTCAGATTTTGATGCGTCAGGGACGCAGGACGCGCACTTATCAACATTACTGTTAAAGCTATTGCATTTTACAGGAAATCTTAATTAAATATGTTGATTAAATTGACAGGTAAGTAGTCAGATACAAAGATCAACACAATTTGCAGGAAGAGAAAGTGTGCTTTGTGTGTGTGGGTTTTTTGTTTTGTTTTGTTTTGTTTTGTTTTGTTTTTTTTGGGGGGGGGGGGGGGGGGGGGGGGGGGGTTGTCCCTCTGTCTGGGCCCCACCATGCCAATCGAGTCCTAGGCATGTGCCTAGTTTGCCTTTGTTAATCCGGCTCTGCATGGCAGTTTTTTCTCTCCTTTGCAGTTTTCATCCTTTCATCCAGGTGTTTCAACCACTGAGACCAACATTTTAGTCAAACAATAAGGCAACAATGCAGGCATCCATACATGGAGAGCATTCGCTTTCCTAACCCTAACCAAGGAGAACGAGCAATGCAGTTTTGGAGTATTTTGGACAAGACGGCTAAATGCAACCATTTTTAAGAAACAAGAGGGCAGGATGATGATACATTTCATTTATTTGTTGAATTGTTTATTCAACAACTACAATTGTTTAGTCTCCAACTACCAACTTGGAGGTCTGAATTTCCAAGTTGCTAGTTGGAGAAAAAAGTTCTTGTTTGTTTGTTTCATTGTCTTTTAAAATTATTTCTTATCTTATCTTATCTTATCTTATCTTATCTTATCTTATCTTATCTTATCTTATCTTATCTTATCTTATCTTATTTGTGCCTTGCTGGAAAAAGAATCATGCATGCTGGCTTTAAATGTGGCCCCGCTTTTAAATGTGGCCCCCATATGCCTCCTCATTAAAATAAAACCTTAGGTCTGCCTTTTGTACTGCAGTTCCATTATCTTTTATTATAAGGCCATTGATTCAAACAGATTTGAGTCAAAATTAATAGCACTCTGTCAATTTTTGACTGATATGTTGTAGATTTTTGGTCTGGGTGGAAACTGTTAACATGGCTCCTGGATAGAGTGGTTAGAAAGACTATTTCATTTTCGCGCAGCACATTTTGCACACCTGGTGCATCAGTTTGTTTGCTATTGTGTTGATAAAAACTATGACCAAGATATTCATTTTCAAAACACTTCCTGCTTATCTCTGCCCCCTGACGCCATATTGCCCAATATTTCATGAAAAAGTTAACCCAGCAAAGCTTCCTATCCATAATTCAACCCACAAGAACCATGCAACTTAAACTCCATTTTTTACTTTAAGTTTTACAATAGTTAGCTATCAACCACAGCAGATCATATTTTGTGCAAAATCTTCCACATTCACATGCCAATGCATCTTAGAATTGATACACACACCTGTAATAGTATAATTTGTGCGTTTTTAATTAACACATGCAGAAACAATGAAGCAGTGGGCCACCAGCAACGAGTAATATTCATCCACATCAGGGTCAAGCCAACGCTTTTCAGCTGTGTGTTCTGGTGAAGGCTGCTCTCTTCCCTGAGCAAATCTTTATGGATAGTGGCAGAAATTGATTCCTGCGGACATGTGGTAGCCCTCAAAGGCAGAGCTTGAGGGAAGCTGGCTTTATTCATTTCCTTGGTGAAGATGTGATGGATATAGGACTCACCTTGAATTGTCATGTTACATGCAGGCTTATACACAAGATATTTCCTCTGAACTGGAAGGACCAAAGAGGCTATAAATAGACTCAACTACCTATGTGCACACAGCACCAGCAATGTTCACTTTGTCTGGTTTCAGGCTTATAATCAGTGACAGAGTGCTCTTTGTATTTTTTTTAATGTTCAGGATTAGAGCTTTATGTGAATCAGGGAGGGTAACAATGATGAAGTGCAGCCGCACAGTGTATTACAGCAGAGCTCTGTCATCAGAGCATATGAAAAGGTATCATCAAGGGATTGGAAGAGGAGTGATTGTTAGGAAGCTACTTCAGTGTTATTCTTCAGTGACAAGAATCCCCAAGCATCCCACAAAATCTGATGAGGAGACGTTTAAGGTCTGCTTTGGATTTGAGCATTAAAGAAAAGAAAGAAACATGAATAATCCAGGCTTCAACTTGTTGTTGGCTGAGGCACGCAGCACACCATGTGGAATTCAGCATGCAGCCTTGACTTTTAGTTAAAGATTTCTTGAGGCAGAACCGAGCAGCAAAGGAACAAAAAAAAAAAAGAAAAGAGGAAAACAACCCAAATGTTTGAAAGAAATCTCCAAACTCTGACCAGAAAGTTCTGCTTCAATTCACTTCAGAATGTCTGACTGAAATTTCTAAAGTTTATGTTAGGTATTTTAACAGATCTCACTTTTAGAACAATAATTAGCATGTTGAAATTTATTGCAAAGGAATTTAACACAATGCATCTATAAGCTTTACTTTGCACAACAGAGTTCTCATTTAAAGACTTTTTATACTTCATATAAAACCTGTTTTATATGAAGTATAACTGCAGTAGAAAGTAGTTACCATAAATAAATTCTATCTCTTAGTAAGGCCTGATGTGTTGGAAGTGATCTTTCTGCTGTTCCTATGGAAGAATTGCATTTTGCATTATGAAAAATCTTGGCAAGATCAGCAAAAAGTGTGATTAATTCGTAACCAGACACTGTTTTGTGAGTCTGTTCTTTCCCCCCGTACAATCTAGATTAGGGTCGGGCTATTTCTTTTTGATTTCAGTCACACTTCTGTTTTTCTGCTGCACCTTTTTCACTGCAAAAATGGACTCAATCCCTCACTGCTTGTTTGGTTTTGTCAACCCATTATTTGGTCGGCAGAATGAGATATGTTGTCTCATTTCACTCTCTTCAACCACCGCTGGAAAGTCTGACATCAAATTTGCTCTTTTTTTTACTTCATGGTTTTTTGTGACTAAAAGCTTTGTTTATGCTGCAAGAAAAGGGAAACGACAAGGTGGGGGCCTCTCCCATAGGAACGTTTTTATGCTGAGGTTCTTTTCTGAACTGACATAAGCACAGCATTGGAAAATATGTTGGCCCTGTTCATTTTAGTCAATGAAAGGCCACATGTTTTGGAGAGTCATTTAATTTCAATCTGTGTTTAGAAACGGTGTTTAAATGATGTTTATCAGATGTAAAATGATGAAGACCGAGGCCTGGACCTCCTGGACTTTGGCTAGGCCATCTATCTGGGTTCGTGGAGGGGGGTGACAACTGCTCCTGGGCTGGTGATGGGGCCCATGCTGCCTGCCCTGGGTGGCCAGCACCCGTGGGGTCGACAGCTGCTGGAGCCTGCAGCCGTGGCTGCAGTAGTCCTCTGGCTGAGGCCTTCATCTGCCACCTCCTGGGTGGATGCATGCCCAACTCTTTGGGGTGGTTAGAGTCCACTCCCCGGAATTGCTGTTGACGGCCGGGGTCTCAGGGCCCCGTGGTCTCCCTCCAGCCCTTACGAAGCCCTTACATGTTGCATCTGCGCCATCACACTCATTTTAGAGCACTTTTTATCCTCATATTTTGCATGCTGACATTGTCACTGTGCTTTTTTTTGGGTGTGTGCTAAAAGCTACATCTGTTTAGTTTTTTCTTTTTATTTCTGTGTGTGTGTGTATGATCAGTGTTGTATAAAGTACCCAAAAGTCATACTTGAGTAAAAGTAAAAGTACCTTACTGGAAAATTACTCAGGTAAAACTGAAAGTCACCTGCTAGAATATTACTTGAGTAAAAGTTAAAAAGTAGCTAGTATTTACTGTATTTAAGTATCAAAAGTAAAAAGTACTGTTAATAAACGCAATCAGAAATTTGAGTTTAACATTTTCTTCATTCCTGTTTGAGTTTTTAAGTTTTGTTTAATTTTCAAAGTGTAAAGGAGCTTCAATACCGCACAGAAACCCAACCATATACAAAAATACACACAAATAAATCCTTACAGACCCGCATGCATACCTACCAACATTCATACCCACGTGCATTCAATATAAAATCATTCCTGATAAACTCTTGGTGCTCAGAGGTGATGCAAACAAACAAAAAACTTGATTGGTAGAACTTGAGCGGGAATGCAGTGCGACAGCACTTAAACTGTCCGTCCAGTCATGACTGAACCCTGAAAAACTTTTTGTTCAACCTCAAAAGAAGTTGGTTCTCAAAACGGCGAGGACTCAGTCTCGCCCTTCATGGGCTGAAGACCAGACCAGCGATGTTAAACAGCCTTCCGCATGCTGCTGAACAAAGCTATCACGTTCCTTCTTATTTTGTAATAAGTAACAAGGATGCTCGGGTAAATGTAACAGAGGAAAAGAGTTGATTTTTTTTCGGAAAATGTAGTGAAGTAAAAGTAAAAGTCGTCAGAAATAGAAGTAGCAAAGTAAAGTACAAAATTTGTACTTTACTTTGTAGTATTTTTTTTTATATTTGTACTACAAATATAAAAAAAAATACTACAAAGTAAAGTAAAGTATTTTTATTTTGTTACTATACAACAGTGTTTGATCTTTTCATAGCCATTACACTGCTCTCAGCTTGTTTGTCTCCTTTAGGTGCTCTTGATGATTAGAATAGGCCGGATGGTTTTTGTCATGTTTCTTTCTTAGTGTAGCAGCAGCTTGTCTGGTTTTCTAGCTTTGAATAAACAGCTGTTGTTGCTGCTTTCTATCTGCTCTTATCTCCTTTTACCCTTTCACTCTCCTTTTCTTTTCTGTTCACACTCTCCTTTCCATTGCACCCCCATCAGCTCCATAATTAATATGCAAATTCAGCAATAGACAAATGTAGAAATAAATGTTCTACTTGCTATGATGCACTGTTTTAGTTTTCATATTCCAAGCTTTACATTGTTTCCGAACATTTCCTGCATCTGATGTAGCGTCTCTGAGGAAAGTACATGTACGCATGTCCGACTTTCAATCAGATATTCTTAAAGCTCTGCTGATCCCTCCCTCTGCATCACTAGATCTTTCCCTTGCATTTTTCAGCTTCTGGTTAAAAGGCTTTGAAAACTCGTGTTAAAGCTTCAAAGTGACTCTCTTTCCCTTAAAGCAAAAAAAACTCCCTCTTTCTTTCAGGGTTTTCACACAGCAGCTACAGCAGCTCAGCAGTAGCAGGTATCCCAAAATAAGTTAAGAAAAAAAAAAACAACTTTTTTTTTTTTAAAGTGAAGCAACAAACTTGAGCCATAACACACAGCTGAACAAGTACGACAAGGGAAACCTGACGTACATACTGAGAAATGATGACACAGCAATGTGGAGACTAGAAACACGGACCTGGTGTGAAGAGAGAAAGCAAGATAAACAGAAAAACAAGGTACAGACTCTTGGAAACGGTAAGAACATGAGAGGAAACACAAAGAACCATGAAATCTAATTACACTTAACAGAACCCAAACATGGAAACAGGACAACATGAAACCCTCCGGCCATCGTCTTCACTTATTACCCTTATACAGATCTGTCTATAAATCATGAAAATTTCCTGAAACATGAAATATTTGCCAACTTACTGATGTCATATCCTTTTTTATCTTATCAAAATAATGAAAATACTGTTTAGTTTGTTGTCGACATGCAACTTAGTTAGTCTCAAAATTTGAATTTGAATCCCCCTCATGCTGACCTGCTATTGTTAGAAGATTTTGCAAACTGTGCGTTTCACCGTGAACACCCTTTCAGAGAAAACTGAAATTGTTGGTGACAGCACATAAATACCATCACCCAAACAAGGATTTGGGACCAGACCAGCGTTGCAGAGATATTAACTGCAGAAAAACTACTCCGGTGTCTATCCAAGTAGGTTTTTGGTCACTGATAGGAGCAAAGAGACGAGTTGTACATTTCCCAGCCATCTCTGAGCTGGATTATACCACCTGTGTTGGATGCTATCATTTCTCTGGGCTCTAAATATATTCAGTTACTTCAGAGAAACCAACACCAAGCTCAAATTGAAATGGGAAAGAGCTGAGTCTGCAATGAAGCCAGGATCGTGTGTCTGTAGATGGAGGTTGTGCTGTGCTGTGCTCTTCAGCTGCAAATGTGTGACAGTTCATTTCTGTTTTCTTTATTTCTAATTGATATAATTCCCTTGAAGTTTATTAACTGCACTCCTCCTATTTCTAGCTTTTCTTTTCAAATCAACTCAAACCAAAACTTTTTTATAAAGCATTTTCGCACATCAAAAGCTAACCAAACGCTGCACAGGTGATGAAAAATACAAGACAAAATCATAGAATAACAATGATAAAAACAGTAAGCAACAACAACAAACTGGTCTATTGATCATGCTCTCTGGAGTTAAAAGCCAAATTAAATAGTTATTTGGTTTAACCATCATGAACCTGAACGCAGTATATTCTATGAGCGTAAAGTCATTTGAAGGCACTTTACTGACAAATTTAGCTCAGGGCAACTTATTTTGACCCACTTTGAACAAATCCACATTATTCCAGTTGTACATGCAAGTCAGTTTGTAAAAGAATAACAGCCCATCTAAAGAAAACCAAGGGATTGCATCAAAACTTCTCTCCATTTCAGTCCCCCATCCCAAGAATACACAAGGAGGTGGGTGCACCTTCTGTATAAATGTTAACATGACTTCAGTGACTGAATTGAGTGATTTTAAAGGGGTGTCTTGTCACTATTTGGTTAGTTGAGGGTGTTTCTTGTTGTGAATTACCATGAATAGACAGGAGCATGGTGGTTAACATGGGACATGCATGTTTGAAATATTCAGATTTTTCTGTGCTTAGATACATCCTACATTTAATTCCATCCATCTACAGTCATCCTCAAAATTATTCATACCCTCCAATTAAAGAAAAGGCTTAATTCACATGAGTAATTCAAATAAGAAGAAACTAAATAAAATGATGATAAATAAAAATTTGAAAATATTATAATGCAGTGAAATAAAATATTGCTTTTGAATTGTGGTTGAAAATAATGATAAAAAACAAACAAACAAAACAAAATGATCCCAGACACATTAGAGCACCTTTCCCATGAACAGTGGACCAACATACCTGTAAATAGGTGTAGACGTCTGGCACATTACAGAAAACACCTGATTGCAGTGATTGTCTCAAAGTGTTGCTCAACAAAATTATAGCTCCGGAGCCCCATCATGCTTGTTTACTTGTTTTTTGTGTGTTTGTTTTCAATATTTCTGTTGAACCACAATTCAAAATCAGTGTCGTGATTTTCATAGAGTTTTATTAGTTTGGTCAATTTAAACTTATTTCACTGACAACTGATTTTTTTTTTTCTTCTTCTTCTTCTTTAATTGGAGGGTATGAATAATTTTAAGGACGACTGTATACTTTCATGAAGGGCATAGTGTATCCTGAAAAAGTATTCAATCCATTGCAGAACCATGAATTTCATTTGTAGGATGAAATTTTGAAGATTTTCTAAGAAATATTGTTGAATGACGGCCAGGGACATCTTCATCAGGTATTAGAAATGCTACGACCCTGAAGAAGCTGACAACAGTTTGTCGCTGACCATGTTCAGAATCACTCGCTGGCTTGTCTCTGCCACTCCAACCTGTCTTTGTTTCCTCGGTTTTGTTCTTGTTCCCACAAGAATCTGCCATCTTTGAACCTTTCTTCCAGAGTAATCAGGTGAGAAGAATGTAGTCAGGTCTGGAACTTTTTAATCTCGTTTTAAAGAAGAACTGGTCTGATTAAAGTATCCAATGTTATATTGTCAGTGAATTTAGGTGAAACTCGTGTTTTAATCCCTCCATATCTTAACACACCTTTTGTGTGACTGGATTCTTTACTTAGGCATTAAGGAGTCTCCCGTAAATTGGTTCAGCCTCTGTCTTCCTCGTTCTGAACAACCTTTTCTGTTCGAATAAGAAACTCATCAGACAGTAATCCTCTGCAGACAATAATATGGACAGGGTTCCTCAAAGTTTGGCCTGAGGTGCTACTTTCCTGCAATCACACAGTTTCACCTTGCTTCACTTTAATTTGATCAAATTCAAAGTGTCCCATATTCTAATCTTCATTCTCCTTTGTAAGATTGGGATCACTCAACATGATGAATGAAAGCTTGTCATTATCATTTTTTTTTTTCATAAACGAGAGAAACTGTCTATTTATCAAAGCAAGCACATTTACTGTATAAGATTTTATTTGAATGATTGAATTAATTCATGGTAAGGCCTTGCCACACTAAAAAATTCACCATGGATTGAAGAAACGCAGAGTCCATTGTGTTGCTGAAGGTGATGAGGCCAAATGACCATGTTTCAAAAACGTCCTGCACGCTATTGAGTTGCCTTGGAGAATGGTTACTGTCAGCCTAGTTTAAGGGTTTGCAGCTGCTTTTGAGTTTGTGAGAAACCCTCAATAACAGCAGTAAGCTGCGCTGCAATTTTGTGTAGCAGCTACGCTACATTACTGTGGGCATTTATATTCATACTGCAAAAGCATGAAGGAGCCTGCAAGACGAGTCTTCTTTGTTCTTTTCATGAATGCAGAAAGAAAACCACAAGTTGTACTTGTGCATGCTTTAAGGTATCCAGACAGCTTCCTGACCAGAAGCAAAGCACCTCAACTTGCTCTTTTTGATACAGAGCGGCAGTGACTATTTAAAAAGCTCCCAGGTGACCTAAACTTCTCATCCTGTCCATTCGAGTAAGGTGATTAATGATTTTAGATTCCTGTAAAGAGAATACGTGTTAGACATTATTTGATATAAGAAAAGTACATTTCTAATATAAAAGTGAATTTCTGCAGTGAAGTAAAGTGTCTGTCTTTCTTCATATTTACCCAGCAAATCCTGGAACACATGTGATGTGAATTTCGAGACATTTAAACATCTCATTTCTAATTATCGAAGTATATCATGATTCATATCAAAAGACAAGTCTTAATCAAGATATTAACAATAGCTTACTTTCATAAGAATATAAAACACTTCTTGAATGTTTAAGAACACATTACAATTGCTCATAATAAATAGAATAATATACGTAACAATATATATATAAATATTCTTCACTGTTGGCCTTTTTTATTGTTATTGGATGTGCTGATATATTTAATTAAACATTGAAAAGTGGAAATAAATAAAAGGATCCTAGAGTGAAGGTATTAAGGACTGTATTAAGGAATTTTACTTTTTTTTCCCACAGTACATTTCTGGTGCCCCAGCTGCTGGAATGTGACCTTTTTATTTACGTTCAACTCTTTTTTTTTTCATGTTGTCTGGAATCTGCAGTGCTTTTTGTTGCAGGTAAACAACTGTAATCCTCTGTATACGCACGCGGAGCTAATGTTCCCCAACATCACGCAGCAGACAGAAAGACTCATCCCTCCTTTGCACAATACTTTCATTATTGATGGGTATCTGTCCTGCTGCTGCTGGCTAAACCGCAACTGGGAACTCTTGTTGCACCAAATTCCAAATGTTCCTCTGGGAGCTTTGTGGCATCATCCGTTCACTCTATCATGTCTTTTTTAAAGTGTCCAATTACTCAAAAATAACCTTTAACAGCACACATCTCTAGTTATTAACCTTCCCAACTGGAGCCTTCGAGAGCAGGAGCTTCTGACAGGCTATAAGCTGGATTTTTGTATATTTATTTATATATCTTATAATCAAGAAGCACTCCAAAAAGCTCTTTCTTGGTGAGTTTTATATAATAAATGACCTTTCTATGGTGCTCCTGTTAGTTTATATTGTGTCATGCTTATTTCATGCTGTATTCTCTCTTTTTTTTTAAATTACAACATAAAACTGTAGGAATCCAGTTACAGTAAAGATCAATAAAAGTATAATGTGAGGGGTGTCGGTGCATAAAGCTGAAATAAGTGTCTATAAACGTACAATAAATATGTAAGTCAGGGGCTACATCTTTTACAACCCTCTGAGTAGAGTTGAGAGAATCATATTAGCATATAGCGCTTATTTATTAGCACATATATTAGCATTATATGTGCGGGGCCCTTTAAATTTGTAACATTATAATATTTTTTGTTTAAAAAATAGTGACAAAAGAAAAAAAAACAGAAAATATCATAACAAAACATTTTGGGCAGCTGGAATGATTTATGTTTCATGTTGTGTACAAATGGCTGCTCCATTCTAGGAAATCCTTAAAGGTGCAGTGTGTAAAACATCAAAGGTCAATGGCATAAAAATGTAATATATAGTTCAAAACTGTCTTTCTATTGATGTGTAATCACCGTACTAGAATAACTGTTATGTATCTATTTTATCAGAATGAGTCATTTCTATCTACTTGCTGGAGGTGCATATATATGGAGGCTGCCATATTTGTTCCATCATTTTTACTACGGTGTCCCTGTATGGACAAAACAATGTGTGTCTTTAAAACTGCTGTACCAGCTTTGTTTAATGGGACTGAGAGCACTGTTTGGGATAAGTAAAGACATTAAAAGTTGTTACTTATAGTACAGTCATAGCTACACCTGAGACCACTGGATCCACTCACAGATGAAAACATCTTTATGTTCGGGAGAATTTTGGCCACTAACAGGCACCATACATCCTCAATAGTGCTTTGAATATGAAGTTATTTGAAAAAAAAACATTTTTCAAATACCCATCTTCACCAATATCTCAATAATTCTTACATACTGTATCTTTAATAATGCCAAAAATGATGACCTAGTTTTTTTGTTGTTTTTTTTTAAAAAAACCTTTTTAATCAACTCGTGCTTGTGAATTTTTACAGGTTTAGAACATCAACATGCTAGCTAAGGCCTGAAGACATCACTGACCTGAATGGACTTGGGTCATGACCGAATAGGAGAAGCTCCACCCACTTTTTCCAATCCTCTCCAATCGGTGCCAATTTGCCATGTTGACGTCAACATTGTTTTGCATCTTTGTTGTCGAAGCAAAACAAACCAAGATGTTTACAACACCTGGAATAACAAGAAAAACGAAAAAGAAAGAAAAAAACCTTTGTACACTTAAAGGGACTACAGGCAAGATTAAGAAACAAAACTTGCGACTGCCGCCACTGGCGCTTCAGGTAACTGCAGCCACGAGCCAAGCCGTCACGGGAGTGTGCACAAACTGAAGCTATAATGTTGTTTACTACACTTTTTCTTCATAGTTACACTTTTTAGTGTTTTTCAGTTGATCTCGATCGTTTGCTGACGACAGAAGAATCCATAACTATCGCTTACAGTGTTTTAATCTACCGCGACCATCTTCTTCCTGTATCAAAACTGTGGATGTACTGTAGCGTCATTTGACGTCACGTCCGCAGGGCAGCGCGGGAAATTCGGCCATCGAATTGCAGCGAATTTTGCAGCACACAGCCTGTTCAAAGCAACGGAGAGAAATGTGGGTGGAAACATTCGTTTTGGTATTTAGTGCTTCATCACCCATTAGTATTTAAAAAATGGACATGCATGTTTGTTTTTTTTTATATTCCTGCCTCTAGTCCCTTTAAATGTCAGTGTAGTTTACCGTCTTCTAGTTGTCTTTGAAAATCTGTCTGTCCTTTAAGTTGTTCATGCCCATAATCACAGTTTGCATTGAATTTAGTCTCCTCTTTGTTCTCATTGCTCCTTTCATTTCCAGCTGTGACCGTTTCTCCTGCATAAAATCTCCCATTGTAATGTGATTGCACGAAGACTGTTGGAAAAAAAAACCCCAACCAGTCACACTTAACCTGGACATCTCCAGTCTTCACATGTAAAAAAAGGGGTGCAGTAATGTTTATCTTAGTCAGTCAGTTTTAACTTAGAAAACACCAATTACCCGTGCAAGTTTAATAAAAACACCCATATCTGATGACAGTTTCAGAAATGTAGCAAGTTTAGATGCCATCTTATAACAAACACTCACCAGTCGCTGTATTAGGTCCTTGCCAGTAGTGGTTGGGACCCCTTTTACCTTCAGAACTGCCTTAAATCTAGGTGTCTTCAACAACTTGTTGGAACATCCCTCACACATTTTGCTGCATCCCAGTGCTGCAGATTTGTCGGCTGCACATCTGTGATGAGAATCTGCTGTTCCATCATCCCAAAGCTGCTTTACTGGTGACTGTGGAGGTTGTTGGAGTACAATGAGCTCATTGTCATGTTCAAGAAAGCAGTTGGAGATGATCTGAGCTTTGTGACATGGTGCATTATCCTGCTGGAAGTAGCCATCAGAAGATGCTGTGGTCATAAAGGGATGGAGGGTCAGCAGCACAGTTACTCAAGTTACTGTAATTGGGTAGTTTTTGTGTGTAATTTGTGATTTTTTTTTTAGAAGTATTTGAAATAGGTCATTTTACTTTTAGTCAAATACAGCTCGACCCAAGCTATTTAGTTTACTACTTAGGAGCTTAGGAAATCAAATTAAAATGAGGGAAATGTATAACAAATTGCCATAAGCTAAAAACCTAGTTATTGCCATTAATTAACCTAATTAATGTGATGCTGTCATGCACATACCATATGGCAGGAGCACCAGCACTGAAAGAAGATCTGCATGTAAAGTGTGAAACAATTAACTTTTAAAATATAAACTAATAAATTGAGAACTTATAACTTTTAAAGTGTACAGCTGTTCTGTTGTAGACAAACATGGTTGTGTCTGGGGTTGTGTCTGACTGTATCATACACCTGTGTCACCTCAGCTGCAGTAACCTAGATGAAGGAGTGGGATGATAAACTGGTATTTAAATTGAACAGTATTTGTTTGCCGCCTCTCAAGTCTTTAAAGAAAGTCAGGTCATCCAAACAGTGAAACCACACCAATAAAACAATTTATGTAATGATCACTGAACACTGTATCCCTCAAAAATATAAGCATTTTAAACAACATAAACACCCAGAAAGCTCTACAAATGGTAGGATATCATATATATTTTATATATATATATATATATATATATATATATATATATATATATATGATATATGTGTGTGTGTGTGTGTGTGTGTGATGTAGGGGTGTGTGTGTGTAGGTGTGTGTGTGCGTGTGCAAATGATATATGCATTTTTTGGTTACAGATACAATTGTTCACTTACCATTAATGATTAATTTATTCATTTACATTCATTCATGAGTTTGCCACGTCAATGTTTTATTTTGAAATCAGTGACCGGAAGTACCTCCTTATTGTAACTTGTCTATCTTTACAAAAAACTTATTGTAGTTCTTGACTTTGGCCGCTAGATGGCAATAACACACCCAACTCTCGCAACAATAACTATACGGACGGACACATTTCCGTCATATGTAAAATGCAGCTTTTTATTTCTCATTTTGCGCATTATTTATCAGAATGAACCAAAATAACTTTAATCGTAACACCTGGGTAAATTAATAAGAGTTCATTATGCCTGGATTAAAAACACAGTTTTTCTATCTTTCTTAGTTGTGCTGGTTTAGTTATAAATACTAACCACTCCTGAGAAACTGTGGATGGTTTTGTTCCGCATCAACACGTACACGTGCAGATCATCATTCATCAGCATACCTTAATATTAAGAGTCCTGCAGCCTTTACAATCCAAAGAGCCATGTTTTCCTCAACCAGCTGAATAAAAGTTGGAGCCACAAATGTTACAGGACCTTTTGAAAAAGAGACAACTCATCGTTTGCTATATATGATACAGAAATTTCCTGTCATGTGGTATTGATCGAGCCGGTGAGTAACTGCAAAATGGTATTGATGATAAAGAAATTATGTTAAACGTGTTTGACTTCTGGCAAATGTTCTCTCTACTTAAATTAAATTAAATTAATTAATGTGTACGCTATAGGGAGCCGAAGTCCCGCCCCTCTACTTCCGCATCATGGGACCTAAGAGACGAAAAAATATGAATGGAAGTCAATGGGGAGAAAATAATTATCTTCTGGTCCCAGTCGTTCTCGGTCCTGGATCCCAGATATGTTGCTTATGGATTTAAATGAAAATTTTTCGTGCAAAGAAAAAATAAAATACCGCGAAGATTTTAGATAATTTCAGGATTTATTTGAAGCCTCTGTGTGGACTACAGCCCTCGTCGCAACCAACATGCGTCACCAGCTGCCTTAGTACGCTACCGTTGTGATTTTACTCCGGCACGTCACCGCTTTTTACTTTATTTTTTTCAAGAACAGGAAAAAGAGCATGAACAGATGTGAAAACCGTTTTAAGTCAGGAAATGTTGAGTCTTTCCATCACGCCGATAGAATGATGTCCAGTCTGGTTCACGCCTGCCGCAGGGAGCGACGTCATCACTTGCGGCGAGGGCTGTAGTCCACACAGAGGCTTCAAGTAAATCCTGATATTATCGAAAATCTTCGCCGTATTTTATTTTTTTCTTTGCACGAAAAATTTTCATTTAAATCCACAACCAACATGTCTGGAATCCAGGACAGAGAACGACTGGGACCAGAAGATAATTATTTTTCCCCATTGACTTCCATTCATATTTTTTCGTCTCTTAGGTCCCATGATGCGGAAGTAGAGGGGCGTGACTTCGGCTCCCTATTGATTTAGCTTCTAAATCTCTGGAATCACGTTAGGCTCTGGCGCCATGTTGCATTCTGGGTCGTAGCTTTGATAGCCTCGTGAATGTAAACAAACTGCAGCGTAGCCACACTGAGAGGACAGAGATCGAGGTGCTCTGATGTTCTGATTTAAGCTAACCAGACTATTTTTTGGGTGCACTTGTATGAATAAATTTCGAAGGGGAAAAAAGCTGTACTGAAACGTGTATGTAGGCAGTAATATTTGCCAGAGTTTGGGTCTGTTACTGCCCCCCAGCGGCTCAAGTCTGCAACTACAATAGCTTTTCTGTAAAGTCACACATGTTACAAAGAGCTACTTCCGGTTACTTCTTTCAAAATAAATCATAGTTGAATATTCGAATATTACATTGGTGAAATGTCCATGAAATCGACAGTATAAACTAATGATGAATTTTGTCTTCATTAAAAAGAATATAAAGTTTTTCTTCTGCTCTTTTTCTTCTTCTTCTTCTTATTGTTGTTGTTGTTTTTGTTGTTAGTCGTAGTAGCAGTAAGAATAATAACAATATATAAAAAATTTAAGCAGCCTTCTCTTTATCAGAAATGGCAAACAATTTAATCTTGTGTGAGTTTATGGGAGCTGATTTGAATGTATGTAAATATAATGATATATATATATATATATATATATATATATATTCTTTTTAAAGAAAACAACCAAATTAATTAAATTAACATTGAAGATGAGCTCTTTGCTGCATTTTGCAGAAGAGCTTCTTAAGTTGCTGTTGTATAAGTGAAGTTCAGACCATTTTGCTGGCTTTTATATTTCCTGTGTTTTATTTTATTCATTATTGTTAGATTTCGTGATGTGTGTGACAGAGATGTATATTGGACAAATATAAAAATTGGGTACAAATCGTGTTTCATATTGGTTTTATACTGGATGCAACATTCAATTGCCAATTAAAGGACGAATCTGCATTTTACTGCATGGTTGGAAACCCTCCATCTTCTTGATAAAGTATACAGATACATTTTCATGAGGAACTTGTAAATCAGGTCAACACTTGTCCAGTATGAGAGTGAGTTTGCACCATGACTAACACACTAACTGGTGTTTCCTGCTTGTCAGTGAAGAAATCTTTAGTTTTGAAGCGAGCTCTGGGGACATTTCAGGAGCTGTGTGCCTCCAAAATTGATGATCCATCAGAGAAATGGGATCAGCGGCAGCTCTTCACTGAACCACTATGGTGCTGATGTGAGTACATTAAAGTTTCATGATCAAATCTCAGAAGGTGAACCAAGGTCTTTAAGAATTAGGACCGAGCAACCTCTCAGCTGCAGCTCGTTTGTCTTTGAGAGCTGAAGTTGTCAGAAATGTATTGCTCAAAAGAGTTTTATTTGAAAAGTTTTGTTGATCTTTGTTGTGCATTCTTGCCATTATGTGTTCTCAGCAGACAGGAGATGTTGCTCCACTTTAATAATCACCCTACAGGTTTAACACAATAAAAGAGCATAAAAGGTGAATCTAATCATCTTTAGTCATAAACACTTGTGTATTTGGGTTTAATCTCCATCTCAGAGGTGATTACTCCATCAGACTTTTCATGCAAATAGATCCTTAAACTGAAACAGCTCACACCCTTGTTTATGTAAATCTGAATGCTGGGTCACTCAGCATCCTGAGTTCTCGTCATGCCTTGAGAAAAGTCCCACCAGGCTGGATGAATGCAGCAGAATCCACTCCAACAGACACAACATTTTGCTAATTTTTTTTGCAACCCAGTTACCTTGGCTGAAATTGGCTTTTGCACACATTGCAAACCTGTGTGTGTGTGTGTGTGTGTTTTGTGTGATGATGAAGCAGTGTCAGTGCTGGCTGTGGGTTGTTTGGATGAAGCTGCAAACTTTATCTCTTGCTGCCAGAGATAAGTCTGACAAGTGCCAGAGGAGAGAGCGGTCAGTGGCATGACATGCCTTCTGGTCTTGAAGGAGTGTAATTTCCTGAAAGAATTGACCCGTTTTTTTTATACCATTTTTGCCAATACTGAGCATTCACTGAGAATCAGTAATACTGCCACAGGTTTTCATATGCTGTCACCCCTATAAATGTGGTTCAGTGTGCATGGACCGTGGCATCTGGCAGGGAGAGGTCACGTGACAGCAGCTGAATTTCTCCATTCGCAGTTTCTTCATTTTGATAAGACTGAATAAAAGCAAAAACAAGAAGCTGGCAGACGCTAAAAACACGTTACAGAGCTTAGGGGAGTTGGGTGATAATGGGATACTTGTACTTTTGGCCCTTGGGAACAGCAGATCAGACATTTCAATGCAAATCTGACTCAAGCATTCTCCTATTCCACAGGAAGATAATAACAATGACATAATCCCAATTGAGGTTTGTCAAAATGTTGAATTTAGGCTCTTGTATTTGATGGCAGCAGCATTTCAAAAGTTGAATACAACCAAGAGCAGAAAAAGTAAGCAGTGAAAACAGGAAAAACTGGAGGAACTTGTTAACTCACTGGCATCAAGCAAGTAACACGACTGGGGTTAGAAAGGGCACCTGAAAGAGGAAGAATCTGTCAAGTAAACCTTGGCTAAGGTTCAGCAATCTGAAAAAGTTGCGGACAAAAAGAGGAATTTTAGAGCAATGTTCCTGAAATTAAGATTAACATTGTGAAGGCTTTGAGTAAAAAAAACAAAGCAAAAATCACCAAAGTATCATCAAAGATAAGAATCTGGAGATGTTAAGCGAAGAACAAATACGAAACATGAATAAATGTAAAAAATAACTGAGCATGCTCAGAAACACAGTTCAGTGCTCCATGCACAAATGCAAGTTAAAGCTGTATCATGCTAAGAAGTCATACACAAGATCCAGAAGCGCTGCCATCTTCTCAGCACTCACTGCAAAGTCCTGGATCTTGATGGTATGGGGGTGCATTCCTGCCTGGAACTGGCAACTTTTACTGGAAAGACTATCAATGTTGAAAGGGATGATAATTAATATCATAATATATGAGAAACAGGTGAAGGAGCCAAATGCTGGACGGAGAGACACGAAGCAGGCAGAAGAGCTTATTTAGACTATTTCTGCAAACATGGACGGGAGGCAGGACAAAGGCAGGTAATGCCAGAAATGAACTCATATCCAACAAATAAACCAAACTCAGGGAAAAACTCATCATTAGTGACAAAACAAAGCTCATAAACGCACTTCCTGCATCACACAGTCCCTAAACTGCAGTTTTACAGAAACCAAAAATCTAAAGACTTGAACTGTTAACTTTGAGTTATAAAGTGGATCTATTTTACTGGTGGACCAGTGAAGGCTAAGAGTGCGGGGGTCTGCAGCCTTTACAATCCAAAGAGCCATGTTTTCCTCAACCAGCTGAATAAAAGTTAGAGCCACAAATGTTACGGGACCTTTTGAAAAAGAGACAACTCATCATTTTCTATATATGATACAGAAATTTCCGGTCATTATAAAGAAATCACAGTTTAAAAAACAACAACCTTGGAATAAAAGGAAAGTGCATTTTCTTCAATGGGACTTAATTGTATAAAAACAGCAGAGATGCAAGATATTGTCCCGATAACGTTATCAGCCGATATTGGCTGGATATCAACCGATATAACAGGCAGTGTTTGTGATAAACCCGTGAAATACTGTTCTTTTTTTTTCTTTTTTTTAATCCGTGGGGCATGGGAACATCATAAGGCCGCACCGACTGTGTGACATCATGACGTTTCCAGCAGCTACTGGATCTGCAGCAGATAAAGTAGAAGTATTTTTCCAAGTTTGCTCAAGGAATGAAGATTACATCATTTCCAGCTTTAATATCAGTATTAGTTATCAGCCAATATCAGCATATTGAATATTGGCCAAAAATCCAGTATTGTGCATCCCTAAAAAAACAGAAGGTTATGTAAGAATTACTGACATCTAGTGGTAAAGACAGCGCTGTTGTGAATGTATGGTGGCCATTAGTGGCCAAAATTCTCCCAAACATAAAGATGTTTTCATCTGTGAGTGGATCCAGTGGTCTCAGATGTAACTACGATGATCTCAGATGTAACTACGATGAGTAACTACTTTAATTAATGTCTTAAGGCATTACTGATCCCAAACAGTGCTCTAACTCCCGTTAAACAAAGCTGGTGCTGCAGTTTTAAAGTTCAGAGGGTTCTGACTTTACACACATTGTTCTGTCCATTCAGGGACACCGTAGTAAAAATGGTGGAACAAATATGGCAGCCTCCATGTATGCACACCTGCAGCAAGTAGATATAAATTACTCACTCTAAAAAAAAAAAAACATGACAGCTATTCTAATGCAGCAAATACACATCAATTGAAACACAGTTTTAAATTGTATGTCACATTTTTCTGCCATTGACCCACACTGTAACTTCAAATCAATAAATAGAAATGTATTTGTGGAAAATTATGTGTGGAGAAGAAAAACTACAGTAATTTCCAAGCTAATGACAAGAGAAATAGCTCTAAACAAATACTGGTACTTTTAGTGTCACTATGTTGTGGAAATTCAACACAATTATTCCATAAAAAACTGCTAAAACCTGCAAATGTTATAATGTACATGCCAGTTTTTTAAAATATTAGTTAATTTTTCAATATTTTTAGTCAAAGTTATGTAGAGGTGCTGTGGAAAACAAAGAGCCACTTGTGGCTCTGGAGCCGCAGGTTGCAGACCCCTGTAATAGACTTTACTCTGGATGGAAGGACCACCAACGAACAGCCACATCCCTAGAAACAAACTCACCTCCTGCTTCCTCTTTCAGCTCTTTTAAGCCATATTGTTACAATAAATTATTAATTTGAGGTAAGGCTGGCGGAGTGGAACAAGCAATTAGAAAGTCAATCAAAAAGCAGTTCAAATCTCGAGCTGCTCATTTGTATGAACAGTTCAGTTCAGTTGCTGTACGTCATGGCAGCGCTCTGCAGTATTCAATTTAATGCTCTACAGTCTTTACTGGCCCACACACGCACGTTTGTTCTGAGGGGCAAGTTTATCAGCTTTGAAGGGGTTTCAAAGATTCTTAAAGGTATCACATCTTTCCTCTTTGTATCCGTCATTAGGCTAATGAGGACTTTTATATGTTGGAGATGATTTGAAAAAGATGTGAAGAATTTTCTTCCCTCAGAAAGCAATTTTCTGGAGAGGCTGTAATGACTGAAGTCATTAGGCTTGTTAGCTTAATGATTTCTAAAGAAACTATCAGTGGTTGTGGATGTGCTGTGAGCTGGTGGCGAATCTGTAGTCAAAATGAGGCAGTGACGTTTATTGTCCTGCTGGAAACATCAGTGTTTATCAGGTGTTTGTATTTAGTAATAATGTAGTCATTTATGTAAACACAACAGAACTGACTGTTGTAGTCAGTTAAGTTTTTGTTAGGGCTGTCAGCATTAATGCATTAATCGCGATTAGTTAAAAAGAATCCATAACATGATTACATTTTTTTTAATTGCGTTTCAAATTTAAGCCGTTTTGTCCCTTTGACTACTGTAACATGTAGTCAGCTCATTTGGCCACATTGTGAAGCAGTAATAAGTGATGGGTGAAAAACTGCTGTTTTAGATTGTTCTGTTTATCATAAGCGAGATAGAAGTTTCCTACAGCTAGAAATTTTATGATTGGTTTTCTAATGGTGCTATTGTTTATTTTAAAGTAGCTTAAGAGAGTGGCCTGATATATTTAATCTTTCAAAGTAAGCACTGCATTACTTAATGTTCCTAATATTTGGAAATTGGTCTACATGCACTTTTTTAAATTAAAAAAAGGTCAAAAAGAAAATTCTGTGTTCATTTGATTCCCAATGAAGATTATGGTAAAATAAACTACATTATGGGCTTAGAACTGCCTTGATATGCAAAATAACAGAATATTACACATGCGATTCAAACCACGATTAATCACAGTTAACTATGAAGCTTCTGCGATTAATCACAATTAAAAAATTAATCATTTGACAGCCCTAGTTTTTACATAGGTTTGTGAAAGACAACTTTATCATTTCTTTTGCCTTTTTTTTTCAGAAGTGAAATGGCAACACAGTCAGATTCACTCTCGGTTTCAGGATTAGCCCGAAAATAAAGGAAAACAGCAAACTTACATGTAGCTCTGTCAAATATCAATAAAATAATACTACAGTAACCCAAATGAATAACGGAAACTCCACATTTCTCACTGTGCTAGTGTAAAGAAGTACCATACATGAAGATTTAATGAAACTAATACATAGCCATGTATCAATAAATGCTTTTAAAATTTTGGAAATACTCTGAAGAGCCCCTTTGTTCAATTTTTGATGGGCTTCTTGCTCTTGTAAGATTTTTTTCCTTTAAAATCCAAGCAAGAAGTCCCACATCTAGCAACATAGTAATCTGCACAGCTGAGGGATCCAAAGAGCACCTTGAGAGACTGCCACAAGGGACCCAGAAGCACTACCAAATCTTTATTTTCCACATTATGACAAGACAAGCCATTTCAGGTTATACTGAACCACCAAAACCCAGAACAGAACTTAAATCAACTGTTTTCTATCGAACTATTACAAGATTGAATTCACTGCCTAACTAAAGCATAGGCGGCTACAGCACAACATTTTATTTCAAGAAAAATGAAAGCAGCAAGTCTCTTATTCAATTTTTCAAAAGGAATCCCGATCGGGTCGCCCAGGTGAAGGAGATACGGGTTTTAAGTCAATGGTGGTTCACATTCTTAGAAAGCTTTTGAATTTAAAAATGAAAGTCCAAATATTAATTATAATAATTACTATGCTCTTCAAACTTTTAATTTAAGCTTTTTCCAGGCATTAATACATTAAATCCAAGGTTAAAAAGAAAAGTAGTTTTTCAATTTTTTCCCCCCAAATTAAAAAGATGCCAGCAAATGATTTTCAAAACCTTATTAAGATAACTAGTGAGAAACCAAAGCAGCTAAACTGTCACCCCCCCCCTTCATGACTTTTTAATGTTTTCTTTTCTGTTTTGTTTTTTATAATTCAGGAGCTCTCTGTAGGGAGGTGTCATTTAGGAGTTCAGCTTGCTTTTGACTCCATCTGCTGGTCATTCGCTCCGCTTTCATGTTTCTGTGGGGGGAGTGTGGCTCCTAGATGTGAAAGAAATAAAAGTAATATTCTGCAGTGGTATGCAAATGAGACGACACTTCAAAGGAGAGCGTGTGCAGCTGGCAGAATAAAAATCAAACATAATGTCCGGCCCAGGCGGGCAAGAGCAAAGACTTGAGAGGTGCTCTCTCCCGCGCTGAGGCGTCTGGGTTTCCTCAGGTGACACTTCTGTAATCTCACAGCAGACATCACAGAGGAAACCCAGCAGTGCCCCTCACCTCCGCTGTGCCACAGCGCTCCGCTTCGCCCGCCAACGCACCATCAAGAAACACAAAACCCCAGCATGGCGCTGGAGTGGAACATGGCTCATGATGACGGCATGCCTGTGAAGGACGGGGAGTCGGTATAAAACAACCCAGCAGTGCAAAAATGGGCCCTTTATGGATGGGGGAGGAGGAGTTTGGAGGGGCATTTTCCTGACAAACTACAAGGAAACCAGCAGGAGATGTGAAGTCTATGCAGACTACGACTCATTAACTGATCCAAACAGATGCAAATTACATGCAGATTAAAAAAAATACACTAATGCAGCTTTGATTTCTGGTTACTTAAAAGTTTTTAATTTAGTTTAGTCACCGTAAATGACTCTAACACAGAGATATTTGATCTAATCTGACAGGCTTGTTTAGGGAGTTGTGTTCTTTAGAGAAGACTTCTTGGATGGAAATGAAGAAATGTTAAGTTAGATAAGTTTTGCTTTTGAGCCAAGTCTGCACCAGAACTCAACTTTTTAACTGTAACATCTCTTAAATCAGCTTAAAATGGATCATTTTTTTGTATTAAAACAGTCATACTCATGTTTTCATTTAAAATCCTCATCCTTTAGATGAGAAGCAGCATCAACTTCACATCAAAAACACAAGTTCATTTAACCCAACTGAAATATTCTGCTCATATCTGACTTGTTCTTTTTTAATTACTCTGCATCAGAGGTTGCTTTTGCTCCATTCATCTGTCAGTGTTAATTCATATAAACTCATTTTTCTTTTGTTTAATGAATCCTGTTAAATTTGGATTTCTACGCTGTTGTATTCTCTCTGATCTCTTGTTTGTATCTGCTATAATTCATGTTAAAATGAGGGGTTTACATATGGAGGGGTTTTATTATTTTCTGCAGCATCTTTAGCATTTTTTTGTGCAAATTAAATATATTCATTTTCAAGGTCTTAGCAGTTTGTGAGGAAAAGTTTACTTTCCGCTTGTTTTGAACTTGCAAATAAAAAAAAGTGAGTACAAGTAGAATTGAGTAAATAAAGCTATTAATCTCTAAAACATCTTATGTATTATATTCCTCATATTCAGTTTGCAACTTACAGCATCACTTAATGGTAATCTGATTGTCTTCTGCCCCACCACCTGCAATACCATATTTCTGACATCACATGGAAATGCAGTATATACAATTCATTTGATTTATTTTTTTAACATTTTGTCAAAAAGCCAAATAAAGAGTTTACAATTTGAATTTTCAGCTGATTATTTCTTGGGTCAGGCACCAAGGGGTTAAATTTATTGACCCCTTTTTTTGAGTTTTTAAACTGATTGATTCCTGTGAGATTATTAGATTCAAGACTTACCGCTTTACTGCCTGGCTTTTGGTGGAAAAGCTGGGAATATTTCTTAATAGGAGCTTTTAAAGCGAAGCAGAACCATTCTGTGGTTTTGAGGATCTGAGTCTGAAGAGGAGACATTAAAACGGTCAGACAGTAAGTGCTGCAACAAACTGGTGGAATTATGAGCTTGTTTGTAAGACGGCATCCCGATCTTCAGTTCAAGAAAAAAAAAAAAGAGTGGTATGAAACCAAATGAGAGGAAAAAAAAAGCATCCCACATTCCCCAAAATGCAGCCATATGGAGGGAAAATAGCCTCAGTAATAATGGTTATAAGTAAACCATTATGTGATTAAATTGCCAACGTGATCAAATCCACCACAATCAAATACACAGGACATGCAAAATAACTTTGCATGCATACAGTAGAAAAAAAGAACTATTTTGCACCCAGATTTTTACCATCAACACAGATGTGATCAAAAAGTCTCCTGTACAAATGGTTGAATGTGTGCACATGCATCGCCTGACATGCGTGGATCAGTTTGCGTGTGCATGTGTGACTTGATGCATGAAAGAAGTCTCAATACTCGTCACAATTCCACAAATACATGGTGCATTTAGAAGTTGGTGGAAAGCAGGGTTAACTGGATTTTAAATCAGATTCAAGTGTTTGATCAGTTTTAGTTCACATTTAAAATCCAGATCTATGGTTGTAAGTCCCAAAGGCCTCTACACACACAGGAAAAGTTTTTTTTAATTCTTTATCTGGCAGCATTTTTTCAAGCCATTTTCCTGTGTGGTTGCTTATATATAGTTTTTTTTTCCATAAGCTTTTGCCTTTTGCTCTGAGAAGAACCCCCGCAATGCTGTAAGCTGTTAAAATGTCCCACATGCAGAGATGGCCGTCACACATTCATTTACTCAAAACTCTGTACTGCACGCAAATAAAACTAAGAATATACAAAGACTGAGGGTCGAGCAAATCAGGAGAGGGACTGGGGAATTAAAAAGTTTGGCGTACAATCTGTCTCGAGTAGTTTTATTAAGTCAAACATGCTGATCTCTGGAAGAAAGCTGATTACTTCTGTAGCCGTTTGCAGCAGATTAATCTCATTGTGTGAAAGCTAATATAATCTCGCATTTGCATTTATTCCAGTCAGAAAAACACAAAAACCTTCTCATTTAAAACTGAATGGCAACAGTTTTATTAAGTTAAGAAATCAACACATTTAAGAAATTTATCTATGTACACTGGTTCTACTGTGTGGATTAAAAAAAGACAAAAACAAGCTTGACACACCAAGCTACGACATATCGACTCCGCCGTCCACATAGCCATAAATAATGAACTTGGTTCAAATTATAATTACAATCATTGTTGAGAATGAGCAGATGACGTGCCGAAATCCAGTATTTAATTGTTCATGTCAAAAATCAAGAACACGTCACTGAACTGGTCTTAAATATCATAAAGCTACACTATAATTACATAAAGCATACCTACCATGTGTTCCATGGGAAACAAAGAAAAGGCAATGGTTTAAGAAGTTATTTCTCATGAACTACCGGTAAGCTTTAAATTAAAAATTCAAGCGGTTTCAGTGAGGTCATTTACAACAGGTACAACAGACCGGGGTCTTAAAGCAGTCAAGAAATACTAACATTAGCTACTTTGTTCAAAATGTACAGAAAAGAAGATCGGTGCAAAACGCTTCAGTCTGAGCTGCGAAAGCAAGCCCGACGGTAAACAACTACGCAGAAACTCACGGGGTTTTACTGTGTGAATTAATGTACAGTAGTGGTTGTTTTAATACAGTAATCCAGTGTTTGTTTGCTCAGCTTTGATTCCAGTGTTTGGTTTCCTCAGTGCTCCTCTTTGTCTCGGCCTTTTTTCTCCTTCTCATCCTGCAGGGCGGTGCCCAGCTTCTTGATGAGCACTGACAGGACTTTGTCCAGCGGGTCCATCACACCCCTCTGCAGCCACTTGGGAATAGTAGTCCTGGCGTGGTGGAAACCCAGTTTCTGCAAGATGTAGTCCACCCCGACGGGGTCGATCTTCCGGCCCGTCCAGGAGATGAGTCTGGAAGTAGATGAGAAGGCTTAGAGCAGTGGTTCCCAAAGAGCCCCTTTTTCATTGGCAATTATTATGACAAGTTGGTTTGTTGGTCCTGAATCAGGGGTGTGGCCATATTGGGGCCAGAGCGTGCTGAGGCCCACCCACTTTTCTGATTGGCTCAGGGACTGGCGCGCCTTGAGAAAGCTTTGCACAAGTAATGTTGAACAATTTTGTGCCAGGGACACGTAAATAAGTGTTGGGACCTTTTGGAAATCTTTCTAAAGACCATTTCAAAGTTTACAAACACTGATTTTTTTTTGATGGGTGGGGTTTAGCCTGGAGGCAAAAGCAGCTCTAGTCAATATGATAACAAGCGGCAGCTAGCAATTTTTGGTGGCATGTTTGTAAATGGAGAGTTTTGAAATAAGTATTTCAGTCTCAGAACTGTTGGAATTTGATGTGACTTGCGGTGTTTATGCCGCTATGCTGACAGGAAAATACTCTTCAATCTGAGCAGCGGCAGCTTTGAGTTTACATCTTTTTTTAAATTAGAAGACACTTTTAATTACATGAGGACAAAATATATCGGACCCGGATCATGTTCCTGGGATATTTTTCAAAACGTTGGCGGCGATTGGAGCTGACTTTTTTCGTCTCTCCCTCCCTCCCATCGGACCTGCAGTTCTCCCACATACACACATACAGTTTCGGACATTTTATTCAGGATTCACTATGTCGGGGTAAGTTGACCGCTGATTCTGTTTCCTACGCTTTCCAATTATATGTTTGTTAAGCTGGTACAAGTGTAAATATGAAAAATGATGACAATGCATTGCTAAAATACAGTAAACCGCATCTGCATCAGAGGCTGTTTATGAGCTTCTAACCACTTAGGCCTTTTATAAGCTTTTATTTCTGCTCTGAGGAGGTACTTAAATGTCGTAGTAAGCTAGCAGCAACATGCCCGCATCACACCTGAGCATGCAGAGATGCTTCTCTTTATTTAAAACAAATAACCAAACCAGAAAAAAGAAAAATACAAAGAAATGCCTCTCACCCCCAGTTGGTACTTGTATCGGTAAGCTGGATTTATACTTGCGTACGTCCGCGGAGGCCTGACGTGTACCTCTTCAGACCCGACATACGTGAACGCAGAGATGCAGAAGAACTCACTGGTGATTGGTCAGTGTGGTCACATGCCTCCGGATGTTTGGGTTTTGTAGTTGAATGAATGAATAAATGCATGTCGCTGCTACTGTTACTCGAAAAGAGGAAATACATGCTGCAGCGAACCATCAGGGGTGGAAAAAACTCAGCTCTGTGAAGTTTCCTGGTCATTAAAAGCTCTGTCGTCGCCTGCAGATCTGGAAAAGAAACTGCAGCATGACGCCGTAACCCTACGCTCAAGTAAAAGCACTCACTGCCTCTGCGTCAGCTACGCAGACCGGACTGGACACAGACAACGTGCAAGTATAAATCCAGCTGTACTCGGTATCGACAAGTACTCAAATGCCAGTACTTGTACTTGTACTTGGTCGGCATCGGGACATCCCTAGTCAAATGTAAATGTAATCCCTTGACATTTTACCTGTGAGTACGAGTCAGGGTAAAATAAGGCCCGCTGAGAGGGCTCCATATCCATTTCATTAGATCAAAATCAGATCAAATAGATCAGATTAAATCCTGGGTACACCACTGCCTGGTATGTGTCATTTTAGGCCTTTTTGTGTCTGGTTTGCGTGTGATTGGCCCAGAATTCTGGAGCAAAATGAGGAAATTTGTCTTTTTGATGAATACTTACTTATTCTTTGAAAATTCTCTAGTAAAGGTATGAAAACTTATCCCACCTGGTCATGAGAGGATTCCTTTTAACTGCATACAAAAACCCCCCAAAACAAACGGCAACAACAAAACCCGTGAGGTGGATCGATGCTGACCTGAGAGTCGGCTCCAGGTGCCAGGTGTTGCACATGAACTCCCTCCAGTCCACCGTGGTGTAGTTGATGCCGTCGTCCTTGTCCTTGTCGGTGGAGCTGTCGTCGTGCAGGGCTGTGGGGCTCTTCTGGCCCGGCCGAGCTGCAAACATCCGCGGGGCGAAAAGAGCTGAAGTTGGAGGAGAAAGGAAGGCAATCACGTTGCTGCTTTGAAACACTCCACTGCCCACTGTTTTCTCTTTAACATGGCAGACACATTCCTCAAGAACAACATCCAGAGCAGAACACAAACTCATTAAAAAGACAAAAAAATCACCAACAGCTCACTAGTCACCTTCATGGCATAGATCTACTCACATTCAAACACCCCCTGCTTTACCTCAATTAATTAGGATTAATCAAACACGGATGAAAAGCCTCAGCCTCTCTTTTCTTTCCACTCAGATGCAGAATCAACAAAAGAGTCTTGGCTGGGTTTTAATTGTTGTGAAGAATGTGAGCTTGCCAGCAGAAAGACCGCTCATTTGTTTCTTTGTGACAATGTGAAACCCATTAAAATGCTGCCTGCACCGGCCTCCCTGACCTCCCCGCTGCGTGTGAAAATAACACTCGGCTCCCTGCCTTTCAGGCTGCTCTCCACAATGTGTCCGACGGCATACAAACAGCTTCACAGATACAGACGCAGACGTGTGCGCCCGTCCTGCGATTCCTTATCGACTCCGAGATGAATCATTTTCTTTTTGTGATGCAGAGCGACTGCTGGGGGCTCTGGCGGGGATTTCTTGTGTCCAGATGAGTTGGGAATTTTTCGCAAAGGATGAAGATACAGTAGTCTGTTGGTTCAGTGAATGAACGACTAAATGAGCGACGACAAAAACAGACCTTTCTCTTTCTCTTTCAGGTAGGCCGACACAAGGTCGTGAAGGAACATGATCAGCTCGGCGTCCATGGTGACGCAGATGTGGTCGGTGAACTCCGTCACCACGCTGCACTCCACTTTGGGTTTGCTGTTCGAGTCTGGAAAAAAGAAAAACAAAGGAATGAGACTGGAACAGAAACCAGACAGACTTGGTACAAGTCAGTCAAAGATAAATAAACAAACAGGTAGAAAAACCCAATAACATCAACATTGTTATTTTGTGACATTAGATACAAGCAGATGTCAGTTTGCTTCCATAAATGTTTTCATGCTCATATCAAAGGAGAAATGATAGCTGGAAATCTCAAAATGCTCTCACATTTCAACCCTGATCATACTAGCAAGGCGATTTTGCAAAACAAACTGTTTATTGTGCATTTGCATCTCTCATCCGCATGTTTACAAAGGCTCTCTAAAGTGAATATTTCTGTTCACAGCAAACAGGGTTTTTATTTATTCTGTTTATCACAGCAGAGCATGATTTTACAAATGGGGGATATTTCCTATGCAGTCTTGTTAATTAGCTCCAGTCCCCCCATAATGGATGTTGTCTGCTTTTATTGGTCTGTGTAAAGTTCTTTCTTTTTTTTTTTTTTTTTTAGGAAAACTAAAACAAATCAAATAATAAACTGAGCCATTTTATTGTTGCAGATTAACAAATGAAAGAAACCGATTTTTCTGATCCATCTTTTGTAATTAAAGCTGCACGACTGCATTTCGGCTCGTTTTTGCACTCCAGTGCCCCCTATTGATGGCTAATTCAACACCTGCATGTATCTTGTCTCCTGATGTTGACTCTAGTCTTCTTGCTGTTACTTTTTCCTGACTTCATCTGATTGTGTCTTTCTTTGATTCATGGTGTCCATCCAAAAGAGCAAGTGTGTTGATATCCAGTTGCTGGCATGAGACACGGTTAACTGCAGCTGTAACGGATGTTCTGAGCTGGAAACAAGACATTAACAACTCTAGGAATGTAGAGGATTTCCATTAAGGATTTCATTGTGCCATCACAAGTCAGTGAAAAATAATAAATAAAAAAGAAATAATGAATATAATATCAATAGGGAATATGTAAAATCAAATAAGACAATGTACCCAAATTTCCCTTCATTTTAAATGCACATTTTTTAAATGAATAAAAAGTGCTCCACCACCATTACATCACCTTTAAAGATTAAATGAACCCAACATTAACCCTTCATAACCCAAATCTGTTACCTTCTATACCAACACTGGAGCAGCCAACAATTCAGTTGCGTTCCTGTTTTGTCTGAGCTTTGCAATATGTTAAACCAAATGTCTGATTGTCCAGTGAACTTAAAGCAAATTTACTACATTATTCAGACAAAAAGCAGTCTGGTTTGAAACTTCGCTGTTTAGTCCCGTTTCCACCAACGGCTCTGGGTCTGTGCTCATTTGTTGTGGTACCAGAGTACCCGACCCAAACGTCCTAAGCCAATCTGATGGAGCTTGACACATTGCAATTCATTAGAGTTTCACTTTCTCTGCAACTCTGAACCGAGAACAAAGCAGCAACAGCACCGTGATGAAATATACAGCAGATTTTGGGTTTTTTAAAATCCATGAACCAAGAAGAAAGAAAATAAACTGCTGGATGTCCACAGTCGTCCTTCATTTCTGTGTTGAGTTCTTCTTTGTTATGATTGAAGGCAGATGTCATGCTGCTATGACATCATGCTGTAATGTTGCTATTTGGTTGATATGCTGCCTAAAGGTACGGTTGACTGTAGAAATGCAACAGAGACCAGGGCGTACCAACCCGAACCTGCTGGTGGAAACGGGGCCTAGTTTAGGCCGTGCTGAACAGGGCTGCTAAACAGCTGTAGTTGTGTGTGTTGACCAGCAGTTTAAACAACTGATCGGTGTTGTGAGCAACATTTCCCAAAATGATAGTTTAAATTTCTGTTTCCAGTTACGCTGTATAGTCAGGACTATCGCCTACCAGCAACGAAGTAGAGGGTCGGAAGCTCAGCTGGGGCCATCTATGTGAACTTTGCACATTCTACATGCATGTTAGCTCAATTGGTGTTTCTAAAATCTATGTACAGTAAGAGTGAGTGTGAGTGGTTATTTAATTCTCTGTGCTGGACCTGTGATGGACTGGTGACCTGTCAAAGACCTGTATCCCACCTCTAATCCAGCAGAAACTGCAACAGGCTTCCGTCATCCTCTGATACTAAACTGGAATAAGTGGGAATGAAAAGTGTATGGATGTTTGCATCAAGCTTTTCTTGTGTGCAACTTTAAGGTGTGTAATAAAAAAAAAAAAAAACAGGAAAACAATCAGTGACTCATGAAGGGAAATCACTGGAGGATTAGCTTCTTTGACAGTCAAAAACACTATACCGTGCAACAGCACAGCTCTTATACTTCCAGATACTGATGTGTAAAATCAGAGCTGCTTCCCAGTCTCTTACATCTAAGTACAGAAAAATAAAGCATGTTTACTAAAAGAGACCCATTTGTGCCACTGTGATGCACAAAGGAAATGGAGGTGATTGTAAAACCACTTGAGCACAGCAGGAAAACAACAAATAACTACTTCCTCCTGTAAAATGTGCCGTTTAATAACCACATCAGTGTGGAGCAGTTTATACACTTAGAGAAAACACCATAACGTAAGAAGCAAGAGGAGATGTAGGAACTTTAAAACTCTTTCTATTTACCATGAGCTCATTATGAGCTCATTATCCTACCTGTTAGCGATGGCTCATCTGGATCTTGCACGTGAATGGACTTGAAGTCTAGCTGCATCCTGGGAAGTGCAAAGATGGTCTCGGTTTCGTGGTTGTAGCTGGAGGAGCTGCGGAAGCTGCTCAGCAGGCTGGAGCTTTTGGCTGCCGCTCCGCTCTCTTGGTTGTTGGCTTCCACGTTCCTGAGCAAGTTAAGCTCTGAAACAGGAGATAAAACACGTCAAAAATCTCTCTTTTTTTTTTTCTTTCTTTTAAGTTTAAGGTCAAGTTAACACTTCTCCGCTTTGCTGCTGCGTTAAATAAATGGTATCTGCACTTCTTTTATGTTTGAGATAACAGGCAGCAGTTGCAAGGCTGAGTGAAAAACTGATGTCTGACTCCTTTCGTCTGAGAAGTTTGCAGCTAGAAGGAATCGGTTTTCAGCCAGCACGAGGTCAAAATGAATCAGGCTGAGCTCTGTCATACTCCGTACTTCAATGAAAGCTAAAGCACTGCTACCTGTAGTGCATATGTATCAATATGTGATGTATTAGGTACTATGATCTTATTAACAGGACTGACTTCTGCTTCATGACTGTTGTCATATGTTTAGAGGTATGAGGCAGTTCAACATATGGTAAAAGTGTCCAATTCACTCACATATAAAGCCTTTTTTTTTCCTTTTAAATGAACTGATGCTTCCCTGCTGAGCCCATTATAATAAAACAGCTGTAATTGTCTAATATTTTATTCTGTCATATCCTGTAGCAACACATCAGAGGCAGTAGAGAGAGATTTCTTAATGATTAATCTGGGCCAAACAACCAAACCTGTGTTGCTGCCCATTGAGTAAATTAAATTTAGATTTGGATAGAGACTGTGTGAAATAGATGGGTGCAGCCGCCTTGAAAGCATCCAGTAGCTGGAAGACTTCTAGTCTGACTTCAATGTTTTTGATGTTGCCATCTTGTTGTTTAGATACTGAAAGTTGTGTGTAAGCAGCATATTTGACTGACAACTGACACCACAATGGGAATTACATCTTAACCCCTTGAAGCCAGGGATATCAAACTCCAGGCCTTGAGGCCAACTGTCCTGCAGGTTTTAGATGTTTCCTGCTTCAAAACACTTGGATCAAACTAATGGAACATTATGCAGAAAAGACAAAAAGCTGTTGGATCTGTTACATTTTAAACCTGCAAGGCAGCAGGGGCCCCTTGAGAACCAGAGGTTTGAGATTCCTACCTTAAGTCCTGGTGTATTTTCAGAAAAAAATGCCTAAGATATACCCAAAGTAAATGAAAAATGAATAAGGTTCATTTGCATATTCTTGGTGTCTTATGACAACTAGGGATCTCAGTCAATGAATCCCAGACATTAAGTATACTGTCTGTTACTATATCTGAGTAAATTGAAATAAAAAAAGAGGAGAAATGAGAACCTTCGCCTGCTTTATTTTCTTGTTTAACAGGATAACTCCATGCTAACGACAATTCCATGTACACAAAAGGCCAGCAACACAGTAGCCAGACCATCATTCTGCTTGCTACGATGCAACCTTGAGATGTCATCAGTCTTTATAGTGTGCTATACAAATGAAAATTATTAGGAATGTTCAATGGTGGCTTTTTACTTATATTCAATATCCATTATTGTCCAACTCTTAATTTCCGATATCCGATATAAACCAATATCGATCTATGCAGACAACTTTGAGGTATATCTCAAAATATGAGATATCCCTCCAGAAAGTTGCAATTCTGCAATTGTAACTATAAAAATAAACACAAAGGGGCGGATTATATACAACACAAAATATAGCAATCTCAAATTTCTCATATTAGCAGGAGAACAAGGTTTGCTGCTTGAATAATTTGTCTTTGGTTGAATTTCTGTTAATATTTGAAATTGGAGCATTGCAGCTTTCTGGAGGGACTGAAAGATCTCAAAATAGCCTTGACTCAGCCAGAGGAGTTTATGTTGGACATCTGACTGCCATATAGGTATTAGCCAACATGTCGCTAATTATAATGTTTCTGACAACTTGGTAACTTAACCAACAACTTTAAACCAGACATATTATAAGCAGCTTCAAAGAAAGTCAGTCTGTAGCAGCAGCAGCTGCACCGTCGTCACATGACTCTGAAAGGCATGCTGGGATATTAAGTTCTTCCAGAATAACAGGGACTTTGCTACATGCTGGACTGCTGCTAATGGAACAAGGAGATCTCACAAGATTTTCTTAGTGGAAATATCAGTCCGAAAAAACTGATGGCGATATTTTCTGATATCACATTTTAATGCCAATATTGGTGGGTCGATAATATCAGACATCCCTAAAAAATATTGTCATGATTATCATTATAATTGATGCTGGACATGGATGAGTCATTTCCTGGTCATTTTCCTGATTTAATGTTCATACTGGCATATTTTTGCATGATTCACTTGTCAGAAAACACTGATCACTGATGCAGCCCACCGTTCAACCCTGGCTGTTTTTTTTGTTTTTTTTAAAATAAAAATGTCAGTAAATGCCAGAATATTAAAAAATGACACTAACAAAAAGAGACAAATGGGACATGCAGCCTTTTATAATGTTTACCCGCAGCTTTGAAACGGACCATTTACCAGCATGCATACATGACACTGTGGTTACCTTCATTTCTCATGGCAGTGACGTAGTTGAACCATTCTTTGACTGTAGCGACTCCATGTGGAGGGTTTTCGTGCCGTCTACGAGTGATTTTAGTGATGGTGGCCATTGGGCTTTCCAGGGCGCCACATGGTTTTGTCACCATGGTGTTGTGACCCAGGTGGAAGTCCAGCGTCTGCACGATGTAGGTGGAGTCATCTTTGGAGCCTAAATGTAACAGAAATATGTCCGTAATTAAAATGGTGTTAATCAACATTTCTCTACATTTTACAACATGCAGAAGCTCTTTTTTCCAACCCCTTCTCAAACCCCTGAAATGAACATTTGTCTCACCATCCTCCCAGATCTTCTGCGCCTCCGTCCAGAAGGCGATGTTGGGCTCTTCCAGGTGGAACAAAGCCCACGACTTGGAGCGGAAGTTGGGCCCGTGGAAGCAGGCCAGCGTCATGTGATTCCCATGGAGGCTCATGGAGCCCCCCAGCTGCACGGCGTCTTCAGGCAGAGGCATCGGGAAGAGGGAGATGTGGCAGCCGGCGATCACCTTCAGCACCCCGGGCCAATGACGGTGATGGGCTGCGTCCATGTCTACGCCACAAGACGATTTGCAAACAGAGTGAGAAGGCAGAGAAATGAATTCAGACTGGAAGTCAAGGCGTGCTGCTGGTGTTAACTGGATCAGATTTTTGCATCATGTTGTGTTTATCCTTCTGCAACCTTTAATCTTTTAAATCTATTCTGCTTACGGTTTTATTTCTGATTACCTAATAAGCATGTCTGATTGCATTCAGCTGCTTGAGCAACCACGTCAACCATTTAAAACACCGGTATACAAATGAAGCTTATTAGAATTACAAATCATTTCACTTCCTGTAACTGCAATGATTGCTGAAGACACTCGCTGTGCCTGTCTCATTATACCACCGTCTGCTTTAAATATATGTCACCCTGAAGCACAGAACAAAGGCAGGCTTACAAAGTTCTGCAGCTCCTTTCTCAGTGTTGATGATGGGGGTTTTGGGGGGCAGGTAGGGACCAGGGCCCCAAGTGGAGAGGGCGCGTTTGCTGGTGTCGAACTGCTGAGTGAAAAACTCCTGGAGCTTCATGCCAATCTTGATGAGGTCTGGTGTGGTGGAGCGTGAAATGATCACTTGGAAAATGTCCCACTGCAAGTCCCCGTGGACAAAGATCTCACTGGAAGGAAAGAAGGTGGGGAGGGAAACGGTGTCCAGCAGGGAGAGAGGCGGGGAACAGGAGAAATAAACGATTGGAAAAGGTTGCAGGAATCAAAGGAATGAAAACAGCTTTGAATCAAATCCTCCATAAAACCAAATCGAGTCTTCGTTGAGGGGAAACATTACGTGTTGCTGATGCAAAACGACAGTAATCATGACTTATGTGGAAGCCTTACATTAAGCCACGACATGATATACATAAAGACATCACAACACACCTTTTCTCCGATATGCTGGTGTCAACGGTGCACAAGTTGACCTTCCATTCGTCCTGCAGCTGCAAGTCAGCGTTACTAAACACTCCCATCAGGATACTGGAGCCCATGTAGTCCACTCGCGCCTCTGTGGAGCCCATTGTGATCTGGATCTTGTGACTGGGCTGCTGGTTTGGGTGTTCAGAGATGTGTGCTGCAACAGATGGTTAAAAGGTTAGCTGAGTAGCTAATGATGCACTTGTGGACTGATAGGAAGAAAATGGATATACAGTCGTCCTCAAAATTATTAATACCTTCCAACTAAAGAAAATGCTAAATTCTCAATAGTAATTCAAATAACCGTCCCCGGAGGACGGTCCCCGGAGGACGCCACCGGAGGGCCGTCCCCTGCCCTCCCTCAAGTCCCTGCATGACTTAAGGGCGTTGAGGAGGGCAAGAAAGATCATGGCCGACCCCTCCCATCCTGGCCACGGCCTCCTCACCCTGCTCCCCTCTGGGAGAAGGATGCGGCATCTGGGGGCCAAGACAGAGCGATACAAACGCAGTTTTTTCCCCTCAGCAGCTAGGCTGCTAACGGATGCTGGTTTCCCTTTATCTCCAGACCCTTAGGGGTACCAGAAAAATGGACTATTGTGTTGCACAACTGGACTGATCACTAATGCACTTTACCTGCTAATATAATTCTATTTATTTTTTGAATGGTGTCTTTGTGTGTTTGGTTGTATGGTATATGTGGAAAAATGGCCTGACTGATGGAACGCACACTTGTTCTTGCCAAAACAAATTCCTATGTGTATTACACAATGGTGAAAATAAATCTGAATCTGAATCTGAATCTGAAGAATCTGAAAAATTATACTAAATAAAAAAATTACAAAATTATAATTAGTGAAATAAAATATTGCATTTGAAATGTAACTGAAAAGAATAATTCTTAAAAAAAACAAAACAAAAACTGTCCCAGACAGAATTAGAGCACCTTGCTCATGAACCAAAATACCTGTGACAGGTGCAGAAATCTGATTGGACGTTACAGAAAACACTTGACTACAGTAGTTCAGGAGTGCCATCATGCTTGCTTACTTGTTTTATTTTTTGTTTGTTTGTTGTTAATATTTCTGTAAAACCAAAATTGTCATGATTTTATTATTACATTTGTCCATTTCAACTTATTTCAATGACAGCTGAATTTTTTCTTTTTCTTATTTAATGGGAGGGTATGAATGATTTTGTGGACGGCTGTACAAAACTTACAACTGTATTTACAGCCAAATACTTCTGTATTTGCTATTCAGAGATACAAAAGTATGACTATTTAAAATAAGATAGTTTACCATTTTAACTTTCTGTATCTGGTGCCAATCTCAGAATCAAGAGGTTATTTACACTATTGTTTTAAGTACCAGGAAAGCTGGGAATGGGAGCAGCAATTCATCTAAACATTAGTAATAAAAAATGGTAAAAACAGAGCCTGAGCAATTCTAATTATTTTAAAAAGTCCAGATTTAATCTGCGCAACTTCATTCTTCAGCACAGCCTGAATCCTCCTCCACAAGCTCTTCAAGAAGCCTGGAGAGTTTTTGCTGAAGGACATTCACAGCTCTTCTTACGATGTTGGCTGCCTTTTCTCTGTTAAGATGATTTCACACTGCTTTAATAACGTTGAGATTCTGGTTCTGAGGAGGATTCCTCCCTCCAGCAGACCTGTCGCCTCTGATTTAGTTCAGTTCTTGTGTTATTTGGCAAACTTTTCACCCAGTTTACCTTCCACTGAGACCATTTCCGATGAGGCTTCATTGAAAAGTAGATGGATAAACTGAAGGTTCAGATGCATCTCAGGTCCTGTGTCAGGTATTTACTGGGTTTCTTCTAGTTTAAGGATATCCCTTTCAGATTCACTTCATCTGCTGTGGATAGTTTTTTTTGGCTGAATATGTCTTTTGATTTCCACTTAAAAAAGAAAAGAAGACACTGCACACCATCATCTGTCTAGTTTTTGCCTAAAAGCTCTGAGGAAAAATCACCTTGTTGATGCAAAATTATATTTTGTGTGCTATTAAATGTAGGATGCTTTAAGACTTGTGTGAGAAGTCAAGCAAAAGATTTTGCCTCACAAAAGCTGTGTAAACAGCCAAGGACAGTGAAGAGAGTTCAGTCCATAACAAAAGGCAGAAAGCTGCGAATACTGAGCAGAAAATTGGAAGCGCTTACAACACACCTCCAATTGGGTTCAATTAAAAGATTTAAATTAGATTTTCTCTTTAAATAGTAAATAAGTTTAAGTAGGTAGTGCATAGCAAAAGTGTTTTATTTTCACAAAAGCTCCTTGTCTTTTCTGAGAAATGAACTCTGGCTCAGCTCCACATCCACAAGTCACTCTGCGCAGAGAAGAGCTGCTAATGAGCAGCAGAAAGAGAGAAAGAAAAAAAACCCAGCAGATGTCGGGAAAGTCGGTGCTTTGTTTACTTACAGACCATCTCCAGGGTGTTCACGTCTATATTGCCACCCACCACTCCTCCCTTGGAGTCGAGTTTGGAGCGGCCGAGGCCGACAGACATGCTGATCTCTCGGTCGCGGTTGCTGCCGACAGAGAGGCGGCCCTGACTCTTCAGCCCGCTGGTCGTCCAGCTGCAGGGACAAATGCAAACGCACAAGGACTCAACACAACAGGAATGACTCACTGCAACGAGTTGTCCAGGAATCAGCACAAGTAACTGAAAAGGAAATATTACCGGTAAACAAAGTGTGTTTCTTGGCTCAATAAATATGGCATATTATACACTTCCTTCTTGCTCATATAGAAAAGTAGAAGTGGAGTTTGTTGTCACAGTTGTGGACCAGAAAAGATTGTGAGAAGACAGAGAAACATCCTGAAGTCATGAACTATTTAAGCAGAACTCAAGAGGACTGCTGTACTCCAACTCTGAGAAAAAACAGAAGTGTTGTTCAGGAAGCCCACAGAGTAGAGGATATTTTTAACAAAGCACGAAGCTCATGAAACTGTGCTGAGGACGTAGTTTGGGAGTGATTCAGCAGGATTTCATTTAGTTTGCAGACACATAACTTTTAACATTTACTTGCTCCTAGATCAGGAGTCTGCAACTTTTACGATCCAAAGGGCCATTTTTGCCTCAACCAGCTAAATAAATGTTGTTTAGAACCACAAAAGTTACAGGATCTTTTTAAAAAAAGAGAACTTATTTTTTTTATAAATGCTTACTATAGAAAATTTGCTGTCATTATAAAAGGAACCACCGTTTTATTTCTTCTTTAAAGGGACTTGTTTTGTATTTTTTTTAATTCCTGCCTCTAGTCCCTTTATTACTGGTACTTTTAGTCATATTGTGACACTACACTACAAGCGTTGTGGAAAGATCAAAGAGCCACTCGTGCTCTGGAGCCGCAGGTTGCAGACCCCTGTCCTAGAGAGAGAAGAGGTGCAGCAGCTGATTACCCTGATATAAGTAAAAATAATGGCCTCAAAAATCTATATTTTCTGATTAAATTAATATACTTCAGCTTTCTCTCCATCAGTCTGTGTTTTCCAGGCAGTATTTTACCATCTTTCACTTCAGTTCTCATGTAGTACGAGTCCCTTCTGGACTCGTTCATCTGCATTTTAATCTCCACAAATTTAAGACCAATTCACTCGGCACTCAGGGGGATTTATCCACACCAGAGAGGGCTGGAACTGGAAATGAAGAGGATGTCTGTATTTAGTGAAAATATTCATAAATAATTGCAGAATGCGTCTTGTGCTTGCAGATGGGATACTGAGAATTTGTCTTCATTAGTGATGAAGTGAGGCAGAAGGAAATTAAATTAAGAAAGTAGTGATCGGCTAACGGCTCATTTATTTAGTCTTGATTCAGATCGCAGTGTTGAGGTTGTATAATATAAGTATACTGAATAAGTATAATGAAACAAAATGTATGTTCTCAGACATCTTGCTTATTTTGAGAGGACACCGTTTGCTGTGTGGGGATCAGCAAGGGTTCATTTGAGACAAGAAAACTTGAAATGAAGATTCACAACATCTTTCATTCACTTGATAACCGCTTCTTTTTGTATTTTTACTTTCACGACTTGCTTGTTCATTTTTAACCTCCCAAAGTCTTCATTTTTCTACTTGAGCTGTAAAATGAGACGAATATGAGCCAATAAACTAGAAAATGGTTAAAATAATTCAGATTGACTTGTTTATTGATGCCGCCTCAGGCAAAAATAACTCAGCTTGTGTTTTGACTGCTTACGTGTTGTTTCCCATGACGTTGCTCATGTTCATTTGCACAGTGAGCTGTTTCAGGTTGATGGCGAACACCACCAGCGTCTCCCAGGGAGATCCCTGCTGACCGGCTGACTTCCCGTTTTTCCCGAACGAAGGTGTGGATGTTTTTGTCACAGAATCTGTGTGAAAATGAGTTCAGACGAGGGAGAAAGGTCATTGCTGCACTCTTAAATCTAAATCTGACGAATGCAAGGATCTTTGTTGCTACCTCTCCTGGGAGCAGAAGAGTCCGACACGCTGCGGGTGCGGCCGGGAGCCGGGGATTTGAGGTGGCCCAGGCCGCCTGGGGACATGTTGCTCCCAGTAGAGTGCTCTGAAAAGACGCTGGGGGATTGAGGCATGTGCTGAGTCCCGGTGCTACCATCCCAGGTCCTCCAGTAAGCTTTCCGGCTGGACTCAGGGGAGAGATGCTGGGTGATGTTTTCAGCCGAGTCGGGGGTGGCAGGGCCAGAGGCTGCTGAAAGGTGAAGGTTTGGAGGTGTGGGTAAAGGACAGACTTGAAAATGTCAGCACAAAGAAATGAAAGGCTGGTTAATAACCCCATGATGACCCAAGTAAATTGATTTTCTTTTTAGAAATTAAACTCTACGGCTCATCCTTCCCTTCTTGTGCTTTTGATTTTGACTAATATGTGGCTATAAAAACAACACGACAAATCAACACCAAACATTAAGTGAAGCTACTGAGGTGTTACCTGGAAGGTTGATGGTCTGGTCTCCCAGGAAGAGGCGTCTGGCGATACTGCGGCGGTACCAGGCTCTCGGGAAAGCAAGGATCTCACTCAATCGTCTCATGTCGTACTTAAAAGAAGCCGATCCGATGTCGCACACGGCTGAGGGGAAAAGATTATATTTAGATGTAAAACACTTCTTTAAAATGTTTTACAGCACAAACAGATCATCATTAAATCATGTCTAGAGGAAAAACAGCAGTTCATGCTGCAGATTATCCGTCATTCTGAGCCTGACGTGGATAATCATTATGTCTGCCTCCTGGTGAGCGGCATTCACATGGCTGGATGCTGTGTACGGTGTTCCTTTAGTAGTTTGATCTTTGTCAGCATGCAGCAAACTGTTGAGTTCAACACTTCTAAAGATTTTGTGTTGTTGGTGTTGCAGCAGCAGCTTCCGAATGCAATCGCACATTCCAACTCTAAACCTCTGACCTGCTTAACTGATGAAATATCTACATCTGTCGATGGCACACTTGGGGAAATGATCTTTTTTTAAACCTAAAACCCTGAAACAAAGAGTTTAAATTAGGGATGCACGATATAATCGGCCCCTTATCGGTATCGGCCTATATCTGCCTTAAAACTGAGTATCGGACATCGGCCACCCTGATGATATTTAACTGATAATTAACGGATCAGTGCGCTGTTTCTAAAGTCTAAAAAAAAACAAAAAAAACATTCTTTCTCTTCAAAAACTTATTTTTTTACACACTTTAAACTTCTGAAGACTAGGGGTGGGAAAAAATATCGATACACTGAAATATCCCAATATTTTCTTATGCTGATATAATATACCGCATTTAAAAATGCGGTATCGATCTATTTTACTACCGAAATCTCGTGCTATTTCATCGCTTTGTTACAAAATCTTGTGAGAATTCACAATATATTGTGAGATTTTGTAACAGAACAATGAAATCTCACAAGATTTTTAAAGTAAAATAGATTGATACCGCGTTTTTAAATAATCAATTTGATATCGGCATATGAAAATATCGCAATATTTCAGTGTATCAATATTTTTCCCCCACCCCTATTTTTCAGTGTCGGAAACGGATAACAAAACTGCTTATGACTGCTCATTTTTTTTCAGCTTTAATATCAGTATCGGTATCGGTTATCGGCCACACGAGTTTTAAAATATTGGCATATTGGATATCAGCCAAAATTCAAATATTGTGCATCCCTAGTATAAATTATTACCGATCTGTCCCCTCCCAACGTGGATGTAAAAACCATGAAACTAAAACAAAATTTTATGCCTGTACTTATTTATAATTTTCTGGTAAACCATAAAAAATAGAAATTGAGTCAATATTCATATATTTCAAGGCCAAGCTGTGCATTAGTTTCAAACCTCTAATGGCTCCAAAGTGGGGAAAAAGATGCTTAACTGCAACAATGATGTCACTTTTATTTTGTTTCCCACTTTCTAACTTTTTCCTCTTTTTAATTTAAAATGCATCGACATGGAAAAAGTACCTGAGATGTTGATGAGGGTGGTGTCCATTTTGCCTCCTTTAGGAATGAAGCTTTCAATGAAGGTGGGCCCTCCAGTGCGCCTCATCCTGGATAAGCTGACCTTCACAAACTCCAGGTTGATACTCAGAGAGTCTTTCCTTCCCGTCACAGACGACGGCTCCTCATCTACTGTACCTGCAAAGTAACCATAAATATTTCGTAAATGTAAATCTGGTGATCATGAAGTTCTGGTTATTATGCCTTTCCAGGTGAAAGATGAGCACGGTAAGTTTTCCGTACCTAATGGACCCGGGCCCGGAGGCAAGCCTGTAACAGCTGATTTCTGTTTTCCAGCACCGTAAGGATGGAAGACGTAGAGGGAGAAGTCTGACATGCAGGCAGTGAAGCTAAGGCCGGAGGAGTTACTGGGGGGGCCGGTGAGGTCGGACTGGCTGCTGCTGTGGCGACTCCTGCCCAGAGGACTCCCAAGTAATGGAGATGCTGAGGGGAGGCAGAGGAGAATGCAAATAAGTCTGAAGATGTATGACCAATAGCTGTACACAATCAACCATCCAGTAAAATACTTCTCAGTGGGAAAAACAACACATTTTTAGAAAACAAAAGTAAATTAGACCAAAGATATAAAAAAAATATAGAACCTGAGATACACAATATTAGAGCAAACTTTGCATCATCTGGCAAAAAGCAAGAAAGGTAATGAATGCAAAGCAAGAAGCTGTGAGCAACATGAAATCATACAGGGTACAGATTTAGCATGAAATAACATCTCATTCAACATAATTACAGTCTGTAAATGACTGACAGTAAACACATCATCATCACACGTCACTGCACACCATGCAGCATCTATGTTCATCTAAAACAAAGAGTTTCGCGCTCTACAGACCTTTGCTGGGAGGTATTTTGGGGACATGTTGCCCAGGTGGAGTAGAGGAAGGTGGGTGTGCTCCTTCTGTGGAGTGGGCTCCTGTTGGGGTCTCCAGTTCTCCACGGTTGGAAGAGAAGACCAGGTCTAAAGAGGGCAGCTTGAGCATACACTCCACCCGAGACATGGGCAGGCAGCTGAAGCGGATCTGAGAGGGCTGAAAACACACAAGCATGTTACTTTGGGTCAGACGATGTTTAATAAATCCGATCAAATAAAACAAAAACAGACAAAAAGCCAGCTGTCGTTCAAATAGTCATAAATGTAAAAGCAAACATTTGAAAGTCCTCTATAAAATAAAAGATATTTCTTTAAGATGTAAAACATGTTGGAAAAACGCCTGTTTCAGAAGAGTGTGTGTAAGGCAATGCAACAAATACAAAGCAAGTCAGAACCAGTTAATAATGCAGTATTTGAACAGCATGATTTCCCTGGCATTGTGTGATGGGAAGCAATTTATTGAATGACAATTCTAATTCCACAACATTTCCTTCAATTAAACAGTCATTTCAGCCACAAATCTGAAGTACTGTATGGCTTAATTCAGCAAATTCCAACAAGACCCCTTCACACGCCAAACATGGGGATGGATCCAAAAACAAGCACATTTTTTGTTGCTATGAAACCAGTTCAACAAAATACTATTTTTACCATTTCCCTGCTCTTGGTTAAGTATAAGAATGTCACAATTACTTAATTTCAGTATTAATTATGGTATTAAATGCAGGATTACTGCACTGAACTTTTCAAAATCCATGATGGCAGACCAGTGCAACTTCTGCACGGAATGAAAACAAAGTTCCACCTCATTCACATGTTGCTGCCTGTATTGCTTTGTTTTTGTTCTGTGCAAGTTGCAGAGGAGGTTTGTTGGAGTGGGACAGTATGTCAGAGAATTAGAAATAGACCTGCCTTTAATAAACACCTGATACTCAGAGACTTCTTTTGAGGAAATATAGTAGCTAAAGTTTAGACTTGGAGAAAAATGGCACCTCCTTTAATGGACAAACAACTAGTAAAGATCAACAAAGAGGAAAAAATTACTTTCACAAAAAAATCAGAGTGATAATGTACTAATAAATTATTTGAACTGCCTGAATCAGGGATAAAAACACAACAAACAGAGCTCCATAAGGTGCTTTGATGTCAGTACCTGGACTCTGACATAGACGACCACATCAACGGGGAAGGAGGAGTAGGCTGATGTGGAGGAGGAAACCAGGGAGGTGGCCGATTCCTCCAGCGGTTCTACCGTATCAAACTGACCCATGTCCTCCTCCTGGGATGCCACGGCTAATCACATGTACACAAATGAATATGCTTACAAGAAATGCAACACACAAGTAGCTGAGAGCGAAGATCATTTAGCTCAGATTAAGAGCAGAAAAATGAAACAAACCGGCATAGTTTCTCTCCACAGGAGTGATAGGAATGGTCTCCAAAGCCTTTTCCAGGAAATCCAGCAGACAGGGACTAATAACCATTTCCTCTGGCAGAGTCTGGAGGGCGACCCAAGCGTACAGCTTGGCCGTTTTTACACCTCCACTGCTTTTACCTTTGGCTGCAAAAACACAGGAAAGTTAGACTCATTATACATCTAAAGCATTACTTAAAGTTCAGTTTTTGAACTTAAAAGAACATAAAGGATCTAAGGGCAGGATGAAGAAATGAGACTCACGAGTGAGGCAACTGGCGCTGCAGGTAACTGCAGCCGCCAGACAAGCCGGCACGGGAGCGTGCACAAACTGAAGCTGTAACTCTGTTTAATATGCTGATAGTCTTTTTCTTCATAGTTACACTTTTTAGTGTCTTTCAGTTGATCTGAATCGTTTGCTGACGGCAGAAGAATCCATAACTATCCCTTACAGTGTTTGAATTCACCGCGACCGTCTCCTTCCTGTATCAAAGTTGTCGGGGACGCGTATGCAGTTTCAACTGACAGAAATTTGGCCACCGAACTGCAGCCTGTTCAAGGCAGTGGAAAAAAACGTGGGTGGGCTTGTTCTTTTTGGTTTTTAACACTTCATGAGTCATTAGTATTAAAAAAAAAACTGGACATGCATGCCACGCGTATTCTTTCAGAATTCCTGCCCCTAGTTCCTTTAAAATACACCACAATTTTTTCTTGTGTGCAGTAAAATGCATGCTCCTGTTTAATCAAAAGTGCCTTCTATATTCATGCTTTTAAATAAGGGATGAAGCTGCATGCATTTTCATTTGCAGAGTCCAAGTGTGGATCATCATATCGAGGAGGCGTAGGACTCTAGTGTCGGTGATTACGGGTGGTGGCAGAGCATGCATTTAAAAACAAGGGAATGCTCAGTACCTGACGGAATAGGTGGGGGCGGGGGAGGTAGGAGCGAGTTAGTCTTGCTTTGGACAGCATTGGGAGGGTTTGTAGGGCCGCTATCTTTCATACCATACAGCTTTGACTCTTTGGAGAGAGTGCGAGGGAGAGAGGATCCACGCGAGGCATTCGGAGACTCCGTCTTCAGGGTTTTGGAGTTGTAGTGCAACTGCAGGATAAAGAGTTAAGAATTTAAAGCCACCCCCCAAAAAACAGATAAAGCAACATACCTGAAGCCTGGATGTTGAGGGGGATGCTGACCTTAACGTCCACTCCTGGAATGTAGAAAACTGTGGTCTCCATGTCATTGGATTTGGTCTGCAAAGAGGAGGGACATTTCTTTCCAGCCAGGAGATGGGTGGTGGAAGTGTAGGTGGGCTGCAGCTTCTTCTTCTTGGGTGGAGACTCCTGGTCCAGACTCCTGAGGCTGCGCTCACAGCTCCTATAAACCCAGACAGAGGAACCTCAATATGCAAAAGGTTTGATTTATTCTAATCACTTAAGTTTTTTCATTTGTTCGACAAACTGTCCTGATCAGGGAGATAATCCTCATATTTCATAAGTTTGAAATGAGCCTTTCAATGCACCTCCTGAGAGCAACATCCTCATGCTCGGCCTGCTGAGTAGTCGGGTGAAGGACACACTTCCCGCTATCAATCTCTACCCGGACGTCAAGCTCAAAGTCGATGTTTCTTTCGGTTGTTGGACCGCTGAAGCTTCGGTTGGCTGGCGTGCTCGGCCAGCGTTCGCTGAACAGCTGACTCACAGCGGAAAAGCCTGAGGACTTCCTGTGAGACGCTTGGCTGAGAAAAACATGGATAAGGAAAGCTCAGAAAGGGCTGTACATTTTTTCTGCAGGGAAAAAAAGAAAATCATAGAAGTGCAGCTTTCACATACTTCAGTTGGAGATTAACACTTCTTTTGATCTTTTAAGTCATCACAAGAATGTTTGAGCAGAGAAAAACAAAACTCACAAAGGCCTGCGGTAGTTTGGCAGCCTCTCGCGCTCAAACTCGTCCTCCTTCTCGGAGTCTTCGGAGGAGGAAGAGGACAGGTCGTCGCGCCTCATGTCATCGTGCTGGAAGGGAATTGTGGGTGAGAAGACAGCAGGGGTTGCAGGTGCACTGAGAGCCGACTGCTGGCCCTCAACAGCAGATGGAGAATGGAGGTGAAGATGATGATGAGGATGGAATGGTTCATCAATGGTGATTGACAACAGGTCCACCTCTGACTCCTCAGGAAACTTCAGAGAAGGACAGAGAGTCAAACTCAGATCAAACTTAATGTTGTTCCAACAAGAAGACATCAATCCAGTACGGTCAGATGTAAACAACCCGACCAAGAAATGAAAGCTTTGGAGGAGGTAGTGTTCTGATAACTGGATATGATTTAGTCTTCATCACAAAAACTCTTAAATGACAGAACACTACAGCCTGCAACAGTTCACCAAGCAGCTGAAAGGAGGAATGACTGAGAGAAGGATGAAGACAGGATGCTCCCACAGGAGGAAAAAAGTCAAACACACAGTCAAGAACCATGAAAAAATGGGCAAGAAAATTGATAAATACGCAGGAACTTTATCTTTAGAGACAACTGGAGAAAATTCTATGAGCAAGGACATATCTACTAACCAGGAAGTGACAAAAGCAAACAGCATCTGACACCAGGAACTACTCAAAAACAGTCCCCGAATGCTCAAACCAACAACATTATCACCTTAATTGGACAGTTTTTTATTTGTAGTGTAGCATCGCCTCTGTTTAATGAGTCAGTGCTATTAAAAAAATATTATTGGAGGCATTTCCAAGTGCGAACGATCACAGATGTATCAACATTCAGTTAGAGCACTGGGCAAAAAACCCCAGAAAGCAAAATAACAGCAAAGTCTTAAAAATTTAAGAACGAATTTTAATATTTAACTAGTCTGTTATTTCTTAATCCATGAGTGAATTTTGATCAGAAACTATTAAGGAAGAGTTTGAGCCTGCTGGAGTCTCTGCAGGTTGCCTGGCAACTGCATGACGAGGACAAGAAGTCATTGTTGTCGTGGATGACAACAGCGGGGCCGATAATCTCCCCTGAGATCACAAGCTGTTGTGTTTTCTCTTCAGTGCATTTACAAGCTGAACAAAAAGATGTTTTTTTAAGAAAGTCAATCAATGATGTTTCCAGGCGGTACCGGGCGGATTCAGACACATTTTGATGGAAAGTGACTTCCTTTTTACCTTTTATTCCATTATTTGATTAAACAAATGCCAACATATGAGAGAAATGTCATCTCATCTACCTCTTAAAATGAAAGCTAATTATACTTCCCAAAATTACTAATGAGCTTACCTAAAAAATAACCTACACATGTTATTAAAACAGCCTTAATTATGATGACCTGAATGTTTGTCATGATTTTGCCAGTTAAACTGAATATACAAGTGGATGCGGACCTTTTTTTTTAAAAAAAAAAAAAAAAAATCAATTAATTTTTTGTGCAGTTTTGGCTATTTTAGGTGCAACAAACAGCTTTGACAAACAACTGCAGACAGATTTTGGTTCTGAAGCAACACATGCAGAATTGTTAGAAATAATTAAACATGTTAAAGAAAAGCAGATTTCTTTTTTTATGCAGTTTCAAGACAGGATGAGAGAGCCACAGCTCATTAAGCAGCATTCCATCTGTGAGGTTGCTTGTTGTGCATGCAAATAAATGTCTAGAAACCATGCTTTTGTTGAGGAACAATAATAAAAGTATCATTACTCTAAATTCACGTTATTGCAATGCACTAGTAATTAACTACGGGACACAAAGAGTTGGATTATAGTTTGTTATTTTGCAAATAAGCAAACAGAAGTTATATCTCAGTGTTCGATCTCATCATCCTGTTTTGATTTGCATATTTAAAATCTGTTCAGAGCTGAGCAGGTAATCACAAAGGAGAAGAAACAGAGGATTTCTGCTGGAGCTGATTAGGAGTTTTTAAGTTGTTAGTTAAAATTTTCTTGAACCGTATACCTTGAACACCTCTCCTGGACTGACAGGTTCATTTGCAGGGTCCGAAGCCTGATTATTGATTTTCAATTGAACAAAACGGTTATTAAAAAAGCTCATCTACAAAAATAAACATTTTTTTCAAAGTACACAAACAAACTTAAAAGAAATCTCCTCCCTGTAGTATCTGTAACATTAATGTCAACTAATACAGAATACATAAAAAAAAACAGAAATGAAGGATGAGATGGTGATGATTAACATAAAGTGACAATAATATAGTATATTAAATATGTAAAATATATATATCTAAAAAAAAAAATCAACTATGATTGCCTCAGTTACAAATTTGAAATGAAATCTATCAATACGCAATTTTATGATTTAATTACATGAATCAACAGCTAGAAAACCATGTTGATGTGGTTTTGCTGCCCCTGCTGGCTAATGTGACACAAAAAAAGCTTCTTTTGTTTTTTGTTTGAAGACAATTTTACCGAGTCCTGGATGTTGAAGGTGACCCGTGGCCCAGGAGAGGATGCATCCACACGGATATCTGGTAAATCATCCACGTCTCCGATCCTGGAACTAAACACATGGAGGAGACACTAACATCCATAAAAAGCATTAAAAACAAAGATTTAAATATGCAAGTCAAAGTGGTGCAATTTGTTCTGACACTAATGGTGCAGTCATTATCCTCCATTTATTTTTGCTAATTTGTTCTCCCCCACTGAATATTTTTCCACCTATAAAAGCTTAACAGTATGTGAACTGTTTCAGTATCATAGCTACATTTATTCAGAGATATCTGTGAGATGAGTGTAAACAGATGCTCTGATCTCTTGCTCTCCTCTTAATCACATTGTAATTTCTGAGTCTTCCGCTTCTTTGTAAAGGGGCAAAGTGTTTCAAAATTTAAAAAGCAGCATCAGCGGGGGTGTGACATGTGGTTGTTTTCAGTAAATGTTAGCTAAAGCTCCAATAATGGTGTAATTTCCATGATAATATTACATCAGGGAAAGTGGCTCCAGCTGCCCTTGCTGGTTACCTTTGTCGATCCATCCTTTTTAGAGGCGGCCGCCCTGCTGCCGCAGAGATGCTTTTGGAGCGGTTGTAGCTTGGCTTGTAGCCAAGACCCCACTTATCCTTCAGAGATGCTGCCTGGATAAGGACAGTCAGACATAAGTCCATGAAAGCATAAATACGATCAACATTTTGGCAAAATTCCATATTATTAGAAGTGGAAATCTACTGCGGTGCACTTAGGTGAAGGTTTACCCTCATGCTGGAGCGACGCAGTTTCTTTCGGACATCTCTCCTGATGTCGTTGACGGCCACCGACTCCAGCTGCTGGTAGCGCTGGATCTCCTGGTTGATGGTGCCTTCGCTGGCTCCCAGTTTCCTGGGATCAGGAAAAGACGTTTTTAAAACTCTTTCAAAAGAAGAACTCAGAAAAGTCCGAATGAACAGCAGAAATCCTACTTGAGGTCATCAATGACTTTGGCCTGCTCGTTCAGCTCACGGATGTCCACCACCCTCTTGGTGAACTTCCTCCCCCGAGCGTCAATCACCTGGTTTCCCATGACCATCTGCCTCCGGAGATCAATGGTCTCCTGTGGAATCAACAATGTGTGTCAAACATGAAACAGACACTTTTAACAAACCTGTTGATTAAACCAAAAAACTTAATAATTGTCCCTCCCCAAATCTGTCCAATTAAGCAATTCTTATGATTGAATAAGAATGTGTTGATTAATCCACACACCAGGGAACTGGTCACAAAACAAGAGACACCACCACCACCATCACCACTCCACTCAAAGTGAAAGAGGGAAAAATTTGAAGTCTTCTGCCACAGTGATTTCTGCAACATCAACTGATTTCTATTCACCTGCCACTGAAACTTAACGAGGAGATGACAGCAAATGCTAAGCAACACTATCCTGAATGATCAGGCTAGTTAACCACAGCATTGCTCAGCATTTCGTCATCCACATCATCTGTTAACCATGTGATAGAGATATGATCTTGCAGGTGATTCTGTCAGCCCAGAGGAGAGTCAACACTGTGGGTGGCTACATACACAGGCCCAGGAGAGGGGTCTTTGGGCCCTGGCACTGCCCGCTTGGAGGCAAGGCGATGCATAGTTTAAGTAGTCAGCAGGGACAGATACACTCTGAGGCCTGGGGCTGAGGCCCAGGATGTGGTTTACCAGACGCTTCCTTAAGGTCAGCCGAGGGCTGAACTGGCTCTCTGGACTCTGCAAACAACGGCAGGGACAGATGGATGGAGAGGTGGAAGAAGGGACGACTCGGGTCAGAATTTACCTTTTGAAGACTTCTTTAAAAGGTAAACCAGACTGGTTTGGTCAGATTTACTGATGAAATGTTAAAGGAATAGTTCAAGATCTTTAGAAATACACTTGCACTTAATTTTCTGCTGATAATAGATGAGAAGACGGATAACAGTTTGGCTAATAGTTCTAACAGTTTTCACTTTTGTCAGGTGTTTGCATGCCAGACTTTTTACAAGCTGGGAGGTGTGATTTCAAATGACAGAATGCAAGTAAACCAGCTATTTCTGATTCCCCACAAAGACTAAACCAGTTTGCATCTACTTCCTGTCTTTCATATCCAACCACAAAAATCTGAAGCAAATTTCTGTAGGAATTATTTTCAGGTGGGGATGTTGCGTTTATTCTTCCATGCCAGTGACTTTTACTCACATTTTTTATCAAGTGGTTTCCACGCCACTGTAATAGAGAAGCTCCATGACCCCTAACGGCAGCATGTTCATTTTATTATATATTTTCTATATTACATCAGCAGTGGAGTTCCACCAAAATGCAAGCACATAACACAGGTGAGCACATGACCTCCCAGCGAGCAGAGCGCCCATCTAACAATATGTTTTCAACCACGTAAGAAGTAGACAAAATACTTTCATTTTTTTTAAAAAAAGGTAAACATCCAAAGCCAAACAAGTAGAATCTATGCATCTGTAGTAATTTCTAAGATGCATTATGGCTTCATATCTCTGAATTTAGAATATTTAGGGCGACTCAACTGAGTGAAATGGTATTTATTTACTTCATTTTCATATTTAGTTTTATTTATGGTAAATTCGTCTGCAATGAGGTTTGAAAATGAAGCATGACTTCCCAGACTATTTGTCAAATGATGTTTAAATTATTTTGTTATAATCGTGTCGTATTCTCACGGTAACGTTGCAACAAGCCTTTACAGCATCAGACTTTAACAAATTCAGCAGTGCTGAATTTGACGTATACAAGATTTGCATCCCGTATCAAACCTACAGCACCAGTAGTGTTGTCTATGTAAATTAAACGTACAAAATTAAGACTCGTGAGTCAAAACAAACTAATCATGATGAATGATAATGAATTCTTTAGTGCTACTTCAAAATGTGCCTCAAAAAGACATTGATGAAAGTCAAACTGTTAGCCTAATTATGCTAAGCTAAAAGCTACCCAGCTGTTCACTGCAGCCTTTTATTTCAACAGATGTGAGGAGTACTGATCGGCTCATAATACCGGCTGCAAAAAACACCCTGAAAAAAATGTTGAACTATTCCTTTAACTTGTGATAATCACTTGTAATTTGAAATCTGAACTTTCAATCAGATTCTTTCTTTTATAACATTCATTTCTAATAAAATGCCTGTGATCTGTTTTAAATAAACATCAACTGCAAACTAACTGGAGTCACAAAGCATTTAACTAAACTGACGTCATCTCCGTATTTCATGAAACATGAGATTACATCACATCTAACCTGAAAGTTAGATTTCACCCTAATCCAATGTAAACTTTAAATGATCTGGGTAATTCCTGACCATGTGGATGGTTGGCGACATGGTGTCAGCTTCATCCTCATCCGACAGATCTGCCATGTTCACAGAGTTCAGGTCGGTGATGTCATCCACGTCCTCCTCGCCTGTCAGTGACGTCAACGTGTTGCCCAGAGCGTTGAGGCGCTTGCCGATGTTGGGGTCCATGTGGACGTCGATTCCGCACATTTTCCAAAGCACGTTAAGAGTCCAGGTACCAGCGCTGCTGCTCTCTGGTGGACGATGTGGAGGAAACAAAGTTATAAAATTTTCAGACACTTGTCTCATGAATATTGTGCCACTCTCGGATGTGATCTATATTTCATGGACTGGTGAATGGTTAAAAGAGCTTGCCTGCAGAGGGTTGCCCAGTAGTCCTGGAACACACTTCATATGTACCGTCAGGGACGACGCCTGGATACAGAACCCACAAAGATGCAACAGCTGATCAATATTTCACCAATTACATTAAGAAAAAATAAGAAACTCTCATTTCCTGCCCACTGAAGTAATCAAACACATGCCAACAGGCTCGTAATTCATATTTGTGTTTAAAAAAATGGTTATCTGCAACACTTTGCATTGTCGACTCACAAGCATTCATGACGAGGTCTCCCCGGACTTCAGGTTTCCAGTCATCCCAGGAGGTCTCGAAGCCCTCTGCAAAGCGGATGCAGAAATTCTTGAAGTGGCCTTTGCTCACCAAAGACTCGGAGGAGCAGGCGGTGATCAACGTGCTTTCAATGGTCAGAACCAGAGCTGAGCCGGTGTCAAAATCTATGCTGTGATTGGCCTGGTGGGAGAGAGAGAGGAGACAGAAGGGTCAGCCGGGCCTCGAGGGAGGAGAATATGGAGAAGGGTCCGCTTCCATGTGCTTAGAAAAGGCCGAAAAACCTGCTAACATTTCACTTTACTCTGCTGCATAGCGAAGCTGCTTATCAGTCCAATAAAATGTGAAAAGTGGTTAACAGATAACTTAAAAAAAGGATGAATTATGAGTAAATTGTCTCAGTTAGCAGCACCTCTGAGTGAAATGTTAACATTTATAGCTTGTTAGAATGAGATGCAGAATAAGGATTTTAAAAAAAACAAACAAACCAAAAAAAAAACAAAGTCCATTAATGTCTGGTCCCAAAATAGTAATCTGATTATCATCTCATCACTAAAACATGTCTACCTCCTGACAATCTGATTAACAACTTTTACTGATTGGATTAAATCAGACCACAAAGAGGGAGAGGAGGAATTACTCCAGGAATTCAAGTAATTTCAGCATGCTGTCATCTTTGATTCTTTAAAAAAAAAACAGAGACAAAACCCACCATGTGTTTGATTTGATCAAATTATCTAAAAATGTATAGTATTTCATCAATTATAAGAAACACTCTGCACACATATTGGCATAACCGTTTGCTTGTGTTACATTAAACACACAGCTCAGACACCGATTAAAGCTTCAGTTGTTATTATGCCAGTTTTGTGAAAGAAATGTTCACTGTCACAAACTGGTGAAACAAAAAAAAGCATGTGTGTTGTTGTGCCTGTGCGACAGGTTTTATAGAAGACTATCACAGTAAGCCTTTAGCCCACAACAAGCCATCACAAGAGATGTAATAAACTGTCGGTTACTTTTCGTGCATTGTTTTGCTGGCCCGCTGATGAGCTGGCTCCAGCTTCAGAGATGTTGGCCTCCTGCCCAACTGGTGCTTGTCCTTTCTATGGAAATAAGTGTGAAATAACAGCTGGTATATCCTCAATGTATGGACATACTGAAAATATAACAATCGATATCAATTGTTAGAGTTATTATATTCCCCTTTTGAGTATGGCAGGCCTTAAATGTCACATCTTGGAAACATATAAGCTTCTCAATGCAAAAATGTGAGCTGGTTCCCCTATAGTTCTACAGGACTGACGGGCCCTGAAAAATGCATTTAATGTGAACACTGTTCTGCAGTGTTCAGAAAGCAAAGAAATTAGATATTCTGTCAGCATTTACTTAATGTTTGTGCGCTTCTTTTAATTTATTTCAGTGTAAGAATCTGTGTTTTTGTTATTTTGTGGTTGCATTTATTTCTTCCTTTTGTTTTAGATCTGCTGTGTGTGATAGTGGGAGAGCAGCAGAAAAGAAGATGGGGAAGTACAGATAATGTTACTCAAAATGTTTGTAATTTTACTGTAGATCCATTAAACCTTCCAAAATAAAAAACTTAAATAGAAAGCAGACAATATCAGATATCTGAAATGTAAAAAAAAAAAAGAAAACTTCAGATGACAGTGATGGGAAAATAAGGCCACTGATAGCACAAACTTGTGAGAAAATTGGGGTTGAGTCGTTTCTTTGTTATGATGCTTCTTGGCAGTAACTCTTATCCCGTTGGAAAACTTGTTTATTCCGCCTTAAAACACTGCCACATTTGTGAGGAAAAGCAGCAGAGTTGAGTATGTGGGTGGTGAATATGAAAAACTTGTCAAGTCTTCTTTGTAAATGCCAACCACCTTATTCTGCTATTGACTACAATGATTTTTAGGGAGCTTTTAATGGGTACCACATTCATACTCAACTCTGCTCCTACAAATACATTTTCCTTTAAAACTGTGGATCCAGTGAAAAGAAAAATAAAGTCTTTCAAACTGTCTAATGTTTGTTGCAACAATGCTTATAAGTGCTTACAGTATATGTCTATGAGTTAGTATTCTTAAAGGTACAATGTGTAAGAATTACTGACATGTAATGATAAAGATGGGTATGGCAATGACATCAAATGCCAAGCACTGTTGTGAATGTACAGTACGGTGGTCATCAGTGGCCAAAATTCTCCTAGACAAACATGTTTTCTTCTGTGAATGGATCCAGTGGTCTCAGGTAACTACTTTTAATGCCTTTTAGGTAAATACTTATACCAAACAGTGCTCTGATTCACATTAAATGAAGCTGGTACAGCAGATTCAGAAGTTCAGAGGTTTCGCACTTCACACACATTGTTTTATCCATTCAGAGACAATGTAGTATAAATGGTGGCACTAATATGGCGGCCTCCATGCATGTGGACCCACAGGAAGTAGATATAAATGACTTATTCTAAGAAAATAAACACTTAACAGCTAATCTAGTGCAGCAATTACACATAAAAAACAGTTTTGGATTATATATTACAGTTTTCTGCCATTGATCTTTGATTTTGCTACATACTGCACCTTTAACATAGTGCAACACTTCGTGCGACAGAGGTCACTGTTAGCCTGCTATAGAAATAAACCTGAACCGTACTCTCAAACAAGACAAGTAGAAAAGAAAAAAAAAAGGAAGGGAACAAAAGGGCAAAAACCATCATGGTTAAATTACTTTCATGCATCTGTTTCTATTAATATAGGAATACCAAATGTACACCACTGTACTTATTTTTCACTAAGAGAAAAGTTTTGAGGTGGGACTCTGACGTTTACTGGGATGGTGGAAGAAATATGATATCAGAACTAATGAGAAACACTCTCTATGGATAATCAATAAATGCACCACTTAATTACAGCAAAATGAATCTTGTAACCTGAGAACATGCTGCCAAGAGCAAGTTTAGATGATGATAAATCTATATTCAGATCAAATGCAGCAATTAAATAATTAAATAATTGGCAAAAGAAGTCAGCAATTCGTTCATCTGAGTAAATAAACAGCGTAAACAATATCAGAGAAAATTTGATTCAAGTTTTTAGACAAAACTAAAACATCTCAACTTTCTGGACTAACCTGATATAAATGGATCTTTATGAGAATTAGGACTAAAAGAACATTAAGCTGCAAACCTGTTACTTCTTGAATATAGAAAAAGGTAAATATATCAACTTTGATATCAACATCTCAAAGTTAACATGTAAAAATTGCATTTCTCTGGAGGAGTGTCTTCCAGAGCTCTAAACCAAATTCTGCAGATTACCTGGGAGGTGTTGGTAATTGGGAGGCATATACCCAGGTCGTTGACAGTCAGCTGCAGGAAGAGAGTGCTGAATGCCTGGGCTGAGGTTTGCTGAATGCCTGGCAGCTTGTCTACCACCTCCTTGGTGGCCATGTGAATGTCTTTGTTCAGGGCCAATCGCTGCTCGTTCCAGTTGTCATACGCTGCCTTGTAATTCAACCAAAAGAGTACAGCTGCAGGAGGGCACAGAGGTGGGGAAGAAGAAACACAAATTTAGATCCTTAATGCCATTCAAATAAGTTACATGAGGTAAACGGTTGAAAATTCCATGTAGGTTTATTCACAAGCCAAAACTGGGAAATTGTCTATCGGTGTTGCATGAGATTCTCCTCTGAAAAGATGTTTTGAATATACAGAATGCAAAAAAGCAAAGTTGTGCAGTTGCAAAGTAAAAAACCTTCAGTTTCTTTTGTGTAATTTAAATGCCTCTAAACCAGATTAACCCTGTAATGCCTACTTTTTCAAATTCCATTTCTATTATTTACACTTCTTTCTTTACAATTATTGATTTTAATTGATTATTTACAAAAAATTCTTAATTTATTTCTCTAATCATTGTTTATCATTCTTCCTTTTTAAAACTTACTGCTATTAATCTATTTTATTCTACTTTATTCTAGTCTTATTTTTCAAATTAGAAATTTTGTTTTTTATACTTGCAATAAATTCAGGCTTTAAGGGGTTAAGAGGACAAAAATGCTACACACTTTATGTCAAATCTTCATGCAGGTTTAGGACATGAGTATTTAAGGCATAGAATAAAAATTAAGAAAACCTCGGTCGAATGCCACTGGCTGAGCAAAAACAATTGGCCTGTTGAGGGTTATGAGTACAGCCTCTTTGTCCGAGGAACCGCTGATTTCCTCCTGCAGTGCGTTCCGGAGACCGATCCGAGTTCGGAAGTACGCCACCTGGTGGAAGTCGGAGCCGGCTTCTTCATACACCTTTGGGGTGAAAAGAGAGGGAAAATGTGAATCAAAGATCTGGGATGAGAAAAGACAGAATGAAACAGCAAGAAGCTAATCTGCACCTGATGTTTGACGATCTGTCCGAGGGCCAGGTTCAGGTCCACCTGACATTTGCCGAAGAGTTTGAGGTAACTGCTGCTACCTCCTGGCTGAGCTTTGCACTGGATCCTGTTGGACAGCTCCAGCTCAATCAGCCCTGTCTCAAAGCGCACAGCCCGCATAGAGGGGGTGGTGGCTGTCATCTGGATCCCCTTTAAAACACAAAGATGTCACTCAGAAAATTCCTCTGTGATTTAAATGACTTTTAATTACTTCAAACAAGTTTTAAAACTGCTTCTGCTCAAAGAGTCCAAACGTGAGATACCTTGAACATAAGACTGAGAGAATAAAGCAGGATTTTCGGCTTGTCTGCATCTGTTGAAGTGTCATGTTCATTCCACAGTGGGATGGGTTGCTCTCCTCCTGTGACAGTTAAAAGAAAAAAAAGTCGATAAAAAGAAAAGAGCAAAGTCAGCCACACTGTTCATTTCAAACAGCAACTAGTTAAAATGTGATAAAGGTGTCCCATTGCAGCTGTATTCTAAAGTGCAGTCCCTAGTTGTGTGTGTGTTCAATACACAACTGAAGGCTGCATCATCATTCTTCACCCTAAAATGGCATCAAGCTCCCAGCCTTCTCTCTTCTGGCCAATTACATTGATCAAGCTTAGCGAGTTAGACAAATTACCATCAATACTGTTGTGGAAATAAACATGACTGGATTTGTGGCAGTACCTTAGGCAGGGTTTTGTACTGAGAAAAAAAGATTTTTTTTAGTAACTGAGGCAGCAACTGTAGGCTTCAGAGAGCAGTGGGGAACATTCAGAGGTTTAAGATTAGATTAACTTCATTGATCTGAGAGGAAAACTGGGTCATTGCAGCAGCACAGAAAATAAGAGAAGGTTTCTACAGATTTTAGTACAATTGGTAAATTTGTAAGAAAAGTTTTATAGAAAAGTTGAGGTTACAGTACCTGAAACCTTCTGAATGACTTCATTGACTTCCTTCATGAAAACCTTCTGAAGAAAAACTAGGTGGTTGAGCAGGTCTGTGGTCAGGTTGTGCTCAAAGGAACCAATCTGTGAGAAGGGAGAATATAATGATTAAGTCTCAAGCAAAAAACGTGAGTTGTATTTGCAGAAAAAATAAAAGAAGACCAAACTTCAACCAAATTTGTGAGACAGTAGTGTGAGGCAAGACATTGCTCGACTCCATGGAATTTAATAACTTGCTTGCATTGGACTTAAAGAGAGTTCCTCTAATATTGAAAATGAAGGATCTTCTGTCTGTCCAAGGGTGTTCCTCATGGATTCATACTTGGTCCGCCCCTTTTTAAAATTTATTTTCATTGCTAATGCTGCAGGCAATTCTCACATTCATTCATATGCAGATGATACAGTTTTTTACACCTCCAGTCCATCCTTTAACACTGCCCTGACTTTCGTAACAACACAGTTTTAACAACTTGCAGTTGGCTTTCACAAAACTTTGCCTTTACTTAAAGACAAGTAAAACAAAAGGTGAGCTTATCAATTGAAATTTTACCACAGATAAATTGCCCTAGCAAAATGTTCTCTCTGGACATTTTCAGAAATGCAGTTTGTTATCACTTACAAATAAATGGGTATCTGGTTTAACAGTTCTATTTTTTTTTAAACTGGACATCAACACTGAGGTTTCCAGAGAAAAGAGTTAAATCCAGGATTAGATTTTTGTGCCTTTATAAATCTTCTCTTCAAAGAATTCACTGGTTTAAATGTCCCTCTAATATTTGATTAAGGTGAAATAATCTATAGAACTGCATTGAAGCATCTTCTTAATCAACTGGATGTCATCCACCATGCTGCCATCCGCTTTGTCTCTGGTCTTGTCCCTAGTTTTCCTTTCAGTACCCATCACTGTGATCTTTATTCTCTTTTCAAATAACCTTCTCTTCATTTCTATATACAGATCAATTGGAATGGATTTAATTGTAAAAACTTCAAATGGCAAAGCTTATTACTGCTCTTTACTCATTTCCATAACAGTTATTGTGGCCCAGGTTTTAAATGAACTTACATGTGAAATAAAGATTCAGTAAAGAAATATCTAAAATACAAAGTTCTTACTTCAGCCACGCAACGCAGGTAGTTTCCTTGGAGGTAGTTTCCTTGCTTTGTTGGAAAGTCATCTGGTGCCCAGCCCTGATCTGAGTGGCTCTCATGGTCCTCCATGATGTACTCTCCTGACATTGTGACTTGAGGCAGAGTGAGGCTGGCTGATGGAGACATGGTTGACATGTCCACAGGGGACACTTTTGACTGGAAGCAAAGTTTGTGGTTTGGCAGCTCAAAGGTGAAACTGGTTTGTGCTCCTAAACATGAGGATGAGGAAATAAAAGGCACTTAAAATTTAGTCAGAACTGGTTATGCACAAAACAGAAAAAGAAATAATCCACGTGGAAGAAATGCTGCAATAAAAACAGGCAATTCTCTTAACTGGCTTTCACTGACAATGAAATCATAACCAGACCCTATTCACACACCCGTCATGCCGTGGCTCTTCATGCGGCCCATTTTGTACTCTGCTTTCAGTGAGGGCAACAGTGCAGCCCCGATGGTGATGCCGTCCATCATAGCGCTGAACTTCAAGACTATAGGCTTTTTCTCCAAGCCTTCAGGGAGCTGCGGGAACTCATTGGCTTCAACGGGGGTCTGATTGATGCTGGATGCTTTGTCAGATGGTTGCGGTGTGGGGGTATCTTCCCTATTTGGAGGTTGGCTGAAATAAAAAAAAAAAAAAAAAAAAAAACTTTAGCATGATTAGCAGTTTCTGAATTAGATACAAGTTTTACTACCTAATCAGTCTTGAAACTTGCAGGAAACATGACTAAATGCTGCTACAGCTTTGATTTGGTTATGTGTCATTATGCAGAGCTTTGCAGATGCTGGCTCACATTGCAGTAAATATCAAATTACAGGCAGGTTCTTTAATATCCCTAGCACACCTATAGTGCTATAAATACATTAACATAATTCAGAATATCACCATGGAAACAGGCTTTGAAAGCTGGCGACAGAGTGGATATGCTGCATTAACTTGTCACTTGTGCAGATGTGAGACTGTTGAGTAAGGTTTTCTTGGGATTTTGTTTTCTTTCAATGTAAAAACAAAAGACAAGTGTGGGAGACGTACACGTTTGAGGGCTGGCGAATGAGGTCGGAGATCTGTTTGGAGAGCTGGTGGGAGCTCCGCACCATCATGCTGTGCAGAGTCGCCGGATGCTGAGGGATGTTGATCATAATAGCCCCCACTTTAAAGACGGCAGCATTGTTGGTCTTAAGCCCCCGCTGGGCACTGTAGAGGGCCTGAGATTTGGCGATGTTGCATTTGACGACCGTTCTGAAACACAGGGTGAACTGGAATGAGTGACTGGGTTAAATCTCATTACTGAGACAATGTGGACTCATGAATGAATGTGGAATTGCTGAGGGGACATCAGACACTGACAGATCATGCAGATTCAGGATGACATTCCTTTTGAGGAGGGCAAAATGGGAAGAATGAGCAATCATGACAATGACAAAATGATTAATAATGATTATTTATAAGACCACGAATGCATGGTCTCCTATGTGGAGATTCTTATCCAAACAGGTGCTTTTCAACTGAAGCAAAGAAAAAGTCCAGCAGACTGCATTTCACTATTTTGTTGGATTAAAACCAATGTAAAAAAACAAGAAAAGTGTTCACACAAGTTTTATAGCAAAGCCACTGGACTTAGTAAATCTTTATTGATTCTTTTTAAAGCAAAAACAACAAACTTTTGGTGGCTCCACCTTCTCAGATGTGGAGATCTTCTACTACTCTTTCTCTGAATGACACTATGCTTAAATAACCTTAAGATGGAGGAATTTCAACCGACATTTAACTATTTTTGATATTTTCTGTTATTTTAAAGATCAAATTTTATAGATGAAAATATCTTTGCCATCATAACTTATTCAGAAGATTACCTATTATCAACTAAGCCAAATAACAGGACAGATTTCTCTGTTTATTTATTTATTTATTTAAAGAAACTTAATATAATCTGCAAGTCTTTAACCAATAAGAGTGGCTTCATTTACGCAAACATAAAATAAGCCTTCAGAAACTGCACACTGAAAATACGAGTGGTAGACAAGTGATTGAGACAAATGAAGGATTTGGTTTGCTGACGCATGAGGGCCCTAAATGGAAGCATTAACATACAGAAACTCTTGTTTAGCAGTGCTGGTGGGAGATGTTGGGAAATCCTCCAGTCTACGCAAGTATTTGGAAGAGAAAGGGAATTAGAAAAAGGGCAGAAAAAAAAGAGAAAGAAGAGCAGAAGTAAGTGTGAAACAGCTCTAAGACACTACAATGAAAAAAGCTCTCCACAAACAAACAAATAAAAAAGATTCTGCTAAAGTAAATCTAGTAATTTAGTCAGCCCATCTGTCACAAAGAACAAGAGTTAAAATAATGTTAGAATAGAACAACATAAAGAAGAAATCATCAATATGTGGTAAACAACTCAGAGTAAAAAAAAAAAAACCCTTATAATAATGTGACAGTCTATCAATTACAGTCAAGTCATCCTTTGGATTAAGTCCTACTTGGCAATTAGATTTCAATATGTGTGTCATCGGTATCAAATCTCTCCACCTTGACTGCAAAGGTACCCCAAAGTACTGTACTCGATCAATTTTCTATATAAATCAATGACTTATCAAATGTTTATCAAAACATCACCAACCTGTGTGTTCACCTGTCACTCTGTTTTGCTCTTGTGGTAATGTAACCAATTTGTAAAGAAAAAGGGAGAATAAAAACTATTTTTTTTAAAAAGGGAAAAAAAATTACCAGGTGACAACATGCATTGTCACTTCAAATAAATTGAATAAAAAAATTTATAAATAATATCAAAATAATTAAATTTAAATAAATAAATAAATACCTCCCAAAAAATCATCTTATGTACAGTTTATGTTATGGTCATTGGATTTTGTGACAACAAAAAGAGTATTAAAAAAAACAACAAAAAAAACAACAATTGTTTATTTGATTTTTGTTTAAAAATGAAAAAAAGAAAAGAAAAAAGAAAGAAAGAAATATGAGACATTTTTTATTTTGACCATATGCTGGCTAGATTGAAGAAGACTGTACGTACTGAATGTCAGGTGTTATGCCCTCCAGCAGAACGATATTTACTCCTCCGATGTGAGCCGATGCACACGTCTCCGTCATTTTCTGATGAAGAATATCTGCCGACACAAGGCCGGAGGAAGAAAAGTCACATCAAATGTGATGTTGGATATGAAACCTCATCATCAGGAAAATTCCATTTACAGTCAAGATCTCACCTTTCATCTTCTCCTTCAGCGTGAAGCTCCCGTGGATCTTCTTCAGCTCCGCCTCCATGGTCAGCCCGCCGATGTCCGCCTCCAGGTGTGTGCGGTTCACCATGCCGATGCCAAACACGATGAGTGTGACGTGCTGCGGCTCGGAGCTCACCAGGCTGCGACGCCTCCCGCCCGCCCCCACTGGCTTGTTGGGGGTGGCCGGTTCCTGTTGCTCGTTCTCAAAGATCACTTTACAGAGCGACTCTGAGGGACGACGCCCACCTTCTGCAGAAATGATGACAGGAAAGAACACATTTGCTATTGTACATTTCCCAATAACAATTATTCATATTTCTGAAAAGGCTACACATAATTCAGTGTAAAAAAAAAAAAAAGAAAGTGCACTTTGACATTTACTTTACATAAATTTGACTTATGAAGCAAAGGTTAGACCACTGAGGAACCCACTGTTTTCATTTCCTGACATTATAATCTCCTTTTATACTTAATGGAGTCCTCAGAGAGATGTGAGGTCAAAACAGCAGGAAATAAAAATCTTGACAGAGTAAACAGGCTGGTAATTATTAAATAATGTAAAATTTATGAAGTACTACACGGCAAGGTAAAGATATATTACATTAAGATGCATTGGTGGGAGAAGAATATCAATAATAAATTACAGCAAGAGTTTTGTGTGTGTGAAAATGAAGGTTAGATTGATGGATTTAAGGGAGATAAAGGCAGATCATTTTAAAATGAAGCCACATCTTATGACAACATTATGAAAAAGATTAATGTAGAGCAGTAAAAGTGATAGTAGAGCAGAATGAATGTGCACGGTTAAGATAAAGGTCTGAAACTCAGAACTGGCCGAGTGCTGGAAGCCGATTTCCACCTGAAAGGCAGTTCTCCGGGGAGCTTTTCTCCAGGATGCCAGTGGGATCGGATATGAGGGAGTAGAAGTTGAGCAGCTTGTACATGTTCTGCCAACATTCTGCTGACGGCTCACTCTGCTCTGACACTGTGATGGAGTCAGAGTCGTCCATCTGGATTGCCATGTGGTCGGCGACGTCACGGGAGCCCTTCCTTGACACCTGAAGATGTGACGCAAGTTATGAAACAAACAAAAGGACCACAATATGCATCATTCAGCTGAAGGGTCAGTGAACAACCTTGCTGTTTTAATTGGTTTCCTGCCTGGATGACAGCTGTCCCACTACAGTTATAATGACGCGAGCTGTCACAGCAGTCACTGCTTAGGAAAAGCTGATGAAATGCTGGTGCAGATATCTTAGAAAACAGGTAGTGAGCAGAGATCCTACAGCAGACAGCTGGTGTGGTAGGTACTAGGTGTCTGTCATGCCTTCCAAAATCAAAGTGTTTTAGTTAATGCTGGCTGAGACATTTTTATTATCTACTGGCTCCATCTAGGGTTTCAGGAGAGAAAATCTCCTCCTCTGAAGGAATTTTGTTAAAGTACCCATGACATTGAGGACAGCTTTGACAGTAGTTGTTAGAAATTGCATATTAAACCAATGCAACTGGACTACCAGCCTTAGTAAGGGCCTGAAATTGCTTTATTATTGGCATTAGCTTTTGATAATATATGTTATATCAGTTTTTATCATGTAACTCCATTGTTCTGCCAGGCATTCAATAAAATGATTTATTCCATTCAGAATGTAACTGCATCCCGATTAGGTTTTTTTTTCATATCTGTTCTGGTTATAAATAAATGTTCTACCATGTTTTTTTACCACTTCTTTTGCTTTAAATTTTTTTTAGAATTTAAACCTGCATATTTAGATATCTGCATTTCCTTTCATAATGACCAGAATATATTCATTTAACAGTTTTTTGATCCAGACAGATGAACAGATAACACACTTCATGTCAAAATAAAGACATCAGAACAATGAATATTTTGTTAACATGTACGATTTGTACGATGTACGATGGTGAAGTTGCTATCTCAAAGGATTTGCAGGTCTTCATCCATCTGTTTGTAAAAGGGCTGCATGTGTCTTTAATGTTTTGTAATTTATAAATTCTTGACAGATGTACCAACTTACACCAAACAGCTTGTAAGCCTTGGCGTTGGAGACTGAAATGGCTGGCAACACATCTACTGTAAATCCAGTCTCCATCTTTTTTTCTTTTTCTTTTAGAAACATCCGATCTCCGTTCCTTGTTGGGCAGCTTGGAAAGATGTAAGTAACTAGTGCTGGTTCCCATCTCTTGTGAGCTTGTCTCTCTCGTGTTATTTAACAGTTTACTGGTACTTCCCCTGACATGGTGAACAAAGCCCCACTGTGCACTCCCCAAGTTAAATGGTTAAAAAGATGTGCTGAATTTACTAAATGGATAAAAATCAAGAGAAATACATTTTTCCTTTTTTAAAAAAAAAAAAAAAAAATCTTTTTGTTCTGTCCCTCTCCTCCCAATATACCCTACTATATCTTTGTGTAAAATATATGTTTGTTCTTTGTTTTACATTTAGCAACCCCCCCCCCCCTTTTTTTCTTTTTTTATTATTTTCCTTTTCTTTTCTTTTTTTTTACAAGACTTACTGAAATATATTAAAAAAGACAATTGTTAGATTAGTTACATTAGCTGTTATGAAACATGAATATTAAAAGAAAAGAAAATTGTCCTTCGAAGAGGGGGGTGGTGGTGGGCCCAAAAGAAAAAAATGTTAGTAATGTCCTTTCTTTTCTATGCCACTTTATTTCACTTATCCCTCATTTTAATTTTCTTAAACATAAAACAGGTTTAATCCAAAAAAGATAAGCTTTTCCTGTGTTAACTCCTCACACATGAAAGTGAATCAGAGTCGTTACCTTAGAAGTGCGTCGCTCTGAACGTCCGAGGGAGCTGCGTCCTCTGGGCTCTCTTCTTCCCAGCGTGTCCATGCCTGATGGAGGCCCATTCGGAGGTAAACCGCCACCTCCTGCTCCTCCTCCACCTGCTCCCCCGCCTACCCCTCTTTTGCTCTTCAGGGTTTGGGTTCCGCTGCGCCCCGCTCCGTTCAGGCTTCCCCTGGAGCTGCGGCTGAACTCCGAGGACCTGAAGTGGCGGTACGGCCGGGCCTTGAAGGTCGGTGTCGGGGAGGCGGAGCCGGCAGTGTAGCGGCTCAGCTTGATGTCGGTCTGAGTGGCCTTGATGTCGTCGATCATGGTGCTGAACTGGTGAATGAGTCGTACCAGGGCCATGTCCACGCGCTGGCTGATAGCCTGGCAGGCAGTGGTGAAATCGCAGTGGAATGTGTTGTAGTGGCGGCGGTTCAGGTCGTGGAAGGAGAGCGGAGCTGCAGTCGGGCCCTGCGGAGCGCTGGTGGACTTCTCAATCACCACAGCGTTCACGCTGAAGGTCTCGATCAGCAGGGCAGGCTTGAACTCAAGTGGAGGGAGGTTCACCATGCCTTGTCTGTGTGTGCAAGGGGACAGTGTGTTAAACAGGCAGTTTTGGGGTCTTTTCAGAGTATGAACATCATTTCCCTAAGATCAGGATCATTTTACCTCCTAGATCGCTTGTTTTTGCGCTCTTTAGATGTATCAGAGTCGACGATGTCTGCTCTGAGACATTCTAAGTTGCCAGAAAAAGACAAATGCTCTCCAAAATACATCTTGTAGCTGAGTGGAGTCGTATCTTGGGCCTGGATGCCAGTGTAGCTCAGCAAAGGCTTAAAAACAACCTAAAGGAGGATAAATGTATAATGATAAGGCACAGATTTTTATCAAAGGGTCAACCTATAATTCTCACATTCTCACAGAGTTCTAATTACTACTTTTATGCTGTTTATTATACTTTATAAATGGGTTCACTGTTTAATATCAGCTCAGGAGGAAGACCCATTGAGATGCAACACACTTTGTGTCTCTCAATAAATTTTTGTGCTTATCAGTCAGCGTACAGTGAGTTTAAATTTCTGCCTGCTTCTTTATTATCAACACAAACAAAACCTCATTATAACAAACATATAAAAAAAATCATCTAAAAAGACATTTCTGGAAGCTGCAGGTATATGAATTACCTGCCAAATGGAAAAATGAACCACTAAGCACAACAGAACAAATGTGATAAATTTAATGAGATATTTTTGACAGCACCTGAGCATCCGCCAGCTGAACAGCAGCAGGACACTGGTTGCCTTCCTCAATGTCCACTATATCGTCCTGGCTTGTACTGTGCTGGGAATGCTGGGAGTGGGTCCCATCCAGGGTGTTCTGGTCGCTGGACAGCACTGTGTTGAAGTCTGATGCCGAGGGGATGGTGGGAAGGTTACACATCCCACCTGTGAGTGAGGGACACGAGGCGGCGTTAAGATGAGATTCTCACATTAAAGCTCGTGATCATACAGTTGCAGCGCCGGATCTGTTATATATTTGTCTTCTTTTTTTTAAATTACCGTATTTTCCAGACTATAGGTCACACTTTTTTTCATAGTTTAGTGGCTTGTGCGACTTATAGTCCAGCGCGACTTATATATGGAAATATATACAATTTCACACCTTTTTAAGTATCAATTCATATTGACTGACATGAGCCAAGGAGTAAATATTACCGTCTGATGTCAAAAGAGGGGGCTCTAAGCTTGTGACAACTATATTCTGCTCCCAAAATAGCCTCATCTCAGTGAGAGGAGTTCATTTGGACATCTGGCTGTGAAGAACAAATCCTCAAAAACATGTTTATCCTTCTTAGTTATGATGTTGATGATCATTTACAGGCATTATCTTTGGAATTGCACTAATTGGGTAATTTTTAGCAGTAAAAAGCAGGACATGAAAAATCCCAAAATCACCCTATTTTGAATAAATAAAGACGACTCCGATGCGACTTTTATATGTTTTTTTCCTGTTCATGATGCATTTTTTGACTGATGCAACTTATACTCAGGAGCGACTTATATTCCAGAAAATATCAGGACCAGTATAAACATGTAACATTGCTCAAGCATCAAGGGGAGCCTTAAACCTCCACCTTTCCATCATATCCATAAAGCTCTCCTTCTTTTATGGTTTTGGACTGGAGCTTGTGAGCAGACACTGCAGAGATTTAACCACTCCAGCTGGTCATAAAAGATATTAAAGGAAAACAGAAGAAGTCGTTATAAAAAAAAATGCATGCATATTTAATGCCCATTTATAAACAAAAAACGTGAATAGCCCCTTCAGTTATGAGTGAGGAGGAACTTGGAGAGATAATTTGCTGTGCTGTCACTGGTTGTGTCGGAAAGGTAACAAAGGTAATCAACCTTGGCACAAATCCAGCAATTACACAAATATAAGTGCTCTGCACAGCTGCAGAGATAAAATACATTTTCTCAGTGATCTGAATGGGTAATAACAAATAACTACTTTACTATGAAGAGACAATAATAGTCACAGTGAGGCAGTTTGTTACTTAAAGGAAGGAAGGATGAAAGAAAAGAAAAGAGGAGAGGAAACAACAGCACTGTGAGTGTTATTGCAGGTTTAATTCTACTAATAGCTCTGATGTTTGTGGTTTGATTGATAGGAAAACCACTAAACCTGCAGGAGTGTAGCTTTCAGGGTTTCATGAGTCTTTAAAGCTAACGCCTGATTCTTCTAACACAGCAAGCTACTGTATTACATGACCACAAATCTACATGGTGTCTTACTGACTTTATAACTCATGATAAAGATGGTGGATTAGCAATCACATTCAGCTACACTAGTTTCAATTTCAAGCATCTGTATTGGTTTTGGAAAAAAGTGCATGTTTCTAACTGGAATGTTTGTTCAGGATACATCATGTAAGGAAAGACTGTCCAAAAAGAGCCATTATTAACTGGAAACTGGTCTAATCAACACAATTGGGTTAAAAATCTTTCCCAGCACTAAAATCTTCTCAGACAGCCATGAATTACTTAACCATTCAAATCACAGATTTATCCTTCACTGAGTGAAAGTAAAATGAAATGTGATTTTTGCTGTGAAGTGTTTAAAAAAATCTTGACTTTGATGCTGAGTGTGTGCCACATTTCATCCACCAAATCAGATATATACCATTCATTACCAGATACACGGCACACACAACAACATAAACTCACAAACTGCAGAACTATTTGCTATATTTACCACAGAAAGAGAGATTAAAATCCCTTCTAGCACAGATGAAGGAAATTCTTATAAACACAAATCACACCTGTTCCCAAGTTTGTCCTGGAAGCAGAAGTGACCATCACACTTATACAGCAACAAACTAATTACCAGCTAATTAGTTCACCAACACCATAACAACACTCAAAGCCTGACCTCCATCTGGGCTGTTAACTGGGAGAGGTTGGTAGTTGTAGGTGTTGACATGGAGATCCAGTGAGTCTATTAAAACAGCATCACATGTAAATTTAACCTGTGTTCTTCAGCTGTAAAATCCTAGTGTATTGGGGGGTGGGAAGTAGTTAGTAAAACCAACAGCATTAAGATGAAAAACCCTTTTAAAGATGCAGTTTGTGGAGTCCTCACCCCCTTGCTGGTACCAAATCCCAGATATCTCACCTGTCTGTAGGCTGTTATGCTGGGAGCGGTTGACTGGGGACTCCTGTGCTGCAGCTCCAGTCCGGTTCCCCACAGCGTTGGACATCCAGTTGTAAAAGCTGACAGAAGAGGGCTCAGACAGGAGCGGGTGCTCGGTCAGCATGTCTGTCCCTAAGATAGATTTGGAGGATATTACATGGTGCAACAGTCTATTAAACTCATCTGCTGTTCAGAGATTCACGCGACACAGCAGGCCTTCGTGATTAATAAACCTACTGGATTTTGTAACCAATAAAGCACTGCAACATAATTTACTTATTTGCTATTTAACAACTTTCCAAAGTAAGTATTAACCTAAGATCATGATATGATTATGTAACATGCCCCTTATATCACTCTGCAATCTGCTCTTGCCTACTGAAAACAGCTTAGATCTTAAAAATATACATTTCTTGTCAAGCAAAATAACAATCAAATATGAATTAAAACAAAGGTAAATTAGCACAAGTTAAAAATAAATTAAAATGAAGCAAATGAGAGCATTTCGCCATGAGATAGAAATTTTTCCCATTTTGTTTCGTTTCATTTTGTTTTGGTGTAGGCCTTGCGTCCCCAGACACTGGGCCGTGAAGAATTTGTTAGCAAAAAAAAAAGAAAGGAAAAAACACACAACATGAAGCTTTAATAAAAAGACCCAGGCGGACATCTCTACATCACCCCATTGCTCATTTTAGACAGTTTAAACTGGCAACGCTAACTGAACTTATTCATTAGTAATCTTGACATGATCAGGTGAGCACAGAATTACAGCTGTGTTGTTATAATCGGACATGAAGCCTCAATAGCTCAAAATAAGTTAATCTTGGGCATCCTTGACTTAACTCCAGGTCAAAATAAACATTGGCTACTGTCTCTGAGGCAGCTGCAGGCTACAGTATAATAGAGACAGCACTCTGTCTCACTTAGAAAAAATAATATTCAAAGCAAAAATAATATTTACACATTTTAGAACCTGGACTGAACTGTTTTGGTTAGCTAAGATGCTTTACGCTGCTGAATGATGGGGAATAAAACATGATAAATTACACAAGTGGGAATAAAGCTGAGGATTTAACATCACTGAACAGCAGAGGTCACTGTTGGAGCAAAAATCCAGACTTGAGGTGAATTAGGTTCACATTTATGGTAAGTGTTGTGGCTCCACCACCACCTGTGGTTAGTTTGTTTTGCAGGTGCGGAGTGACCTAATCAGTGGCACCGGTGTGCTCTGGTCTACCCAAGAACCTCCACATGCGTGCAGTCAGGGTATCTCTCCTGGGTTGAGGGGTTACCTTTGTACTGGCAAACTCAGCATGATTTGTGGTTTTTTTCACCACTTACAGTCATCCTAAAATTATTCATAACCTCCACTTAAAGAAGGGAATATATCAGCTGCCAGTGAAATAAATCTACACTCACAAAAGTAATAATAAATAATAATTATTTGAAAATCATGACACTGATTGTGAATTATGGTTCAAAAGAAATATTAAAAACAAACACACCAAAAATAAAACAAGTAAACAAGCATGATGGGGCTCCAAAGCTAATATTTTGAGATCTGAAATCACTGAAATCAGGTGTTTTCTCTAATGTTAAAAGAGACTTTTACACCTGTTAATGGGTATTTTGGTCCACTGTTCATGGGAGAGGTGCTCTGATGTGTCCAGGACAGTTTTGTTTGTTTGTTTGTTTGTTTTAAAAAAAAAAAAAAAACATTATTTTCAACCACAATTCAGAAGCAATAATTTGTTTGAGTAAATAATCATTTTGTAGATTTTTATTTATTAGTAGTTTCTTTAGTTACTTGTTATTTGAATTACAATTGTGAATTTAGCATTTTCTTTAATTGAAGGGAATGAACAATTTTGAGGACTGTACATTTTTATTCATTATTCACAGCATACATTACTGACACTTATTTTGTTAATACGTATATATATATGTATGTTTGTTTGTTTTGTTTTTTTTGTTTTTTTTAAAGCACTATCTTGTGCCTGCCTCTGTGTTTTTTGTGTTATTTTTTTGCCAGGCTGTAACAGTGTCCACCACAAGCTTTCCCATCCTGCTCTCAGCATCAGTCTGTGCGTCTACCTGTGCGAGTGAGGGAGCTGCTCTTGGCTGCAGTGGTGGCAGACGGCTCGTTCCTCTGAGGCGTGCCCTCCAGCAAGTTGTGCAGACTCCGAAAGCTGCCTGTCAGGTTGCTCAGGAGGCTCTCCTTCCTCGGGCTGTCTTTGGCTGGCAGGCCTGCTCGGCTCACGTGTGCGGGTGAGTCAGCTGCCGTGTCACCGCTGGTGTAGCTTAGCGACTGGTACGGATGGGAGCCCTGGGTATGACAAATGTGCATATTGCTCAGTTATCCTCAGGCTGTCTCATCTTTCACCAGTATTAGGTGGCATTTCATTTAAACGACAGCTTGGATAAATTGTGTCTCGCAACATTATGAGAAAAGCTGAACTCAAAGTTTAAAGAATACTTTTCAGACAAAAGAGCTGAGTCAGCTCAATAAAACCAGCGATGGCATCAACACACAGCACTTTAATTTGGCACGAAAAGAAAAGCGTCACTGTGTCACTAAGTGCACGGACTAATCCCTCTGGTTTTCCAAAGATGGAGTCACCTTCATACCTCATTCTAGACAGAACTGCCTGTCTGCTGTGGATTGTCCAGTTTCTTTAAGGAGGGTCATAACACTCATTTTAGCAGATTGGTTATTAGCGGTCACCTTCCTCTTTAAATGCCAGCAAACAAAAAACACCCACCGCTTACAACTAAAATAACTGGTTGAAATTTTTGGGGGCCTTACCAGCCTGAAGGAAGAAAAATGAGAAACACAGCATATGTTTCTATGAAAGAGATTAAGTTGCTGACCTTTCAGCTGTTAAGGTTCAAAAAACTTTCCCCTGACAGTACAGTTCATACATCCAGCAAGGTTAGAAGAATATCTGATATCTCGCCATATACTGTAATTCTACTTCTTTGGGAGAAATGAAATAACTCCTGCTGATAAATCATGGTAACTTGACAGTGTGCAATTCCAAAACCAAAATTTATGGCTGCCTTCGAGGCACCCTTCTGCAGCTATCTGCGTATCACAGTCCAAGCAGGATGGATCTAAACCTGCGTACTGTTAACTGTATGTTGGTTTTGTATGGTTTAATGTACACATGTCTTTATTTGTCGGAGGATTTATTAGAAAAAAATGAAAAACAGATTTTGGATGGATGGAATTTTGAGCTTGTACCTTTATTCTGTGTGCAGACTCGCTGTGTGTGTGGGACTTGGAAAGTTTCCTCATGATCTCCACTCCGCTGACGGGGCCAGAGTTCGCTTCTTTAGGTGGGGGACGACTGCATGCGCCCTCCAGCAACATGGTGTGTTCACTCACTGTGGCTTCACAATAATTAGATAACATAAAACTCCCAGAAAAAACTTTTTAAAACCATAATCCATCTCTACATGCAACATTTTTTTTATTATATCTGGGTGGGTCCAACTCATATGAGGAAAATAAAAACAGTATGTTCGCACCTGCATCAAACTCAAACTCCGCTCCATCAGCGCTGGTGTCACTCTGCAGTGCAGCTCCATTGTCCAGGCCCAGAATCGTGTCGCCTAGGTTCTGCTGAGGCTCCTTCGGCTTGGTCAGCTGGTTGGGTTTCATCAGACCAATGGCCTTAAAACCCTGAGTTACAACGATGAACTTCATCCACTGTCTGGCCAAAGCTACCAGACCCTTCTTTAGAGTCACCAGGGCTGGGACCCCATCATTCTGGGGTGACAAAAAGAAAAAGAAATAGCTGATTAAACCCAGTAAAGAAGGCAGCGCATCAACAGTTATGGTTTTGCAGCCATGCATCTAACCATGGTGGCCTCTTCTATGACAGAGTAGTCTGCTTGTTGTAGGTATCGGTGGAGGATGTTGCAAAGCATACAAGAAGGATTCTCGTGCAGGTAGCGAGCTCGTTTCGTCACGCGGTTGTACTTGCTGCGAATCGGAATGTGGATGCTCTTTTTCTGTTGGGAAACAACCAAATTAAATGCAGAGTTAATAATGCAAAGTGCACAAAATTGCAACAGATGTTATAGAAAGCCTGAGCAACAAGTTCAACATTTACAATTACCATATTTTTCTGACTATAAGTCGCTCGAGAATATGAGTTGCATCAGTCAAAAAATGCATCAGGAAGAGGAAACAAACAGATACAAGTCGCACTGGACTATAAGTTGCATTTACAGTCATCCTTAAAATTATTCATATCCTCCAATTAAAAAAAAAATGCTAAATTTACAATAGTCAAACAAATAAGAAACTAAAGAAACTAATAATAAATACAAATTTTTAAAATTAGAATTTAGTGAAATAAAATATTTCACGAACTGTGGCTGGAAAAAATAAATTTAAAAAAGCAAACAAGCAAAACTGTCCCTGACACTTTAGATCACCTTTCCCATGAACAGTGGACCAAAGTACCTGCCAACAGGTGTACAAGTCTTTCTGAACTTTCGAGAAAACACCTGATTGCGGTGATTGCCTCAAAGTGTTGCTCAACAAAATTTTAGCTTCGGAGCCTCATCATGCTTGTTTACTTGTTCCATTTTTTGTGTTTGTTTTTAATATTTCTTTCAAACCACGATTCAAAAATCAATGTCATGATTTTCATAGAATTTTTTTTTATCATAAATTTGGTCAATTTCATCTTATTTCACTGACAGCTGTTTTTTTTTTCTTTAATTTTAGGATATGAATAATTTTGAGGATGACTGTATTTATTTATTTAAAATAAATATTTCAGGACTTTTCCTATCCTATTTGTTACTGCTAAAAAATTCTCCAATAACTCAGATTCCAAAGTTAATGACTGTAAATGATCATAATCATCCTATTTAAGATGGATAAACATGTTTTTTGAGGATTTGTTCCAACGCACACACAGTATAGCCAAATGTCCAAAATGAACTCTTGCTGAGATAAGGCTGTTTCGTAATCTTTGCCATCCGAGCAGAATATAGTTGTTAGAAGCTTAGAGCGCCCTCTGGTGACATTTGATGGTAATGTTTACTCCTCAATTCATATTGACTGACATGAGCCAACACTTAGAAATATGTAAAATATTATATATTTTGATATAAAAGCTGCAGGATCAGCCAAACTATGAAAAAAGTGTGACTTTTTATTTAATTTCTAACATATGCGCTACTCACCTCAAGAGCTTCTGTCATGATGCAGCCCATAACGGCACACACACGCAGCGTGCCCTCCATGTCCAGTTTACGGAGGGAAGATTTCAGCTGGTCGATGGGAACCAGCCATGCTCCAATGGCTGGTGTGGCTGTGCTGAGCAGATTCAACTGCCTGAACACAATAAAGAAAAGGATATTCTTTTACTCTTGATCAACACACTGATTTTGCAGCATTATTCTCTGCTGCACCAGAGTGAGAATAAAGCTTAAAATTCAGAATGCAAATCCCAGTTTGATCGGTTTGTTGACCTGACAGAGTGACAGGGATAAACAACTGCAATGAGAGGATTTTTGTATATTCTACCTCTTACTTATCTTATTCCAACTTCTCTTTGGGACAAAGGAAGTTGTTTTTATTTCACAGTCACACTTTGTGTAATCACAAGACCACTTACATTAACTTCAAGCTTCACATGCTTCAATTTAGGAGCACAAGTTCACTTACATAGTTTTAGAGTTAATCATTCACTTACATTAATAGTTAAGTCCATTTTTTCCAAAGACTTTTCAGTAACATTGCTGCTGTACCTTGATATGGCCTGTGAAGGCGAGCGCACATTCGTGGGAGCAGCAAAACTGAACCAGATCTCTCTGATGGTCAACTTCATGCTGCTGGAGTCAGGTGGAGGAGGCATGAGAGGGAGGTCTTTCTTCAGGTCATCAGATTCGACTCCTTCGTCCTGCAGAAGCAGAATGGAACAGGATACAGTAGCTGCAACACATCCCTGACAAGCCAATAGCAAAACTAGAAACGCAGGTACCAGTGCCCCACTGGTTTCTGCAAGTTCTCATCATCATTTCTCTGCTTTGCTCAGGTACAATCTTCTGACTGACATTTTGAGCCTATGATAACACATCTAGAAACAGCCATCAAGTTTCTGCCTGGCTGCTGATGCAAGATGACCACCGTCCATTTCTGCTTTGCTCACTTCTGCCTTAAAAAAAAAAGCTATGCATGGCTGCTCAACAGCTGGCTTGACTTTCCTGTTTCACAAATATTTCATCATGCAATGGTCTATATAATCTGTAATGTTGTTGCTCACCTTTAAGGCAAACAAAGAAATATTTCTTTTTGCAAAAGGAATGATTTAAAAATCTTGAATACCTGAAATGTCAACACCATAGCAAGTTAAATTTAAGACCTTTTTTAGACCTTTTAAAACCTTTATTAATTAAATCTAAGACCAACATGACAAACATTCACATGATGCCAGATATTCAAAACCTTTTCTTTCAATTTAGCTTAGTTTATTTTCAAATCAGTTACTGAACAAGCATTAAAGAAGGGGCTCTGTTATGCTATTTTGCGTGAAACAACAAATGTCACATGGGGGATGCTACAAACATTTATTCACCACCTACAGTACTAACATTCGTAGCTATCCGAGCCCCTTAGCAAAATGGACAGAGGCTATTTTTGATTACACTGTTTTATTGAGTGTATTTTACATACCCCACGCTTTTCAGGAATGAATAAAAGTCAAAATTAAGACTTTCCCAAATCAAATTTAAGACCTTGAATGAAAAGCTGTCAATTTTTAAGACTTTTTAAAGTCTTAAATTTTAATTTCAGAATTTAAGACATTTTTAAGACTTTTTAAGACCCCGCATGAACCCTGTTAGCACAATCCTTGCCTTGAGCCTTGCAAAACTTAAAAAAAGAGGATTGAGAGCTCAACTCTGAAGCACTTAAATACCCAGGAGAATATAGAATAATCTGGTTCAAGCTCATTGCTGTACATACAGTACAAGAGTTTAGGGAGGTTTGCATTTTCAGACACTTTACACGTCTCTCACCTGGTCGTCCGAGTCCGAGTGCTCGTTGGCATCTGAAGCAGGACTGACGGCATCGTGTGGCAGGTTGTCATCAGAAACATCAGTGCTGTAACCACTTCCCGTCTGAGAGCCGGTTGAGCCATTAGACTTGGACATTCCAGTCTTCCCTCCAATATCCGAGCGACCCATCACACCAAACGCGTTGTAAAGAATGGCTCCTGACTGACGGCCCCCTGCAACACAGTGTGGAAAATATTCACCGCTCTGAATACAAACACCCTCGGCCCCTGTAGGCATGGCCGCTGCTCAAAGTGTCGGGATTCATTTACCTTTGACGGTGAGGTTCTCTATGCCACATTCGAACATGATCCAGCCCCATTTCTCAATAGATGTTGCCGAACGGCCCAAATCGCCTGAAACCTGGGCATCAGTTTCATCAACTAATGAAAACTCCTCCATGTCTTCCAGGCCAAACAGCACTTTGGACTTCTCAAAAGGGATAGCTGTGATAGCACATGTGCCGATATCTGCAGAGGGAGAGGGAGAAACGCAGCTGGTAGAAAGCACCACATAAAGCTTGTAGATTTTAGCATTTTTAACAGAATGAAGAAACATTTTTACTTGATATATTCATACACAAACTCTAAAATTGAAGTTGTAGATGAGTAAAAGTCTGGACTTTGACCTGTAGAGTCCAGGCCTCGCAGCTGGCTGTGGATTCGGTGGATATTTAGCCTTGCAGCAATCTCTTTGCCTTTCTCAATGCCAGCGTTGGAGCGCAACGAGCCTGAAGACTGAGGCTGCATCTTTGTGGCTGATGCATACTTCTCCAACATGACTGAGGGCCGGCCATGCTCTGTGGTGTTTGGAGTCTCTTCTACAATCCCCCTGAATAGGAAAGAAGAAAACTGCATATTGATGTCTAAACTTGCCTGTTTTCATATTTTAATTCTTATACATTATGTTCGATGTCTCACTAATGTTGTAAAATGGGCACGTCTTGGCAACTACTTTTAAGGTACAAAACATTGAAAATTTCTTTTAAATTGGACCAAAGATGACATCTCTCCTAAATCCCAAAACAGTGGTATTTATCCAACTCAGCCACAAACAAGGAGCTGCGAAGGCCTTACCTGTTCATTCTGAACTGTGTGGCAATCCTGTCAAAGCACAGCGCCACCAGAGACACATGTGTGACACATTTACTGGAGCAAGACGGTGACCCCTCCTCTACAGAGGCCTGCAGGAGGCAGAGGTTTACCTGTAGTAAAGACAAAAACAGACAATGAATCAATAATGAACAACGCTGAAAGAACGTGTTTAGGAAGATGAATATGAGGAATAAAATCCTGTTTCTGGGACCATCTGACTTGTGGCACATTTAATGTAACATCTAAACATTAAGCAGCTTGTTTAAAGGGTCTGAATGACTGATATGAGCTTCCTCATGTGGTCAGAGCTAAATCTGAGAGCACTGCTGGCCTCTCATTATTCAGGGTCACGGGTCTGACCTTGGGAATTGAGACATTGGCTTGAAGGCCCTTGATTTTCACATTATCCGGTTTGATGGACAGCTCTGTCTGTCCGTGGGAGATGTTGAGCGAGCCAGGGGTCGTGCCCTCAGTCTTAGACAGCTTGTGCTCCTGCTTGCCTGTTTGGCTCTGCAGATCCAAAACATTGAGACATACATCAGTGAATGGGCAATTAATTGAGCTTTAGTTCACTTTAAAAGTAAAGCTGATTTGAGTTAATCTTAAAAGCTTTGAATTAAAAACCATCTTATTTTGCCGTATGATGCTGTATTCTGTGAGGTTTTATACGTACAGACTCAGTGACTGTGGACTTGCTGATCTGATAGGCTTCATTAAGCACTTTGCCATGCAGGTCATCAAGAATGGCCGCTGGATGTCGGATACTGGCAAAGTGGACCATGGACTCAATGTACCTGAAACAGATCAAGCAAAAACAAACACTATATATTTTGTTCTGTCTAGATGATGTTAAGTTAAAAGTCTGATCTACTGTACAGACTTGGAAAAAAAACACACAGTAAAAGGGAAACCTGACCAGCTGCTTGTAGAGATTACTTTCTCAGGAATATCAGAGGAATGTGGAGGTTGAACTTTTCTCTTTGAAAAGATTTCTAGCTGAAGAACTTTTCTTGTTTAATAGAGGAAAAACTGGGAAAATGATGGCTGACATGCACAGGAATTATAGGACACACATGGGAGGAGAGAATGTGCTTTTTATGAAGAAAATTACAGTACATATCTACTTCTTCATACACTAAATATGTTGCGGAAGTTTAATAAACCTCGGGTTGGAAACTGAGAACTGACTATTTTTTCCAAAACATAAAAAATCATGCTCCTTTGAGCTTCCTTTATTGATGCTGGCGGGTTCCACCGATGTCGACTGATAAGCAATGTCATGCATGCAGAGCTCCCCCAACATATAATTCACACAAATTCAGAACTTGCTGCAGTCAGAGTGTGGCAAACTTGCTGTTTTTTGTAATCTATCCCCCACAGCATGAACCATGAGCCCCTCTCTCTCCCTCTAACTTGCTGCTTCGCCAAAACGTAGACGCACCTGCGAGGTGCTTGAACAGAATCATCTCTCCCTGGGGCATCATTGTAAACACAAGTGTAGCAGGTGTGACTTTTTCCCCTCAAAGGACACAGATTAACAGCCTCATAACGTTTTAAAATGTGATCTCATGGCCCGCTATTTAAGTTTTGATTTCAGAACTGCATTACAATGTGATAAAAGAAACAGAGTATTATGAATGAGAGCAGTTTTATTGGGAATTCAGCTGTTAATGTACTGTATATGCAAAGACAGGGAGAAGCAAACACAAAGGAGAATGCAGGTGTTGTTTACTTGACTACATTTGTGCAGCACTGCTACTGTGTACCCACCAGAGATCATCTATAAACGATGGTAAATACATCATACTATAAGAACATCAAGACCAACGAAGCATAAAAGAAAGAAACATCACATCATTTCTCTCATTGCAAATGTTGCCTGAGAGACTGTTGCTACAGCTAATGTTATTTGTCAAGCCACTGACAACTAAGCAATGAGAAAAAAATTTAACAAAACTGAGCGGTCACAAAATGTTTTAAAAACACGAATCCTTTCCAAACTGTACTACACCTGCATTTCCTACAGGTTAGGTCGCATATTCTTTTGCAATCTGGTGTCAAAATAAAATGTTTTCTGAGATGGTGGTACTGAAGTTTGGCAGATTTTCTCAGACATTCTCAACAACGGCTAGTTCAGCATCCACTTTGCATCCTGTCTCTTCTCTGAGCGCTCTCCAGCCAGTAAAAGTCACTCTGGTGTTGACGCTCGTCTTATCTTGTACTCTGTCCCTTTCTTTTTTCCCTTTTTCTTGCTTTCTAATGTCTAATGTCTTCATACATTTCTTTGCTGAAATAGCCACAGTGCATGTTAAAAACAGCCACTGTCTTGATATCCAGTTGCTAGCATGATGCAGTGCTACAAAGTGAAATGCTGCTCTAGAACAAAGGGTTGGGAATGGATTAAATAAATGAAATGTTGTTAATTTCAATTTGTCATCCTCGGGATGCTGTCAGACAATAATGGCTCCATGATTGCACATAATAAACATCACTGTGCTATTAAAATGAGTCAAAAACACAGTTTTACAGTAAGAAAGACACAAAGTGCTACTTTGAAATGGATAATTTAAAGTTGATATTCTGTTTTAGCTATTTAGAAATTCATATCAATATGCAGTTGACAAAGACACGACATTCAATCAGTTTTCAAGTTTAGAGGAGGCTTCTGTGGGAATGTTTCATCAGAAAACTAAATCGAGACTCAACAGGAGAGTTTATAAAGAAGCACTGATACTTGGAGTGATCTCAATAAACTCCTTTCAATCTCCATCTCTTATAAAAAATTAAATGACTTGCATAAAAATTATCTTTGACCTCCTGAACTGGGTCATAACTTGGATGTTTGCCATTTTTCAGCCTTTTTATTTTCTACTGTACGTTCCAAAGAGCACAAGCCACAATTATTTAATAAAATTTACAACCAAATGCTGATGGTCACTGACCAATTTAACATTCTCCCCACAAGACCGCCAACAATGAGATCAGACCCCGAAGCAGCGTCAGCAGAATTTTACATCTGAGATGCTTTGTGCATAGGGATTAAACTGGCTTTAGTTCAAATCTTAGCCTTGGGCAAAAAACAACCTTAAACTATGAAAGTGCAGTGTGAGAAACGCAAAAGGAGATGTGGACAAAACAGTCAGGACACATAATACACTCGAAGAGACGGGATTCTACCTGTCCAGGGATTCAGCCACAAGAGGTGTGAGCACCACATTGATTGCTCCTTTAACCTCCACAATGGCAGTGGTTCTGGTCTGGGCCAAAGGCTGCTCCAGAGTCCAATCATCTGTCGTCGTGTCCTCATCTGTATTCTCCATGGCCCTCTTATCCAAGGGAGTATAAGGTGTGCTGTGGAGGAGAGACAAGACAATCGCATCAAAAACCCAGGAGAGTCTGCTTCTCTGAAGACAGTGTAAGGCCCACTGTTGGGAAATCACTTTTTGCCACCCCAAAAACAAACTTGAACAATGTTTTTATTTAGAACATATTTACAGTACATAGTAAGTAGCTCCTATTCTTTAGTCTTGCAAATGCCATTGGATGGTTAATGTGCAAAAAGTAGGAATGTTTGATACTGGCTTTTTCACCAATATCCGATATTGTCCAATATCCGATACCAATATATGCAGACAACTGTGAGGATGTATTTCACATATTTTGAGAGAAACAACTATATTCTGTTCCAAAAGCAAAGATACCAGAAATAGCCTCAACTCAGCCAGATGAGTTCATTTTGGACATCTGGCTGCCAGATATCAGATACTAGCAGGTATTAGCCAACATGTGGCTAATTATAATGTTTCTGACAACTTGGTAACTTAACCATCAACTTAAACCAGACATATTTTAAGCAGCTTCAAAGCAAGTCAGTCTGTAACAGCAGCAGCTGCACCGCAGTCACATGACTGTAAAAGGAATCCTGGGGAAGTTCTTCCAGAATAACGGGAACTTTTCAACATGCTGGACCGGTGCTAATGGAACAAGATTTCGTGAGAATTTGTAATGGAACGAGATCTCGCGAGATTCAGTTAGGAAAAAAAAAATCCCATTACTGATATTTTACAATATCACATTTTAATGCTGATATCGGCCAATAATATCGGACCTCCCTAGTAAATAGGTATATGGCAATCAGCCATGAGGGTGTTTCAAGCCCTTTCAATGGTAGTATTTGAAACTGTGGCGAAAATGTTATCAGTTTAAAAAAAACAAAAAAAAAAACACCAAACTGTGTCATTATCTTGTTGAAATATCTAAAGCCAGATTCTGGTTGTGTAGGATGGTTATAGCATGGATGCAGGGACAGATGTGGGGGGGGGTTGTGTGTACGGTACAATCTCCTGGAAAGTAAGTGGTCTTGGGGTTCCTTCTGGTATGCATGCATATTACAAGATGGCTACTCCTTTTAAGGGGAAATTCAGCGTTATACAGCGGTATATGCAAACCTCACCCAAGAGACTTGTGGGTGAGAATTGAAATCTTGGTTTTATGTTGGCCATGAATATTAGATTCAGAAAAATATGACAACTGTGTGATAATTATCTATGATATTTACAATTATAGTGCTTGGTAAGCTTTCCACACTTCAAATAAACCCTTAGTCCTTTTGTATATTTGTTCTGACGGTGTGAATGCAAATATAGAAATTCTGCTCTTCCAAGGCCAATGTTACAATGTTCCAGCATTTCTGTAAAACCTTAGTTTTTCCCTACCTTTTGGTTTTACAGAGTTAAATATTTATCTCCTTAATCACATAAAATGATTTGTGTGGCTTTAATACCTGTTGTTTTCTCCCATCAGCTGCACTCCTCTATCTAGAAGAGAGCTGGCCGAGAGTCCCTGCTTTATCACCTGCAACGCAGAAGTAAATTTGGTTGGTGGATCAATGAGTACATATAATTAACCTCTTACATTATTATAGTCCATATTAATCTAAGAGTTACATGACAAGTGAGCTTTAAACCTTTCTACATGCAAAACATTACTGTAAAGTTGAAGTCAAACACCTTGAAGCTGGGGACGGAGAGCTGGTCGAACGAGGCGGAGCTCTCCTCACTGGTAGGCGTGTCCAGATCAAGAGGCCGATGCAAAGAAGACTTAGAGGTCCGTTTATTGGTTGGCTGCTTGACAGACCAATTTGAGACCTAGAAGAGGTGATGCAGAAAGGTGAAGAAGTGAAAAATATACAAGACAAAACAGACTTCAGAAGTTACCAGTAGAAAAGTGGTCCAAGATTAGAGCAGGTACCTGATAATGGGCCAGGTAGTTCTGGTAGCACGCCATAACGTGGGGCTGCCGGGTTACAGGACCCGGTTCCGCTGTCTTCTCAGCCTCCACCGAGCTCTCCTCCTCCATGGCCAGAGCTGAGACAAAGGATGCCTGGGATGTGTGGCTGGGCAAAGGATGTGGCGGCAGTGGGGGGAGTGTTGGGGGTGGCGGCAGAGGACGGGGCTCTGTGATCAGCTCCCCATTAAGGACGTAGGTAAGCGGACCTTCAACACTGTGGTAGATGGAACTTCGACTGTATTTAAGAAAATTAAAAAAAGGCATCAAATAAATTATTTTACATTAAGAACAAATATCGTAAAACCATGCATTTTGAGGAGAGAGAAGTAGTCATGTGTGTCATTTTTGCAACAATTCTCAATACAGTCCCCATGTTTTGCTCTGTCTTTTAATTTAGCAGTGATGCACAAGGTTGAAGATGTCATTTGTACAACAAAACATGTTACAATAATGATGCTGATGACATTCAAATTGACAGAACCATCTCACCAGGACACTATAGTCAAATTTAAAGAGTAAATGTGCCGGAATGTTCTTCAAATAGATGAAAATAAAAAAAAAAAAAAGAAAAGTTTTGGAGCCAAGAAAGAGAGATTAAAAGTCAGCACTCAACTTCAAACATGGCTATTAAAAACCAAGACCCAGTCAGAAATCTGAAAGTATTCCCTTATTTTAATGTCTAATTTGCACCTTGCTGTAACTCTTTTAATGTTTTATTTAAAGCACTTTGAGCTGAATGTACATAAACAGTGTTATTCAACTAAATTTTCCGGCCTGTCATTTTATCCTCCCAGCATCAGCCTCATGTTTGCCATATGAAACTTCTTAATCAGACCAAAATGATTATTTGTTTTGGTTCAGGCCGCATCAATAAAAGAGCATGCTAAAATCAATGCAAAAACAATTTATGACAACAGAAAAATGACGAGGTAGCTGTACATCGAGAGTGAAATCCAATTTGCCAAACATTCCAGCGGTAAGTGGCAACCCGCAGATCAAACATCTCATTTGCTTCAACCCATCTACATCATGTCCGCGCATGCATGTATGACCCAATCAAAGAAACAAATGAAAGCTGTAATGTGTTTAGCCTCAGAGAAACTTATTTCTGACAATGAAATTCGTGATTTGTCGAGCATGGTGTTCCATTTTACAACCACCGATGCAGCTGTTCAGCTCCTATTATTTTCTTTCCTCCTGTGTTGAAGACCTGTTTGAAATGTTTCTGCTGTATTTGCTTCAACCTCCAGTTGAATCTGAAGTCAACACAAACTATTTATTCTCTATTTAAAAGTCTTTTGACTGCAGTAAAATTGTAAAATTGGGATTTAAAAATTGATGACAGCAATTTCTGCGCTCATCACAATCTTAACACATAAATAATTCATTCTTCAGAATGGCTCCTTAATATTATTTCTAAGGGGTATCACTTTGGGAAATCTGGCAAGGTCAGAATTTGACAGATCATTAATTTTGCTCGACAGATCATTAATTCATCTGCGCTTACAGATGAAAAATAAGAAGACTCTTTTGATGTTGCTGTGGGCTGTCTTGAATCTACTATCACCTCAATCTCATCTCAGTCTTGTACTTGGCCATCCACTCAGTCTCCTCTCAGAACTTCAAACACTTTCAGAACTTTTCTAAACTTCGCTGAAGCAAAAATATCCCATGGTCTATTTTCTGAAATATCTGACCTGTAGTTCTCCATGTGATAGGGAGGCTGTTGCGGCTGCTGCATCTGCTGCCTCCTCTTCTTCTTGCGGCCGGGGTACGTCCCCGGACCCTCGTCTGCACTGCTGATCGGCTCAAAGTCTTCGGCGGCAGAGAAGTAAGCCTCGCTGTCGGCCACCGACATGCTGGAGTCGGCCGAGCGGTACTGATGGAAAGTGTTCGAGTCCGCCGAAGGGGTGAAGGGAAAGGAGCCGTAGCTTCTCCGCTGGCGAGGAGAATCCAGGACGTTCTCGTCGCTGCGGGAAACCTCGCTGCTGAACTGCACGCCTCCAGTGAGAACCGGAGGAGGTTTGTCAGTGAAAACTGCGGCCGACAGGCTCTTGGTGCTGCCCAGCCGACCGGAGTGGACAGATGACTGGCGTTTAAGAGGGGAGCAGAGGGGTGAGCGCACTGAGGAGCGATCCTGGGAGCTGTTGGGTGAGACTGGAGACACCTCAGGGACCTCCCCCAGGGTGCTACAAAGTGAAATAAAAGCAAATGCAACATTTAGAAATCACTGTAGGATAAGTGGACATGTAATTTATGAGATTACCATCAATGAAAAAGTACAACCAGTCTGAAAATCCTGCTTATAATCTAGTCATTTATAATGATGCTGCTCATTACTCACTCAGCAGGGCTTTTTCCATTCATAGGGAGGATGCGTTCCTCATGGCTTGGTGAGGGGGAATCTCTCTCTCCAGCCAGCAGGGGCAAAGCTGCACTGGATGAGCTGTTTTCTTCGGAGGAAGAGGCAGAGCTGTGGGAGCGCTGGGGCACCTGGAGGCTGAGGTGCTGCTGACCACGCCGCTCAGGCAGCTCGGGGGGCAAACAGGGAGAATGTGTCTCCGTCTTCAGTCCTACGACTCTCCCTGAGGTCACATGGATGCAACAGACAGGCCTGATTTTAGTGTTTTCTACATATTATCAGCTCTTACATAAATAAATATAATCAATTCAGCAGATAAAGCTTTGATAAAATACTCAGGATCCTTAATATCTTAAACGTGAATAAACAGGGCTCCTGCAAAGATGATTGCTACAAATGTCCTTGAGGCTTGTGTTCTTTTATGGGATTATGGATGTGTAACTGCCCTGCTGCTGCACTTAACAAAATTGACCAAAAACTTCTTAAAGGGGAAGTTTGGTTTTTTCAACCTGGACCTATTTTCTAGCATGAAATATGTTCATTTACTCACCCCGACGAGGTTGAATTCCTTCAGGAAATATTCAGATCCACTTGAGATCAGCGTATGTCCAATATAATCTAAGTGATGCGGGCAACGTCGCGCATTTACTTGCTATGGTGTCGCATAATGGTGACATCATCAAAGCCGCCACAGTAAAAATGTCTGTAAATAAGGACAGATCACCACAAAAAAGCCACTTACGAGCAGTTTCGAACTCACAGGGGGGTCCGACTAGTGTTTTGTAAGAAAAACATTGGTGAAATGAAGGAGTTTGTGGCAGATAATGCCTTATTTAGAGGCTGCGCGAGGTTGCCCGCATCACTTAGGCTATATTGGACATGTGCTGATCTCGAGTGGCTCTAAATATCTCCCGAAAGAATTCAAGTTACACCAAAACTATCTGAGTGCATAAATCAATGTATTTCATGCTAGAAAACAGGTCTATGTTGAAAAAAAAAAAAAAAAAAAAAACAACCTTCCCCCTTTAATTCTCCTTATTTATGAGGTTTGAGGTAGTTTTCATGCATTACATCAAAAAAATCTGCAAATCCGAATTTCTTTTAGATCCATTTCTTCTTTTCAGCTGTTTAAATCTTCTCTGTTTTCTCATTTTCATTCACCATGTTTTTAAATTATAAATTAACTTTTATGTTTCAATTGTTAATTTCTGGTATTTTTTTTCTCATCATTACAGTTAAAAATATTATTATTATTATTATTATTATTATTATTATTAATAATATCATCATTATTATTATTATTATTATTATTATTATTATTATTATTATTATTATCATCATTATTATTATTATATACCTTGACAATTAGTTATGAGGGTGAGCAAGTGTTGTTTCAAGTTGTTTTATTTATTTATAGTGTTGTATGTTTATATGTATAGGTCATCTTGTGTTGTGTTTAAATTTGTTTTGTGTATCTTCGTTTTTCTGGACCCCCTTGAAAACGAGACGCTGCATCTCAAGGGGCTATCCATTCAGTAAATTTAAAATATTTTTAAAAATGGCTTTATTGCATTGGGAGGAGCACGCTTTAGGGGGTCTGTCCTGTTACATCAATCATATTTTATGATGTTTGTGACAGATTTCAAGCTTTACCATTGGAACAATTGTGATTGGGAAACACTTTTTTTATAATCCTATATTTGTTGTTTAATTAGTGAATTTCAACATTGTAGATTCTTTATTTGGTCCATCATCCATTAAAAAAAAACCTCCATGGGAGAATATATTCTACGATAACTGGTGAGAATTAAAGAAAATCTATGCAAATCCATACCATCCACTTTTGGAGTTTCCTTTGTAATGATCCACTCCCCAGGCTGCAGCAATGATTGGCCGTAGCACATGTCTGACTCAGTGCTGGAGGAGGAGAATGCAGTTGAGGAGGAGGGTGTCAGCTCCTCCAGCTTGAAGAAGTCCAGGCCCATGTTGGTACCCCCAAAGAACCTGCAGCCTCCCAGGCAGCCACAGCGGTTCCTGCTTCGCTTGTTGCGAATGCTGGCATCCTCAGGCCACAGGAACCAAAGTCTGTGAAGAGGAGGGAATGAACATGAGTTTGAGCAGCGGAGTTGTGGCAAAAGAAGACACTATAGGTCCAGGAGCATTGTGTGTTACAGACAAAAAGGCTGTCAAACCGTTGGAACCGACGTTCCATTAGCGTCGGTCCAGCATGTAGAAAAGTTCAGTTCGACACTGAACAAGACACTAGCCATAAATAAAAAAATTGCACCTCCTCTTTCATCTCGGATCAAATTACAGCAATACGAAGCATAATTTCCATTTGCAATCAGTGGTTATTATTTTGTACAATGAGCAAGATGACTGCAAATGCCAGAAAAAGAATCACCTCAATTCGCTTTACATATATATGGCACATTATGGGATGAAGACACTGTTGACTGCATCAGTGACTCATTCTCCAGACGTGCTTGTGATTCAAATGGTGAGTCAGCTCGTCTCTGAAGACAAGTTTTTGCATCTACATTTCTCTGAAATGTGTTTTGACCATCACCAGTCTCCCTTATTTCAACTCAGTTGAGCTACAATTTACTCAAATACAGAGATATCATTGAAAATTGTAGCAATCAGTGGCCCAAACAAACATTACAACACTAAAAAGCTGTTTTAAAAGATGTTGGTGTTTTTTTTACCTTTTGGTCTGAGCATCATGCAGTTCCAAAAAATGTCTCTGGACTTCACATTTGGCTGGGTGGTCGGCAGCCAGGGCAATATCTGCAGTGATGAGGTTCAGGTTGACTGAACCCGCCTCCAGCCAGACAGAACGCCTCAGCAAAGGGGGCTGACCGAGACCCAGCGGCTGACCCGGACCTTGACCTTGCCCGGCCAACAGCAGCTTGGCCGCCTCGTGTTGCTGCTGTTCAATGTACTGACGGATGTTCACGTCCTGCACCACAGCGCTGATGCCCTCTCCCACTGCCTGGTTGTGCAGGTTACAGTTGGCTACACGGACAATACCCGTCTGCAGAGGGGGAGAAAAATCATGAAAAATAAATCATCTGCACCAATAAGCCAAACTTTTTTAAATAACTAGGGGTACGACTTTCAAGCGCCAATTACGATTAATTAATTACGAAAAAAAATAATGTGTTAAAAATTTTAACCCATTTAATCACAGCTTGCATTAAAAGCAAAGCAGAACGTGGAACCTTTGTCGTGGCCAATGCTCCATCACTTTGTTGCTTTTCCTGAGATAGCTTTTTTGTAAAGATGTCTGATATTATCCGCTGATATTGGCATAAAAGCATGTTGTCAAAAAATATCGGTTATCATTTTTTTAGACAGATATTTACCTAACGAAATCTCGCAATAATGGAACAAGATTTCGCAAAATTTTGTTCCATCAGTACAGCTACGGCCAATATTTTTACTAGCAAAGTCTCGCGAGATCTTGTTCCATTAGCGTCGGTCCAGCATGTAGAAAAGTCCCTGTTATTCTGGATGAACTTCATATCCCAGCATTCCTTTCAGAGTCATGTGACTATGGTGCATTTGCTGCTGCTACAGACTAACTTGTTTTGAAGTTGCTTATAAAATGTCTATTTTAAGTTGTTGGTTAAGTTACCAAGTTGTCAGAAACATTATAATTAGCCACATGTTGGCTAATACCTGCTAGTATCTGATATATGGCAGCTAAATGTCCAAAATGAACCCCTCTGGCTGAGTTAAGGCTATTTTGGGATCTTTGCTCTCGGAGCAGGATATAGTTGTATATCTCAGAATATGAGATATACCTCAAAGTTGTCTGTATAGATCGGTATTGGTTGATATCGGATACCGGAAATTAAGAGTTGGAAAATACAGGATATTGGTAAAAAAGCCAATATCAAACATCCCTACTTTTTTGTATAAAGCAGCAAACAAAAAGTCTAGCGAGATTTTGTGGTGTTATTGGAGACTTTTAGAGACAGACATGAAAGAAGTATGTGTCGTCCATTTCCTTCTGTTCGCTGCGGGCGCTACCGCAGGCCCCTCCCCCCTCTCAAACACACACTGAAGGCTGCAGGAAGCATCCGCTGCACAGTAGATATCTCTGCTCCATGAACCAGAAAATAAAACTCAAAGCTCCCTCTGATTGTCAGATATTAATGCTTCCTAATGAAAAGTGTGGACAGAAACATTTTAAAAAGTACTGTAACATGTTGTAGACTCTTAATTAGAAAACAGCCAGTTTAATAGTTAAAGTACTTAAAATGGTTTGCTTTAACTTTAGGTCCATTCAGTTTTGGCCAAGGATCATCTTTAATTTCTTTTTCTACTTTTTTTTTTTCTTAATTGAAATACAATTAATTTACAAAGCATTTGGTCCGACAACAATAAAGCTGGAGTTTACAATATTAATGTCTGTGTCTACTATTTGATTCAGTTGGCTCCGAAAATCTATTTAAATAAAGAAAATGTTACTTTTTGGGGCAATTTCTGTGATGCAATTAATCAAGATTAATTAATTGCAAAGCCTCTAATTAATTAGATTTTTTTTAATCAATTCCCACCCCTATAAATAACATATCCTTTCTTCACATTTCACAAACGCATGGTGCTTAAATTACCTTGATATTGGCAGCACAGCCATGTTCCACGATGAAGAGGTCAACCCCATCCATGGCCAGCCGTGTCATGGTGTACTTCAGCTCCTCTGATGTGCGACAGTGACCTGGCAGGCAGCTCAGCTGAAAGACAAGTACTGTTAAAAACTTTTCAACGATGCTCTGAGGGCAAATCTTGTTTAGTCTGAGACTTTGCTTTATGTGCTGTTGCAGCGCCCATGGCCACAGCTGCTCAGCTGTCAGACACTAATGAGGGCTCTCAGGTAGAGCTTTTTAAAACATCCTTGTTAGTTTTCACCTACGAGGCAGACGTCCTACGAAAAAAACTTGTTTCTCTAAAGATCAATGAATATTTCATTGTAGTGTGTATGTCGGCTTTGTATGGCTGCTGTATGTGTAGAAATACATGTGTTTAAGACTGTTCTTTTTCTCAAACTGTGAAAATAGTGTCCTCTCCGAGTCCTACTTCATTAGAGCAGTGTTGTCAGTGGTTTCTGTGTGGTATCTGATCTCGGCTCAACATTTCATTCCACACAGGACAGATCTAACCAAAATTCAAATCCCTCAAAAATAGCCTCCGGCCATAATGATCTAATTTAGCAGCTTCCAGAGCGAGATGCAGACCCATAGCCGCCAACTAGTTCAAACCAAAGCCAGACGGCTACATCAGAGAAAGGCAAAGTGAGTGAAGAATTGCGGCGTTTCATGGTTTAATGCCAGACTGTACCTTGGCATCACAGATGCGACGATCGACGCCATGCTGGCAGATGACAGAAGGTTTGGGTTGGTCAAGCTGGAACTCTCGAGAAACAACGTGGAAAAGGAAAGTCTCGCCCCATTCGATCATGCTGGCCACCTTATAGATACAAACACAGTTTCATTAACATGGTCAGTAAAATAATGGACAGAATAATAAATATAGCAAACGAAAATATGATAAATTCACCAGGTTATCTGTCAGTCGACCTTAAGATCTGTAAGGTAATCATGATCTTAACTAGCTCAGATTTAAAAAAAAAAAAAAAGAAGACACCCACAAACCTGAGGTAGAGTGACCCTGCCGGTGAGCCCCCCAGCCTGCATGTCAATGAGCCAGGCGTACTCCAGCGTGTCGCTACCTAAAGGAAGGCCCTGAGCGGAGAACATGGCGTGCGCCCTCATCTGAAGGCCAGACAGACTCAGATGTCCGTCCCTCAGCACTCCATCAGCCGTGGGACGCTGAAGGTGAAAGCACAGATTAGCTCAAACTTATTTTCAGATCACAAACCTCACATGAAGAAAATGTGATCCTCATAAAGAAATGTCCTAAAACACAAGCTGTGAGCTCTCTCGCTAACATCTTGTCCAACTGGAGGAAGGAGATGGAGAAAACACACATTCTCTGTCTGGGATTTGAAAAGTTATTCTCTCAAATAAAATCTCATCATTAAAAATAAAAATAAAAAAAATCTTTGTTTTGCTCATTTAAAAATGTGGCTGCTGCAAGCATTTTTCTTATTACACAAAACTTGCTGGAGTTTTTATTTAGGGCGTTTTCTAAGAACTGAAGCATCATTCCATCATTCAGATTAAAGAATAGTTTGTGCATTTGTTGTCGAGTCTGATGATGTACTCAACGCAGCATGTATTATGCATCATTTCAGTCTTTACCAGTGTAGTACATGCATCAACATCTCTTCTTGGTTGTTATCGTTTTCATAAATATGAGAAATAAAAATAGACATATTTTGATATAAAAAAAGAGAAAAATGAACTTAATCTAAGTAATTCCTGAGTAGTTTGGTGGTAAAGTGAGCCTCATCAGGCAGCTGTGTAGCTGTGTATACTACCTGGTAGTTGTCACTAATGAAGATGTGAATGGGAGACAAGAGCATCTGAAGCTTGGTTTCCTTGTAACCCTTTTTCATCTCGAAGCACAGCCGCTCCAAGAAGCCAGACGGACCCTCAGGACCTTCACTGCTGCAGTGCTGGAGGCCACAGAAAAAGAGTTAGTTACTGTAGTAACAAATCCCTGGAAGAAATGAAAGACCACTGCAAAAATATCTGCTTCTCAAGTTTTAAAACCTGCAAGAACTGGTGAACTGAACAGCTTTGCCTCATTTTTGTGAAGTACTGACAGTATTTCTCTTATTTTTCAAATAAAAGTGTTGTTCATTAGAGCAAAACTTTGTGTATTCATTCATTTATTTTCTAAAGTTTGTCCTGTCCAACATCATGACAGCAGAAAGATGATCTGGCAGCCGTGTTGTACTGAACAAATTAACTTTTTACAATCCAGTTATCTGCTTTTAGCATTTTTTTTTTTTTTTACCCATCTTCTATTTTTCTTTCTTTTTATACCAAACTAATTTACAGGAAATAAGTCTTACGATCGGCAGACGGCCGTGGACTTTGTAGAGGTTGATGAGCACTGTGATATCCCAGGGTCGCAGGTCTAAGGGATGGATGTTTGAGCTCTCTTTCTGTTCACCATCTTCCATCCCCAGAGGAGACCAGCCGAGACCTGAGGACGTTGATGTGGACAATACCGGGCTGGACACCGCCTCTTCAAAGTCTGTGTACATGTCATCCTCACCAAAATAATTTTCCTGTTGAACCAGAGGGGAAGGGGGTTGAGGAAAAATCTTTGGTAGGCTGGAAACTTTTGAATATTCATACAGAAAGATTAAAAGGATTTCCAAACCTTGATGGAGATCAGGGCTCGGAGCAAAGGCCCGTAGAGCAGGATTTGAGAATCAGGGGACATTTCCATCTCCACATGAAGTCTGTCGGGGGGCAGCTCTGAGGGGTCAGTGGAAGCCCGGCTGTTGGCAGGTGCAGCAGACGTGGAGGTGTAGCGTGGTGGGGCGTTGTGGGGCGCCGAGGCGTGCTCTGGGGGTCGTAAAGCTGACAGCATGGACTCCTCCATCTCAGACACTGCCGAGTTAGCAAACAGGGGTCAGATGACAAAGCAATGAGCTTCATTTTCTTTCAGGGGATTTATAGTTTACATAAGGAATAAAATGATGCGCTCACATGACTGTTTGAGTTGCTCATCAGCCTTCTGGGGATAAATGGGATGCCAGGTGTAGTCGATGATAAGCAAGAAGTTTGGCACGCTCCAGCAATCCACCCAGCCAGCTCTGATGTAAGGATGAGGCAGACGCACACTCAGCACACAGTCATAATGGTGGATCATAATTTCAAGTAGGTTTTCCACCTCATCATTTGCTTTATGGGCCGTTCAAATGGAGGACATTCAGTAGAGCCAACACACAGCGAATAGGTCACACCTAATTTCTCTGCAGCACAGAGCGCGCTGGTCCACCAGGTATTCGATCCTAACCTCCCAGGAGGTACAGTAAGAGGGTCTCTAATCATAATACATCACGATTCTCTGGCTCGGGGCTTTATACATAATGAATAATGTGAATGTTGAGTCATAATGCTCTGCATTTACAATGAATTCCTTTCAATTTTAGCTGATCCTCACAGGGGTGCTGATACTGCAGGAATAAGATTAAGATGATATTAAGAGAGAGCTGGATAAAACTAACAAATATTTCAGTGAATATTCCCACCTTTTTCTGCTTTCTCTTCTACTCTGAATTCACAGCACAAACCATTTCTCTCAAAGTCTTTAATTGCAAATATACAACTACATTTTGAGATTAATCAACCATCAAATAATCACCATGAGAACATTCTGAACTGAAGCAAAATGAAGAAAAGCCTCATAAAAGGGAAAGCTGTCATTTTTCAAGGCAAAGGCATACCACTCATTTAAAATTAATAGTGACATTGAATGGAAAAAAGACAAGTAAAATGCTAATTGCAATTATTAGTGTGGCAATTAATCATCATCACAGATCTTGATTGCAACAACTTTAATCAAAATCATTAAGAACTGGTGAGACGTTATCAGACTAATCTCATGGGAAAAAGGTCACCATAATCTGTTAGGTTGTTAAGTGAAAGGGAAGAAATACAGCCCCTGTTGTTAGAAAATGCTCTTTTCTTCAACTACGGATGCAATTTGAGTTTTAATTCATTCTTACAATTAAAAAAAAGATGGAAAAAAAAGGCTCAGAGAATCTTTCTCAGGCAAAAGCTGGTAAGGTTGAACAATAAAACTGTATGTTTTATGGTAAAGGGAGGGGAAAAAAAGGGGGGGGGGGGGAGAAAAAGAAGGGAAGGGGAGAGAAAAAAAAGGGGAGGGGAAAAAAGGGGAAAAAGGGGAAGAGAAAGGAGGGGAGGGGAAAAAGAAAAGAAAAAAAAAAAAAAAAAAAAAAAAAAAAAAAAGGGAAAAAAAAAAGAAAAAAAAAAGTTAATATATGACTACAAGGTAGCTGCAGAATGGTTCCCAATTCACAAATAAAGACTGCATGATGGTTCAGTAATGTGAATAGAATAATCGAGTGGTTTCTAACAAGATCCTTGTACCAGCTTCAAGTCACATATAACATGCACCATATTGCCAAAGGTATTTTCTCACCCATCCAAATTATGAGAATCAAGTTTTCCAATCACTTCCATGGCCACATGTGTATAAAATGAAGCAGCTCAGCATGCAGACTGTTTCTACAAACATTTGTGTAAGAATAGGTCGCTCTCAGAAGCTCAGTGAATTCCAGCGTAGAACTGTGATAGGATGCCACCTCTGCAACAAATCCAGTTGCAAAATTTCCTCGCTCCTAAATATTCTGGTCAACTGTCAGCTGTATTATAAGAAAATGGAAGTGTTTGGGAACAACAGCAACTGAGCCACAAAGTGGTAGACCAGGTAAACTGATGGAGGGGGGTCAGCGGATGCTGAAGCCTATAGTGTGAAGAGGTTGCCAACTTCCTGCAGTCAATCACTAACGACCTCCAAACTTCATGTGGCCTTCAGATCAGCTCAAGAATAGTGCACAGTGAGTGTCATGGAACGGGTTTCCATGGTGATCAGCTGCATCCAAGCCATACATCACCAAATGCAATCCAAAGCGTGGGATGCAGTTGTGTAAAGCAGCCGCCACTGGACTGCAGAGCAGTGGAGGCGTTCTTTGGAGTGATGAATTGTGCTTCTTCATCTGGCAATCTGATGGATGAGTCTGGGTTTAGCGGTTGCCAGGACAACGGTACTTGTCTGACTGCATTATGCCAAGTGTAAAGTTTGGTGGAGGGGGGATTATGGTGTGGGGTTGTTTTTCAGGAGCTGGGCCTGGCCCCTTAGTTTCAGTGAAAGGAACTCTGAATGCTTCAGCATACCAAGACATTTTGGACAATCCCATGCTCCCAACTTTGTGGGAACAGTTTGGAGCTGGCCTCTTCCTCTTCCAACATGACTGTGCACCAGTGCACAAAGCAGGTACATAAAGACATGGATGGCAGAGTCTGGTGTGGATTAACTTGACCGGCCTGAAGAGTCCTGACCTCAACCTGATAAAACACCTTTGGGATGAATTAGAGCAGAGACTGAGAGCCAGGCCTTCTCATCCATCAATGTGTGACCTCACAAATGCGCTTCTGGAAGAATGGTCAAAAATTCCCCAAAACACATTTGTAAACCTTGTGGACAGCCTTCCCAGAAGAGTTGAAGCTGTTCTAGCTGCAAAGGGTGGACTAACGTCATATCAAACCCTATGGATTAGGAGTGGAATGTCACTTAAGCTACTGTGTGAGTCAAGGCAGGTGAGTTTTTTTTTTTTTTTTTTAAAGAGTAGAAAATAAGAATTATTTCTCTTGATTTATCAAGACTCCAAAAAAAGAGCATTCTTACTGAACTTATTTCAAGATCTTATGTGCTATAATAAAGTCTCCCGTCTAAACTTGAGCAGATTTTCACACTTTGGCGCCCCCTAATGGCGGCTAACTCAGCAGAATTCCTGCATCTTGTCTCTTCTCTGAGCTCTCTCCAGTCATTCCTACTGTTTTGCATGTCTTGCATTTAATTGCTCAATCAGTCAGTACACGCTAGAAAACAGACAATGTGTTGATGTCCAGTTGCTAGTGTGTGGCACAGTACTGTAAAGCAAAATGCAGCTGTAACACGTTACCCGAGCTGGAAAAACTAATTGGAAATGTGCGATTTCTCCACCTCAAGTTGCTGCAGAAGTTGTGTAGTTATGCCTAAAATTTTACTGGGCACTTTTTAGTGTGAGCTCATTAAATACAAGATCTATATGTAAAAAAAAGTATATAAAACATCTTTTTAAGCCAGAATTCATCCCAAAGAAGTGGCATTTGATGAAAACAAAACCTTTACAGTTGCTGTGGCAGCCTACACAACAGGGAAAGTTATACAGGAGTTAGGGGGCTGAATAAATAGCAAATCTCTGAACTGTCATGTTGTCTGTTGATCAGATAAAAGTAGAAAAAGATCTTAGTTTTGCAACAGAACAATCATCCAAAGCAGGCCTCAAAATATGCCATTAAAATGGAAACTTGAAAAAATACAACCTGAAGTTTCTGGAGCAGCTCTAATCATTGCAAAATCTGTGCATACATCTTAAACATGTGGGTGGTGAAGTGTTCTGCTGCAAATAGTGAGTCGAAATGTCAACACAAGAAAAGGAAAAACTGGTGGAAGAAATGGTGAAATTACTGCCAAAAGATAACTGAACATTTAAAAATACTTCAGCAATTTAACAATACCTGCTTATGTATTAAACACACTAAAACTAGTATATCATATCTCACTTAAAGCCAACAGAGGCAGCAAACTGAGGGTTCGTTTAGTCGAAACAGCCACTGGCTCCCTTGGCGACGCTTCTTTTCTACTTCAGCGATGTGTGTGTGCCATAACCATGAGTCATCCTCTTTCCGAACACACTCACAAATTTGCCCACAACAAGAGAGAAATAGCTTGAAGGTTTATCTCACTCTGCGTGGGTGATTTTCCTCCAACGGGACTTGGGTTTTGGAGGTGGAACTCCGTGACTCTCCCCTGAAATGAACATGTCAGGGGGCAGCTTGACGTTCTGGTAGTCTTTGGCCAGGGTGAGGAGGGGGTAGCGGCTCGGGTGGCACTCTGGCAGCGACAGTCTCATGTCTGTATCTTCTGCCTGAGGAGGAAGAAAATCATAAACACCAGCGAACCCACGCAAATTCATAGATGGTGTCAAAGTGTTAACAGTTGTGGGTGCACAGCAAATACAGCTGAATCTGAACGAATCTAAAAAAGGGTGTTAAAGCAGTCTGAAAAATTCAGTGAGAGCAGTCACACCTCTGCAGCTGTATCTCATAAACAGGAAAAACTAATTAAAAATCAACACTTCTTCTATTTTTAGAACAAAAGAAAATCCACTCGGTCTTACCCTCAGGCTGAAGCGGGTATGGCAGGTGGTTGGAACAAACTCATTGAAAGGCAAAGTGAAGTCGATATTGAGCGTCTCGCCACAGGCTGCCAGGTACACTATAGGCAATCAATAATGCAATTGATTAGTCTGTCTGTTTGTGGATAAAGTAGTGTACATACACTGTACAATATATCACTTCATAGAATTAAAGTATCCTGTCACGGACACTAGCTTTCAGAGTTAAAGAGGCATTAAAGTATTGATCAATTTCATGGCAGCATCTGGATTTTTTTTTTTTCCTTTACTTAAGCTAAAGGTCAACACATACAGAGCAAGAGGTTTAACTGAAAGCTACATTATTACTCTTATTCTAACCCCCCCCCCCCCCCCCCCCAGGTAAATTTTACTTTCTATAATGGAGATTACTTGTCTAACAGTAAAAAGATTACAGTATTTCCAGATAGTTTAGTGGCTTGTGCAGAGTTTAGAGTCTTGTGTGACTTATATATGAAAATATATACAATTTCACATATTTTTAAGTATTAATTCATGTTGACTGACATGAGCCAAGGAGTAAATATTACCGTCTAATGTTAAAAGAGGGTGCTCTAGGCTTGTGACAACTATATTCTGCTCCTAGGGCAAAAATCCCAAAATAGGCTCATCTCAGTGAGAGGAGTTCATTCTGGACATCTGGCTGTGCAGTAGAACAAATCCTCAAAAACATGTTTATCCTTCTTAGTTATGATGTTGATGATTATTTACAGGCATTAACTTTGGAATTGGACTAATTGGGCAATCTTAGCGGTAACAAGCAGGATATGAAAAATCCGAAAATCACCCTCTCTTATACTCAGGAGCAACTTATAGGCCACAAAATACGGTAATATAAAAAACATTTTCTTAAATTGTTGTAACATTTTACAATGGCTGTTGTTTTTACTTTTACTTTTTATACTTTTTTTTTTTTTTTTTTTTAAATCTGACACAAAGTTTAAAAGGAACAGTTTCAGCCATTAACTCCCAGTATATAAAACCAGTCACTTAAAAGGGATACAATGTAACTTTTGACCCAAACATTAGCTTAATTTAAGTAATAATAAATTATTTTTGGGGTTAATAAACAGCACTTGACACATGTCAGTGCTCTGAGGGGGCTGCCTTTCTCAAAAACCAGACATTGTAACTTTGCAAGAGCGGATCCGTCTCACAGTGGATCATGTGACCTGGAGCGCATGGCTTCATGACAGATAGACTGTTTAATTTTGCAACAGTTGTGTGGCCTGTGGGAAGTTACAGGTTTAGTGGCCCTAGTGGCCAAAGTTACACGATTGCCCTTTAATTTGAAACTGGTTTGCTCATAAAGTTGAGGGGTAGGATTAAAGTTTTATTAAAATTACATTAAAAATATAACAGTTTAAAAATTTATATCAAAATTCAAATAAAAAAATGAAATCAAAATAACCAAAATTGAAATTATGTTCAACAAGCTATTGTTGTGGATATTTTACTGTAACAGGCTTACCATTCTCTTGCTGCTTGGTGGAACAGTCAATCCAGTTGTGTTGGTTTGCCGCCCAGATCATCTCAAACTGGTGGAAGAGAATCTTGAACTTCCATGAATAGGGCACAAAGGAGTAGATATCAGGGGCACTGTCGCTCGCCCAGTCCTTAATCAAATCTACAGAGAAGGAACAAACATGTTTCATTCATACTAATGACTTGAACTTATATCACAAAGCATTATGAATATTGTGCCAAACCAAGAAAATCATTCCCCTTATTTGTCTTTTTATTTGCTTCACTCACCGGTGAAGAAGTTTTTCTGGGCATAAATAAAGTGATAGGTGGCTTTGTACACCTCGATCTCACACTGCCATGACTGCGGCATGTTCCACACCCGGGGATAGCTTGCAATCACATGGAACTTAAAAGAAGAAAAACAAAGGCAGGGCAGATTTTTACATTCAGGAGCAAGCTGCATTTGTTCAAAGAGAGAACAGACAACTTATATGCATCTCATGGCTTCCTCTGCATCTGGCTGCTACTCACAGCCAACATCTCAGCCTCCAGAAGAGTCCTGTACTGCATGCTGCTGGTGGTGTCCACGTGAAGCAGCTGACCTTTGATGGTGGGAGAGTAGCCTGAGGGCAGAAAAAGGAAGAGTTGAAAAAACAAAATACTTACAACTAAGATGTATAACTTAACTCCTGGAAATGATGCAATTTAGCAGCAAAATGTGAAAATATGCTGCTATTAAAGGAGAACTCAGTAACTTTTTTACCTCAATAAATGCTTTTCGGAATCCCCGTGGGGCTAAACAAAGTGTTTACGGAGCGATTCAATGTGCCCCCCCCTCCCGCCGGGGCCTCTGGCCTGCGAGCTGCTAAAAACAACTTTGCCTGCGTCGACCCGAGCAGAACTTGCGACAACAGAAACCGCTGTACGGTACTCAGGTCCGCTATCTACCGAGCTGCTTCCAGCTCTGATTTGAACCAGACTACCAGCGCTAATTCGAAGAAAACATTTCTTTAGCTTTACACCACCTAAACACCGGCTCCTGGCTCTCATAACCAACTCTTTGCTGGACAGAGTGATTCACGTAGCTTGCGCTGCCTGGGCGCGGTGAAGCATCACTGCTTCAGGCTCAATAATCACTTGTCACGTCCGAAAAAGTAAATAAAAGTTCGTATTCTTACCTGCTACTCGCCAACACCAATGAAAAATATAATCCACGGATATTTACCCGCAAGCGGGTAAAACGTCCCGTTTCAGAAAATACAGGACTTTGCTTTGAGCAGAGGGAGGCGAGGTGCTGCTACCAACGCAGCAAAGTAGCATCAACAAGCTAGAAAACGCTTAGAAATATAATCAGGGATCAAAATAGAGGAAAGACAGGTAGAGAAGCCGTCTGTGTGCTGGGGGGTGTAAGGGGGGTTGAACACGACAGTGAAGGGACGCCACTAGGGGGAGCCCCGAGCTGAAGTTACTGAGTTCTGCTTTAATTGCAAATTGGGGACTGAGGAGAGCATCGACTGATGACTGACACGGTATCATCTGATCAAAGTGATAAATCATTACAAATATGTGCTGATGTGATTGAGTAAAATGTTTTTATTCCGGTTGTGGCCTTAAATTTCATTTGGGATGATCCAAAATGGCCTTTGTGCTGTTAAACTTTAGCTACATGCTCTCTGAAGTCCTGCAGGATAAAGCTTGCTCACAGCTAGCAGTGTCCATCATTTCTCTTTGGTTGTTTTCTGTTTTGACTTTTCTCCCCCCATCAAGCTAAACGAATACATATCGTGATAAAAAAAAAAACCATGAGCAGAGCACTGCAGCAAACTCGCAACAGTCCTCACATTAGGTATCTTGACTGTACATAGTGCTTCCAACAACAAAAGAAGCTGGAAAGTGGGTTTTGGGGGGAAGGGGGGTAAATCCTCATTTGTGTCCCAAGGCCCTGAGTAGCTGGATCAGAGACTTGGGGCTGCATGAAACAAGCGTGAAAGTGTGGGGATGTGGGCACACTATATGGATTGGCAGCTTGAGAGAAAAGCTTAATAAGGGAGATAAAGAGCTGAACTGTGAATGAAAACTTACTGCATGGACAGTGTCAGCTGAGTAATGTCATAAATAAACATAAAAACAGCAAAATTCCTGCAGTTTAGTCATCTTTTGTGGTATAAAAGATGTTTTAATACAAGTTATGTATCCAAATGTTGCACTGACAGAATGCTCCATTCATGTAGAATGGGTGAAATGTGCCCAATAAATAAAAATCTAAGTCCAACTTTGCCAGTTAGAAAGAATCAGTCGTTCCACTTTAATTAGCACTTTCTAACGTCTCAAAATACGCGTTCATCGTGACATTTGTTTAAGCCTCTTGTGACAGAGTCAGTGTAAAAGATTAATGCCAGATGATGAGAAACTTCTACACCCACAAGATTTGAATTTGAGCCAGTGAGACATTTGCAGATCTGAGAGCTGACATTTCGGTCTACTCATCTTACTTCGGTAAAACACCTTCTTACCATTCTCTCCAACCGTCATGGGGATGTTGACTTCCAGGTAAGAGCCTGCACCTACATTCACATGGATGGCATTGGTTTCCTAGTGATGGGGAGCACAGGAGGGGAGAAGCAGACAGATCTGATTATGAGACTGCTTTACAAGCTTAAATAAAAGCGTCACCTAATCTGAGCAAAAATATGTCAAAAGAAAGAAAAGAAACAGAAAATCCCATCTTGCTTAAGCCATTTTATGCTCTTATTCAACATCCATACATGTTGTTATTTAGTATGCCCCTCACATATGTAGCTTGAAAATCCCTGCACTGCTCCAAGAAAGAAAATTTGAAAAAGCATAAAACATGAACTGATATCAGTAACTGAAACATGGAGAAGCATAAAGACAAAGATGAGGGGCACTGCAGGGATATGAATAAAGATCAAAAAAGGCTTGAAAGAAAAGAGCAGTGAAGAGAGCGAAGGAGTCACCCTGTTTTTGGTGAAAAGCAGGTCGATGGTGGCGTCAGCAATGATGTTCATGCGGAGCTCGAAAGCCTGGATCTGCCTTGGCTTTCCTGGCTGGGCGACCTCGGTCACTTTCATAGCCTGGTAGTCAGCTGGCAGGAAGAACTTCCAAAGACAGTCCCTGAGAAAGGACATAGATACTTACATTTCTGTACTGGACAGTTCTGTGCATCTACAGCCTTTTACACACGAGATACATGTCAGTTTGTTAAAGTGGCTGCACTCATTCATTCACACTTTTGTCACTTTTCCATTAATCTTCCTCACTATTCATTAAGACAAGCCTGTAAAAAGAGCCATGGTGAATAATTTGCACATAGAGATGCACCGATCCGATACCTAGCTCGGATATTAGCTCCAATACTGACTAACTATCTGGATCGGACATCTGATGAATGAGGCCTATCGAGCATCCCAATCCAGTCATTTCTGTTTTTATTAATATCATAATAAATGTACCCTTTGTTATTTTTTAATAGATAAAATTAAGTACATTTATATCTGTGTTAATTTGTTACTTCTTTTTTTTTTAGCAAGGTTAAATGTTTATGTCAAGGTTGATGCCATCACTCACATGGCAAGGTATACGGTTCATTCATTCTACAGTAGTACCGGATCGGTATGGAGTATCAGCCGATACGCTCAGCCCAGGTATCGGTATCGGACTGGATCGGAAAAAAACTGGATCGGAGCATCTTTATTTGCACTAGACTTGAAAGCACATTAAATGAGGAATAATATCATTTCATCATGCTATATTTCCATCAACATTTCATATTAACTTCCAACTGTTTATACTGTGTGGATGGAGGAAGATGAAAATGGTTTTAAGATAATCAAACTTATAGAATGGTCTAATGATGGCGCACGACAGTAAACACAGCTGTTTTTATGATAAGAGAAGTCTTTATAGAGTTGAAGGTTTTGATTTCCAATAAAAACTCATATCAAGCTCACAAATACAGCATTTCTTAAACAAAATGATAGTGGCAGGTAAAAATTTAGTTTGATTTCTCCTCTTATTCATTTAAGGTGAATTCCAATTCCCCCCCTTAGCCTTAGCCCTTGGCCCTCACCCTTCGTTTTGCATGTTCATGTGAAGGGGTAGTGGTGTCCTGATTCTGGTTCAGACTAGAGGAGGGGGAAGTGGTAAAGCTCTCTGGCCCTCGAAACAGAGATTTCCCAGGGGAACACTAGAAAACGGCAGCCAAAGAAATGTACAAATGTGAGTATTTTTTTGTAAATAAAATATGAAAAAAACTATTTTAAGCTCACTTTAATGTATTACAGATAGTTTTATTACAAATGTGGCAAAAATTGCTAGTTTTGTAATGTTACGTGTATCTGCTGATGTCTGTAACGTAATGTTAAGCTTGAGTCGAAGACATGTTCTTTTCCTTTCATTTTTACATTATCAATAATCCAATTGCCCAGGAAAGGGAGATTATTGCTGTGGCAGACCATTTTTTTTAAACAAATCTTTATTGAAAGTTCAGTGCTGCCGATGGCATTGCGAACTCTTCTGGAAACAACTGTGATGTCAGTTTACTGCGCCACAGATGACTGCTGGGGATGCATGACGATTTCAAAGGGTTGTCCCATTTCTTAGGGGAATAATTCAATCTCTAGCTGAGCCATTTCAAGTGCTAGGGCCAAGGGGAAGGGCTAGTGCTAGGGATTGGATTTGGGCATTAGTTAAGATGATGCAGAGGACTCGGTTAATAGAGATCTGAGCCCACAGAGCATCACAGGGCCCACCCAACTGGAACCCTATTGTAATTGTTCCTCCACATAACTCATCATATATCGAATTAATCCATGGTAACTGTGTGCCAGTCTATTACCAGCAGTTCACACTACCATCGAGCAGAGAGTGATTCATATATGTTGCTAAACGTGATGGTGCATAAAAGCGTTATAAGGGTAATTCACACATGACACCAACATGTTCAGCTGCCAACAGATCAGTGGAAAGCTGAGAAAGTGTGACTGGGGTTTATTTTTATTCAGTCTCAGATGGATTACAGTTCAGAAAACTGTCTTTTACTAGCCCTTTAAATACTCTCACTTTTGGCTCCTTTCAGTGTCAGTGTTCCCCTCCCCATGAACCCACTCTGTTTTGCTTGGCGAGCAGCTAAAATCTGCCTCTCAGCAGACTTCTGGCAGCACCACAGGCTACAAAACCAAAGCCTGCTTTCGTCATTTTTTTCTCCTTCTTAATCAACATGACATCTTATCAAACTCATTTGGAGCCTGGATCCCAGGCGGAATATCCAAGAGGACACAGAACAGCATAGCAAAAACATTAAATGGGTAAACATAACATTTCAAATGAAGCGTTTGGAGTGTAGAAGTGGACGCAACATGACCACTCAACCCCATGACCAGGACTCCAAATAAATACCTATCAATCCACCTTTGGTGGAGTGATGAAAATTAATTTTCATCATTGATTTTCATCACTGGCCAGATTGGCAGGTGATGAATGAATCAAATATTTGTCCTGCCAGTGCTATCACTACATTTCCCATGAACAGTTTTCCATGATGCATTATTCATCCATTGGCTGCATGAACTTAAGCGTCTGCAGTGTCAGTTACTGCCTGAACAAAGGGGAGCTGAATGGGGATGAATATTAAATGAAGAAAGTGGCTTGTACAACAAAGATGAAAGACAGCAATAAAGGCATTTCATGAAATGCATCCGGCTACACTTAAAACATGGATTAGTTTTTGTTTTTCCCTGAAAGATTAAATAAATAAATAGATGGGGGTGGCAAATGTAAAATCAGACTGACTGGTAACTTCACAAATTCATCATCAGCCACATTTATAGACGATCAGACTGGTTCATTTAAAGCCCTGCCCATGACAATTCTCCCCAGTGGTCACTCAAGGTATTGCACTGCAAAATTTCTTCACACAGACCAACATTAAAACTTTAGCTGGTTTCTATCAAATATTATTCATTCAATTTGTTTTGTTTTTCATTTCTAAATAATAAAAAAAAAGGTTTTGGCAATGAGACCATTTGTTTTTTTCACTTGTGTTATGTGTCATCGCCATTTAATTTTCACCAGTAAATTATATCCTGACATTGACACCCAGCAAATCTCAGAAGTGTTCCCTTTACTATGACTCCAAAAGCATTTAAATAGACCCTGTGGTTGCAGATACGCATTTCATTGTGCAAATTCAATTTTTAACAGTTTGAAAATAAAACTAACACGGATTTTAAATTGTCAATTAACCTGTCCTGGTTACGTCTGGCAGGTTTTAGATATTTCCCTACTGCAATGCACCTGATTAAAACTAAAAGGTTCTCCCCAACAGCTTGACAAGTTCTGCACAAACCTATCAATGACCCGTTCACTTGATTAAGGTGTATTGCAGTATGGGAAACATCTAAAACCTGCAGGACAATATCCCTTTAGGACCAGAGTTAGTGATCTCTGGCCAAGAATGACAAGTATGTCACATCAACATTCTTAAGACAGGCAAACTATTGCAATTCCCTCCAAAAAAAAGATTAAATTAAATAAAAAAAAATACTTGAACATTCAAGACCCACCTCTGGCGATCTGCCCAGGGTCCATAATTGAAGTCGGTTCCTTTTCCACAGACAATATCCAGACCCCAACATGGAGGAAGATCCTGCAGCTTATCATCCTCACTATTCGTCTCTGCCTCCTCGCCACTCTCCTGCTCCACTGGGACCAGACCTGCAGACAGGATGTCAAGTCAAGCTAATAGCACCAATACTAATTGAAAACATGTAAAAACTTTGAAGGAAAAAAAAGAATTATGAAACATCCTAAACAGGTTACTGGCTGGCACAGTACACAAGTGATAACTCCTTCATAAAAGTGGAGTCAACATCAGTTTCTTTGATACACTGAAAAAATGTGCATGCATGCATGAACATACCTGGTTCATCCTGGTAATAGTAGATATCCACATCGTTTGACTGCATCACCACAAAGCCTTCACCCATCAGTCTGGGTGGTCTAGACAAGAAATTCACAAGGTCTTAACTTAGAGCCAAAGCACAGATTTTATGCAAACACCAAGAACTCTGCTGCATGTTCAAGGTCACTACAAGTGACAGTAAGAAAATGGGGCTCCCACTAGTCCAAAAAAGACATCAGAGCTTATTCTCCTGCTGCACATGAAATGAGACACAATGCTCAGAAAAAATACTAAGTGTGACCTTAAGCCCTCAGTTAAGTCAAACAGCCAGCCGTTCAAAGACATGGAAATAAATGTTCCATTCAAACCAAATAATTTTCAATAATTCTGTCTTTACTTTAGTTAAAACAAGTACAAAAACACAAAGCAAGGCCTTATGCTTGTCCCGTGTTTAAGATTCACTCCATAAATATACATATTCAGTGTAAATCTGAGGTGTTGCATAATAATCACATTTTCCGCAGTCATAAAGCACTTAAAGAGGTGTTACAAAATCATTTCAAGATATGATTCCTTAAGGTGGAATTTCATCGTAAAAAAAACTCTGGGGAAATAAACTCATTGCTGATAATGTTAATGTGTTTGGAGTTTTATGCATTTAAAAATGGCTTTTAATTAACAAATACAATATGTTCCTTACATTATATCTTTACTAATTCTTTTTAACAGAAATTTATCCTAGATCTGAACAATTAGCATTTGGGAACAGAGTATTTACATCGATTTACATTTAAAAAAAAAAAAAAAAAAAAAAAAGTAAAATATTGTGAAGTCATATATTGTTCAATATTTTTTATGATTATAATTACAATTATTTCTGTTTTTGTTTTTTAAAGTCACAGCAAGCAACTTGACTCACTCATCATTCTGCATGCCCAGGTAGCGGGGACTGGGAACCAGCATGACGCGCACGTTCTCCAGTGAGCCTTTGACAATGTGCATGTACTGGTCCAGGTGGCTGGATGGAGGTTTGGTGGCGTATGTCAGGAAGGCATCTTCGAAGCTCACACACAGAGTCTGGGGGAGGCAGTGGTTTCCAAATGCCAGGCGACCCTTCATGACATCAAACATGCATAAAAAACAGGAAATGGCCAAAATTCATCAAGATAATCAAAGTTGTTCCTCAATAACACTTTTTGTCTGTTGAATTTCTCAGATACTTACAGTGCTAATGTTGACTTTGATGACAGGAATGAGGGAACGCCAAGATGACGTGGGGTCCGAACTTTCTGCTTTGATGTTCACGCTACAGGAGAAGTAGAAGAGATTCAAATTGAGGACCATCATGTTTTATATGTATTCCAGTTAGACATTAAAACTTCTGTTTATTCAGTGATTTATATTCAGTTAATTATCTAAATTCCGTTATTTATAGCCAAAAACCTGAAAGAAAAAAAACCTTGAGCACTCATTGGTTTACATTCATCTTAAGTAACTTACTTAACAGACAAAGACTGATTTTCGCTTTCCAGCATTAACAAAGAAATAAAAAATAAAGCCATTTAATGAGGAACGTGTTGTACCTTTCCAGGGTCTCGTTCCCGTCTTCACGCCCCCTCTCCTCATCCTTCTTAGGTGTTAACAGTGTCGGTTCCAGCCCAAATGTCTCCTGCAGCCGTGCGTAAAGGTCTGTCCGGTTGTAGACGTGAAACTCAAAGCCGTTGACGGTTACGTAAAGCCTAGTCTCTGCCTTGGGGTCTGTCGGAGAGAAACAATTCAAACCTCATGTTAATGCTTTAGAGTTCATCATTAGTTTCAAAATGCAGATAACCAAATAATGTAGCTCGATGTATTCTGACATGGCAAATGAAACATAAGCGATGACATTGATTGGTCTGCAACTACAACCACTGCTGAACTCCTTGTTGCCAATCGTTGCAAATTTGAGGCAAACCACAACCAGTCTGTTTTTTCTGTTATGATTATTTCTTTTCATTTAATTTAAATATTTAATGTACTTATTTTATTAAATAAACTATTATTGATGTATTTATCTACATTTTTTTAACCTATTGTTATTGCTTCTGCCAAGGAGGTAAAATACTTGCCAGCATTTATTTGCCTGTCTGTCTGTTAGCAAAATAACTTAAAAAGTAAACAGTTTTGGACAAAATTTTCAGGGAATGTTGATAATGTCACAAAGAAATTTTTTTCTTTTTTTAGGATTCTTTATACAGTAACTGAACGACAGGGCCATATGGGGAAACTAAGCTGCTTGGCAGAGGTCTCACTCGCCATGTGCTTCTCTAGTTCAACTCATTAAATTTTATTTTATTCCAGTCCTTTTCTTTTGTTATTTGGTTCGTTATCTTTATTTAGTTTGTTTTTATATAACTGTAAAAAAAAAAAAATTCAAGCATTAAGGTGTGAACAGCCCAAAAGGAAATATTCAGAGGTACATGTCTGCCTTACTTTTCACTGCTTTGATGGAACAGGTACAAATTATTCATACCCTCCAATTTAAGAAGGAAAAAAAATCAGCTGTCAGTGAAATAAGTTGAAATAGACAAAAATAAATAAATGAATCTGTGAAAATTATGACATTGATTTTGAATTGTGGTTTGAAAGAAATATTAAAAACAAACACAAAAAACAAAACAAGTAAACAAGCATGATGGGGCCCCGAAGCTAAGATTTTGTTGAGTAACACTTTGAGGCAATCACTGCAATCAGGTGTTTTCTGTGATGTTCAAAAAGACTTATACACCTCTTGGCAGGTACGTATTTTGGTCCACTGTTCATGGGAAAGGTGCTCTAATGTAATTGTTTCATTATTATAATTATTATTAACATCAGAATTTCTGACCAGAATTCAAAAGCAATATTTGCTTTCACTAAATTATATTTTTGAAAATGTTTATTTATTATTATTTGTCTCTTTAGTTTCTTGTCAGTTGAATTACTATTTTGAATTTAGCATTTTTCTTTAATTGGAGGGTATAAATAATTTTGAGGAGGACTGTATGTTTATTAAACACAAAAACTTGACAGGAAGCCACATTAATCTTCAATATTTCAAATCCAGCTTGACTCACCGTGCTGCTTCTGCTTTGGGTTGTACATTTTCCACCAACGAAAGATGAGGAATCCATCCTGTATCCTATGACAAAAGAAAATAAAATCAATGAGAAACAAAGCTGCAAGGCAACAAAAGAGAAGCGCACAACGAAGCAGCGATTAGATTACCTGATAGACATGTCTTGGTTGATGTAGTAAACATCTCTGAACATGACTTTGCCTGACAGCACAGAGAAGGAAAAAGAGCCTGTGGACGCAAGATGAGACAGACAGCGTCAATGTTTAACTCACAAAGTAGAAAGGCGACTTTATCTTACAGAATCTGTTGGAATCGATCGCTTTCAAATTCAAGTCATGCAACCTAATCAAAACATTCAACAAGAAAACTAATTCATGTGGCTTATCACAAAAATTAAAAGAGAGAAATATCTTAATTCAGATCTTATTCAACAAGTAGGTCAAAAGCTGTCAGAGCAAGATGGATAAATATGAAAACTAAAGAGATTTTAAATTATTAATCTCTTTTTGGCTCATAACACGTCTTCCTTAGTTTAAATTATTCAAAAAAAAAAAAGACAGCCCCTCATGTTTTTTCATCCCAGATGACAGTTTGTCATGTTTGTTTGTCTGCACTGGTAGACAGAAGACAGGATGTGCCACTCAATCCAAAGAACGAGACTGAACTAGGAAGCCTGTTTTGGCTGATATTTTCCTGGACAAGGACATGGAAGCCCTTCAGGCATGTTTCCAGGTCACACAGCACATAAATGTGTCAGATAAGGAGATTAAAATCATGCTGTCACTGTGAAAATTTTGCTTGTGTAACTTTCCTAAAATCAACTTGCATTGTAAAACTACAACAAATACAAATAACAATAAATGATGATGATAAATAGGTGGTACATGTCGGCAAAGCCAGTTCTGCTAATTAAATATTAAAGTTGTGTTCTGTATCCCACTTTCACTTCATGCCATCAGCTTCAGTTTTCTGTCAACATACACACTAGGAAGATGTTTATTTTGGGGCAAAAGTACAAAGAATGACTCACTAACCATTTGATTACTATTGAATTTCTTTATACAGAAACTGATTAGAAAATTTTCAAAATAGCTTAAAAAAACAGCAAAGTTGAAGTTGGATTTAAGATCTTAAAAATCCTTTAAAGTTAATCAACTGGCATTCATGTAAAGAATTTCAGTCTGGTTTAAGTTGCACTTTGTTCCCAACCTCAAGTGTCAGCAACCCCCCCCCCCGTTCATCACGCCATAGCACAGCAGATGATAAACACACCAATGTGAATGTAGCCATCCTTGTACAGTCGGTTGATGATGAGGGTGAGGACCAGGCCGATGTTGCGTGAGTTGTAATAAGTTAAATAGATGATCCATCCACAGGACAGAATGGTAGCTGGAAAGAGGGGAAAAAAAACAACAAAACTTGACATCACTTTAGTTAATAAAATTAGGGATTTTTTTTTTTTCTTTAATATTTGTCCTCAAGTTTCTCCTATTGTTTTTAGCTGACAATAAAGTGTGTGATTGGCAACTGATTAGCAGCATTTGTGAGCATAGATACAGTGATGGTGTGAGGCGAAATCTCCCTCACTGGAAAAACAAGGGTCGCATCACAGAGGGGGAATTGCTATGCAGACATACAATATGAAGATGGGACTCTGCAACTTCCATTTCTCCACAGTCTGGGACAAAAGCATCCTCCATGATGACAACGCCTGAAGACTGGACAAGTTTTGATGGGTGCATTACTCAACTCTGCTGCTCATCCCACAAATGCACTTTTCTTCCAACTTTGGCACCATTTTAAAAGGGAAACAATCAGCTTTGTTGACGGAAAATATTTAAAAAATAAAAAAAAAACCAAACAAAATATTTATATTTTTTTTTTTTTTTATTATTTTAATTTTGTTTACTATGTTTACTTAATCTGTAATGTACCCAGTAGGGATGCATGATATTGGAATTTTGACCGATATCCCATATGCTGATATTTTAAAACTTATGTGGCTGATAACCAACATTGATACCGATATTAAAGCTGAAAAAATAAGCAGTCATTGCAAATAGCTGTTTTGTTATCTATTTCCGACACTTGAAAAATAGGCGTTGGAAAAATATTGATACACTGGAATATTGCGATATTTTCATAAGCCAATATAAAAATCAATTTTACTCAAAAATCTTACGGATTTCATATTCTTCAAATCTCATTAAATTTTGTGAATTCTCACAAGCTTTTGTAAAAGAAAGATGCAATATTGCGAGATTTCGTAGCAATCGATCGATACCCATTGTTAACAATATCTCACCATATGAAAATATTGTAGGTGAATTCTCGCAAGATTTTGTAACAGAAAGATGAAGTATCGCAAGATTTTGTTATTAAAATAGATTGATACTGCATTTTAAAATGTCAATATGATATCAGTATGTGAAAATATTGTGATATGTCAGTGTTTCGATCTTTTTTCCACCCCTAGTCGTTAGAACTTTTAAAGTCTGTAAAAAAGAAGTTTTTGAAAAAGAAGTTTTGGGGCTTTTTTGGGACTACATAAACAGCGGGCTGATCGGTTAAATATGGGTGGGGTGCCCGATGTCCGATACTCTGTTTTAAGCCCGATATAGGCTGATACCGATACGGGGCCGATTATATCGTGCATCCCTAGTATCCAGTATATGAAAAGTTTCACTCACTTTATTCAATTTAAGCTTATGTGCTTACTATACCACCAAGAGCTTTTAAATGCTTAAAAGGACTGTTTTAGGATTTCATGATTAATGATTAAGAATCTGAGATCTGACGTTTTTATTACCAATGAGAAAAACAACCACCCACCATGTTTCCTCAGATCTTTATTCTCTTGACTTTAATTTTTATTAAAGGCATTTGCACTGCTTGCAGCATTCAAAATGTGTAAGAAAAATACTGTACAACTACAGAATGACTTATTATTACACATCTAGGTTGACAGTTTGGTTTTATTTTATTGCACTAAAAATTGTATTATTATTATTATTATTACAATATGTTTGTCTTCCCTGCAGCTGAGCGATAAGTGAAGAACATCCTTTTAACCTACTTTAACTGATTTAAATCACAACAATACAAATATATCTCCAGCATTACTAAATGTCTTATAAAAATTAATGAAAGAAATCCTCAGCAATTAATAATGAAATGACTTTCTATCTTTATTAAACTTCACGGTTCAGAGTAAAATGAAAAAAAATATTTTAGTTAACATAATTTAATACATCTAAAATGACTTATTCTAAATTTTATTTTCACATCTGTGCTTATTAATACATGCGCCTCGACTCAGCAACTAATGAGCTAGTTCTTATGTTTTTCAACAAGTGTGAGAACCACAGTGCGTCATTCAGATAAAGGGAAATGAAATCCAAAAAACATTCACATAAAGTTAGGAGAGCTGAAATAACGTTCATGCTAAATAATGTTCACGCTGGGTGCAAAGTACTTTAACATTTTATAATCAAAAGGTACCAGAAAATCTACTGTGAGACCTCAAATGTTATGTGAATAATGTTAACTTTATATATGATCAGAGGTGGACAATCCAGATGCCAGAAAGTAAAAACCCTGCCATGTTTTTGGATCTGACTGAATATTCACAACAGGTGTTTCCACTAACAAGTCATCTACATGCAGAGGAGCGATGCTAATTAAATTCAGCTGCTTTAGTGATTGATTGGAACAACTACTGGACATGACTTTATTTTTTTTTTCCTGGACCAGGAATGTCCACCTCTGCACATGATTAAGAAAATTAAATTATTAATATTAATATGTGTATGAAAATATTTCACCCAATGAGATTTTTTTTTTTTATCTCTTACCAACAAGAAGCCAGATGAAGTTTGAGTTGTGCTTGTTAAGAAAGTGGTCCAAGTCCTCAAAGCTGGGAAAGGTGCTTTCATTGTTCTTGGAAGAAAGCCCTTCCATGGCTACAGGCTCGGAGTTTGATGTCTAAAACTGGGGGGAAAAAATAAATAAAGGCATTTTAAAAAGTGAAATGTCAGATTACTTTCCATGGCACATGGGAAAAAAAATCATGAGGTACAAAAATTAAAATAAATAAATGAAAAACACAAAAGTCCAAGTAAGAAGAGGGAATGAAAATTTTGCATATAATGAAACCACATAGAAGCAGATAAAATTACACTAAAGGGGGGCTGAGGGAGGGTTGGGGGTGATGTAACTACTGCAGAAAAAAATAAAACTATTCTAACAAGCTGTATTAACATTAAAAAGTGTTTTAGCAGAAAAAAAAAACAACTTGAAAATGCATAAATAATTCAAGTAGCATTCAAAATTTTAAATTTACCTCAAAAGTATAATCGGGAAAAAAAAAAAAAAAAACAGTATGAGTGCTGCCACTGTGTAAGTAGAATAGGACTGTATAATAAACTGCTCACTAATATTAATAAACTATTATCATTATTACTGATGGTTGGTGAATGGTTCAGCAAACAAAACACATTCGGATCATATGGTTTCCTGTTCCCAGAATGAGAACTAAACATGGAGAGGCAGCAATGAGTATTTTTGCTTCTCACATGTGAAGCAAATTCCCAAAAAACTGCAGTTTTGCTCCAACTCTCAGCTGTATGAAATGAAGGTTAAAACTTGTCTAATTCCTGCTATCAAAACAACTTTTTATGTTTTTAATTTCTTTTATTATGTTTAAATTTGTTTTAATGTTTCTTCTGCACCCCCGCTGTAATACTTTTATGTTTTATGTGAAGCACTTTGAATTGTTTTGTACATTGAATACGTTACATATGGACAAAACTGCTTTGCAGGAGGAATAAGTGTTGAACTCGTTCATTTGAACTTATAAAGAAAGAACGAAAACCTGCCATACATTAGTATATTCAGTACTGCAATATATGTTTTGACTTGCACCTAAATGTACAATAATAAACAAATATTTGTGCAAAAAAAATGCAGGAACGAGAACAGTTACATGTGTTCAGACAGCCGTTTCCTGTTTCGTAATGCAGTTACAACAATTAGCGTGAACTGTGGAGACAGAGTGAGCTGAGATGTTTCACACCTTTGGAAAGACTGATCGGACTCTTGAGCCCTGGAGCGCAGCTTTATCATCTAACCACACCTGCACGAGCATGACACATGAAAGAAGTATAAAATCTTCACCATAATAATTCAAAATCATATATTTGTCAAACAACATCAAGTATGTCTGCCCCAACTTAAAAACATGCCCTCTGGACTTTTATGTTAAATAAGAAAAAAAGGTTTATTTGCAGAAAAAAAAATGGTGCAGAACCTTGTGAAAAAAACAATTCTTTAGTACACGACCGGCTCAGTCACATTCTGTCTTGACTTGCAGCTGGTGGCATGACTTCAGTGGTAGATGATAGATAGCTTTGGATTAAATACCAGCTAATAGGGCTGGACAATTATGGAAAAAATTATAATCACAATTATTTTGACTGATATTGAAAACATGATTAATATACACAATTATTCATTGATTTTATAAAAAGTGTTTATTGAACCACCAAAACTCAACTTCAAATATAACTTAAAAAAAAAAAAAAAAAACGGAAATAAATTAGAAACAAGCAAAGGAGTAAAATAAGAATATTATTTAAGATAATAATAGCAATAAAATGAATACATGCATTCCTGTTCGATACTCCCTGCAATGTGCTTCCTATAACTCCACCAGTCTGTTCACTTCAGGATGAATCGTTTTTTCTTTGATTAGTGTTTTTATGATTGTGAAAAGGCAAAATTGAAATCCCGATTAAAATTTGATTAATTGTCCAGCCCTACCAGCTAATACTAGAAGCAAACATCCCACTGTCCATAGAAAGAAAAGAAAAGGAGGATAGTCTCCATGAAAGAATAATGACTCCAAGTACAATACATGTCAAATAGACAATGGAGACCTGAAAAGATCCACCGTTTTTTTTCCTGAAGCCCTAACTTTTGCCTGACGTACTAATCATCAGTATTCAATGACAGATGACATCCAGCATTCAAAGACAGGAACTGAAAGATTCTCAGCTGGCAAAAAAAGTCTTGATGAACTGAGACACACTTTCCAAATGAGTTGTCACAAAATACTGACCATACAAGTTGCTCAAAGTTGTGTTCCCACTTTGATTTTAAAATATAAATTTGATAGAAATACAACGTACATAATGTTTAAACTCTAAAAGAATTACGTTTTAAAGCTTATGCTATTTGGAAACCAGGTCATCTATAACTTACTTAGCTGCCAAGCAATGACCATAACGCTGACCCTGGCTGCACAAAACTGTTGCAAGCACCGTTTTTGTCGCTGCATGCTTGCCCCATTATACATGACATGCACATAAGTAACTATGCATACGCTACATGTGGCGGGTCATTGGCTACGCTGGGTGAAGTGAACTTTGCCTCTACAAGGGATTATTATTGTTTGCCTATGCCAGGGGAGCTGTTGGAAGGCTGGTGTGTGTGGTTGCAAGTGTATGACCTCAGCTGGTCCACACTTAGGAGTGAAAAGCCTCAATACTATACACACACACAAACACAAATCCTCACCTAATCCACCTCAAATGACATTAGCTGTGAAACCACTGAGATGTAACCAAACCCAGTGTTTTCTCTTACAGAAACCACAGTTTCTGAAGTTGTCTTTTAAACAGACAATGCACTTAGGGAAGATAATTTCTTTATGTTAGATTACATTCAATAATACAACCCAACTTTTAGTTTTCACAAAATCAAGCAACATCAACCATCTGCAAGATAATAATCCATGTCTGGTTGTGCTTTTGAGTTTGATTACCATCACAAATTAGGTAGGTTTTTAGTTTTAATTCATTGTGAACTATTGTATCCGTCACTGATTTAATTCATTTCAGTCACAATGCAGGTGATCCTGTTATACAAGTTCAGCAGAGGTATCAGTGATCAAAAACTTCCTGCATCCTAAAGTGTTTGTTTTCTCCAGATGTCGTATTTATTTTTAAATCAACAATTTGTTAACTTTTTCTTGGCTGAACCAAATACCAACCCATTTCACACAATCATCTCTGTTATATCTAAACGTTTTCATGTAAAAGAACCTTCCAAAACATGTCTACACCATAGACTGTAGGTGTACACACTTTTACACCTCGCAACAAACCTGAAGAGCAAACTTTGGGAAGCTGGAGTTTTCATCAACAACATCCTCACAAGCATTGTTGCAAACAAAACACAAACACAAAAGATAGTTGCAAACAACTATCCTCACAAGATACTGTGATATTGTTAAAAGAAAAAGATTCCATGTTAAATCCAAATCTATACACTGGTGTTTGGATGCTGTGCGGACGTCACACTTGACCAAATTACCAGGTTCACATAAAACCACATTAACAAATCGAAGATGCTTGACTGTCTGTAGCCTTGTTTACATGTTTGACAGGTACACCTAGCAACATCCAGACAAACTCCAACATGTTGAGATCAAGTTAAACACGACGAAATATTTCTAAATGAAACACTGCACTCACTTCAGATACGATCTGGAATGCTGAGCCAAACCTGAAACCATACACTTAGCTAATCCCAGGTCTTGAGTAATTTCCTGCATTATCCTCAGCATTGGCAGCAGAGACGCACTGTTGTCTAATTAATGAGTTTCCTTTGGCAGCCAATTGTTACTACGAAAGAAAACTGTCCGTCACACAAAGCATGTGTCTATGCAAATATTGTTTCAGCTTGTGATGACAAAATTATTAAACTGGCCGCAACAATAACGTTAGCACTAAGGTTAGCTAGTAAGCTAATGATAGCAGGCCGCACCCAGTGATTTTTGTTTCATCATAAAGTGGAAACAAGAGCGTCAGTGCGTGTAAACTACCTTAATATATCCGATAAATGAGGTGGTTTCATCTTTGCTCCAGTTATTTAGGAGTTGCTGTCCTTTGATCGTTTCGGACACGGGTATAGTTAGCATCCTCTGTCCAATATTTACATGGCAGACAGCCAGTGAGCATTTCTTCCTGTTCCGTCAAGAGCAGTCACTAAACGGACCAATAAGGAGGAACGCTAGTCAAAAACTGACCAATTACACTGTAGTGTGCGTCAAGCTTCGCCCACGGTTGACTGACAGTTTGTTACACCAATCAAAATGAACGATTTCATCGCGGTTGAATTTGAGCTGTATGGTTTTGCTTTGGCTCCCGCCTCCAAAGAAGTAATAAACAACAGACAAAAGTTAATTCTGCTGGTCAAATACATTTTATGATTTTTCTAGAGATTATCAAAAACGTAACAAAAACCTTTCTTTGAAAGAAGTGTTTACCCTATACTCTCCTCTGTGACGTGCTGACATGCAATTTAAATCTTGATTTGTTTATTCTTAAAGAAATATGTAATTTTGACAGCTCAGTCTATCTATAAAGATCTCATTTTGTTAATAAAAAATAAATGAAAAGTTTTCATATTTATTTTAGGCTATGCTATTTTAGTGAATAGCTTCAATATATTGTGGCAATGAGATCTAATAATATAGACCAATTAGTAATACTCTGTGTAGCTCTTTACTGTAACTTATACAGTACTTTCACTTTGGATATTATGAGTTCTATGTGTTTGTAAAGATTTCTTTTTTAAAAAAAAGAAAGAAAAGAAGAGAAGAGAAGAGAAGAGAAGAGAAGAGAAGAGAAGAGAAGAGAAGAGAAGAGAAGAGAAGAGAAGAGAAGAGAAGAGAAGAGAAGAGAAGAGAAGAGAAGAGAAGAGAAGAAAAGAAAAAAAAAAACTGTCTACTTCCCCAAAGCCTCTGGGGAGTTGTAGTTTGGCTGAATATTAATGATATGGCTACACACTGTTGAGTTGGACATGTCTTTTTTCCCCAAGTGGACAAGGAACATTATAAAATAATTCTTGATTAATACCTAACAAGGAATACTTTAATAATTTACTCAACCAGCTGAAAATAGACTTACAATGCAATCTCAACATATTGAAGTGGGTCATGATTCATTATGAAATGAAATGAAATGAAATGAATGAAATGAAATGAAATGAAAAATACTTTATTCATCCCCGAAGGGAAATTCAGTATTGTAAAAGCTCACTTTTTTTTTTTTTTGTTAATAAACAAAAAAGTCAGTCAGTCTTGTTCTTTAGGGTGATGGTTGCTGGCAGGAATGAATTCCTGTATCTCTCCGTCCTACAGCGAACTTGACGCAGCCTCCCACTGAACACACTCTGTTGATTCTTCACTGTGTTGTGGAGAGGATGGGAAGTGTCCTCCATCATCTTCATCAGCTTGTGCAGCATTCTTTTTTGAACGATCAGCTCCAGCGGCTCCAGAGTTATCCCCAGCACAGAACCAGCTTTCTTGATCAGCTTGTTTAGTTTCTTCAAGTCTCTGATTCTGATGCTGCTTCCCCAGCAGATGGCTGCAAAGCTAATTGCACTTTCTACAACAGACTTATAGAAGATCTGCAACATCTTGGTGCAGACGTTGAATGATCTTAGCTTCCTTAAGAAGTAGAGTCTGCTCTGACCTTTCTTGTAAATGTAGTCACTGTTGCATTTCCCATCGAGTCTGTTGTCCAGCTGAACTCCAAGGTATTTGTAGTTCTCTACCACCTCCACCTCCTCTTCCAGGATGTAGACAGGACTATGCTGCTTATTCTTGCTCCTCCTGAAGTCAACAATCATCTCTTTAGTCTTGCTGGTATTTAAGATGAGCTGATTGTTACTGCACCATTTCACAAACTGATTAACAAGTTCCCTGTACTCAGCTTCTTGTCCATCACTAATAAACCCCACAATTGCAGAGTCATCAGAATATTTCTGCAGATGACAGGACTCAGAGTTGTACTGGAAGTCTGAGGTGTACAGTGTAAAGAGGAATGGTGAGAGTACAGTCCCTTGTGGTGCTCCAGTGCTGCTGACCACCATCTCAGACACATAGCCATTATCAGTTTTAAAAAAAAAAAAATTCACCACTCTGTTGGATGTGTGTGTCTACATCGATACCTCTGATTTTTGTTCCTGGAAACCGTTGTAACTAGGCTTCCATTCTCGGGTTCACAGTTTCAAGTGCTTCAGTGACCACTGGTCCACTGTTGCCTTCACTTTCCAAATCTTTTTCTCCTTTTTTGTTTTGAAGTGCTTGGTAATTTTTGTAACTGTTGGTAACTGTTCCTTGGGATCTTCATCTCATTCTTCTGCAGCTTGTCCTCCAGGCCCCCAGGACATCTGGGAAGTCCTTCAGGGTTTTAGCCTTGTCATTTTCCGCTATCTTTGGAGTCATTTGACTTTGGGACTTCCAACCCATACTCACCACTGATTCAAGTTGCTTGGTTAGGGTGTTGCATGTATGCCGTACCTGTTTGCAGATTACACCCTGCCCCACAGCAAGCAGTCGACTGGAAATGTCAGATGTCCATCTCTCAGTGGAATGGTTCTTGCTGTGCAGGGGTTTATTCTATGATGGTTCCTCTTCCTTCTCTGTCTTCTTGCTGTGTTTCAAATGCCTGAGGCATTCACGCTGTATTACTTGCTGCTTGTGTTTTCTTTGTTTTAGCATTTTTTCTTAGACTCTTTACTTTTTCTTTTAATTTTCTGATTGCCTTTCAGTTTGTTGCCTCCCCATATTCTACCTCAATCCATTTATTAGATGCTTACCCTTGGCAACAGTTTAGATCTTACTTTTATGTTCGGGCCCATGAGGAACCATCACACTGTTGAAAAAATAATTTAAAGGTACAGTGTGTAAGAATTACTGACACCATTGGTAAAGTAAGTATTTGAAAGAAAAGATGTTCTCTTCAAATGACTTCATATTGCAAGCACTGTTGAGAATGTATGGTGGCCGTTAGTGGCCAAAATTTTCCCAGACATAAAGATGCTTTCATGTGTGAGTGGATCCAGTGGTCTCCAGTGTACTGTGGCTATGACTGTACTATGAGTAACTACTTTTAATGTCTTTTAAGGCATTACTTATCCCAAACAGTGCTCTAACTCCCATTAAGTACAGCAGTTTTATAGTTCAGAGGGTTCTCTCTTCCCACACATTATTTTGTCCATTCAGGTACACCGTAGTAAAAATAGTGGCACACATATGGCAGCCCCCATGTATGGACACTCCCAGCAAGTAGATATACATGACTCATTCTGAGAAAATAACAGCTATTCTAGTTAAGCAATTACACATCAACAGAAACAAAGTCTTGAATTATGTATCACATGTTTCTGCCATTGACCATTGATTTTGCTACACACTGTACCTTTAAGGTCAAAGTACAGAAAATACTGCATTGTACAGGTCTAGTATATGTTGTTTCCTATAATAAACAAAGCTCTTGGGTATCGATCAGTATGAAGTTTCTGTGTGCCCGTCCAGTCCCAACAACAAAGCCCCAAAGAGCATGCAGAGCTCCAAATATCTGTCTCAGAGCTTGCCAGTCAAGCTTTCCCCTTAAGACCAACCTATTTTGGCTTTGGCCTGAAAAGGCTCTCCATCTAACTTGAATTCATTTTCCTGTCTTGTGAATTCTTTCAACTAAATTCCTGAAGGACATCCTTGGTGTATTCCTTATAGATACTCTGTTAGTAATTAAAAGCTCCTTCCCTTTTTCTTCATTCTCATCTTGTTTTGAATATGCAGCACTTCAAGGTTCTCCAGAGGACATATAATTATATTCTTGCTTGAGGCAGTTATAGACAGGCTAAGATCTTACAGCTGCCTTTTTTCCCCCATGCAGTGCTTTAGGGAAATGTCTCTTCTTTTTTTTTTTTCTAGATATCTACAGTAAGAGAAACTGCAGGTTGTTCAGTCCTTAATAATACATTTGCAGTTTCATTTTAATCATCTTTAAATTGCATGTTGAACACACAGATACAACTCCTGAACAGAGCCTGCTGATTAATGTGTATCTGATTGATCAGATAGTTTGGTGTCATGTTAGCTTTCTAAAGCTGCTTTTATTAGATGTTGTTTGCATCCAATATGTTGATGTTGTTCTTTCTTTTTATCATGTGGCTTTAAAGAAAAAAAAAAAATCACTGTATATTCAGTCTTTAGTCATTTTTCCAAGCCACATGGGAAGTGATGATTTTTTCGGATCAATGAACTGCAGTGTGTCAAGTTCCACCTGTTTGTTTGGGGGCCCCGACAGAAGGGTCCTAAAAGATCTTAGATCCTTTCCCAGTTTTTGCCTATGGAAAAGCAAAACAAATGCAGACCGAGCCGTCCTAAACTGGGTTAAATATGTCCTGCAAATGCATTTATTTACACCTGGACTAATTTTTACATACACCCCAAATCCCTCTGAGGGTTTTAGTCAATTTCCTCTTATGGTACTGTAGGAAACAGACACAAGAAGAGTAGTTCAATTAATTGGTTTTGCTTATCAGGACATAATGAAAATTCATTTAATGCTTTTATGTGTTGCAATTTGTTAAATACAACCTCAGATTAACACATTACAACACATAATATCATGTTTTAGAAAAACCTAAACCAAAATGCTGAATCACTGTCTGGAAAATAACCTGAAATAATAATTTTCTCCAACACAGAAGAAGAGGAATCTGCTCTGCAATGTTGCATCTGTTTTTTGAGGTTGGCAGCACTTTCCAATGCACAGCTCTCTTTAGGCTCCAATGTTGCACGGACTACAGTAATTGCAGCCAAGATGTCAGATTGCCTCAAATTTTACTTAAAAATACTTCAGTATGCAGAGATCAAACTGCATAATGGTCAGGTTTGATGTCTGCAAAACAATCCCAAATCATCAGCCCACTTCTACCGTGCTTTGGAGTTGGTTCTTATGCTGATGTGCTGTTTAATTTGAAAACATTTTAAGAGTCAGATATCAACTTATCTTGATGCATGAGGGGATTTTTCTTATTAGACACCCAGCTTTTAGATCTCCTTTAAAGATCAATGGCTGCCTGACAATTACATTCATGAAGTGATTCATCTTCACTGTTATAAATATTTCTGTTAATACAAATCGTATAAGAATAAAAGCAGTGCTAAATATGTGATTTGTCAACACAGTGTTTATTATGTATTGTCTCATTTTAAAACATCCCATACAGCGTAAGAAGGGCAAAGGGATAAGAGAATATGTAATAAATAAGCCTTGATTTTAACTGGTGAAATGTTATAGATTTATAAAAATAATGCATATAACATAACACAATATCCGGTTTAAATCAAAACATCAAAGCAAATTTACGGCTGCTGTAAAACAGGATAATCCAAAAACAGATAAGTGAGTTTTCCTGCTGTGATGGGAAAAAAAAATCTTATTTCTGCATATCAAAGTTAACTTATTTAATGTTGGCACTCAGATCTGCTCTGACAGGAAGGAAAGTCATACATTTCACTAACCGTGCATTTGTCTTTATCTTCCATTAAATACAAGTGCTTCAACATTTATTGGCACCAGCAAGCAGCAACATTAACATTCTGAACACGATAATTAATTAAAAATAATACAAAAAAAAGGCCACCCACAAGTTTAAGAGGTTAAAAGGCCAGCTGAAGTTGTTGTATAATGCAGGCAGTGTAGAAACTAATACCTCATCTTTTAATACATATTTTAAATTAAACTGAAAATGCCTGAATGGGCACCTCAGCCAATTTTAAACGCCATAAATTACAGCCAGACCCACAATTAACAGACAGCATCGAGTTCATGAATAATTCATCAAGCTCAAATTAAGCCCTTGAAAAGTGTTACACTCACATAAGGCTTGTTCTTGATAAAGAAAATATTGATATGACTCTAATGGCTCATAACAGGAATGACAGTGATGTGAAATCATGCATTGTATTGATTGAAACAAAACTGAAGGAAGAAAAAATAAAACTTTTGTTCACAGCAGCCTTCAAGCAACACACAGGCTTTCATGTAACAATAAAATAAATCTGATAGAAAACGGCAAAATGCCTAAAGCAAGTGCGGATGAGCGATTTGAGTCAAAAGCTCATGAGGACGTCTCGCTCCTGCACGCTGGTGTAGAACGGCTTCCCAAACACGAACGAGTGAAGTCCGGCTCTCAGCTTCTCAGCAAAGGCCATTATGATATTTAGGTCTCCCTCCACCATCAGATCCAGGTCCGTCTTTAAGTTGCGTAACGATCGGAACGGCTTCTTCCCTTTTTGCCTGTGGAGATAGGGCGTAATATTGTACTATTGTACGATAAACTCTAAAGTCAGGGTCAGACAACTTGCATTAGCATTTAGTCGGGTTGCAGCTGTGCATGGGAATGCCAAGCCATGATGAATTATGTATGCTGCTACAGGATGGTAAGTGAGCATAAACAATCCTGTCAAGGCACCTGTAAAATAGTATGCCCTTAGACCTCAGGTTGCTGGCAGCACAATAAATAACACTGCTTTAATGCTTTCACACGAGCACAGGAATAATGGCTTTGCTCGTCTCGGGAGCGAGGTATGCTCGGGAATCTATTTATGCATGGCAAAATAATTAATTTGAAATCATTTTAACCATGTTTGACGGGAGGAAAAGAAAAATCACAGCGAGGATTTGTTGAGGCGATAATAGTTGGAAGGTCAGTGAACTGTTGTGGAGCACAGAGGGAGGTGAGTCAGGCCCAGATGGAGCGATGACCAGGTCGCCCAAGGATGGGAGGGGGTGGAAAACATTCAGGGAAGACATGGCGGAAAGAAGATTTTCAGATAAACCGAAGGAGCCTAAGAAGGTGCTCCTGGGGGTGAGACAGAGATTAATGTATCCGTGTCTCGTTTTGTTCACTATTGGAAAGTTTTTCAACAAATGTTGGAGCGTGAAGCTGCAGCACGGGTTTCCAACATGTGCTGCTCGAATTAAAAACACATTAATACAAAGTGTGGCATCGTATGCCTCGAGGTCACCTTTCAACCTGGCGAACAGTCTAATTTCTGTGGGAGTGCGCAGAGAAATGAGAATTTCCTGTCAGTGATCAAATGATGATCATAAAAACACAATTTAGTACGATGATGATGACGATGATGAGCCAGCCCCGAGAAGCTGAGCTGGTGAAGGCTGTGACACATGCTGCGCATCTTTCTCTTGCTCAACACATTATTCATGTGCTACAAAGAGGGGAAAGCTGTTGTGGTGGGGTGTTATGGAAAATTCATCTCCGAGTGCAGCTGCACAACTGAGCCTCTCCTCCCAGTTCCTTCCCACATTCAACACAAATTCTTCTTTATCAATTAATGATCTTTGAAACACTGAGCTTTAAGAAAGAAATTTATAAATCACCTCTCTGACACAGAAGCTGTGTGCACCTTTTTCTCATGTTACAGTTAGTGAAAGCTTTTATATACACTCACCAACCACTTTATTAGGCCCACCTGTTCAACTGCCTGTTAACACAAATGACTGATTAGACAGTCAGATGGCAGCAACTCAATGCATTTAGTCATGTAGACATTGTAAAGACGACTTGCTGAAGTTCAAACTAGGCATCAGAATGAGGAAGAAAGAGGATTTAAGTAAGTTCAAAGGACATGGTTGTTGGTGACAGAAAGTTCTTATCTACTGGGATTTTCAAAAGTATCACGAGTTTACAAAGAAAGGTTTGAAGGAGAGAAAATATCCAGCAAGCGACAGTTGTCTGAAATAAAATGCCTTGCTGATGTCAGAGATTAGAGGAGAATGGGCAGACTAGTTTGAGATGACCAAAAGGCAACCATAACTAAAATAACCATTGGTTACAACCAAGGCAGAAGATAGAGTAAACATCCGATCTGCGTAACATTAAGGTAGTAGGTGACACCATGACATGGTGTCCTTACTTAACAATAACTTTATGCTCCCTGATCCCAGACACGAACTTTTCTGCTTCAAATTACGTGCAGGTGACATGTAAAACTGTCCAATGTAAAATCAACAAGTCCTCCAAAAGAAAATCACACTCATACGAGGTTTGCGCACGCACAAAAATCCAGACTATATTACATTTGTATTATCCATTAAGTTTATATGTGCGATTCATCCTTCTTTGTTTGTTTGTTTTGATGTAGCCTACATTCTTTCAGGATTTTTGGTTGCCTGTTGCCTGGGGAAACCTGGAATTAATCTCCCAAACTCTGGATGATGGAAAACTAGTCTGTTCCACGAGAGCGACTGTCTTGCAACTTTGGTTTGTTACCTCTACAGAGCTGAATGATGAGTGCATGAGGTAATTCAGGTGACATCGGGGAAAAAACGCATCTAACCGTTGCGGGATATTGGTGACCTCAAGACTGATTGCGCTCATTTCACGTATTTTTATGAGATCATGTTGCCTTTATGTGATACCAGCAGCTTTATGTAAAATACCAGAGATAATCTGAGGTGAATCAGAACATCATATTGACATCATAGCGTCACAAAGTTGCTGCATATTTGTTGGCTGCACATCCATGATGAAAATCCCTGTTCTACCAGATCCCAAAGCTGCTCTAGTGGACTGAGATCTGGGGACTGTGGAGGCCATTGGTGTACAGTGAACTCATTGTCATGTTCCAGAAAGCAGTTTGAGATGATGTGAGCTCTGTGACAAGGTGCATTATCCTGCTGGAGTCGCCATCAGAAGATGCTACACTGTGTTTATAAAGGGATGGACATGGTCAACAACAATACTCAGGTAGGCTGTAGTGGTTAAATGATCCTCAGTTGGTACAAAGGAGCCAACATGTGACAAGAAAGTATCATTCCTAACATTATGCCACCATCACCAGCCATGCTTTCATGTTATTTCTGCCAAATTCTGACCCCAACATCTGTATGGAGACTCATCAGACAACCTCTGGTACTTTACATTAAGCTACTGGCATCACATAAAGTTATTGTTTTGTAAGTGACACCATGAAATAGCACATGACAGGAGGCCTGATTGTGGGAACAGATTAGTGGTGTTAAAAATGTGAAACATTTATGTTATGCAGAGAGGACAAATAGCTGCTATTCAGCACCAATGTTCACTGGAAATGTTTGGGAACTGAAACCTAATAAGATTCATTCCATATGGCAGGAGATATACTGTATACATGTATGCAGATGACTTGGTGTTGTCATTTGCAAAGCCAACAGAAGTAATGTTTGTATTTTCATCTCAAAAGGAGTACAGTCAACACAGCTTTTAGTAGAAAAGCTCTGATGCCCTCCGAAACAAGCCTTTGGAAAATAAACCTTCATATGTACAGTATAGATTTCTTCCTCCACAGTCAAACTTGTCTGCCTGTTCAGGGCAGTGTGAAGGATGACTCCCCGATCGGGAGTTTTTTTCTCCAGTTCAGCAGAACAGTGTCTGTGCTCTTTGCACTACTTCTCCTGCAGAAAGCTAACCCTCACGGCCTCCTTACAGCGTTCCACTCGGTGTATTTCCTGACATTCCGCTCTTCATCTTGATTTAATCGTCTGCTTACAGCTGCACTCAGCTGGATCTCAGTCGTCTCTATATTTTTGTGCATCTCTATCCAACATGACTGGGAAGGGAATTTTGGTTTAAAATGCACCTCTGTTCATCTACTGAGTGGGATTTGAGATCAGTTTTATTTAGGTCCCCATCCATGTCTATGGGATGTTTCTTAACTCTCTCTCATTTTGTAATTTGTTGCTCAGAGTTTGCTCCCCGTACACAGTAAAATCCAGACAACTCTGTTCAAAGATGTAAAAACATCAATGATTTCAGTTACAAGGCTTCAAGGTGCCTCTTGCTGCGTTTTCAGTGGGGGGTCTGATGATAAAGCCGCAATCAAAACAGCTCTTCTAAGCAACAACAAATGCAGAAATCAGAAGCTCTGATGGCATCTGCGGTGAGGTGTGTGTGAGTGTTTGGGTTGACTGCCACATGTTAAACCCCTCGCTGTTTGGATTTAAGTCTTATTCGTGATATCTCTTACGTTTCGTCCTCGATGTACTTGAGCAGCGTGAGGGCCTTCCTGTGGAGCAGCAGCAGGAACTGGGCCAGATAGGTGCTCCGCAGGGACAGGCCCGGCTTCAGCATGAACACCTGGGTACGACACAGGATGTCAATAAGTAGTCCAGGCTGCGGCTAAGCAGGGAAAAAGTGGACAAACACCTTCCCCCCCCTTCCCTCTTATGCTAACCTTGAGAAAACTACATGTTGCTGCTGTTGTGAAGAATGGTGAGCTGTGACCCTTGGGGATAAATTTAACTACTTTGCATCAAGAAATTACACCACAGATATGGGAATACACAAGTACTTGTTGAATAAGAAATATTCAAATCCAAACCTATGCTTCAATGCCACCTAAATTATATAATTTTTGAGGGTAAATGAAGAAGTAAATAACATCCTTCTGACAACCTTCAACATCTGCATGATGACTGAAATCTAATTAAAGGATAAATGCACAGCAGAAATCACATTCATTTCTATTCAACAAGACCTTTAAGCCCCACTAATGAACTTTGGCAGATTTTCTCACTAAGGCACGCCCAATGACGCCTAATTCAGCATCAGTCTCACATTCAGTCTCTTCTCTGAGCTCTCTTCAGCTAGCAAAAGTCAGTCTGATGTTGACTCTTGTCTTATCTCTTGCGTTTTCGCTGTCTCTCCTTCCTTTTCTCACTTCCTTCAATTATATCCTGTTCATTTCTTTGCTAAATCAGGCATGAAAAAGTGTGGTTTCTCAGACCACTTCAGAAGCCACATGATAAATGTCAATGTACCATCAAAATAATTCAGAAGCAGATCATTTTGAGGTTGGACAGTTATCAAGTGCTATTTTTAAATTGAATAAACAACTATTTGAGTAAAAACAAGCACTTATCAAAAAAATATGGGCTGAGAAACCTCTCTTCATAACTTTTTTTTTTCCCCCAGCCTAAGACAGATGCCAAACTAGAGAGCACCTTGCTGAGAAAATCTGCAAGAGATCAGCAGTTCTTCTTTAACCAACACAAGAATATTTTTTTTCTTTATTTGCAGCTTTAACTTTAAGAGTAAATGAAAATAAGAAAAAGAAAAAAATTGTGATGACAGTAAACGTAGAATAAAACCAATATAATAAAATTAAAAAAAGAAAACAAATCATACAAATAGATTTCAAACACAATCGCATACATTTAACAATTAAGCATTTTGATAAAAAAATAAATTAAATGATCTGCTATATTCTTACCTCATCTATGAAAGACTTGACCAAAGTATCTTTATGCATGACATCCTGGAATATATTCCTGAGGAAAAGTGAGAAAGAATATTAGAGCTGCAATGTCAGAATTCTAAGTTTTCGTAGTTCGCTGTTAAAAACTGAAATTAAAAAAAAAAAAATTTTTAAGACTACAGCTTTGATGTGGCAGAACAACAACAGTTTATGTGTTTACAGGTCAGGAGTGAAGGTCTCATCGGTGTGAATAACTGTGTCTGGCAAGATGTCGTCCTCGCTGTCTGTCTTCCACAGCGCGCTCAGCTCGCACCGCATGTAGCGCCGCTGGTTGTACGTGTGTTCGTGGCACGGCGGCATCTGCTTGACTGTGTTGATGTCGACATCGATGTGCGTGGTCGGGTAAGGCGAGTAGAGCACCTGGCGGAACGGCAGGACGAAGCTGCCTGTGGAGTCCTAAAGGTAATGAAAAAGAGGACAAAAGTGTTGAAGCAGACATTCACAGGACAAAACACATCCCCTTTTAGCTAAATTCAACTCAGGGCTGGGAGTTTGAGGATTTCTGATGGGTTATGTATCCCCTCTATCATAACATGGAACGTTTAAGAGCACACAGTAATATTTACAAGAACTTCTTATGCACAAACATAATTAAATACAACACACTGACAAACTTTACCTTAAGGAGCTTCTACCAAAATATTAGCTAGTTTGTAGTTTCCAGTTTTCATTTCTCATGTTTCTCCCTGGACCAGTTTCTCATGTTCACCCGCTGATTGGGGGGAAATCTTTAAATAGATCTTGCATGAGCTCCACAGAGAGACAACATAGCTTTTTAAAACTAAACAAACAGGATCAACTTGTTGTTTTGATCACCTCTTATTCAAATAAGAAGCCTTTTTTTTTTTTACAAGTAACAGAAGATCTTAAGCTTCTGCACCATTTTTAGGTCATTATTTGAATGTAATAAAATTTGTGCCATTGGGTGAGAACTCTTATATTTCCAAAAAAATCACATCTAACATCATCTAAAAACAACCACATCCATTCTAAAAATGACATTAATGGATTAGATTTGTGCCTAAAAAATAAAGAAAAATACTTAAAATATCAAGGTTCCAGGTCACTGAACTGTCAATTAAAAAAAAAAATCACCGTCCATTGGGAGAGGACTTCTAAAAAGACCCTCCCACTCGAGACGTTTGTGGCAGAAGCGCAAACAAAAAGTCAGGAAGCGTAACTGGAAAGACGGCATTAATAGCAAAGGTCTGATCAGCGAGAATGAAACGGATAACAAAATATAATCTGTCACACAAAAGAAAGACAAAGACTTTATACAATAGCTAAAAGAATCTGATTGCAAATAAGTTTTATTTTTTAAAATGTTTTTTTTTCTTTTTTCACGTTCATTTTCTTCTCTCAAATTCAAAGCATTTTTCTTTATTTTTAGGCACAGATCTAATCCCATAGATTTGATCGATTAATGAGCTCTAATTTCCAAAGGTACAAATATGGCATCAGAACGAGGTACGATTCTACTGAGCAAAATGGGTCTTTCTCAGCATTTAATCATGGCTTCAATTAAAGTTTCTAATGGGGAAGAAATGGAAATGTAAAACACTCCATAGCAACTGATTCAACTAAGTCCAATACAAGACCATGTAGACCAAAAGTGAATGCATCACCTCTGGACTAGAAAAGAAGATGTAGAAAAGATTGCTTCTTGTCTTATGAGAACAAAAGATAAACAGAGGGTTGGTGTTGACATCTGAGCTGATTAAACCCACACAGAGGCACCTCCTCCAGCAATGCTCCACCACTGGTTTGCATTTTTGTGGAAAAATGAGCCCAAACACACCTGAAGGCTGCTGGCTGTCCTCAACTCTCACACACAGTCATCTGACAACTAACCCATTAATATTAGTTGGAAAGTTGAGGACTGAGAAAGCCAAACATTCCTAAAATCTTAGGAATGCTTTCATATCATGCTGGGATTACATCATTTCTTAGGTTTAGACAAGCTGATTAAACAAACAGCCCTCAAACGTTGCATGCACTCGAGGGAGGAACAACACGGAGAACACGTCCTCAATATTAACTCTGGACTTCGTTCATAGATTTTTCAGCCAGCTAATAACATATTTGGAGGATCTTCTGCAGCATTTTTCAGTCAGCTATCATGCATACTCAGAGAAACCCCATTCATTGTTATCATGCTGATAGTAACAAAAATATTTCCATAGCATTGTTTTGCATCACGCCTTGCATCCTCTGCGATGTAAACAGAGCCCCTTCTTTGCATTTCCAGCTGTGAAAAGGCATCTTCAGCACACAGTCTCCTGCTGTGAAGTGCATGTGTGAACAGCAAATTGCAGACTGAATAGTCTGCACGCTCTCTAGAAAAATCCCCAATGTTCATGGGTGAAAGCAGCAGCAGACTCGTAATGCTGTGATCTAAAAACAAGTGGTGCAAACAAATATCTTTTTTTTTTTTTTTCCATTTTTTCTTATAAACTTAGTTTTTCCTGAAGTTGTCAAAACATTTGTCAAGAAAAACAGGAAAGCAAAAAACATGTTCCCAGAATTCTGGTTACAATTCAATCAGTGACATCCGGCAGCTCAATTACAGGAAATCCATGAAAGTGGAGGCTAATTAGCTAATATAGAGTGGTCAGGTTTTAGACGGGGTCTGCTGTCTGCCCTGCAGCAAACAGACAGAGATGGGATCAACAATTTGATACTTGAAACTGAATAAAAGTCAAGGACAGTGAGAAACGCAATCTCAATTACTTTGTATGTCTCGTACATGTGAAGAGCTGACAATAAAGATGACTTTGACTTTGAAAAGATATTTAGTCAAGATCACTGATTAAATTTTATTTTGAGGTCCAAATTATGGCAGTTGTGTAAATATTTTTTCTTAAAACATTCATAAATAATCAAAAACAAAGATTTTATATTGGTTTATTTGTGTATCTGATGCGGTCATCTGATCAAAATCTGTTTAATTGCTGTCTTCAATCAACTTGGGCCAAATACAGTCGTCCTCAAAAATATTCATACCCTCCAAATAAAGAAAATGCTAAATTCACAACAGTAATTCAAATAACAGGGAACAAAAGAAACTAATAATAAATAAAAATTTACAAAATTATCATTGAGTGAGATAAAATATTGCTTTTGATTTGTGGTTGGAAATAATAATTAAAAACCAAACAAATAAACAAAACTGTCCTAGACACATGAAAGCACATGAACAGTGGACCAAAATACCTGTCAACAGGTGCAGACATCTGATTGGACGTTACAGAAAACATTTGATTACAGTGATTGCCTCAAAGTGTTGCTCAACAAAATTTTTGCTTTGGAGCCCCATCATGCTTGTTTACTTGTTTTATTTTTCCTGTGTTTGTTATTAATATATCTTTCAAACCACAATTCAAAATCAATGTCTTGATTTTCATAGAATTTTTATTTATTATTACTTTTGTCAATTTCATCTTATTTCACTGGCAGCTGATTTTTTCCCTTCTTTTATTTGAGGGTATGAATAATTTTGAGGACTGTATATTGTTACTGTACTTGAGCTTTACCAGAAGCAGCATTCTGTGTGATAAAACAGATCAGAATTACTTGGAGTGCAACAATAAAAACTCCAGCTCCAACAATTTCTTGGTTTACAACAGAAATCAAATCAGAGCTGCACACAAGGCAATATCAAACATGCAGAGTATGAATTCCAGCTGCTAGTTACCTTTAACAGACCCTGAACGAAGAGGCCAGTGTCATATTTGAAGGAGGAGTCGGCCCTGCAGAGGCGAGAGCACTTCCTCTCAGCTGGGGTGAGGAAGAGGCAGAGAGTCCGCACAATCTGCAAGAAGATGATCAAAATGTCAGCTTACTTGTTTTAATGATTTATGAAGGGTTTTGCTCCAAAAAAATGTTATATTCACATCCACTGGCCACATACAGTGACTGCATGTACAAATTTAGGCTCCCACAGTTAACTATTCCCTTTGTCTTCCACTTGATTTTGCTGGATCAGCAGATACGCAGCACAAAACTGCTTATCAGCTTCAGCTTTATGTAAAAAATGCAACTTGGTGAAAGCAGAATTAAAAGCCAGAGCACCAACTGAGCTTCCAAGATTAGACTAACACTAATATATGAATATCTGAAATGCATAACAAATATGGCCGTGTGCAGCAACTGATACAGTAAATTTACCTTGTTTACTTTGTCTGGATTGCTTCCAACCACTATTGAGCAGCCGCACGTCTGCAGATGAGAGCTAATGGCTCTGAAGTACAGACAAACACAATTAGAACAAGTTAAGTTTCATAAGCATTCCTCTAATTATTAAGGACAGCTTTTAGATAATATGGCTGAGACGGGGAAAACTGTATTCATATATTACAGGATGAACATGGAAAAGGAAATAAAACGTTGTAGTACATGAGCAAAGAGCTCCTAAACCATATTCACTGCAACAGATTGCCTCTTATGCTGGCTTTTTGAGCAAATTTTTGGAAAAATACAATTCTAAAAGTAATGTCTTGAATTCAAGATCCAGTTTTATCGGTGCTTTGTTATTGCATTACAGCTTTACAACCAAAATGGACTTTCCAGACTCTCCACACTACACAGTGATTTAGCCTTCATCCTTCCTCTGGAGATGACTTCTGCAAAGTGGAGAGGCCATCACTCATCATCGGACAGCTGACAGGTGCTAAATGGCCATTGTTCATCATCCGTCTCCATTTGACTCTATCGGATTGCTTACTTGTGGAGGAAATCCTCATGGCAGCTGTCCCCAATGTCATCATCATTTAGCACGGTGTCTTTTATCTGCACAGCAAGAACGAAACCAATGAGTCGTTGTTAAAATTGGTCTGCAATGAAAAAAGAGTGCTGATAGGCATATTTAAAAGCAATGCGATGGAAAAAAGATGCATAAAAAAGAGATTCAGGGAGCTTCTTTTGTGCTTGTGCATTTGCATACTGAAAGGGAACGAACGTGTTGAATCACAGTGGGTGGTAATCTAGGGAGATAAACCTCTTGGAAAGAAAAAGGCTTTTGAACAAGCAAAAAAATTAAGAGATGGAAGCTTTCCAAAGGTTTTGTCCATAAATTTCACATGTGGCAGTAGATACAAAATGCTTTCTAGTTACTTTTAGTCACTGCCAAACGTGAAATATGGGTGTCATACCATTAAATTAACCTTCACTTTGACATTTTAGTTGGCTAGTTCATTGCAGTTTGTGGTATTTAAAATGGAAATGATAACAAAGTTGCTCAGTAATTTAATTTCCTACACATTTCCAAGCAGTTTCAATAAAAATACAACATGAATGAATCTATTTTTTGCTGTTGTGTTTTGTCTGTGCTTACATCTATGTCTTCAGGTACACTGTGTGATTTCATTGAGGCCAACAGCTCCATGATAGGGACAATCTCCAGGCTCAGCACCGAGATGATATTATAGCCCTGAAGTTAGAAAACAGAAGAAATTACAAGCCTAAATAATTGCAGACAGGTGAAAGAGGTTAGGAGAACAATGACAAACTTTCTGCAAAGGTCTCCTGATTTTTGAGCCCATTTCTGTGGCTGTTTTTCATTAGTCATAATCCAGACTGCAGCACCGAAACCAGGTACAGAATTTTGTAAGACGCATATGAAAAGATAGGGCAAAATCAAAGAAAAGGACAGTGACTTTGCTTTAAAAGGCCCTGTTTATTTGAGGGAAATGTTATCTAATACCTGCATTATCAATGTGAAACAGTGCCCATTACAGAAGCCTCTGGAAGACTTTTTCTCTGTTGTTCAACTCATTTCATCTCTCAACTACAAAATCAGATCTCTTAATAAGAAAAAAGGTTAAAGCGGTCATGAATTATCAAACCAAACTTCAGTCCAAGATAGCAATTAGAAACCTAAATTATACTCTTCATAATCAGAGTATATTAACGAGCACACTCGCTCTTACAAACTGGATATCAACACCACTTCAACTTGGATTTTATCATTTAAATCTCTAGATATAGATGGAAAATGCTAAAAGACAGAGCTATTTACTTTCTAATAACGCATTTCAGAAACAGGTTGGTAGTTTACTGAGCATGGACAGCTTGCATCTGTGGCAATACGCTTTGGCACATTTACCCCAAGCTCCTTTTTCTGTTTTATGTTCTGTAACGAAATGCAGCATAGTGCAAAGGTTTCAGTTACCTACTCATTTCTTTATATTTGGCCAGGAAAAGAAACTGGTGCTACAATTAACTGACACAAATGCAAGCATAAATGTGGAAAAGTCAACAGTTGACATGAGCACATTTATTCTCCTAAAGTTTTTCTTGTCATTTCTTTGAGTAGTCTTCGGAAATAATTCTCCAGGATTCATGAATGACTTTCCAAATGCCCTCGTTGGATCTTGGCTACCTTTTTATTCCTACTGTCAAGATGATCCCACGATGCTTTAATGATGTCCTCCTAATCTAGAGAGAATTCTTGACTTCACAAGACCCCTTGCCATTGATTTTCAACCCTGCTCTTGTGCCATTTGGTAAAACTCTGCCGTTTCTCCTTCCTAAAGAATGACTTCTTGACAGCCACCCTTCCATGGAGATCCTTTCTGATGAGGCTTCAGAGAACAGAAAGTGGATCTCATGGATGGATTGCAATTTCCCTCTGGGATTAATAAAGAATTTTTTATTTTCATTTTCATCTCTCAGACTATCTGTCACTTTTAGATACTGTTCATCTGCTATAAGAAGCTTTTAGGCCTGCCGCTTCTTCTTTTGTCCTCCAAGGACACTGCACATCACACTAAAATGTTAAGAATGACTCTGAGAATCACCTTGCTTTGGCAAAATACTATTTTTTTGCCAGTAAATTGCCATCTTTTTATGTACATCTAAAAAAGAAAAAGAAAATGTCTCTTTGGACCAGGCTTCTTGTAACAAAGTGCATAAGGTGTCATCTAAAAAATGCTCTTTTCTATGACAAACCCTGCTTCATCCTTTGAGTTAGGAATCATTTTACTACTCGAATGGTTCACAGGTCAGTGTTAAGTGGATTAACAAACAAAAAAACACATTCCTCTTAAAAGCAGGACTGGAATGTTTGCAAAAAGCTTGGAAAACTCTTGCTCAAGACTACTTTGGAAGATTACAAAATGGTCGGGATCCTTAGAAATAAAAAATCAAGATATGAGGGATGTATTCCAATTTGTTCCTGATACAGTACAGGCCAAAAATTTAGACACACTCCCATTAAAGAAAATGCTAAATTCACAGCAGTAATTCAAATAACAGGAAACTGAAAAAAGTAAGAATAAATAAAAATGTACGAAATTATAATACATTAAAATATAACATTAATTTTGAATTGTAGTTCAAAATATTAATTAAAAAATAAAACTGTCCCAGACAAATGGAAGCATGTTGCTCATGAACAGTGGACCAAAATACCTGTCAACAGGTGCAGAAGTCTGATTGGATGTTACAGGAAACACTTGAGTGCAGTGATTGCCTCAAAGTGTTACTCAATAAAATTTTAGTTCAGTAGTCGCATCATGCTTTTTTGCGTGTTTTATTTTTTGATTGTTTTTTATATTTCTGTTGAACCAAAATTCAAAATCAAAGTCATGATTTTGTCAAAAATTGTATTTATTATTACTTTTGTCAATCTTAACATGTTTTACTGACAGATGATTTTTTCCGTCTTATGCATGAACTTTTGTCCCATACTGTATATACAAACTATTTAAGGTAAAAAAAAAGAAGAAGAATCAAATCCGTATTGATTAAAAAAAAAAAAAAAAAAAGTTCAATATCCAATATAAAAGGAAACATTTTGGGTACCTCACCAGCCAAAAAGATGAGAAGGCAAGTTTAAGGAAAACAGGTTTGTGATACATTATTTAATACCCCTTTATTAAAAGTTATGTGTTATAGTTCATCCAATGACATGTGAATGTGGAGGAGTGCAATGCCAAAGGATGAACAGGGATGACATACCTTCTGCATCCAAATGCGTCCTTTGCGGATAACATGCTTTAGCCTCTCCACGCAGACGGTGTGCAGAGGCAGGTAAAAGGCCAACTCTGTCTGAGGCAGAATAATAGACAGGGCACACGTGTTCTTATCCCCCTTCAGCTCGCCATCAAAGATAAGAGACACGATGATCACGCCCTTTTCTGCCAGGACAAAGAACTTCACGTCCACAGCGCCACATTCTGCACTTCGCAGGATCTCCCCATTGAGTGTGTGATTAGCCAAAAATGTGACCTCTCCATCACTGAGGAACATCAGCTGATCACCCTTTGGGACCCAGATGTAGCGCACGCGTGGACCCAGGATGTTGTCCCAGTAGGCGAAGGTGGCAGCCAGTAGTGGGCATTCTCCCTCAACCAATATCTCAGACTTTGACACAGCTGGTGACTGGGGTGGGCAGCCAGAAGACATTGGACAAATCCACAGATGACTTCCAAAAAGGGAAATATAACAAACCTATAAACACAAAAATGAAAAGAGACAAGTATTATAATCATGCTTGTTTAAATTTCCCTCAAATGGTTTTAAATATGCCAATATATTCATAACAGCCAAAATAAATCTAATAAAAATCTAACTGTAAAGAGCTCTCAAGAGAAAATGAAAGTGATTTGTTTGAGATTGCTCCTGAAAGGAACTTCTCTTTTTCCAACAAATATTTTAACTTGTGTTCCCTGTGGGTCAGAAATGCCAACAAACTTGGTAACAAACTACAACCCTGCCCTTATTTGATTTTAGCTGCATAACGAGTCTTTTAAGAAGTTTTCTTCGAAAACGCAAGATTATTTGATAAATTCTGCAAATAAATCAAATTTAATCGCGGTTTTCGTTACGTGTCATGTATGAAATAAACTGGAGTATGAGCTTGTTGTGATACAATGTATTCAACAGTGATTGTGGCATCTTTTTCTGTTGTATGATATAACATTGTTATAAGACAAAACTACGCATAAACGTAAGCGTTTCCGAAAATCGGGTACATTTACAAGTTTGAAGCCAAAAAGCGGAAAGGAGTATTTATTTACTCCGTTAGTGTAAATCCACTCATGTGCTAACTCAAGCTAGCCCGCTACATAGCTGTCAAAGCAATAGAATTACATCGTTACAACTTACTTATTCGGTGTTTTTTACCCCGAATCACCACAATTCAGCGCTCCTATATACGTTCAAACCTTACAAATAAGTAACCCTCGCATTAGTCCAGATTTCTGCCTTAGCATTATAAGTATGATATGCCAGCAGCAGTTTTAATGTTATGATATAGACCGCTACTCTTCCTTGTACGTCACACTTACGTCAACCATCGATACTGGCGAGTAGCGACCTCTAGCGGTTGAGGCTTGTCAGTGGCCAGCAAGTCAATGATGTCATTTTTATTCCAGACGACCACTTGCAGAAAATTAGCCATTTAAATTAATTTACTCGAAGCCTGGTCATAAAAATGGATATATCTGCAGGAAAACACATTGTGTATCCCTTTTCTTAAATACTCTGATTATAGTGTGACTTGACTTCAGTCCAGGAAGCTTCTTTTCCTTTGTTTTTCCTCCCCTTAAAATTATTCTGCGGTAAACTGCACTATATCTCCCAAGAGGGCCTGTGTGGAGACCATCAACAAGGAGCACTTAAACTTTGTTGACATTTGTTTATATTTTCAATGCATTTTATTTCCACGAGGGTATATTTGACATTTACAAATTTAAACATCCTTGGTTTTACAGGCTCATCCACTGCAGGAGGAAAATAGAAATATCCCTCCCTTTTGCACCCAGACAGCAGTCAACATGGTAGTGGGTGAAGGGTGTTCTGCCTCACACCTGTGCTCTGCACTGTTTTCATCCACACACTGTATACATACTAATTGACAATATCATTCCTAATGGTCTCCAAAGAGATGGTTGGTGATGTTTGCTTTAAATGAATCATTAGCAATTCACAGACTGAGCTGCTCATGCAAACAATTTAGTCAGCTCAAATTGTGAACTGCAACAATTACATCTCTCTAAAAGATGTGCCGGTTTCACTGCCATCTAAACACATATTTGGCCCCGTTCAGCCTCAGTTCCTGTAATAGTTTCCATACATTGGATCACAGGTGATGTCTCTTCTCCTCATTCAATCTTTGGCTGTCATCTTCAATTTCTTCAGTGTTCTCTTGTGGCCTGCTGCAATCCAAGACTGCAAATCTCACTGACACAAGTAATGGACAGCCTACAAATATCAAGCAGCTTCCATCTTTGGGCTTTCATGGTATGTGAGCCCAGTCTCCGACTCTCTGTCTCAGTTTCATCCCATTGCATGACCTGCTCCCTGAAGTAAACAGTTTTGAATTGATCAGTAGTTCTTTGCTGGTTTGTATCACTACATAAAAATCATTAGCTTCCCTTAGTACTCAAATTGTCCATTGGGTTATTCTGTTCTGATTTTCTCAATTAAAGCTAAATAACTGTCTCTGTTAAGTCTTAAACAAATGGTCTGACATCTTGAAATACACTGCCAGCCCAAATGAAAGTCATCATCTGTATTTAACAATGCAAATAGGTAAGAGCTTCCCAGTGGATAATTCCTGCATGGATGATTATGTTTCACCTGGCACAGAGTTATTTGATGCTAACTGATGCAATGAGTTACTCCTTATTTCTTAAACAACCATGTCACACATTAGTCTTTCTTAGAAGGGTCAAATCATCAAAGAAAATATCTAATAAGATGCTGAAACTACTAGGATTGGGTTGAGAACTGTCCCAACGCTTTATTAAAAACTGGAACGATGGAAAGAAACCATCATCTTTGAGGAAAAAATGTGGTCAGAAAATTTTGAATGACTGTGACGGGAGATCAGTTAAATATTTGGTAAAATCAAAATGGGAAAATGGAACTCACACTTGTGTTAAAATGAATTAAAAGCATTTTTACACGCATAATGAGAAGGGACCTCAAAGGATTTGGATTAAACTTAATCAGGGAAGAAAAGGCTTCAGTTAGGGGCATAAAGATTGGTCATCTGGTGTCATCTGATGAGCCCAGATTTATTCTATATCAGGATAAGAAGGGGTAGATGAAGTGATGCACCCATCATGCCTAGTGTCTATGGTATAAGCCTGTAGGGGCAGTCAATGATATGGGGTTGCTGCAGTTGGTCAAGTCTCGGTTCAGGTCTAGGTTCAGCAACATAATGAGCCCAAAAAATGAGGTCAGCTGACTACATGAGCAGGTAATTCCATCAGGAGATGTTTTCCCCCCGATAGAACAGGCATATTCCGAGATGACAATGCCAGGATTCATTGGGTTCAAACTGTGAAAGACTGGTTCAGGGAGCATGAGACATCTTTTTCACACATGGATTGGTCACCACGGAGTCCAGACCTGAACTCCACGTTGAATCTTTGGGATGTGCTGAGAAGACTTTGCACAGCAGTCCAACCCTCCCATCATCATTACAAGGCAAAAAAAATAATGAATCTCTGGCAGAAATTAATGTGACATTGCAGAAGCTCAATGAAACGATGCAACAGCGAATGCTGCTGTAAACAAATGAAATTTAGTGTGTTTCTTGGCTGGCCAGTGCAGGTTGCTAAAGGGTTAGGTTTTGGAAAATGCTATTTAAAGCTAAAACAATAACCTGCTAAAAATCCCAAATTACCAGATTCATTAGTTTTAGTTTTATTTTTGTGCAAATTATGGAAGATTTAACATGATATTTAAATACTATTTATGGGCATTTACCACACGTTTTAAAGGATAACTTTCTTTTTCTTTTTTTTTTTCAACTGGGACCTATTTTCTAAGAATTTATACATGCATTTACTCACCGGAAAAATTGTTTTGTCACTCAAACTCCTTTGGACAATGTTTTCCATCAGCGAATATCCATATAATGCGAGTGAAGGGGGCAGCAGGAGTGGGGCTATATAAGGCATTATCTGCAGCAAAACTCCTTAATTTCACGAGTACTTTAAATTCGATCATTGAACGAATGAATGAGTACTATTGTCCTGTGAGTTCATGTTAAACTTTCAATTCGTTATTGAGGCCATTCTCCAAACGCTCCATGTGCGCCCACTGATGCACACCACCGCACCATAGCTGAGAGAGAAACAGTTAGCCAGAGAACAGCAAGCTAAATTGTACTCACAAGAAAATAACAATGTTCCAGTTATCTTGAAACCCGTTTTTCCGAGGTAATTTTCCAAGGAAGTGACATCATGAACTTGTTTTTTTGAGATACAAGCTCGTAATTTACAAAGGACCCCGAGATTGTAGATTTAAAGATGGCTGCATCCAGTACCATTGTTGTGTTTATTAATCTATAATCTGTTCACAAGTTTTTAGTGTAAACAAGTTGTTATTGAATTCTACATTCTCACAGTGGTCCTTTTTTTCTTCAGAACGCAGCGTGAATATGTGTTGTTTATTAAACTCACACTGAAATTGACTGTTGTCATGGTAATTAATGTCTGTGTTATTTTTCTAGCAATTTGTTCATTTCTAGCTGTTCTAGCTCACAAATACAGGCTGTTTTGAAGATGTCTATTTTTTCCTGAGTTGGTGCAACTGGAACGCAAAATACCTGGAAATAACGTCACCAACTCGCGTCTGCTCGGAATCCTGAGACAACTGAAACGCTGGTTTGTTGGTCTTAAAGTATTGGTGAAATTAAGGTCCAGGTTAAAAACACAGAAAGTTAACTTTTAAAGCTTGCACACAGGGGCTCCTTCAGATATTTTCCAAACCAAACTCCAAGGCTTCGCTGGATGAAGTTTGCAAAAAGTGTGGTTAATGCGATGCAGAAGTTTGGATTCTATACTTTTTGACCAATCATCTCATCTTGCCGATAATTGTTATTCACATAATTAAGTTTAGGAAAAGACCAATGCCCAGGCAGAGGTGGACAATCCAGGTGCCAGAAAGTAAAAATCCTGCCATGTTTTTGGATCTGCTTGTACATTTAGAACAGGTGCTTTCACTAACGAGCTCATCTACCTGCAGAGGAGCTGCGCTGATTAAATTCAGCTGATTTAGTGATTGATTGGAACAACTGATGGACAGGATTTTTACTCTCTGGACCAGGGATGTCCATCTCTGTGCCCAGGTTAAGAGAAACAAAAACCAAACGGCTAAATGAAAATATTTAGAAAAAAGTTTTTAAAAAACAGAAAGAGCTGGTTCCTTGTTATCAAATGAACTCAAAATAAACTTGTGTAGTGCTGCTGAGAAAAAAATGTGAAAAAGGCATGCTTCCATCAACTGGTTTGAAATATAAACTTGTTTGTGTATGGCTGGTGTAAAGAGAATGGAAGCAGCTTCTGGCCTCAAACAAGATGGACAAAATGAGTCACAAGGGAAAAGTCTCAGTTTGTTTTTTATTGTGAACATTGCAATCATTCTTTCAGATGATCTAACACTAAGAAGGCTTCAAGGCATACTATTACACTCTCACAGTCTCTTTATGAACATGTTGATTTAGTACAAATAAAATAACACTAAACTAAATTTCACAAGTTCAGATTAACACATCTATGAATTATAACTGGAAATGACCTTTATGCATGTATACTATAAATTTGGTTGGATTCATGATTGGTTTATGCAGCGTGCATGTGCTCAACAGCTAAGTCATTGTCTTTGACCTATAGAAGTTACAGAAGCAAGAAGAATGCAGACAAACCACAAGGGATAGTATGCATCTCATTGATAAATTGTAAAAAACGTGCAAAGCATGCGTGAGAAGAATGAAAGAACGCATGAAATAGAAAAGACCTTAAAGAGAATTTAATTTAATGCTGGACAGAGAACTGATTTGCTGCCAGCAAAATTTCAAGTCCCTTTCAGTGACAGACTGAAAGTTCCATGTTTAAAGGGGAGTTTGTCATTTGAACAAAATTTTGGGGGGGGAAATAGGGAGGGGGGGAGAAGGGAGAAGGGTGCCAAGAGAGGAAAAATCAAAAAGCCCCCCCCCCGGCCCCCCCCCCCGGGGGGGCGGAAAAAAAAAACGGGGGGGCAAATTTTTATACAAACCCCAAAAGGCAAAACCGGACCGGGCGATAGAGGGGGAAAACTGGGAAAAAGTTTTCTTGGGTTCAATAAAATCCACCCTTTAACACTTAATCTCTTGCAGAGAAATTAATGGAATTCACCACCTCGCAGAAAATGGGGGATGAGAGTTCTGCCCCCCTGATCCACCCCTGAATGCTGAGGTGGGAGAACCTTAAATCAAATTCTACTTTGGGCCCCATAAAGGCTCGGGCCAGGTTGCGACAGTAAGTCAAGATTTCCCCCTTAGTTTGTAGACCAAATTTGTTGTTTAAGTTTGGAAATAAAGTTTGTTCATGATCAAGTAGAAAACCCAGATACTTATAACTGGAGACCAATTCAGTTGCCTTGAACAGCTGTTATTGGCCGAATAGTTTCTAGTACATCAGGTCTGTGAAGATACCATTAATTTGTTTTTTTATCTGCAATTAAAACTAGTTTCAATGCCTGCAGATGAGACCAAACTGTAATAACAGCAGCTCGTAAAAACTTTTAGGCTTGAGTTGACCTTTTCGACTTAAAACTGGCACAGTTGTCTCCATCTAGTTTTGCATAAAACTATTGTCGAAGAAAGTTCTTGTTTGCAAATAAGTTCCATTTTGTTTACAGTCGTCCTCAAAATTATTCATACCCTCCAGTTAAAGAAAAAGCTAAATTCCCAATAATTCACATAAAGTTAATCTAAAGAAACTAATAATAAATTAAATTTTACAAAATTATATTTAGTTGAATAAAATATTGCTTTTGAATTGTGGTTGTAAATAATAATTTAAAAAAGATAGATAAACAAAACTGACCCAGACACATTAGAGCATCTTTCACACGAAAAGTGGACTAAAATACCTGTCAGCAGGTGTAGAAGTATTTTTGAACATTACAGACATTACAGTGATAGACTCAAAGTGTTGCTCAACAAAATTTTAGCTTTGGAGCCCCATCATGCTTGTTTACTTGTTTTATTTTTCCTGCGTTTGTTTTGAATATTTCTTTCAAACCACATTTCAAAATCAATGTCACGATTTCCATAGAAAATGCTATTTATTATTACTTTGACAATTTCATCTTCACTGACAATCCTCAACTTATACATAGCTGCTACCTCCTACAATTAACTGTTTTTATTAATTGTTTTTTAAAATTTATTATCCTATTCTTTTAGAGTATCATTTACCAGCCATATATATATATATATATATATATATATATATATATATATATATATATATACATATAATTTATTTTAGCAGCAGTTGCTGTTTGTCATTGTGTGCCTGTTTTTATGTCTGGGACAGTGAGAAACGTAATCTCAATTACTTTGTATGTCTAGTACATGTGAAGAATTGACAATAAAGATGACTTTGACAGCTGATTTTTTTTTCCTTCTTTAATTTGAGGATATGAATAATATTTAGAACTCCTGAACCTTTTAATTATCAAAATGGGAGTTAGAAAGCACTGTTTGTTTGCACACACAAAAAAGCTAAAAAATCTGTAGATTTTTTTCTTTTTTGTAAAAGAACTTGTAATCTTTAAATTTACATTTTTGAATATCGTCTTGAGTGACTACATTTCTCTCTTCCCAGTCAAAAAATGACATCCAGGACATATTCTGTCACACCTTCCTGTGTCTCATTTTCAACATCCTTGCTCAGGTGTTGACAATATTCTTATCTTGACGAATTCTCTGCGCAGCCATTTCTGACTCCTGTCAGTATTGGTTTTGCTGCCCGTCCTTCCATAACTGAATATATCTGGAACCTGCACGGGCAACAAGCAACCTAAAGTGCCTTTTTCAGCAGCTGAGCAACAGCTAACCTGGACAATGCGTGGACGGCAGCCAAATGGGGGAGAAAAAAAAGAAAGCATCCTGCTGACGTTTTCAAGGTCAGTGAGCATCAACAGCCACTCCAAATTGTGTACCCTCTGGCCGCCGTACTGATGCGATTGCACTCTGCGAGCATCACTGCAGCTTTTTACTGCAACAGAGAATGATTCAAACAAAAGCTCCTCCAAAGAGGGCACTTCTAAATAATACCTTTGGCCTGTTTTAATATTAATGCAACTTTAGCTTTTTCCGGCTCAGATCGGGTGTTATGATTTGTGAGGTTAAAAGCTCATTTTTGACCATAATTGTGCCCAATTAAAATCATTTTTACAGACTCAACCTCAGTATCTTGCTTTACATAAAAGAGCCTCAGGATCATTTCCCTTCATGCTTTAAATCTTTTCATCTTCAAAAGTACTTTAAGCTTCCTGGGCCTCAGTTAAAAAAAAAAATCACAAATCCTACATTATCACCTCTTGCTGGCTTCCAAATGAGTGTTGCTATCACATTGTTAAAACACTTTACCAATGACCTTTTTAGTAATAAATGACGGGAGACCATTGTGATGTTATCAGGGTTGCTTACACCCATCTGACCACAAACCACTTCTCTGGAGAATGTAACTCTCCATAATGGAATTACTTTGCTTCCAGCAGGTTTTCTCTCAACAGGACCAAGGCTTTGGCAGTCATGTTTGTCACCCATAATAACTGTGTTCCTGCAACGAACGGCTTATCTACCAGCTGCTGCAACAACAGCCACAAATCACATTATTGAGCAGATGTGCATCAAAATCTAAGCTCTCTCATGATATTTATTTGGAAGCGAGCTAAATAGGGATGCAGTGACTGCTCTGCAGCAATTTTTTCAGTTTGATCAACAATGACCAGCAGTTTAGGATTTTTTTTAACCAGTCAGCTGCTACTTATCATTGATGCTATTATGTTCCTGTAACGGTGGATCAGCTCTTTATCCACAATATTCAGCAACCTGAATGTAATAGATGGATATAGTTGTGGTTTTACTGATTGATTGAATGAATGAATGAATGAATGAATGAATGAATGAATGAATGAATGAATGAATGAATGAATGAATGAAATTTAATTCATAAGGCACTTTTCATACCAGAATAGCACAAAATAATTACACATTCTCTCTCTCCCACACTGACACACACCCTCCCTCGCTATTTGTTATAACTGTACGAATATAACCTGGCTTGACACTGCCGCGAGGAAACAAAATCTTGAGGATCCATCCACACTTGGAGCCATCATGGTCTCAAAAGCCGCCACCAGAGGAACCCCCCTGAGCAGCCCAGGGCCCACACCACAACCAGAGGGCTGCAGTGCAGGACCCTCAGCCACCCTGACAAGAGGGCTCCCCATTGGCAATAACCCCATAGACGACAAAGCAAAGCTCCCAGCGTGGAGGACCCCCATGAGGAAAACACTGGAGGTGGTGTTAAAAGAGTCATATCAAATGAACAATTAATATGAATGAATGAAAAATGAAATGAATTAAAAATACTTCATTTATCCCAGAAGGGAAATTCAACATTTTAAAAAGCTCACTCTTTTTTTCTTTTCTTTTTTTTTTTTTTATACACAATATAACATTTATATGAAATAATAACATAACAATAATTAGTCAGTCTTGTTCTTCAGGGTGATGCTGCTGGCAGGAATGAATTTCTGCATCTCTCCGTTCTACATTGAACCTGACGCAGCCTCCCACTGAACACACTCTGTTGATTAATGACGTGTCTTAGTAAAATCAAAACCATAATCACACAATTAGAAAATAATTAAATAAATAAATATGTAAATAAATCAGACAAACAATATAATTGACAAATTAATCAAATGCTTTACTAAAAAGGTAGGTCTTGAGCCTCTTTTTGTTTGACCCTCAACAAATACTTCAAAAAATGCCTCGAATCTAACCAATAGGGCTGTCAATTTAATGCATTGATTAGATTAATTAATTACACTGCAAATTAATGCAATAAAAATGATCGCAATTAATTCAGAGTGCCAATTCAGTGTACGAGCATTTTAAATTTGGCCCAATGAATGACCCTGGCAGTGGGGGGCGGTAATATACCTAAAGCTGTTTGCCAACTGCCAATAAAGTCCAGAAGAAGAAGAAGAAGAAGAAGAAGAAGAAGACGTGTCTGTACAGAACTATGCTGTGTTGGAGCAGGGATGCATGGAAAACTTAAAGGACTGCAGCCCTTGAGGACCATTGTTCCCCATGACTACTTAGCAGCTATGATATTAAAATGTGATTAATTACATTAATTAATTACAAATCCTGTAATTAATTAGATTATTTTTTTAATTGCCTGACAGCCCTAGTAACCAATGTCAGATTTTTTTTGTTTTCAATGACACTCTGAACTGCTCAAATCTGCTTTATTTTTTTCAAATCAACCCCAGAAACAGTCTCATGTGGTCATAAAGAGCAAACAAAGTGGATTAATATTTGATTCTTTTCAAAGCAGCCTCATGTCTAAACCTTTTTTTTTCCGCATCTCATCCAACTTGTACATTATTGAAATGAGGCACATTACATCTTCATCTGTGCTTTCAGGTTATTTCAGGGCCATATACAGTTTTCACTTGAGTCTGGTGGCAGTCACATTTAAATTACTGTACGTGAACAACCATCTGAGATCAGAAATCTCAGCAAAAAATCTGATGAGATCAGATTTTCTGATCTCATCAAGAAAAGAAAAGAAAACAAACAACAACAACAAAAACAACAAAACATAACAAAAACCCTGCTGAGTGAACATAATGTAGCCTAAGTGATAGCTGTGAGAGAAGATAGCTCCACCCTTAAACTGCTCTTTTGTGTATTATACTTAGAATGACATCATCATTTAATGGCGTATTCATCATTATACATGGTACAACACACTATCCAAGGGAAACAGGTGGAGGGCCCAAGAGCAAGACTACAAGATGGGAAGCAGACATGTGAAGTTAAATGTGACTATATTTTAAAAACAAAAAGAAAGCACTGCTCCGGGAAGATGAAAAGAAAAAAACTAAACTGAACTGAACTCAGACAAAAAAAAAAAGGATGAACCAAACAGAAAAAACTCCACACACCATGCACAACTCACTTTTTTATGGTTTTCCATCCAAGATAGGGTCATAAAGGATTACTGTTGACTTTTTTAAAGTAATACTTTAGTTAAGGTTACAAGTCAAGCAGATACTTTATGGTGGCGTGGAGACACTTCAGAGCTCTGACTGACCAGCAGAATCACTCGTGGGTGTAAACAGCACCCACGGCAGCATTTTTGCAGCAATGCACACCACACATCACACATCCCTGTTCTATAAAGCTGATTAAAAGCCATGCACACAGTTCACAACATAAATCATGACTCATTGTGTGTATTACGAATGAAGCTAACAGTAACCTTAACCTTTCGGTGCACTATTTATCCTGTCATACCTCCTGGATGTACTCGATTTGTCAACTAAAATGTCACCAGATCACCTTTCTTTAATTTGTAGCCCCTCAAAATTTACTGCAGTTTAAGACTCTGCTTTATCTGTCTGCTAGAATTTAGCTTTCAGTTCAGACATTTAGCTCATTGCCCTCTTGTCTTCACCTGCCATTTTATCCATATGTACTGTAACGAGTAGGAGGCAAAAGACGAGCCTTTGATGTCTTTTTCCATTCGCAGTCCATTCTGATGAGTGTGAAGAGAAAATCTCCAGCCAACGAAATAAACATGTCATCAAAGGAAAATCACTGCATGACATCCATAATTCACAGCTTCACACATTATTAGCAGAAACATTGAGAATCCAAAGATTCAAAATGCTCTGAACTGCAAGCTAACGATGTGTTCAGGCTGCATTTGACACAGCACTGGCTGGTTGACCTCAAACATCCACATATAAAGTGTTTGGATGTTCATTTACTGAGATACAAAATGGTACACATCACAAAAATGTAATGTAAATAGTAAACAGGTGTCCAACAGTTGTCTGCCAGTTAGCTGGACCAATAGATCAAGATGTTGCTTCCCATTTGTGAAACTGGTGCACCACAGAAGCTTATTCAAGGCTCTTTTTGTGCCTGAACTCTGAGAATCCTTGTGCACAGATTTCTGTGTGGACCATCTGTAAAACATCACCCACCAGTTCTTAGCATTAGCTTTGAAATGAAACAAATCACAGAGGAATGTACTGACAGAGAAGCAGGGTCTTTAGTATACTTGGCACTGTAAACACCTCATGAATTGCTAATACAGTTAATGTGGTTTTGATTTGCCTACCAACCACCAGCTGCTTGTCATAATTTCACTGCCCCTGTAAACAGTCCAAATACAACCAGAGAAAGCCCTTAAAGGTATGTAATCCTTTCGGGAGCTCACTGGTCTCCATTAGCCTGAGTGGGCTTACGAAACTGCTAAGTCTGAAAGTACATATTAAATCCCTGTTAACTGATTGGATACAAAAAGCTCACGGTTTAGTGAAATATCAGCCACCACATTTGCTTTTGAAGTTCTCATATCAAATTCAGAATCTTTTTTTTTTTTTTTTTTAAATAAGATCTGTTTTGCTCACAAAAGTCACCCAAACAGATTAGTTGTGTTTTGTGCTTCCATGGATTTTTTTTTTTTAAAGAACTGAGTACATTCAGCAGTTTTAAAGCCTCTAGGATTTGACTGTCATCGTGTCATTTATTTATTTTTTTTAGCCATAACTGACCGGATGTGGACATGAAGGTTGAGCTGGAGAATGATAATCGGAACATTGTTCAATTTAAAAAATATATAAATGTATGTGGCTTAACATCTGTGAGCGACCATGGAATTACCTTCAAAGTGACCACCAGGACCACAAAAGGTGAATCAAGCCATACTGGTGATATTATACAACTATCTTAAGGGTTTACAGAGAATGGTCCAAAAAAGAGAAAATATCCAGTGAGCAGAAGAGGACTGGATCTTCTACAGTTGTCCTCAAAAATTATTCATACCTTCCAATTAAAGGAAGGGCTAAATTCACCTTAGTAATTCAAATAACCAGAACCTAAAGAAACTAATGATAAATAATAAATAATAAAAAATCACAAAATTATAATTTAGAGAAATAAAATATTGCTTTTGAATTATGGTTTTCATAGAATTTTTATTTATCACTTTTGTCAATTTCAACTTATTTCACAGACAACTGATTTTATTTCCTTCTTTGATTGGAGGGTATGAATAATTTTGAGGACTATATGTAGGCTTATATATATATATATATATATATATATATATATATATATATATATATATATATATATATACAGTATATATATATAAAATCTCTGAAATAAATTAAAGTTAAATTGACAAAATAATAATAATCAATAAAGGTTTTATAAAGTTTATTAAAATGAGTCAATACCAAAAAATACAAACAACAACAACAGAACAGTTTTTAATGGCACATACATTTACTGACCATTGATTTAGCTAATTGCTGGACCTTTTAGGCACACACAGTCAACTTGTATAAACATAAAAAAACCTTCATTGATACTTACATAATTACATTTCATGAAAACTTGAATCCTAGTTATCAAATGCTAACAGCAAGCTATATATATTTTTTTTAACAAAGTCAGCTGTCTAACCAGAAGTATGTTAGCACTGTCAGGGCAAATTAGCATTAAGCTAATAATACTGTATAGCCTTCTTTTTAGAAGCAATTGAGCATGTTTTAATTGAAATTTTACACCCATTTGAGCTAATTTCCCGCAACTCAATTAAGTATTTTTCAACTAACAAAGCAATGCACTCTCCCTCACAGATGTGATTTCAAAGTAATGACAAAGATAAATGTCACATCTTGGCTTTAAGGTGAAAATGTTAATTTTGCATCCCTGGTAGAGACAGTTTCACTTAATAGCGTCTGAATAAGTCATTTCAAATGGATCCTCAATGTATTTGGCACTGCAAACACCTCATGAATTGCTAATGCATTTAATTGAGGATTTTAAGTACAAAGAGCTAAATTGGATGACTGAGCAGTGATGTGCAAGGTTATGGATTTTGTGTCTGTATTTGTGCTTCACTTCATTAGTCTTACTGTTTTTGCTCAGGGAGACGTGATCGAGAGAAGCGACAGCATAGCATCTCTTTTCATCTGATGTTAGACAGACATACAGGCTCCTGTTGCTGTCCATGCCGGCAGCCAGACGCCCTTTGCCAGCATCCATCAGGATTGGTTTAACATCAATCCTTTCCCCACTAAACAACATGGTCATGACAAAATGGGGCAAAACTGCCCTGAGAGCAGCCCTTGAGGCCTCTATGAATCTAAGCTTCTTTCTTTCTACCACCCAACTGCACCCACTTAACTAGTGAAGCATTTCATACTGAGTACATGGGCACAATCAAGTATAAGATTAGGCAATATAAAACACTGTTATGAGCAGACACTGCATGACTGTGGGACAAAGCATAAAGATGACATAGATGAATCATATAAATATGATCACAAAGATCCAAACCATTACGCACAGTACAGGCTGATGACGCCAGTTCTAACAACTCCCTCATTGTTCAAGAGGAAGTATGGACAGGCTGCAGGACTATAATAAGCCTGATCCCTTTGTACGGTTTCAAAGCAGGCTCCAGGTTTGAAACCATGCACAACAACAATGATCTGTGTTGCCATTCAAAGAAGGGAACTTCAAAGAACCTTGTTTTCTCTGCCCAGCTGCACTGTAGCTCTCTGCCTGGGGCCAATCATTATAATGAGCAAAAGAAAAAAAGAAGAACTTGGGAATAGACAGCTAAACAGACTCACAGTGCAAGTTACTGTACACAATTACATCTCAGACTGCTCACGATGACATAATGAAAACCAGGAGCATTAATAAGAGTTTTTGTTCTGTTTTTTATTCTTTTATTATTTCTTTTAATAATCCTGGTAGTTTTCATGGGTGCATGGGTGAACAAATAAAGACTTTCTTGTTTTCTTTGGGTAGCTTTCTGAAAGTGTGGCAGGACAAAGAGGGGTCCTGGCGGGACTCAATCCCTAGACTCCTAGGTGAAAGTCATGCGCATTAACCAGTCAGCCAACATTTTGCCATTTTGGCCAAGTATGAATGATCACTGCAAGGAATGGTGACAGGACCATCAACCGTCACAAAAGCAAAAATTCCATACCATTAAATGTTATCTTAACTAGAAGTGACAACTTTCTTGTTGTTCTCAAGGCCACGAGAAAAAAAAATCGATGCGGTAAGAAAATATGAACATGTATAAAACACATGTGGACACTTAAATACACAGACACCAGGCCTTTGAGTGGCTGTTGGTGGCCTTAGTCTCGGGGCTTGCAGGCTTCCTCTGGCCGTTGAAGAGACGAGGTTGCATCTGCATGACTGCACTCACCATAAAGCACCTTTTATTTTGCATATTCTGCATGCTGACACTGTGATTGTGCTTCCCACTGAGTTTGTATTATCAACTACTTCTATCCAGGTTTTGCCTCTTTTCTGCATAGTTCTGTGTGTATGATCGTATGATACTCCAGAAGCTGTCTTATTTAAGTTGTTTTCAGCTATAGGTTGCCACCTGCAGGTCCTCCTGTAGGGGATTTTTTGTTTTCCATTTCCAGACCATGGAATGTCTTTGTTTCAGATGCAACAGTTGACTGTTTAAGTGTATCCATGTTTTTTTTTTTCTTTCTTCTCTTCCCTTTGTTTTCTTTCTGTTCCACTTCTTATCGTTTCTTTTCTTAACCTTCTTTTCCCTCTTGTCAGGCCCAACAAAATTATGTAAAATTCAATTATACACAAGCATTCAATTAAATAAAATGAAATAAAAAAAAAAAAACCTTGACAGAGCAAATCTGTTCAATACAACAAAGCAGCCAGATCATCATTCTGCTTACTGGGGTTTGTTGAAAATGTACAATCACTGAGTCAACACTGTTTTTTTCGCCACAAATGATGCATTATGGCTGATTTTTTTCCTGTGCTTAAATAAAACCAAAATGCAACATCAAATGACAACACAACAAAACACATTAGACAGACATGAAAAGACACAACCCGAGCATCATGGTGGGGAAAGAAATCCCAGTGATAAAAGGGTTAGAAATATACAAAGATAAGCATGTGAATGTAAAGTCACATTTCTAAGGGAAAAAAGTATAACAAGAAACACAAAAGTGCAAAAAATAACTGAAATAATGACCAAGTCAGCAAACTCAATCAAAACTTGACCACAGGTAAAGGACTTTGTCAAAGTCTGAATAAAAACTTTGATTAAAACCTTTTGTTCATTTTCATAGAAGTCATGAAAAGAACCCCCCCCCCCCCCCCCCCCCCAATTCTGGTTAAGAAACTATTTCAGTTAAAATCACTGTGTACATTTACAGAAATGAAAGTGTTTTTAAAGCTGCTGGTTGACCTTCAAAAAGTTAAACAGCAGCTTGAAGGATAAGTTATTATTATTATTTATGAATTTATTTCATTCTTCACAGAACAAAACAATCAATAGAAACAAATCTCAAAAGACCTGAATGAAAAGGAACAGAAAGACAGAAATTTATTTATTTATGTTTTTTAAAAAGTAAAGAAACAAAAAGAATCAAAAACAGCTGCAGGCCAACAAGTCAGTGATCAACTGTTGGTAATGTTGGTGAAATTCTGTCTTTTTTGGTGTGTGACGCACAGATGGGTGTGTTGAATACATAAAACTTTTCAGTCTGTTAAAGAAATACCTTGGTGATTTTTAGTTAATATACCAATGTAATGTTAACCAATTTGATATATTTGTTACTCATATGACTCAAATCAATTGGTAATTAGCAGTCATCAAGCTTAAAAGTGCATTGCACAAGTTTAAATGTTAAAGACTATTCCTATCTTTCCTTCACATGCTCTTACAATTGCCTGATGTGTGAAATGAACTGATCTTTCTTCACTGCGGTGGTCTCTAATACTGTTTTTGCATGCTCAATGCAAAAGTTTCAGGTACAAAGCCTCAAGGGGGCGCATGTGTGGGAGACGAGCTGCGTGTTCTCGTTCATCTGGCTGTGCCTGACTGCTGCTAAAAGATGGATAACAAGTACCTCTCAAATACCAACTCAGATTCCAGTAAGGCAAAGAAGAAAAGATTTATCTTTTGAGATGAAGAGAACCAAAGAGACCGGTGTTGTGCCAAAGTATTTTTGGTTGGGAAAAATAGATTTGAAAAAATACTGCACTTTGTCATTTGTGTCTGGTTTATTAAAGCCACACAAAACAATGGTAATTTTGTCTTCTTTGGCCTTTTCTTTTAATTTAGATTTCCCTAAATCCATTGTTTGTGTTGACAAGGTGACAGTGATTGATGTTTAAAGTCATTTGGCTCATAACAGGTTGGGTCAAAGATGTTTGTATAGTGAGAAACTAACTTTAAACTCAGTTTATGAGCGTACACTAACATTTACTGAAATCTTTATCAGACAAATTTTAATGAAGGATATTTTTTCATTTGTTAAAAAAACATATATTAATATTTTAAAATTTCACGTACCCCTTGGAATGCCTTGACATACCCCTATTTGAGAAACAGCGCTCTAGGCAAGCTCAAGAGGTCCAGATTTGGTGATTCCTGCTCAAGGGCTATGGAGGTCAGCTCACACATCTGTAAAATTGTTTGTTTCCCCTAAACCTAACAAAAAACAAGCAAACAAAAAAAGAACAATAAAAAGCAAAAAAGGCACTCATGATTGTATTCAGTTTTACCCGGTTTTATCTTTTTATAGCACATTGAGGAGTTTGCTTGGTGTGCCCAGTCTGACAGGTCTTCTCTCTTTCCCTGTGGTGGTAGTCACACTCAATAATTCTGGTGCGTGAAACTTTTAGACCTTAAAAACATGCGTTTCTGACTTGTTTTGATGGCACACTAACATTCGTTAGGAGCATTTTCAAGCCATCACTGCCCAGAGGCGTCCCGAGGCTCAGAAACAGCTTTATGTAACTTTTGCGTCCGGGACATGACCATGACGTTACTGCCGACTATTGGTTGCGCACCGTGTCTTGAGCTAGCAAACAGATATGAACCACACATGAAAACAGCGGGTGTTTTGAACGCGCATCATGATGGATTCAGCAAAAAAAATGCAAGGAAAAGAAAGAGAGGAAGGGACAGAACAAGTGTCAAGATAAGACTGTCTTGGTGGAGGGAGTAAAAGGGAGAAAAAGGAGGATTTTAGAGTAGGGGGGGGAAAAAAAAAAAGAGTGGAAAGGGAGGAAAAAAAAAAAAAAAAAAAAAAAATTTTTTATTTAGGGGAAAAAAAAAAGGGGAGGGGGAAAATATAGAAAAAAAAAAAAAAAAAAAAAAAAAAAGGGGTATTTGGGGGGGGTTTTAGGCATTCAGAAAGCATGGTCCACGAGTCTCGGTCCGTTTGGGGACTCGGTTCGGTCGGGGGCGAGGGTGGTCTTCCGGACCGAGATCGCGTTCACATTTCACTGTTGCCAAACGGGCCAAGAATGAGAATCTCAGGTGGCGCATGCTCTCGGATTCACTGTAGGCGAGGACAAGACGCATGTACAAGAAGGTTCTCACAAGTTCTGCTCCCTCCACAAAGCGACATTATTTTTGTACGAGGAGCTGGATATGCTGGATATCAAATATCGACTAAAGCTTTTACTTTTACTTCCTCGTAACTCCACGTCTGACCACGGGCCATCTTTATAAGCACTGCAGTCCTTCACGTGTGTTTGTTATCGTAGCGTTTACCCATGTTGTCCAATGTTTGACCCACAATGCCAATGCAATTTGTAGTCCACTTCCTGTCTTTGGTTCACTTGAATTGGACTGAGACCTGCGTTTGTAGGAGGAGCGATAGAGTCCGTTTGCGCATTCACAACTGCCCTAACAAAGTGGACTTTCCGAGCAAATGGACTCTGATTCGAATCAAAAAAGCTTTGTGAATGCACCCTTAGTTTGGGTTGCATGTTGGGAACTAAAAACAGGCATATCGTGACAACATGCAAACACTGCTTTTAAATCTTATCAAATAATGTATAGACTATTGCTGTCAAAGTTAAATCCTTTTGTGCAGCTATAGTTTATAGCTAGCAGACAAGTGTTCAAGGGCTATACTTTTTGCCTGAGAGGAGACACGGCAGGGGCCCTTCATCACAGCTGGTTCTCCATGTCAGTTTGATATAAAAGAATCCAGAGAAAAAGCTACTGACACTACAGGAATATCAGATGGCATATTAGTGGTGAGAGCTGTTAGCTGCGGAGCAAAGTTATATCATCAGATGAACTGATAAAAAGTTGGTTTTAATGTTGAAAAAAGCTGTTGAAGTGTCAGTGGAGGTATTAGTGCTGAAAACAAGTTAGACCTGCAGTCTCAGTGGAAACGTTGAGCTAAAAAGCTTCTTCTTAAGTGTTGCATTAAACAAACACTACAAAGGAAAAATTACTCTCATCAGATTTCCCTGAATCTGCAAGAACTTCCAAAACTTTGGACTGAATCAGAAGAAACTGACTGATGTTTCAGGAACAGACACAAAAGAAAAACTGGAAAAAACTTATTGAAACTGAAGTGCAAGACAGAGGGAAGATAAAGGGGAATTTCAAAAGCAAGAATTAAAATCTTTATTCAGCACTGATTATCTAATTGTATGTTCCAGTTGTTTTTAAAGGTTTTCTGGAGGAATTTATGTTGGAAAAGGAGAACTTGTAAGTTGCTGAAGATCCAGAGATTCCAGATTTATAGACGGATGCACCCAGAACCACCAGTAGTCCATTGTTGTCTTTTCTTATTTTTTATTTTTTTTTTTTCTTACAGTGATTTCTTAAAGGATTTTTTGGTTCTAGATGCCTTTTTCACAGTGGCTGGACAGGAAAGGGAAAAAAAAAAAAAAAAAAAGACGGTCAGAGAGGGCATGAGCAGCCCTGGGCTGGGGACTCAAACCTGTGCCAGCTGCAAGAGGAACTAACAGAGGAACTGCAGCCTCTGCTTAGTTTTTTCTTTTGTTTTGTGTACACTAAGTTTTTAGTGTAAGTACCTCAGTGTTGTTATAGATAATTACACTAAGGTGGGGTTGTTCATGACATGTTGCATCATTATGTGTGATTTATTGATCATTAGCACATTTACCATTACTAAAACTGGCTGATGTTTCAAAAGCAAAACTCCATGCCAGAGACTTTAATTAACTCATTAATGTCCTTTAATACAGTTCAAAGTAAGAATCAGGTTGTGAAAAGATATTCATATGCAGGCGAGAGCCAAAAGGAAAATAAGCAATGCTGAACACTCGAAGGACTCAGAAAGACTGGCAGGGAAGGAGTGGAAAGTAAGAACAGAACATCAATTTACTGAAGTTTATTGCTAACAGGACATACACAACGGGTAAATGAAAATACAGTTCTACTGAACACAGCAGAATTTGTAGACTGGGGAGCTGGTAAATATGTGAGAACCCTGTGAGATGATGTTGTTTACCTCATCTGAACATCCAGAGATGGAGATTCCAGGACTGGTTTCAGGAGTTTTGCAGGTGTTGCTCAATGCTGGACGATCCAGAAACAACAGCACTTTCTGAAATGGAGCTGGGAAAAGTCTTCAGCAAACATAACGAGGCAAGGCGGACTCAAGTTAGTTGAACAATAAACAGAATAAATCCAGATGTACCACTTTTGAATGATCTGGCTCTGAATGAAGGAAAGACCAGATACGCTGCAGGATTGATGAACTATTGAGGAACAGCTGTGCCTGGAACCTGCCAGAGCAAAGAGACAGCCACGCCTACAGTGGTAAAAAATGGCACTGACCACGCCCACACCCCCGACTTGTACAGGGGAAAGACAAAAGCACATGAAGACAATCAGAAGGGTGGAAAATTGAGTCCAGAGACTCATGATGCAGATAGCGGGAAGACAGTGAGACATACAGGAGGGCAGAAAAAGAAGATGCCTGGAATGAGGCAAAACATTTTTGCATAAAATAAAACATGAAACATGAAATTAAAATCCACAATCGAGGAGAAAACAAAACCAGTGATGAAGAATGTTACAAATATTTTTTTAGCTGCCTTGCTGCACTGAACAAATTTGCTTTGCCAAAGGGAGCTTAATGGAGGACATACGGCTCTCCTTGATTATTGGTCTTAATTTGGATATTGCTAAGTTACATTTAAACCTGGAGCTCACAAGGGGAAGGCCGAGGAATCTGAGGAGAAGAAAAACATGGTTCCAACGCGTCCTGGAAAACCTGGAAACTGAACAGTTTTCCAGTCATGGAAAATAATAAAAATAGTAAAATGTCCTGGAAAAGCTTGAGTTGTCCTGGAAAATTATTTTTCCTCCCTCTGCTTCGTCGCCACTTTGTCGCTGCTTCGTCTCAGGTTCATCACCGCTTCATTTCCGCTTCATCTCTGCTTCGTCTCCACTTCGTCGTTGATTCGTCTCCGTGTCTTCTCTTTGTTGCAGCTCTGTCGCTGCTTTGTCTCTTCTTCGTCGCCCTTAATTTGCACTTCATCTCTGCTTCGTCTCTGCTTTGTAGCTGGTTTGTCGTCACTTCGTCTCTGCTTTGTCTCTTCTTTGTTGCCGCTTCTTCTCCGCTTTGTCGTTGCTTCGTCTCTGCGTCATCTCTGCTTCATCTCTGCTTCGTCTCTGCTTCATCGCTGCACAAAATATAAGTTACAATTGTAGAACACTTCTCCAAAAGCTTGGGGTGGAATTACTTAGTCTATGTTGTGATAACTTGACTTATAATGTAGCATCTGGAAAAGTCCTAGAAAATGACTTCAACAAAAGAGTGGGAACCCTGAAAAGGGAGACAGAGATACAAAAGGCAATTTTAACAACTGTACAACCTAAATGGAAAAAAAAAACAACAAAAAAAAAACCCAGAAATGCCTGCTGCACCTGTAAAGAAGAAAGCAAAGCAGGCCATCAGGAGCACCTATAAGAAATTAAACTGAAACAGACAGGAATAATAACATGAATAACATCACCAGCAACAAAGGTTACCTTAAAAATATTGCACCTGCTTGATTTTTATTGCATCACTTACTTGATTGATTTCCCTGTAAATGAATTAAAGCCTTTGCTTCTCTTGCTGTGATATTTGTAATATGGACTTGCAGAAAAGTAATGACTGAACATGGTTTTTTGTTACAGCGGGATGTTGTGGTATATTATGTTTGAAAACTGCATGTTGGAAATCAACAAGTGTTTCCTGTAACGCTACTGCAGGTGAGGGCAACACCACCACTTTAAAGGCCTGCCCACACTATAACCTGTTCCCTCATTGAATAAATAACTGTAGTTGTGGTGGCTAAATTAAGCCATATTGCAAACCTCAGTTTTCTTGTTCTAAAACTTTCAACTGTGCTGTTTCACTACCCACTCCACCTACCCGTGAGACTTTAAAGGAAGAATGTGAACCGGCTCAAAACCAGCCTTTTCCCTTTTTTATCTTGGGATTTGACTCATCATGCTTCATTTTTCATTCCATCATCTATAATATTCAAACCATAACACTGATAAACACTAAAAATAATTCTCATTCATAAGTTTGCATTCATGTTCGGCTTATTATCTTTAACAGGCTGTGATGAAACATCATAAAACAAATATGCCCACAATATTTTCAGCTGATTTTGCAGATGCTTTCTGTTGGTATGAAATCCAAACTGAGCAAAAGCTAAAAATGGAACTGGGAATGAATGAGGTCTTAAAATCCTCACTAAAAGGAAAGAAAAAAAAAATCATGCAGCCATATAGTCTACAATGCCTTCTAGCAACAGTAGCTCTCCACACTGCATCTTGCGTCACCTCTTCATGTCATTTATGTCTGAAAGTGGCACCCACAGCTACACACTTTCCTAGACTAGCATGTTTCTGCATGGGAATCTATTTGACACACTTAGCTGCATCCTTCTAGCAATTCACTCCATCTAGAAACAGCCTGCTGTTTTCTTGGTTTCCTACCTTGTGCCCTGCAGGTGTTCGTAGGTCAAGACCGAAGCTTCTCAGATTCCTTTGAACTTGTTTTCCAATTTCCCTCACCCGAGGATCAGCGGTATTGGGCGGGCCTGCTTAACTCAAGAGATCAAACCTGAGCTGTTATAATAATTTCAGCTCAGCCTTCTGTGGCTGAATACAAGAAGTTTATAACATGTAAGACAATCATCCATCTGCCAGACAAAGGTTTGAGAAACATTCTCCACACGACTGTGCAGCTGGATAACATGAACATGCTGAAAGTGAGCAGAGGTAGCTTACCACTGCTGTTTGATGTCAATGTCTACAATATAAAAAAGTCAAAGTCTTCCTTTGACTAAATACCCATCGAAGCTCCAATAGCTTTTCCTTTTTGGGACTTATATAGTAACAAATAATCTCATCTCAGGGTGTCAAATACCATTGTTTTGTCAGGATTCCTTGCTGTCTCAGTATCTTTAGCCCACACAGCTGCTGCAATATTTTTAGCTCCTTTTCCACCCGTGGGTCTGGGTCGGGTCGGGCCGGATCGGTCTACGTTTTTTTGTGTCTCCACAGATTAAAGCCGGGACAGGTACCCTTATATCCGACCCGACCTGGCCTACTTTTTTGGTACCCTTCGGTAGGGGTACTGATCAAACCGATCCGGACCAAAGAGGTGGAGTTAATACACAGCAATCCATTGATTCGTTGAAAAATCCGTCACTTCCCGTGTGACCCGGGGCAAAAACAAACAGATTCCTTTTGTTTCTGTCATGTGTGGTGCTTTGGTTAAAAGGTGTTGCACGGCGATGATGTCACACGATCTTGTAGCAGCGCTATCCTGGTTAATACTCCGCCTACAGAGTAAGGGTACAGTTTGCTGTACGCAACGTGAAATCAACACATTCGTACCAAAACCCACTTGATCCAGCCTGGCCCGACTCCACCCGACCCAGACCAGGTGGAAACGGGGCTTTATAAGCTGTGTCAGGGGAGTGCCCACATGGCCCACAAGAAGGTTGCAGTTGTTGTAGAGGTATTTCTGCTTCCTTGTTGTCCATTTCCCTCTCGTTTTTAAACACTTTCTTACCAATGCAGTTTCAAACCAAAAGTAATCAATTAATTCTTTATGTGTAGATATTTGAATATATATATATTAGCCACCCCTTAGAAATGAGCTCTTCTGACTGTTTTAAGACCCACAGCGTAACTATTTGACCTTAAAAATATATTCATTAGGCGCATTTTCTAGCCATCACTGCCCAGCGGCGTCTCGAGGCTCAAAAACTGCACTATGAAACTTTTCCATTGTGGATGTGGCTGTGACATTGCAGCCAACTATTGGTTGTGCACTGTGTCACATACTAGCAAACGGATATGAAACAGATATGAACACAGTGGATGTTTTGAACAGATTCGGCAAAGAAACGCAAGGAAACATTACCGGAGGAAGAAAGAAAAAGGAAGAGAGGAAGGGACAGAACAAGAGTCAACATAAGACTCTTTTACTGGCTGGAGTGAGCTCACAGTAAAGGTACGATGCAAGATGGATGCTAGTTTAGCTGTCGATAGGGGGCCCATCACTGAGAAAACTGCTAAAAGTTGTTTTGTGGGTCTTTAAAGACTCGCGTGATTGATTAACTTCACCGTCTTTGACACCAGCTGATGTGATGGGATCCTCAGATTTCTCACATATAAATCTGGTAGAAAATGAAGAGAACCCATATGACCAATATGCAGGTGCAGATGGGTGAAAAAGTCAAAGTTTGTTCTTTAATGAGGGGTCAGACACAGGCAAGAAGGCATAAGAATGTCAATATGTGCATTTGGAATAAACAGTTTTATGGGATTTCTGTGCTTTAGTGAAACTCAGAAATATGGTGTCCACATGCACACAACTATTTATACAAATGTAGATTTTTTAAAAATGTGTTTGTGCTTTTTCTCCTCATAAAAATGCAGTTTTAGGGCACTGACAAAGAACCTTTGGAAAAATGCCTTCCAAAGTGAATAATTTTGGATGATCTAGCTGTATGTTTAAAGTGATGACAGATTAACAAGTGTTTTTGGTTGTACATCACAAGCTGTGTGGCTTGTGTTTACATGACAATGACAGATGTCAAGATTGTACAGGCAATGAAGACATAAAGAATGCACAGTTGGTAAGTTACCAAATATACTTAAGAACAAAGTCATCATTGCATTATTGGCAACACTGCAACATAAAACAAGACAAATTTAGGTGATTTGCTGAAAGCAGTGATTGTTTTTGTCAACCTTATGATCGGAGTTGGGGAGTTTGGCTCCCCTGAAAACACTCCCCTGAGACTTTCAGGATATGTTTAATCATATTTTCCATGAGACTTTCAGGATATGTTTAATCATATTTTCCATCAAGCTTATTTGGGGTGTGACGTTGAATGAATCAGAAACATGTTTGTTGCCATGAAAACCTGGAATAAAATCAGTTTAACAGCCACCACTGTGGCTACTGACTCAGGGGAGGCTAATAAACAGGGCTGTCCTAAGTCCTATTCAACATTGTTATATTTTATGACTGATAATAATGCGAGTGTCTTTCTGAACTAAGCAGCAGGTCATCCTTCCTGTTTCAATGAGACTGAGTCACCACAGGAGCTGCTGTTTGCTTGAAAAACAGCACCGTGTCCAAGGGGTGACCACTTTATTTTCTCGATTTATGTGGTTGTTAAAAGAACTTTCTGACTCTTATTAAATGATGATTTCAATAGCGGGGGATTTTAATGATGTTATTGTCCCTAAGAGATGTTTCTAATTGCAAAAGCTGGATACATTATAGTAGTAACCATGTTTTTGACTGCACTGCCTGCTCCAAAGTTCACTACTGGCCAAAATAGAACACCTCTATCTTTCCAATTTTTTATGGGAAAGAAGTGGGTTGTAAGTTAACAAGAAAAGTTGGGAGAGCTCTGGGAAATGGTAGCATCACTTTTCAAGACTTGATCAACAGATGTTGCAGAACAGATTTAGGCTACGTTCACATGGCGGCGATCAGAAGAGAAGATGCAAAAGTGGCGTCTCGTCTTCATCTTTTCATCTGTGTTTACACGAATGTTGTCATGAAGAAATCTGCATGCATATGAGGACGCAAGAGTGTGTAGAATTTTGATTGGATATGCACGCCAGGCCAGCTGCTGCAGTAGAACTTCACCATGTCTATGCGTAAAATCTACCTAGCTGGGTTTACGTTGTGTGTGACGTCAACGCGCATGCAATGTGAGCATGGCATGAGCAGGTCCACCATCATTTTTGCGTTTGGGAGCATGCAGATGTGAATGCAACAGCGTTGCGTCTCCAGGAATTCCACTTTGGAATGAGTCTCCAGATTTTGCGTCTACAACCCAGAATAATGCTGTTGCCATGTGACGAAAGGCACTTCCGATTAAATATTTTGTCATTTTTACCCCCAATCATCCTTGTGTAAACGGCCTCTTCAGTTGTAGAGTCATTTTTTGCTGCCTGAAAATAATTCTAAAATGTATATTATTTTTTAGTGGTGGGCACCTTATCTTTTTTTAAACCTCTGGCAGCTCATCATTTACCTTTTGTATCATTATTGGGCTTGAATTCCAACAACAAAATAAAAAAAAATAAAAAAAATTCCCAACCCTGGTCCTCAAGGCACAATATCCTGAAAACTTTTCATGTTGCCCTGTTAAAATGCAGCTGGCTCACATTAATGGGTCAGTAGCAGACTGGTGCAGAGCTCATCAGAGATCCATTTAAGAGATCAGCTGTGTCGTAGCAGGGCAAAATGGAAATTCTTCAGGATAGTGTGCCTTGAGGATCAGAGTTGGGAATCACTGGTCTAGATTAGAAGACATGTCTGCATGGTCTTCTTCTCTGGTTGCATTCACACTGCAGAAAGGAGCTAAGACGATGTAACAGCTGTTGTGTTCAAAAGTGAAATTCAGATTCTTCCTTCATTTCTTTTTATAAACACCCAGCTTATAGCTCAATTCCTATGTGTTTGTTTCAAGTTTTAAAAAGTTAACTTTCTGAGCTCTTCTTCTATGACTAACATTTTTACCAATGTTTACAAGTTTTCTTTTCTTTCTTTGCTTTTCTATGAGTGTTTATGTTGTGCTTGAACTGTAACTGTCATTTGCAGAAATGCTCAACTAAGAATGGAATAATTGACTTTGTGCAAAAGCTTGCTTGAAGACTTTGTGGGGTGGCAAACTATTCTATGTTATGGTGTTTTGGGGGAGGAAACAGCTGGACAGGGTGATCAGGGGGAGTGTCTCAGTGGGGGGCAAAGAGCTGGTATCACTGCTGACTGTGGCTGAAAGGAGAACAAAAAAATGACTTAAGCTAGTTCATAATAAACGAAGAGAAAATAAAGCAACACACGAATAATCCAGAAACTCTACATTGTACATTTTAAGCCATGTTGCTAGTCCTTTCTCAGTTTGCGATTTAGCTACTGTAACCTAAAGACAGAGGCTGCCCACTTTCTTTCTTCTAGCACATCGGCTCTGTTAAATTTAATTTCTTTTCATCTTTATGTTTACTTTATTTTATTCATGCTCATTGGGCTAAACTTACTGCATGCTGAGTATCATTATGCTGCTACCGGATGCGTGAATATCCCTCAGGTTCAATAATGTATCTATCTGTCAGGACTGATCAGAAAATAGTTGCATCACAGATTCCTCTAGGAACCTGGGAACTGGAAAAGAAAGCATCGTACGGCTAAAATGGCAAAAACATGGAAGGACACTGGATCAAATAAATGAAGAAAATTGAAAGATGCAAACTAATGAGGCTACACAAGTGATGGACTTTTAGTGCTGAGTGCATAATTAGCTTGCATCACATCATATGGGCATGATTTTTCTTTAACCAAGCAGGTCTTTATCATAATTTATTTTTCTAGTCATAATGTTGAAGAAGTTGTGGAAATACACATACCCCTTTATGTGCAATTTACATCACAAACTCTTTAATCTGATGCATTTGTATGCAAAAAACTGTAAAAGCCCATTTCCACTGTGATGAAAAATAACCATCCTCGAATTCAGAATATTGAGATATCATCTCTGTGGGAGTAAATGGACTCCATGCAAAGATTTATGTGTTGAGGTTTTACTTAAGGCTTCTGTTTATGCCCTGTTGTTCTTATTACCACCATCATGCCTACAGTAAGTATCAGTCCTCAGCTTCACAGATTTAAATTCCTCCAGGCATCCCTCAAATGCAGTGCTAACACATTAAGGGACTCCCACTCGCTTCCAAAGGCTCCCATCTTTGGAAACAAGCCAAGCAGAGACAGCCGTCTGGGTTTACCATGCGTCTTTTATCCAGGATCGAGCAATCAAACAGACAACATAAAACATGCTGCAGCGGCACCTCGGCTGCTTTTTTCTTCTTTTTTGGGAAAAGAGCTGAACAGGCTATAATGATTATTCTGGCTGCTTCTCTCTGCAGACGTGCCTGAACTGACAGTCAAAGTCATCTCACAGCACCTGCTGAGACGGGGATGCATAAATTTAGGTGCAGCTGATCCTTTTAACTCCAATGCACTGCAGCTTTTTAACTCGCCATCTCATGTGGCAAAAATTGAGTTTTCTTTGGTTTGTTTTTAAAATGTATGTAACCAATCTTTTGTCTATGAAGTACCTGGTAAAAAAATTTTTTTTCATCCTTTTTCCTTACTATAATGCACTAACTGTTATCAGAGCAGCATGGTAATGAGCCAAAAGCTGTTTGCGCAGCTGGTGCCCTGCAACCTCGAAGCTTTAGTCACCTACAGAAGAAGCAGCATATTCAATTTTACTTTCTGATTTAAACAAACAAACAAAAAAAAAGACAGAAAAAAAAATCAATATTCTTTTATGGATATTTAGTCATGTGCAGAAGTTTAAGTTATTCCTTATTTCTTCTTTTGCTTCCAAGGATTCCATGTATTCTTGTAATCATTTTAAAGTAATTGTCTTGAGCAACCGTTCTCCAGGTTTGTGTTTGTTTTTAGGACATTGGCTGCTTTTTAACTCCTTTTCAAAGCGTTCATTGTAAAGCCACTTAACTCTGACTTATGACTTTGTCAGGCATGATAAGGCATCTGACTCAGGGAATAAACAAATGGTATGTTGACACATAACAGAAAACTTAGAAAGTTTTAGATTTTAAATTGGATCTTTAGGCCTTTTCTTATTGGCAGCCTGAAAGTGACGTCTTTATAGGTGCCATGACATCAAATTTCCCTTTTCTGAGGTTTTGGGGGTATAGTATGATCTGTTGTGCACTGATGAGGCCATGTGAATGTCAAGCATGGGTATCAAAGTCCCTCTTCATGGGCAGTTAGCTTTGTTTCTTTGTTCAAAAATGGTTGAATCAGACAGCAGCTTATTCATATTCTCCAATTAGAACACACCATTAAGCAAACAGCTTTTCCCTTCCCTTCTCGTTCCCCCCTCACCTCCTCCCCCAGCTGATACACTGGCGTGATTGGAGCTAGTCTGCATTCCTGAACGTTGGTGAATTCAAGTTGGGGTTTTCGAACAAATTATTGATAAAAAAAATCTTCTGTTGCAACACTGAAGGAGGAGACCACAATATTGTCATTACCCATAAGTTTATTTATTTACGATTCCATCTTGGTTGAGCCAGTTTTTTCCAAATAAGGTTGTAGCCAATCAGAAATGAAGTCAACTTGGTCTCCGGGTAGAGTCACATCAATACTGCACTCAGCCTTTTTAGTGAGGAGGGAAATCTGGCGTGCCAAAACAATCAGCCCCTGAAAAAGGTGACACTATATTTCTTTGGAGAATTGACATATGCAGCAATGTCAACTACATGAAATAGTTTATACCAGGGACCTTCAACGTTTTCCAGGCCAAGGACCCCCAAACTGGTGGAGAGATGGAGCTAGAACCCCTACTTATATATAAAGATGTATGTTATATCAAACTGGTCCTAAAGTGCCTTGTAGAAATTTACCTTGTTGTTGCATTCAGTACCAAGATATTCATAGTCAATCATTTTGTGTGTTTAAATAATTGCAGGGGGAATATAAAAAAAAAAAGTCTAATCAATCAAAACTTTTGCGACCCCCCTGCAGTACCTCTATTGATGACCTCTGGTTTATACTGTTATGTCATCACACCATGTACACCATTACTGTATGTCATGCATAAGAAAAAGAAAAGAAGCAAAGACTTAAAAATAAGACTAAAATATTCTGATTCAAAAATGAATTTCTAAACTCTTGAGATAAATGGAACAATCTGAGTTTAAACTGAACAAAAGTTCAGCTTATATTCAACAAAGGGGTTCGAATGTACTTTTAGAAAACTATCCCTAAAGACTTTTTAGAGTAAATGCAATTGCAATATTGTCTTTTAAACTCATCAGAATTTAACAGACTATTTTTTTTTTGGTCTTATATTTTGTATTTCCATTTATCTTTGCACATTTCAATAAATCACTGCACCCTTTCCTCATTTTCCTGCCAATACATAAATAATTTGAAAGTGGCTTAAGACTTCTGCTTGGTGCTGGATTTATCTTTATGACTTTCACCCTGTTAGTAATTGCATTTACCCCCTCCGGCCTCCCGTCATTCATTCTGTCTAATTAGCTCTCCTGACCCGCTAAGCATGGCTGTGACCTCTTCATCCAGTAAAGGCGCTGACTTCTGCCTCATCACTTTGACTGCTGGCTGACATGCAACCAGCACTAACTACAGAGTGGATCCTTCTTGTAATTAGAGGAAGGTCTTTGCTGCCCTCAGACTGTTCTGGATAGAATTAAAGGCATGAAGTTATCACATTTGTTGTTTATACCCCATGAAATCTCCATGAAGCATATATGGGTCACATCTTCTTGTTTAAACAGACTTGTAATACAAGTGATTGGTATAAAACTAACTGCCATTGGCCAGCCCTCCAGAAGACACCAAATTAATTGGTGACTCACTGACAAACACACTGGCACAAAAAGACAATTGTGTCTTGAGAGAAAGGATTTCGGTTGAACAATGGGCCTATTTAAAGCTGACCGGGAGGCTTGTTATAAGGAGAATTAATGTTTGAATTAATCAGCACCTAGCTTTGCGTTTCTTCTTCTGTGATTTAGTATCTGCTGGAAAAAAACGGGACACAGAGTCATAACTCCCCAATTAATCATTTATAATCATTTATCTCACTTGCCGCAAAACGACGGTACAACAGTGGGAAAAACGAATTAACATGCACTGACAAGATTCGCCGATATGCACATGGCATGTTTCTCTCGGTGCTTTATCATTCAAATAAAGTTACAGCTCAGGGTTTTAACTGCAGTGCTGCTAAGAGTAAGCCTCTCCAACACTTAGCTGCCTGCAGGGCCAGTGTTCACACTGGTTACAAGTGAAACCCAGAGGACTTCTCACATGTAACAGTAATTCACCACGGCCTCTGGACAAGCATAGCTCCAGGCATCCAGCTCTAATCTTCTACATAAATGTAAAGTTCTGCAGGGAAAACGTCTTCACAAGCTTCCAGGCTTGCACAACTCTAAGAACAAAGTCTGTAAAATGACGTCAGGCTGAAGCTGTGTCAACCCCCCAGAGCTTTTGGACGACGTATCACTTCGGTCCACACCCCCGAGGGTTGACTACTGATGCAATGTGATGTGCTCCTTCTCTGTTATTGCGCTCATCTTTCTCACTGGGCCCCTCGCTGACACTCGCCACAAGCTGTGTTTTAATGGGGCAGTTCCACAGAGATGAGAGGAGTGGTGACCAGAGCAGGGTTAAACGGCAGGAGTGATGCTGAACGCAGCTTAGCCGTCCCCGACAATCAGAGCAAAACACTCCGCTCTGCAGGGTTGAACATAATTATATTCTTTTTTTAATTCCAAGGGTATCAGTGGTTATATATCTGGAGTTGGAAATAAAAAAAAAAAACAGTCTCAGTTCTGGTGCAACTGTTAATATTGAAATAAAACAAGGCAGCTTTGCTAAAGTTATGAGTATTGATTAAGCAGCAACATGTAAACAGCTAAGATGACATTTCTGCATGCACTTTTTCTTGGTATGACTTAATTGGACTCGATTGTAGAAATGCAGCCGTACCCAATAAATTCTCATCATCGTGGGCAGAAAAGATAATTAACTGAGATTTTCTTTTAATGATTTCCTGGATATTATCATTATAAGAGAATGAGTCAGGATGAGATGAACCCATTTCACTGCTGACAATACACACAGAAAGAAATCTAACTGATACTGCATCATCATGATGACGATGGGGAAAGAGTCTGGGAGGAAATACTGAGGATGAATATGAATCGTTAGCATGTTTGAACAAAATTCCCTAAAATGATAAGGAAAAGGAGTTTGTCTTTGGTTTCTTTAGATTTATTGAATTACAAGTAATCTTTACTGTGCTGCATAGATGAATTTTTACATGAACTATTGGACATAAAAGGGTGACTTTTGATGCACCTTGCTAGTCTGGGGTTGGACCCTTTTTTTATTAACAGACCACCACCTTAACCACCTTGGTATGGGGTGCCCAAGGTGTATCCAAATATCTCCCAATCCAGTACACCAGCAGCAGCCTGAACTGTTGATAAAAGCCAGAATTCATGCTTTCATGTTGTTTACACCAAATTCTGACCCTACCATCTAAACTTTGCTGTTGAAATGGAGACTCCTCAGACCAGACAATGTTTTTCCATCTTTTGTTGTCTAATTTTACTGAGCCTGCATGAATTTTAGCCTCAGTTTCCTGTTTTCAGCTGGAGGGGCACCTGGTGGTTTTCATGCTCTAGCCCATCTCCTTCAAGGCTCAATGAAGGAGATGGGCTCAATGTGTTGTGTGTTCAGGCCAAAGACTGTAAAAAAATGGATGTAGTATCCAGTCACATCTGAAGAGCTGAAAGTGAAGCCAGTTGGGCGTTTCCCACCGTCGCCATCTGCCTTGTCATGAGTGTCACTCCCAGAAAATACTAAAATGGGCAAAGACAGAGTGGCTCCAAGCCGCGGGGTAAATGATTTACAGCCAAGCTAAATGCTAACCGAGCTAATCTTAAGTGAACAGGAACGAACAAAGAGGCGGTTTAAAGGTAAGACATGCTCAGACTTGCGGTTAACCAGCGAAAAACCTCCTTTGTGCAACTCTGCTACAGGCTGAGGGCTTCCTGGGAACAAGCAGGGAGCTAATGATTCGCCATCGCGGCTAAAATCGGTGCCAGGTCTGCCGCCTGCCAATCAAAATTACACGCCCCTAATTATGTGTCATTTCAAGATTAAATAACATTTTAACAGATGAGTTATAAAAAAAAAATTCACTCCCTCACAGTTGACATCAAGGTAAACTTCATCTATTGAACCTAGAATGATTATTTGAACCAGGCTGTGAACATGTTTATTTCTGCTGTAAACATGTTTATTTCTGCTGTGAAGTTGGCCTTTTTAACATGAGTCTATGGGGATTTGCTCTGTTTTGGAGCCAGCCTCTAGCAGATGAAGGAAGAACTACAATTTTTGGGCAACAAGGAAGTAGCTTCACTGTTCTCCAGTGGAGTTTACCCCTTGGTTCAAACATGTTATTCTGCATAAATTTCTTATGACCAGTTGTTATTTGATTTCCTGCAGCCTTTCCTTAGTTGCAAGACTGCCCATCCTCCTTTGACCTTTGACATCAACAAGACATTTTGGTCCAGACAACTGCTGTTCTCTGGATATTTTCTCTTTATCAGACCCATTCTCTGTAAACCCTAGAGATGTGAAAATCCCAGTAGATCTGCAGTTTCTGAAACACTCAGACCAACAACCTGGCCACATTCAAAGTCACTTGAATCCCCTCTCTTCCTCATTCTGAGGTTCTGTTTGAACTTGTCGTCTTGTTTATGCCTTAATGCATTGAGTGAGGCTAATGTGTTGTCCTGTCCATTACCTCTTGTATGTATTCATGCTGCCACGTTGGCAAGAACATGCTCATAAAAGAGATCATTTGATCTTAAGCATCTGCTGGGTAAAACAAAATGTAAACAAGAAAATAAATAAATTGATCCACTGCCATTTGATTTGCTTATTGACTATTTGCGTTAACAAGCAAATGAACAGGTGTACCTGATAAAGGAGCCTGTAAGTGGAGGGCCACCTCCACTGCAAACATAAAACACACTTTTCCTCTTGAATTATTTGTAGAGCTGTTGTTTTACTTGCGCAAACAAACGTCTTAGCTTCATGTAAGTTTTACCAGGTTTACAGTGTGGCTGTCCTTTTCCTAAAACCTTATAAATCTTTTCTCAACGTCATGATGTTTCCCATTTTGGGAAAGTGTTAAGGAAAAGACAGAGGAGGTGCATACCCAGGTAAGAGCTGTCATTGAACCAGAGCTTTAAGCAGGAGGCAGCAGGGTTGAGTGTTTTAACACACTTTCACTTGAACAGAGTGGGACACTTACAGTAATACAAAAGAAATACAGCTGTTATATTGGAGTCAAACTATTATTTTTGTGGATTATGGTCCTCCAACTAATGCGCCACCATCAGATTCAGCCTCATTTGGGACTTTGTTACTCATTCACTAAATAATATCTCCATGGCCAGAATAACAGTGGCAAATTTGACACGACAGCAGCATTTGGTGCTCCTGGCAATGAGAGATTCTTTTATTATGAGATTAAATAGTCTCAATGAGTCTGAATGCTCCTCCTAAAACAAACTAAAATCTGTTCCCTCTTCTGAACAGAAATGTGAGTGCTTCAGTTAAAACATGTCCGTCTGTAAATGATGCCAAGCTGCAGCTTTAGGAGCCATAAACACAACTATTAATCTGGGGCTCCATCTGTTTTACTTGTCCAAGTTTACACCATTTACTGTATGAAATCGTGGTGTAAATATGAGCTATCTGAAACAAGTTTCCTCATATTTTCCCTGCTTTTCTTTTATAAGCTGTTTGTAAATGGAAAGGTCAATAACTGGAGTATTTAATCTCTCATGTACCTCAAAAGTGATTAGATGAGTGATTATGTACCCACTACATCTGTAGTAATAAACTGGACATGCAAAGACGGCTTTTGAGTTAATGGGGGAGAATTAGTTCAGCTATGTGGCCACAGAGCAGCAGCTTCTGTTGCATGATACACCACCAGCGTCAGAACCGCCCGGCTATGATGTTACACTTTTCCAGATCCTGTCAGAGGGTCCTCTGGGGTCCGGCGTGGCACGAACCCGCCATCTCAGCTGGCCTCGATTAGTGACTGACCTTTCATTTTGGTCTTTACATCATCAGTGAACCACGGGGCACTGAGAGGAGCCACTACAGCAAACTTCAATATGTCATATCGATTCCTGTTACCGTGAAGCATCAAAACTAAACCTGGAGTGAAATTAATATGTATTACTGTTCAGTAACAAAAATAATAATAGTAGAAAGAATCTAAATACCAATAATGATTAAATATGTTCTTTTTTCTTGCGTCAGCTGCTGCCATTTCTATTTCTTTGAGTGAAAAAATAATCTCATTAAAAAAGGGACAAATTGTTTCATTTCAGTTGCTGGCCAGCAGGTCGAAGGGCCCACTCTGAGATGACTCATTCGCCCTCGATATCTGGGTTTCAAGTGTGTCAAAGCTCCTTTAACAAGCAGTCTAAACTCACCCCGATGCAGCAGCGGGGTTCTTAGACTTGGATTCACTTTGATTCATGCTCTTTGATGCAGCTGCAGGGTGGTGACAGATTCTCCATGAAGATCCTTTATAATGTGTGACATTATTCTTTTATGGAGAGGGTGCATCACCCTGAGCGTGAGCCCTTTAATGCCAAACACACTTAAGTGTTTTCATTTGCGTGGATTTAGTATTTACTGCAGTAAACAATGGACCTAGTTTTAATAAGCGTCATAAAATGAGGCTGATAAGATCTGACAGCCCACTGAGCGGGCGAATCCTTCACATTTTAATATAAACTACACACTCTTAAACACTTCTGTGAGTGCAGATCATCAAAGGCTGATTCTGAAATCATCCAATAAAAAGAACTAGAAGACTTGTGATAGATTGCATTTCCTCTACATTGTTTACAGTACTCTTTTAGTTAAAGGAAAAGTGCAAATATAAAAAATCCCTTTGGAGCGACTTTGATCTCGTCCTAACGACACAGCGGCAGCCTGAATATTCCCTATGAGCTTTCACACAGAGGCAGATCTTCACCATTAGCATGATGCATTAAGTGTTTTCTGCAAAAAGAAGCTCTGACAAACTAACATTCACTTTTATGTGACAATCAGGTGAGGCAGGGTTGTAGGTTGTGATTAAGAACTGGTTTTTGGTGAGCGGCCGTACTCTGATATGACCTTTTGGGATAAGTCGTGTAAGCTTCCACTCAGGTGTTAGGTCAAATAATATGACACATTTCACTTCCTCACCAGCTATTAGCTGCTACAAACATGCAGAGTGTCCCAGTTCTGATGTTTTTTCCCCTTCATGTGGCCCAGTTTTGATGTTTTCTGATCGCTCTGAACAGGAGAAAGCTGCATGGAGTCACACTCTTCCAATTCCCATCTGGACCACATGAAGCGTGCTGCACAATCAGATCAGAAGGTTGCAACCTTCAGCATCTTCCATAATGAATATACAAACGGATGTCATGTCTCTGTGGGGGAAGTCCAAATAATAATACATGCTTTGTTGGAGAACTGTGAGGGGAAAAAGTTAGAGGGCTATACGCAGCGGTGGCCTCATAAAAGAAGCTGCCGCTTGGGTTAAGAGATTTCAGTTTGTTTTAAACATGTGGCATCATATTTTGCGGGATGATGATGCTGCGCTGTTCATTCCTAAAGGCTCTTCTTAGCATTCTATGAGTAAATTAAAGATAAGTAGGTGATGATGTAAATGTAGGGTCCTCCCATAGGAAAAAAATGTGCTGCTCATTTGTGGCTCAGTCTCATCTCTTGAGATCAGTTTGAGCTTCTCATAATGGCATCATTCTGTGATCGCTTGTTTCTGAATTACTTCTCTTAAGGGATTCTTAGTTGCAAGAATTGAACTAAAAAGAGAAAAGACATCACTGAGACAAAGGAGGTTGATTTAACTATTTGAGCCATACTTGAGAAGTGGGATAAACAGAAGAGAACTCATACTATAATTGTCTGCCCCTGATCTCAATTAAGTCTTAAGCCCCGTTTCCACCAGCGGGTCTGGGTCAGGTTGGGCCGAATCGGTCCATGTTTTTTTTGCGTCCACAGATAAAAACTGGGATGGGTACCCTTATATACGACTCAACCCAGCCTACTTTTTTGGTACTCTTCGGTAGGGGTACTGATCTAACCGATTTGGACCAAAGAGGTGGAGCTAATACACAGCAATCTGTTGATTCGTTGAAAAAAATCCATCTCTTCCTGTGTGACCCCGTGTAAAAACCAAAGCAGGGGTGACTCCTTTGTTTCTGTCACATGTGGTTCTGTGCTTTGGTTAAAAGGCGTTGCACAGTCATGATGTCGCGCAATCACGTAGCAGAGCTGTCCATACTCCACCTCCAGGGTAAGGGTACAGTTTGGTGTGGGGACGCAACCTGAAATCAACATATCCGGACCAAAACTCACCCTGTCCGACCTGGCCTGACCCGTCCCGACCCAGACCCGCGGGTAAAAAAACGGGGCTATAGTAGAGACATACTGTAGATAGATTGAGCCACAAATTAGCAGCACATCTTTCCTATGGGCTTCAAGCCTAAGCAGGAACAGTCAATTTGGCATTTCATTTGCACAAAACCAACAATCCATCATGAAAACAGTCAGAAGTTGGAGTTGGATACAAAAAAGTTTCGCCTCAATAAAGAAAACATCTGGAAAATCATGGTTTTATTCTCAACTTTTGATCACTGTTAACACAAAATGGCCCTTTGAGCATTTTAAAGGTTTGGGAAGAGACAGAAGGGCTGTTTTTTTCAGCAGCACACTCACACATACGTATGCAAAAATAGCATACAGTACGCCCACAAAAATTCCCAAATCTTATAGGGAGGTTCTCGTCAATATAAAGCAGAGCCAAGTTTCCGTTAGTACGCATGGTGACTTCGAGGTGAGAGGCCGGTCTTTTGTGAATTTATGCTCACAAATTAACTCTGTGAATTAACTACAATGTGAAAAGGCATTAATTAAAATTAGCCCACTAATTTGTCAAATATCAGGAACAGATTGCATCTTATTTACACAGGAAACCCAGTCAGTCTGCCCCAGCTTCATATTTCTGCTTTAAATTGAGGCTCCTCAGTAATTTAAGGCCAGACATTTGACACTTTCCTCTTACTTTGACGATAGACTGTAAATAAAAGACAGACAAAGTCATCAGAAAGTCAGCCATTGTTTTTGTAAACTGCTCCTTGGAAAACTTGAACTCACTATTTAGTCTTTGTGATTTTAAAGCTCATTTATATTTAAAATTTCTCACAAAATGCAACGATAAGCACATCAAGTCCCAAAATTCACCCAAAGGGGTGAGAGACAAGGAGAGAGAAAACTTGTCGAAGGAGCTATAGAGAGGACTCATCAGGGTACTCTTTGATGAAGTGGGGATTTTGGCACCCATGACATCTGCAGACAGCATGGCATGCTAATCCTACACTTTGTATTGAATTCAAAGTAAGTTTTCTTGCAAACGTTTGATGTTCGTTAAAGAGAGCTAAGATGCAATAAAACAATACCTTCTCTTATGGATCAATTCCTTCATCTAGCTACAATTAGAAGCCCCAAACAAGCCAGCTTTATACAGCACCAGTGTGTCCTTTTACAAGTCTTTCTGCCCCTGCAGAATCAGAGGCTTGTTATTAACTGGGCTGAGCCTGCAGTTATCAGGCGTCTCTCTTATGGAAACAGCTCCCAGTTTGGGTTCAGGAAGCAGACACCCTCACTAGTTTTGAGACTGGGCTTAAATCAAAACATCTTGAGTTCTATATTTTTCATTATTCCGTTTTTCTATTTTACCACTGTGGTATCTATCTATCTATCTATCTATCTATCTATCTATCTATCTATCTATCTATCTATCTATCTATCTATCTATCTATCTATCTATCTATCTATCTATCTATCTATCTATCTATCTATCTATCTATCTATCTATCTATCTATCTATCTATCTATCTATCTATCTTTGCCGTCAGGTACAAACATCTTATCTTCATTTTACATAATTAAAAAACTCTAATTCATGTGAGCTTGATTTAGTTAAAATATTCTAAAAGTAAATAAATAAATAAATACAATCAAAGATGACTTTAATGTTAACATCACCAAACGCTGGACTGAGTTTTTATGTCCAGTTTTTACAAACCCACACATTTAGACATTTCCTGAAAAATAACAGGCTGTAAAAAAAAATGGGGACAAACCTTCCACTACATCACCAGTTCTTCACCCTAAAAGTGAAGCCAGTTGGGTGTTCCCATCATCGACATCTTCACTGCGTTGTGTGTCATCACTCCAGGAAAAATACAAAAATAGGCAAAGTACTCTGGGCTAAGTGCAAAACGAGCTAACTCAAAAGTAGCTAACGAAGATTATCCCCCCTAAGCGGCGGCAAAAGATAAGGCATGTTTTGACTTGCTGCTAGCTGCTAAAAACCACCGTTTTGCCTCTCTGCTGCAGACTGAGACCTTACCGAGAGCAAACAAGGAGCTAACTGCAGGCTGGCTTCTGGTCTGCTGCCTGTCAATCAAAAGGACACGCTCCTAATTAAGTGTAATTTCAAGGTTAATTAACATCTAAATGGATGATTTATACATACATACATACATACATACATACATATATATATATATATATATATATATATATATATATAAATTCACCCTTTAACAGTTGTCATGAAGTTAAACTTGACTTATTAAACCTAAAATGATTTTTTCTTTTTTTAAATTAGGCTGTAGACATGTTTATTTTTGCTGTGAAGTTGGCCGTTTTAACATGGAGGTCTCTGGGGATTCGTTCTGTTTTGGAGCCAGCCCCTAGTGGATGAAGAAAAAGGTACAATTCTTTTTGCACTTTTCTGGATTTCGGCGTTGGCCTCGCATCTGCACCGTGGTTGCCGCTTGGTGTGAACATACATATATAAAAATAATTTCCCATTTTACCTAGATATTCATTAAGTGTGTTCTTTACATGATATTTACGCATCATATATTAAAATTCTACTTTCTGTGTTATTCTATAATGCTGCTGTAACACTGCCGTGTCCGAGTCTTGGATCAATAAAGTATGTCTGGTTCTGATTCTGATTAAATTTTCCTTTTTGATGAAGCTTATAGTCGAGGCCGGCTTGAGTGAGCCGTACTTACACTGCCAGAGGCTTAACCTGCCTCCCTGCACTTTTTTGTCTTTGCTCTTACTCTCCATGTATAAATACATAATGTTCTCATTAATTTGTACCTCGCTTTGTGTTTCTCAGCAGGTTTCCCAGGCCTAGAGTAATACCACTTTCTGACTTCTCTTTCCTATCATCTCCACCTCCACCTGGTCCAAGCAGATGGCTGTCCTTCCTCAGTCTTGGTTCTGCTGCAGGGTTTCCTTCCTGTTGAAAGGGAGTTTTTCTTTTCTGCCACTACATCCATGCTAGGATGAGGCATTGGGTTGAAGAGAAGGTTCAATGCAATCCTGAGCTAAGAAAGTTTTGTGAGTTGAATTATTTAAGTTGGATTATTTAATCCAACTCATAGATTAAACTTTTGTTTGTTTAAATATAATTGGACTACAAAAAATTGGAGTGAATTAGACTTCATCAAACGTGCTTTCAGATAATTTACATATAAATAGAATTAGCCGTTGGTAGTACACAGAGTTACTCAAGATGTACAAATGATGTTGAACTATTTAGACTGATTGTATTATCACAGCTGCACACATTTATGACATGATGGTGGCATAATACTTAAAACCCACCTACAAGGCTGTCCTGCTGCTATTTTCTCCTACTGTATGTTGGCATCAGGGGTGGTTCAACTCTGACCCCCACATTATGCCTCGAATCTTTCATAAATTACAACGATCAGTTTGGCTTGAAAGTGTTTGTGAAAAGATCTTTTTCTTCTGCCTAAAGGCAGAAGGTACCATACTTGGACAAGAAGGTGGAGTTGAATGAATTTGGAGATGAATTTGGAAGCTGATTGGACAAAAATATATAAATGTACAAATTTCTTCTTCATTCACTCAGCTGATGAGATGCTGTAGGCAGTTTTCACTGTGAGCTGGAACGGACTTCTACACAAGTTGTTTAATGCCCCATATGTGAAAGTGTAATTCATCTAAAAAAAAAAAGCTAGAATAATCTGTAATAATACAAGAAGACATGTGTAACAAACCACTTTCTCTCTGTAATAATAAAAACAAATGAACAGCTAACATAATGATGAAGTCACTCCTAATAATCACATTTTAAGGAATTGTGAAAACGCTGGGCAATCACTATTTATTTGAACTACATCATAGATCATGTTATACAGAATTTCATAAATAGTTTCTTTTACTAATTTCTTTAACATGTCCCTGAAATATTCTTTTAATACAAATATTATCATTAAGGGGCATCAAATGTGCACATGAAACTAATCTATCTTAATTACTGTACTTCCAGTGAGGCATGCTTCGTGTTAATTAGGTCAACCAACCTCACATTGCTGGTTTATATGCAATATATATTTATATATATATATATATATATATATATATATATAAAATTTACTTGAAATTGTTAATCTAGTTCTGTAATGATGATACTCAGCCTTTTTTGTGAACACCTTCTTCAGGTTTATTTATAGAGGTTGTTTGTGTTTTTTTTTCTACTAATTTAACTGTCTTCAATATTAATTTTAATTATATGTGGATATATTTGGTTTTTTTTTGTTTTTCCATGATGTTTTTTTTTTTGATATTTTTTATATAAATGTCTGTCTGTACTCTTTTTAATGTTGTTCTGCTTGATTTTGTTGGCTGTGAGAGAAAATGTGTGGTGTTGAACTTGATTTTGAACAGAGGGGCATTAGACTAAAAAGAAAAAGAAGTTGGTTTGGAAGTTATAAGTCATTTTTACTGGAGCAGAAGTGGTCTTTCTGTGTGAACCATGATGTATAGTGGGCTGAAGCTGGAAGCTGGTACTTTTATGTTTCAATAAAGTTCAAAAGGAAAACAAACAAACAAATGGAGATAAATAATAAAAAGTGAAAAAGGAATACTCATGTAAAAAAGACTTGAGAAAAATGGAGCTGGATGTGGTGTCACATCATATTTAGGCTGCTAGACAGTCAATAAGTCAAAGAAGAAGGCTGAGTCCATTTTATTAGCATTTCCAAAATGAAGGAGTTGGCTAGTAGACTACACACCATGTGTTAAAATAAATCTAGATAAGTTAGTTAGGTTGATAAACATTGGAGTAATTTTTTCTGGTAAAACTTGAATGTGCTGTTTTTTATGTTGCCTGGAAAGAATTTAAGTTTAGTAGGTTGTGAGGTTATGTTGAGATCCGAACATTAATGAAATTTTCGTTGTTGAATATATTGTTTATTTAGGGAAACCGTAAGATATCGTGCAAATTTCAAGAATTTGTTTCTTCATGTAATAAAATCTAGCTGGGAAAAATAGTTGAATGAATTAATTGGATTTTTTGTTGGAAGGGGTTTGAAAAATAAGTAAATTGGTTTTTGTGTAACGGTGTATTTTTGGCCACCTGGAGCTTCCGAAAGTGGTATGCAGTATGGCAAGAACACGGCTACTGGTGAGAGTACAAAGTGTGACTTAAAACACACCTGGGACTTTGATTCCAAGAGGATGTTCATTTATTTATTATTCATCCCAGAAATGGGGGTTACATTTGTCTTGTTTTTGATTAATTAGAAGCAAAATTTGTTTAAAAGTTGTCTGTCGTTTGTACCGCTTTCGTAAATGTGTAGGGGAGAAAAATCGGAAAAAAATCGTAAATCGAATTAAAATGGAAAAAATCACAAATTTTATTTTTAGGCCATATCGCCCAGCCCTAATGAAAACCCATCACTTTGGTTCCAGTCAAACTGGTGCGAAAGCAGGCCAGTTTTCAAGACAACACCGAGGTTCTGAGACTCCAGAATGGAGCCAGAGCTAAAACCTGAACCAGAACAGAACCTGAGGAGTATACTGCACTGTAGCTGTCTGACAGCACTGATATTGTACTATCATTTGATAAACTTAGAGCTACAGTTGCATCATTTAGTTTGAGCCGGAAACTTTTTTCTCTTAATCATTTAACTCTGTGCCATCTTCACGTATTCTTCACCAATACAACACACTGATATTACATCATAAATTTAGGGATTTGGGGTAGAATCATTATGTATGGTAATTCCCTTATCTCAAACCATTCATGAAAATAAAAGCTAACAATGGTCCTGAATATACCACAACATGGAATATCAATGTTTAAGTAATTTGTCGTCTTGGTCTTGCGATGTCAAAATGTGAAATGTATGATGAAGAGGACTGATACAAGTTGTCATTTAACCAGAACGTGGTCTGTTCATGGTTCAGACACTTCTTTTGTTTTTTGCAGCTAATCATCCTGTTTGAGAAAAGCATGTTGCAAAATGAATACTGAACGTTTGTGTACGTGCATCCAAAAGTTTAGATTTAAGTCCACCTGCAAAGGTTATTGTGCATCTTGGGTACATTTTGATATGATAAAAAAAAGGCATAATATTCCTTGCTTTCTGTGTGTGCTAATATTCACAGGTCTTCCCTTTACTATGATTGTAAAAGTAGTCAAATAGACCTTGAGAGAGATACTCATTTCATTATTGGTATGCCTTTTCTTTTTGCAGAGGCCTACAAAAGGCTCAAAGGTCAGTCAATCTGTAAGTCAAGGATTTGCATCTCCTTCACTTCGTCAGTTTTTTTTACACAGGCTTAGTTCACATAAAATCAACATGGACATAATGGACTGCTGTAAAATGAATAAAAAAATCAGCTGCAGGAACTCCAGTTTCAGGGGTATAATTAAGATTTATTTCCTTTTGAAAATATACCCATAAATTTGTCATATGAAAACGACTATACAACCTCGAACATTTTATCACAACAGCTTCACACAAATTAACACCCACGTCCCTGCGTTACAAAGAGTTGCCCTTAATTGTTAAACAGGTTTTTTTCTTAACATTTAAAACATTTGTCAACAGAAACAAAGAAATAAATCAAAACAACACAAGAATCAGCTACGACTTTCAAAACTGCCACCTATGAAATTCCCAGAACCCCCCTTTTTTTCCACTTTTTTTTTCTTTTTTTTTTTTTTTTTTTTTTTTTGTTACCCCTCGGGAAGAATTTGGACACGGTAACTTTAAACAGTGCGATCAAAGAAAAATGAGAGGGGAGGGGGGATTCAACACATAAATCTGTGCAGCTCAACTTTGTCTCGTCCAAAGAGGGCGCCGGCCAGTAAATCTTTGCCGTTGTGTCTGGCCACCGACTCTTTTATATCATATCGAGGGATTTGTCTGGCAGGAAAATCTGCCCATGATTTATTGTGTTATAAAATGGGTTTAACATGTCCTTTCTATGGCTGGAGGCTTTTTCAGAACAATAACGCCATTGGCTACTGTTTTCTGTGAGGAAAAGCTTGTTGTTTAGCTGAAAAAGTGAGCTGTAAGGCAGAGACAAAGCTCTTGCCTCGCATTTTAACTACATCTCGAGTTTATAAAAATCTCCATCTTATGTTAAAGTCACTCCAACTGGGGGGGGCACTGATCTACTTCAAAATTTCTGCAGCATTTCTTTAGAGATTAATTGCAATTTTGCATACAAACATGTACTGTAGATAATTCTGTTTTAATCAACAGTGACATAACTGTTGTTACAATAACCAAACACAAACAGAAAGGCCTGGAAAAATGCTTTGGACCCTAATATTCACTTAATTATTCCATCCCACAAGAAAGGCAATGCGTGCACATGCACAAAGAAACACACAAATGCGACACGTGCACACCGACGCGCGCTCACACACGCACATAAACCCTGCACACACCTTTCATACTGCAGCTAAGATGGGGGTATTAGACAATTTAGTCCTGGTGTGTTGCAGTGATGACAGCTGTAGTGCCAACGCAAAGACGTCTCTGTCACTCGCAGCAGCTCCTTCCCTCACCTTGATGTCACGGTGAGTCGACAATATCATTACTCATCACATCACCACTGAATCACATGCCAAGTGCAACACTATATCACTCCCATATTGATATGTTGGTTATAGTTTTATTTTCAGTGTACTGTATGAGAACATTATGTCATATAAACACGTCCACGGTTTCATATATCACTTTTATATTCACATGTCCACTTTATCACTAGATCACTGTCATATTGACACCCACTATATTAGTACATCACTTTCGTTTGTCACAAATCCACTTTGTCATAAGAGGAGGAAAAAAAAAAAAACCAATTTTTTTCAGCTGATATGTGTGCACTATGTCGTCATTTCTGTCATGTGCATCAGTCTGCATCAATTTCAGATCATTTTCATGTTGACCCGCCGTGGGCCGCTCGTCTCCGCCACGTCTGCAGCTGCCCCGTTGGATTTACGGGGGACGTACTCAATATCAAAGTTGCTCTTGTGGCGTCCTTTCCCCCGGCTCCAGGCGAACAGAAGCAGGAAGCAGAACACGACCACACCTAAGAAGGACAAGCAGCCCATAGCTGTAGATATAATGATAGTCTTTATGTCGATAGGGACTGTCATGTTATACAATACTGTTCCATTCCCCCATGTGCTGTTAGAGTCTGTCAAATAATTTGAGCTTCTGTTGCTATAGTGAGATCTGTCCCCAAGGCCCAGGCTCTTCACAGCTAAAGATGCAGACAAACTGGCGTTTCCAGCAGGGTTACTGGCGATGCACAAGTACACCCCGCTGTCATGCAGCTCTGCTGTCTTGATCTCCAGGGTGCCATCAGGCTGGACCTCCACTCTACCACTGCTTTTGGTTGTAATGTAGCGTCTGTGTGGTGTAATCCAGACTACAGAGGGTCGAGGGGCTCCCTCTGCCATGCAGCTCAGGCGGGCGGGCTGACCTTCATCAGCCATGAGAAGCTGTGTCGTGTTGGGTCCAATCCGTGGTTTGGTGCAGGTCATATATCTGGAGACCAGAGGCTCCTTAAGGTCACGGAGTGTTTTCCCTCTGAGGTGGTCAGGTGCACTGCACTCAGGCTGGATGTCCAGAATCTGCAGAGCAGGGGGCTTGTGGCTGTTGAGCAGCCATAGCAATCTGCAGTCGCACACTAGTGGGTTTCCACCGAGACAAAGCCTCTGCAGGGTGTCTGGTGAGGCAAACACCCCCTTCTCCAGAGAGTCCAGGCGGTTCTGTGACACATCCAGTAGCTGCAGAGATTTAAGGCCCACAAAAGCGAAGGGCTCGATGGAAACCAGCCGAGCCCCCTGGAGGTGGAGCTCCAGCAGGTGCGGGAGTTGGCCCAGGTCACCTTGCTGGATGTGTTGGATTTGGCAGTAGGACAGGTTAAGGTGTGTGAGGTAGGGCAGATTGCGCAGTGCTGCACCGGGAAAGGCAGATAGGTTAGTGTTGGTTATGAACAATGTTGTGAGGTTGAGGCCATGCAGTGAGAGGGGAGGCAGTGTGTCAAGCCAGGGCCAGAAGTCAATCTCTAGATGGTGCAGACGAGATAACCTCTTAAAGGAGAAAGGCTTGAGAAAACTAATGCTCAGGTAGCGCATGCGCAGTTCAACCAGACTATGCAGATGTGCCAAAGCATCGGTTGGGACCACCGTGAGGTTGGAACGTTCCAGGGTGAGACTCTGAAGTCCGAGTAATCCTGTGAAGGCCCGCTGAGAGACAAAAACCAACTCATTATCACCCACCTCCAGGGACGTCAACCTACGCAGATCTTGAAAGGCATGATCCAGGAGGACCACCAGTCGGTTGTGGCTCAGATCAAGGCGGGTAAGGTTGGTCAGGCCCGACAGCACGCCAGCAGGAACCAGCTGAAGCAAGTTACTGCGGAAGTTAAGCGAGCGTAGAGCCAGCTGAGAGCGAAACGAGCCAGGCTCCACCACGCTGATGAGGTTATCACTGAGATCCAGGTCCTCCAGCTGTTGGAAGGAAGAAAAGTTGTCTGGCGTGATGATGCGTAGCTTGTTCTTGCTGAGGTCCAGGACGCGCGTCTCAATGGGGATGCCTTCAGGGATGCTGGGCAGACGCTTGCGGTAACAACTGACCGACTTGGTTTGGGCAGAGCACTCGCATCGGGCGGGGCAGCTCAGAGCCGAGCGGACCAGGAGAAGCAGCAAGGCCCCGCCCAGGAAGAGGTGGCAGTGGTGCGGGGCTGGGTGTCGCATGTCTCTTTTACCCACGTTGCCCTCTGTCACGGCACAGCTTCTTTCCCATACACAGCATCATCCCGAACAAGCCCTGCAAGACACAATGCATGAACAAGAAATTAGCTAAAATGCTCTTAACTCAGCCTGCCTGTGTCCCCCCCACCCCTCCCCCACACACCCTCTTACATTTTCAACCTCTTCTTTACGTCTACTTAAACTGCCAGGTCTTTTCTCCTTTTAATGAGCTGTCTCTTTCCCTCACCAAGTGGATATAATGGAATTAAACTCACAGCAGGGCGAGACACGGCAAGAAATAGAAATACAGGCTGCAGAAAAAGTGTGAATGTTCATCACTGTGTTAGAACAAAAGGTTGCAGGCTAAGTGGAGATGTTTTACGAGGATGGAAGATGTTTCAGCCTGATGGCGAGAGATGACCCTCGTTAGATTGCGGCGAGGCTAAATGCCCATGTGGATTTGTTGGTGCGGTGTGTCTGTGTGAGTGTAAGTGTTGGTAACGAATGGAAAATGTGACAAGTGTTAAGACTAAAACGGAAATAAATTAGAAATGAAATGACAGTTTGTGTGTGTTTGTTTCTATAATTGAACCCATGGAGTTTATAGTTCGTCTGCAAGCAAATGCAACCCCTCCAGGATGAATGGAAACAAATGACTTCATAGCATGTAGTCAACATACTGAGTCATCTAATTCACTGTTTCATTTTGCAGCAAAAGTTTCCATATTTATCACAGAGACATGATGCTTAAACATATTTCTTAGAGATTATCTCTGTCTGTACAAGTTATCTCTTTAGCTTTTGTTCCAGAAATGAGTCAGCAAGCAATTTTATCTTATGCAAAATCCATTTTACTCAGACTGCCAATTACTTGCAGGCTAAATTGCTCTATGTGCAGCATAGTAGAGTAACACTTCAGCACAAGTACAGTGACAGGATTCTCTGCTTTTCATGACAGTATAACTGCATTTCAGCAAACAAAACTATGCAACTTATTGCTGTTTCTCCTTTTTTTCTAACAATTTTTTACATTTTCTTTGTGCAGGATTTGTAGACAGATGCAATAACCGTGATATAATGAGGAAACGAATGCAGAGTTCAACGGTAAAACATTATGGTCATTGAAAGCGAAGTCTGTCCACAGCACGGAAAGACACAGACCTTAATATACAAACACCTTCCAGCAGCCACAGGTTGTTGAATTGACAGATGGTTGTGTAGACGGAGAGGCTGACCATAATTGCCTCATTACGATAGATTCTGCATTCTGCTCATGGTTATCTTTGCCAATTAAGCGTGCAAAACCTAAGACACATCTGCGAGCAGTGGAAATATAAATGCACAATCATAAAGGAAAAGGTTCGCAATCCAAACAGGTGCCTTTTAAAGCTTTTTGACTGCTTGCAGAGCATGAAACGCAAAATCCTGCCAAGGTAAGCAGAAGATGAGCACGCAGACAGACACATACCTTACTTTGATAGTGAAGTGAGTGACATTCAGAAAATAGCTGAGATGAGGCAGAAGGAGCCGTGTGCGCTCACTCTTCCTCTTTTCCCACAGCACTCACCCCTCCGCCCGGCTCATCAGCCGCGCCGCTCGCATCTCCATATCTCTCCCTGTCTTATCTCTCTTCTCTTCTCTTCTATTGCTCTTTTATCTCTCCGTCCTCCTGTTCGCACATCTTCTACCTCACTCCTTCTGCCTCCCCCGATTTCTCCTGCCTGGCCTGGCGAACACCCTGGTCCGTTCATCAGTCCCTGCAGGCTGGGGTTTTTATCGATCGCAGCGCAGACACATCAGATGCCAGGAATGTAGCCTTTAACAAAGAGCAGGCCGTTGCCACAGCAACTACAAACCCTTACTCCCATCCGCTCTGTGTAGTGTGCCAATCAAATTAATGGAAAAAGAAGGAATAGAGTAAGTAGGATGGCATTTTTCCATATTTATTTAGTGCTGTTGCATTGAGACAACTTATGAATTCAATACACTGCAAGATATGCAGTTTTATTGGTGCAGCAGAGTCGAGTTTAAGGTGTTTCCAAGCTGTCAGCATGACAGCTTTGCTATTTGTCTTCCTGTCTTGTTGCCCATCCATCTGATTCTCTAGTAACTATCTGTGTCTCTCTACCTTATTATCCATCCACTAGCCTGCCTCTGTCTTTGTGTATTTATCAGTCTGCCTTCACCCGTCAGCTCGTCTTCCTCCCTGCTTAATAATTACAGTCCAGTTGTCTGTTGCAGCAGTGTTGTACAGGTCTGGTGATGTGTCAGAAAGTTCTGTCTCAGGCTCGGAGAGTCGGTGTGAATGTAAACACACCGCCACCTTGTAAGCTGTTTGAACTCGTATCAGAGAAGGTGTGTGATAAAACATTTGCTCATTTCAGCCTGAAACAGCTTCCTCAAAAGCTCAAAAGCTGCAAAAACATCACCAATCAGTCATGTCACTCATCTGCCCAGGTCTGAAATCTACACTGAAAAAAATATCTGGTCCAACCACAAATTTCAGTTAGATGATAAATTTCCATCCAACTTAATTATGTGTTTGAACTTCAACCGGAAAATTAAATGTGTGTAATTCAATCAAATCAAACTCAGAAGAATGGATGACATAGAATTAAAGTGATAAAAACTAAGACATAAACATCTAAAGAGAAACATTTCAGGGAAAAATAGGAACTTGTTTGAAGACAAATGCAATTTTAATTCAACAAATCTTATCAAGAAAATTTCATTTGTTCTATTGGCAGATTAGTTTTTGCTTATCATAAGCAAAAAAAAAAAAAAAGTTTTTCTTTTTATTAATTAAAAAAAAAAATTTTAGAGTGGCAAAGATTTTTTTTGTTTTTAATAAGCAAAAAAAATTTCTGCCAATAAAACAAGTGAGATTTTCTTGATAAGATTTCTTAAAATAAGATGCGTTTGTCTTAAAACAAGTTCCTTTATCTCAGTTAAATGTTTCTCTTTAGGTGATTATGGCTTATATTGAGTGTGATGAGATATTTTGACTAGAAATTAAAAAGAAATATCAGATTTAGAGTTTTTGCAGTGCATCTAACCAAATTATGTTCGTGACCCTAACCCTAACCAGAAAACAATATTTTCTAAATGAAATAAAACTGAGAAGAATGGACTACAGGGAATGAAAGTAAAAATATATTTTTTCAGTGTACAATGCATATGCTGATGAAATCCAGAGATTCTCCAAAGAGCTTAAATCATGCCCTTAGGTTGAAATTCTATTTCAGCACCGTACAGTGCATAACCTTGATAAATGATGTAGCTTTGATTCAGCTGAAGAGCAGTGGTCTGTTTGATGTCCAAATCCATAACTGACAGAGTCTACGGCCTTACTGGCGTCTTTCTTTGCATTTTCACTTACATGCCCTACAGAGATGTTACTATCTCCAGAGGGTGGCTGTTTGGATAACTGATAACAGCCTCTAAGATAAAACAACAGTATGTGATCCATCCAATTTCTGTTTCCAGGAAACTTTGGGCACAGATAATTGTCCAAGAAAAGATAACAAATCCCTCAACCTCCGCAAACCACATCTTCATACTGTTCCACAATTAAATTTAAGCAGTCTTGTTGAAACATTGGCACCATCTGCAGTTTCTAGTTTGTTCAGAGCTTAACCAGCTTGTTTTCAGTGTTTTCCCAGCAAAGAGCTTTTCAGGCATTCTGGGAGTGACAGGTGGAAGAAGTGAAAGGAAGAGACATGAAGGAAAAACAACAGATTCAAGGGAAAGTTTAGCAAGTTCAGCAAACTAAACAATTGTTTGTTTTTTCTCTGTAATTTGAAACAGGACAAATACAATGTCCAATAAAAACAAACAAAACTTGCAACCACCTCATAGTTGTTCTCCAAAAAGTTCTGCCAATCAGGAAGACAGCTTTAATTTTACCATCTTGACTTGTCCCGCCACTTCTACTTCACAGTTGCTGTGTCTGTATCATTTAAGTGCTGCACAAGTACCACATGAAAAGATAAAAAATCTGTTTTGTGCTGTTGACATGGTCATAAGAAAATCAGAAATGGGTCAGGGTAGAAAAAGTCAGATTTGCTAGCAGTACGAACATCAAAGTAACATCATGTGGATTTCCTGCTTGAGCAGTGTTTTTTTTTAAGCAGATAAAGTAGAAAGAAGGTTAAGTTGTGTTAGCTCATCAACTGCTGCTGGTGTTGGTTGGTTCAACATCTCATCTGCCATCCTCTATAACCATGTCCGGTGGCACTAAAACTACTTGGTTATGGTTTATGAGTCAAACTACTTCGATAGATTAGTAAAAAAAAAAAAAAAACAAACGGTTGGTTTACTAAAAAGCAATCACTAATGACTTTCTTAACACATTATAAAACATTTTTTGTTTCCTGAAGTTTTTCTAAGCTATTGAACACACACTTGTTCACATAATACACAACTCATAGAAAGAACGAATCAATGCCTTTATGTCTCATCTCTGTTCCTCCCCTCTCTCCATCCCCTATGTGACCCCCCCTGTGCACCGCTCACAGTAAACAAATATAGCTAACGAACTGCTAACTGCTGCTGTGGCAAAAAAACAAACCAAAACAAAACAAAACAAAACAACAGATAAGGATTAAGTCTCAGAGGCGTTGACGTTTGCAGTGTAAACTTTTTAAACCACAGAAGGAGTTGGAGTTGAGTGGATTAAAGCTTTTAAAAACGTGGTTTGTCAGCTGTTTACTATCAAGCTAACGAGCTATCCACAAAGCTGTTATCGTTAACCTGCTCGTAAAATATCGGCGCACACGCCCCTGCGCTATGAAGGCGTGGTTTTGGGTGGTCTGTTTTTTTAAACTGTTGCTTGCTCAAACTGTTTTTCCAACACTGCCAACCCTAGCTTTAATGTGAAATTCAAAACAAGCCCTTCAATGGCCCCTTAGCCCGCAATCACAGGATACGTCTATTAAGGAATATCATTAAGAAGACTTAAAAAAAAAAAAAACAACTTTGGTGTCATTGGGCCAGATACTGCTGTTCAAATGGTATACATAACACAAAAACCTTTTTTCATCTAAATCAATTTAATAAGGACAAGGTGGTGCATTTTTAAAACCAAAATGATTAACAGATAAAGCTCCAATGGTAAAAATTAAAACAATGACAAACAATAAGAAGGTTGCAAGCTTTCTCCCTTTTTCCCCCATGTTTCTATTTACCAGAGTACAAATAGACAGGAAACATAGAGGAAAAGCAGCAAAATGAAGAGTCAAATAGAAGGCTGAGCTCCATTTTTCACCAATGTGTTGGATGTCCAAACCACTCTGCCTTACACTCAGTAAACACTGATGTTGCTGGGCCTTCTCTTTAAAGTCTCAGCTGCAGTTCCATCAAATTTATTACACAAGCTGCAATGAGTATCCACTCATTTCCACCGTCATTATGTTAACATCATATCTTCTAAGAGTATTAAGACTGCACTTTCCAACCTGACATAATCTGCCTGTCACTAACATTTGCCCTGCCTGCCTGACCCCAGGCTGACTTCAGCCCACATGTAGTGACCGTCTTGTCACTCTTTCAGCTTACAACTATATTTTTAGAAGCATGCAGAGCCAATGGTATTGCTGGAGAGATTGAGGGCATTCAGATCTCACTGAATTCTGGGTAAAATGTGGAGGGGGTCATTGAAAAGGGCAGCCCACAGGCTTCAGCTTTTTGTACTTGTAACTGAATTGGATTCAAATCACAATAAAACTGAAAAAAGGAAAAAGCCTGACAGTTGAAAAGCAGCTGTAGGGTGATGCATGAGTCAGAGTGAGAGTGAGAAGGAAACGTAAAAGAGGCAAAGATAAAGTAGGAAAACACGAAGAAGTGATGAGAGCAACACTCTTGAGATAACATAAAACCCTTGTTTTCTTGAGTAGACTGATTTCTAATGCGATCTTAACAGAGCAAGCTTGAAAACCTGATTAGAGCTCATCCAAAAGATCTAAGTAATACTCAAGCAATGATTGGTGCATATGTTGATTTTAATCTGAGAGGATGAACACAAACCCCTGGTTCATTATCACACCGCAGAGCAAATTTGGGGCCTCAAAGCTGATGGATTTTTCAGCTGGATCATAACTGACTTACATCATTTATGACCACAGTTGTACGTCAGAGATGGTTATGAATATTACTGACAATATGTTCTCACTGGCCATTTTATCACATGTAGCTTGCTTGTGTTGAACTGGATGTTTTTTGGCTTCAGAGCTGCCTTCATTCTTCATGGCATATATCGAGCAGCATGTTGGAAACTTCCTCAGAGATTTTGCTCCATACTGACATGATCACACAGCTGCTGCACATCCATGATGAGAATCTCCCATTCCATCACATCCCAAAGGTGCCCTATTGAATTAAGATCTGGTGACAGGGAGGCCATTGGAGAACAGTGAACTCATTATTAGCTCCGTTTACATGGACAAATAATTCATCTATCTGATTGAAATCTTTCTGATCAGAGCTTCCAGCTGGTGTGTTTACATGGACAGTGGGAAAAGTGAGCTGATCAGTTGTATTTACTGATTGGACAGGTTTGTACGTTATTAATCCTTTTGACTTGAGCAATGGCTCCTACTTCGGAAGAAGAGGGGTTTCCTTTTGTATTTTATGATCTTTTGACCGTCAAAATGCTCAATATGCTAATAATGCTCAATTTCAGCTTCTAACAAAAATGTTGCATCCTCCACAGTCCTGTTCTGTTTTGCTTCCGCTGTCCTCCCTGAATCTGCTACAGAAATGATCGGAATGAGTGTTTACATGGTCATTTTTTCCTGCTGATCGGATCGTAAAAAGGTTTAAACCACCTCTCTCGATCGGATTGAAAATTCTTTGCAATCGAGGCCGATCAGATCAGTTGGTATGTTTACATGATGCATTTTTGTTCTGACTGGCTTTTTATCGGATCAAAATTGTTCCATGTAAACATTCATTCACAACAAACGTTTCAACCACATTTGAATGTTTAAAGTTGGTCGAATGCCAGCTGGTATGGTCTGAATGGGTGACGAGGGCTAAGCAGGGTAGAAGCTTTGTGATTGGCCACTGGGTTTGTGACATAAGAAACTCAGTTTGTCTGAGCCTGCCTTTTAGGGCCTGCCATTGGTTCATGATGACTTAAAAGCAGAAATCCTCAGAAATGCTATTTTGATTTTGAATTTCTTATGTCCTTTACCATAAGAAATATGTCACAAGAACATATAAACTATATGAAAAACATGATTTTCATCGGAGTGGGTCTTAATAATGTTTATACGACTGCATGTATTGAGTTGATTTAACAGATGTACCTAATAAAGTGGCTAGTATGTGTGTGTTTGACACTGTATCTGTAAAGGAAATCAATCCTTTGGGTTTTGCAGGTGTGCAGGTTTAAGCCTGAGTAGTAATCATGGCTTCCTCATTATTTTATTGAAAGTACTGTAGGCATGCACCTTCAAAGCTACAGGTGTTAGTTGCAGCACACAGTAATCTTCACAATAAATCTCCTAGTCTGAGGTTTTGAATTCATTTACTTGCCTGAAAATAATTTGCATGTACCTCCTTGGAAAGAAGTTACTGTTTCCACCCACAACAACCTCTGGCATGGAGGTTAACACAGATTTTTTACACCTGCTTGCTCATTTCATAAAAAAGCATGACCACTGGATACATAGATAATAGAGGTTATTTATACAGCTTATTTTCCTCAAATGTTCTGCTTGTTTCCAGATACGAGGGCATTGATAATGAAATTATTTCACATGAGAGAGTTCTCATGTTGGTAATTACTGCCTCACTACAAACGTACAACATGTTTTGCATGATAATTGACCTGAAAGGACACATCAGCGCCTTGAGATGTGTGTGTTGTGATCACTGCAACAATTTCATGTTAATGCAAAGATTAATTTTGCTTTCATGGATTAACACCAGGAATGCATTCCCTTTTAAGTATTCAACAAAACAATTTTTTTGTCTTTATGAGACTGTAAGAGAAGCCAAGAAGCCAGTTTTTAGATGTGCATTGTGCAAAACACACCACACAGGGATTTTTAGTTCCTCCTGTTTTCTGCAAAGCCAGAAATCTTTCTAATGATAATTCGCTGTGTATTCACCACAAATGCTAACAAGCAAAATGCATTTTCTATTCTAGGAAGGGTGGCTCACTGCACTGACCACCCTGCAGAGTGCAAAATGTCAGCAGGGTTTTCAGGATGCTGTTGGGATTCGGAAGCCGAGCCGTGTTCTTCTGGGCTAATTAGAGCTTGTGCATTCAAACTCTGCCAATTAAACATCTCCTTTCTGCTCCACCAGTCACGTTTCCTCTGAAAGAGTGGCTTGTTGAGCCATCACCAGTGTATCCAGGCCTCCACCATGTGGCTTGTTGTATGCCTGCTGGGCTGCAGACTCACTGGGAATGTTGCTGCACCCAGCAATCTCTGGATTTGAAAAAGCCCAGCTCATACTTAGTGTTTGCTCAGGCTGATAGAAGAAGGGAAGGGATTGGAGGAAGGAACACTTCTAGTCCACAGCCTCAAAAGTAATACAAAGAGCAGAAACACTGACGTGCTCTGGAAGACAGCTTCCATGCTGTGGACATGAATAATATGAACATTGTGTTCCTTCACCAGCTGGATGTGCTACTGATGACAGATGTCTTGTTTCTCACTCTGAAGATGTTAAATTTGAAATTAAATCCTCAGATATGGACAGGATGGTCACGAACTGGTACAAGGAATGTGACAGCAAAATAGCAAGAACAATATTTCTTCTTCTCATTGCCAATCACACTGCTTTTTAGTATTTTTAGCTAAAGAATTTTGTTCAATTCAAAGATTAATTAAACTATTAGTACAGTATGTAATGTTATTTACTGTTTGACCTCATGGCAGCAGTCTTGCGTCAATGTTTGAATGTTCACAACCAGACACAGTTACGCAGGTGTGTCTGGTCTGATTACAGAGATGGGCGACTGATTTCATCCACAATAAACCTTTTGATGTAAGTTATACAGGTCAAGATGTTCCTGATTTTGCCAGTAATCAGGATTTAGATTTTGTGCTGAAGATTGAGCTTATTTATCAATAATCAATAACTTGACTGCTTCAACTCCACTGCTGCTGAAAACACAGTTATATGGGTCAAATTTCAAACCCAGAAAGTCAGAGAAATGAGGAAAAAAAGCACTTTTCTCGGAAGAAGGGTCACCAGATACAAAACCCTTTTTTTCATAACCACAGAAAAGCATCACAGGAAAGAAAATCATACAACATTGTAAAGTTTCAAGACTACAGGAAGACAGGAGGCCCATAAAGAATGAAAATGAAAATAAGAAATTAAAAAAGACAATGAATACATGTGAAAATATAAAATCAAATAAAAATTAGTTTAATTTGGTTAATTTATGTTAAGAAATATTAATGCATAAACATGTTTACATTTTAGTTGTAAATGACAACAACAGGCAAAAAAGTCAAAGTTAATAAAACTTAGATTCACTGAAGTATTTATCAATCTGCACTGAAAGATTAATATCAACAATCAACATAGCTTTACACAATATATGAAAATATGTACAGGAAATAAATAAACAAATCACTTTAATTCTATTTAGGACTTTTATGAATTATTGATTTAATTTTCTATTTAGGTTTTGTTTCATTTGCAGATTTATTTGTTTTTTACTTGTTTTTTTTTCATTGTGCCACAAACAATTAGTATGACTATTATTATTAGATTTATTCATGTTTGTTTACTTCTGTAATAAGTTTATCTTCTAAATGCTTTTCTTCAAATTTATTTTTTTCCATTTAATTTCCATGTAACTTCTTTAGCTTATTAATGAAAAAAACATAATTTGCTTTTGTGCTCTATTTCTTTCCTGTATGGAGGACCAGAAGAGTCACTGAAAAAGCAATCCAGCATTTTGAAGATGATTAATTGATTGTGAAATAAAAATATAAAATTTCAAATAGGATTTCAAATCAAACAATTAATTTGTACAATAAGAAATCAAATTTCATAAAAGATTATTATTTAATAGTTTAATGTGCACACAATAAATTCCTATATCTTGTGTACTGTTTTCTTTTATCTCTTTACATTGTCGTCTTCGTGTGATTATTTGACTTTTTTCCATTTGATTCCTGTTTATTTAAGCTAGTTTGATTAATAGATTTATGTTTTGTTAAAACAATATTTATTAACTTATAAAACCAGATAATATGTTTTTGCTCTTTTGTTGTTATTTAGTTACCATGGTGACATTTAATTTGGCCTATTTAAGTGCTTTTTGTTAAGCATAAATACATTTTGTAAATTGAATTTCATACATCTCTGTAAAAGTGCTCAGGCAATTTCTCTGCCAAACCTCAGGCTCCCTCCTATTGGATCAGACCTTGTGACATTTCTTTTTTTTCCCTTTATTTCCATGACAGCACAAGTCTGGATCAAATGCCAGCAGATTAAGATAAAGGCTGCAGCAGCACAAGGTTAAGGACACACAGACAGAGAAAGTAAATAAATCTTGTTTGCTTCATGAAGATCATTGCAAAGAAATCTCCCAGGTCTCACAAGGATAAATGTGAATCAAATAAAGCTAATTTTGGTCTAGCTATGGCAGCACAAGGGGAAAATAGAGTTTAAAAATGTTTTGTGCATTTGGATAGACATTTCTTCACCAAACACCGTTCAAAGAAGGTCATGTGTGTTTGTTTCAGTCGGTAGCACTGCTTCCAGTGACAAAAGAAAGAAGCCATTTTCTTTTAATTACATGCTGTGGCATTTACATGTTGAAATCCAAGACTGAAAAGAATAGGGGCTAAACAATGGTGATTAATAAAGGTCTCATCAGCAAAATATAATTAAAAATCCATCACTGATAGGGCCTTCTGGGGGAACAGCAGCCGCACCTGAAGCACCTAAACCATCTGTGAGGAAAGTGTTACAAAAGGCACAGCTGCTGTCAAACATCACTTGACAGGTTACAGGATGGACCAGCTGTCAGTCAGTCACCACTGGAAAACGGAAACAGAGTTAAACCTGGTGGATGAACCAGATTTTTCCCACAATCTGTTAGAGAGAAGACACCAGTGTTGCATAACCATCACCTTCATATTTGCCATTTTGCTGGTTTCCTTGGTTACTTGTACACAAAACATGTTAAAAAGCTTTGTAACTTCAGAGTTGGGTTTGGGCAAGCAACACTAAGGGTTGGAAATCAAAGCTACTTGCTTAGGGTAAAACAAAACAACATGATTAGGGATGAAACATTAAACATTTCAATGTATTTAGGCAACTAAACATGGTCAAGATGACCTGCTGAGGTTCAAACAGAGCAAAAGAATAAGAAACATAGGAGATTTAGGAGACTTTGTCATAGCTGTTGATGCTAGACAAACTGACTGGGATTTTCACACACAACCACCTCTAGGTTCACAGATGGTCTAAGGAAAAGAAGATATCCAGTGAGCAGCAGTTGTCTGGACCAGAATGCCGTGTTCATGGCAGAGGTCAGAGGAGAATGGGCAGATTGGTTGAAGATGAAAGAAAGGCAACAGAATGTCAAAGAACAACTGGTTCCAACCAAGTTATGCACAATAACATCTCTGAACACACAACACATTGGACCTTGAATGGGCTACAGCATCAAACCAACCACCAAACCTGGAGCAACTCCAGCTGAGAACAGGAAACTGTCGCAGGGCCAACACAGAGAGACAGACAACCATTAACACTCACATTCATTCCTAGGGACAATTTAGAGTGACCAATAAGTAACCTAACATGCATGTCTCTGGATGGTGGGGGGAAGCCAGACCAGGACAGAACCCACGCATACACGGGGAGAACAAACTCCACACAGGAAGGGCACTGTTGGAATTGTTTGAACCCCCTCCCCAGCCGGGACTCAAACTAGCAACCTTCTACTGTGAGGCTGCGGTGCTAACCACCACGCCACTGTGCAGCCCAATATAGACTGAGCATGGATTTCAGTCTAAACTTAGATGCAATGTTTAAAACAGTGGTTTTCAAAGTGGGGGCCTTGGCCCCTGGGGGACCTCAAGGGGGCACTTGGGGTTCCTCAGAAATCTGGGGGGGAATCTAAGAAAAAAAGAGGGAAAATTCAGTAGGTCTATTTCACTTTCCGGATCTTGTGCCTGCTTTGATAGGCTAAATCTATTTCCTGTTACAGCATTTTTGGTGCATCTTTGTCTTTTCTTCTTTCCATTCATATTACTTCTTATCCTTTCTTTTCTTAACCTTTTCCTTCCTCTTGTCAGGTTCAGCAATGTTATGAGTTTGATCAATTTTATCATTCAAAATTCAGTCATAAATAAGCCTTCAATAAAATAAAATGATTAAATTCTGATAGTAAAGAGGAGCCTTACATTCATGAAATCCGTTCAACAAAACAAAGCAGCAAGACATCATCATTCTGCTGCTGCGATCCTGGACAGGACAAGAAAGTAAAAGAAAAACAAACAAACAAAAAACAACAGTTCAACTTCAAGTTCGGCAGGATGTCTTCGCAACCCCTGTCTGGCAGTTATCAAATGGCCACTCAAGCTGACTACCACAAAGTGGAGAAGTTTTCAACAAAAAATAGACAGACCAACAGCCTGCAGTGGAGGACCCTTCAGCAAAAAAAGCTAAGAACCTGTGGCCAACTAAGAACCAAAAATATGATGCAGCATACATTAAGTATGCTGCATCATAATGCGTAATGAATAAAAGTAAGAAAATACGTCTAAAAGTTGGTGTTTCTTATTTGTAGCATTGTCTGTAGGTCTGGGGGTCCCTGGATAGAGGTGAATGTTGTGTGGGGGGCCTTCACATGGTAAAGTTTGGGAACCCCTGGTCTAAAAGACATCTGTGGCTCAGTGGGAAGTTACAACTAAGTTTGCATAACACAAAGAGGAAACTCAAACAGATCGGAGTGGTCTATAAGAAAAGTAGATACAATATGACAACATTTACTCAGTTTTCAAGGCAATTAGATTCTCTGAAAGGATAACTTCTTTTTTTTTTTTAACCTGGATCTTATTTCTAGGAGTTTATATATGTGCATTTACTCACAGGTAAAGTTTCTGCATCACTTTGAGTCCTTTGGAAGATACTGAGTCGCCCTTTGGTGTACATCCAGGAATAATGGCAGAGATGTGGCAGCCACTATAGAAGGCATTATCTGCAGTAAAAATCCTTAACTTCTGCCAATACTTTAAGTAGAATGAATGAACGAACAAGTACTATTGTCCTGTGAGTCCATATTTAGCTTTCGGTTAGTTATCAGGGTGTTCTTCACACTTTTCGGGGCCATGTGTTCACGATGTGTGCTTCCGTAGTACAGCTGAGAAGAGCAGCTCGCTACCCAGACAACAACAAAAACACAATTTGCCAAACTCTGAACTCACAGGACAATAGTTCTCATTCGTTCATTCATTCTACTTAAAGTATCACCAAAAATCAAGGAGTTTTACTGCAGATAATGCCTTTTATAGTGGCTGCTCCATCTCTGCCATTATTACTGGATGTACACCGAAGGGCGACTCAAATTACATCTTCTGAAGGACTCAAAGTGATACAGAAACTTTACCGATGAGTAAATGCACGTATAAACTCCTAGAAATAAGGTCCAAGTTGAAAAAAAAAGAAAGTTACCCTTTAAAGGGGGTTTCATGTAATTATTAGACACATAAATCCCTTTTATGGTTCCTGTTCCTGACATGCCCACTCCACTCATCACAACACTCTCATGCTCTGGTGGGCATGAGAGCTCAGCAAGGGAGGGGGAGGAGCTTTGTGATATAGGAGGTGCTCTGTGGTAGCAGTCGTTCTAACAGCCATGTTGGTTTCCACAGGAGATTCAGGGATTTATCAAATATGCGTAAATGAGTCAAAGTAACCCCTGGGGCATGTTTTATGGGGAGGGAATGACTTGATAACATAATAAAAGTTAAAAAAAAAGTCAATTTTGCATGTTACCCCTCTTTAAGATTTAGACAATTCATAAAAAGCTATGAAGTTATCCAGGTTCTGGATGTAGAGTGATATAAACAAGAAAGGAACACTGAAAATAAATATTTGTCTACAAAAAGAAACAACAAACTGGGGGAGGTGACTCAATTTATTCATACGAGCAATACTTTAAGCTTCTATTGGATCAGACTCATTTCAGGACAAACAAAGCAAAAGCCTTTCTACACACGCAGGAGTCATCACATCCCTTCTGTTGGGCTAAAGCTTCCTTCCATCTGGGAAACGGGTGCAGGCAGGTGGCTCAGACTCTGTCAATGTGCCAGCTTTCCTGCACATTGTTACTGTTTGGAATGAGTTTGTTATGCAGAGATTGTCTCTTGTCTTTTTTAGAGGACAAAACACTTGAGAAAAAGCAACTGTTTTGACATAAAACTCCACCTTGTAATGCTATTACATGTATTGCTCACCTTAATTCTAATAACAGAATACTTAATATCCCCTTTGCTTATTCCATTTTGCACATTTTTTACATTTGGCTTGTTAGTGTGAGCAGAGGAAACAAAGACAGGCACAAAGAGAGTATCAAATTATGACATGCTTACTTTGGAGCATCATTTTGAATCAACGTCAATTAGATATGACAAGTGACAACTGCATCATAACAAGTGTTTTATTTATTTTCGTCAGATGAGCATTAAATCTGTGCCAGTTTGTATCTTTTGCTTCTAATTCAATTTGAAATGTGGGATTTAGACTGTAAAGGCAAGCCTCCTCCCTCCTCCAGCCGCCTTTAAGGAATTGAAACAACCTAGAAAACATTTTCCTAAAATCGATTTCTGGGTCACAGGTAGGAGGACAAAGGAGAGAGGCGTTGAGCAGGTACAATGTAGACAAAAGAGTTGAACCATGTGAGGATGGAAGTGTTAATAAGCCTTTACTAAAACGTGTATAAACAAGTGGGGCTTTATCTCCACTGTTTAACAGGTTTAAATTAGTTAAAAAAAATAAAATTTCAAATACAGATTAATATGGTTTTATCTATCATAATGAAAGTGCATCCCCAATCAGAAAAATAATGCAATAGGAGATTTTCAAGTGTCATACAGCCTTACAGGGTATTTATGCAACAGGAACCTCTGCTGACTGATGAAAAGCATCGTCCTTTTCAGCGGTTTCCTTCAGGGGTCGACATGGCAAATCATCTGCCTCTTTCTAACACCATCCTCTGCATCCTCTTCTCTTACACAACTAACTTCATATCGTCTTTCACCGCATCCACAAAGCTTCTCTTTTGTCCTGGTAGTTGCAACCTCGGCATCCTTTTACCAGTATCCCTGCTCTGTGCATGCCCAAACCATCTACAGGCTTATTTATGACCCAGCCCAAGACAAATATAGAGCCTTTCCACCATCTTCAGTGACCTTTATGTGTAATTTGGTCCACTTTCAAAAAGCTTATGGATGCCTGACGTAGCAAATGGAGCAATACCACTGGAAATTGCAGGACAGTGTTGGGCAATGGGGAAAAAAAAATTTTAATAAAGAAGCAAAGCTGATGTGCAACCAGTGAAAGGAACAAAAAGAAGCAGCAGCAGCCATGATGTATTCAATGGGTGCAAAGACCACTGCTGTCAACTGGGCTATCTCTTTCTGAGAATGTAGCATCATGATCTCTTCCACTGTCGCCATGTTGACTGTTTTCTGAAATAGATGTCAGAACTAGAAGGTGAACTCTGAGCTCAGCACTTCCCCCTAGTGGATATATTGCTTACAACCATCCCAACATAAAGGACATATGAGAGTATGAAGACACTGATGTTTTTAAATGGACATACATGTTTACAGTACGTACGTAAAGGGAGCATGAAAAAGCCTTTAAGTCAGGCCTTTCTGACTTTGTCTCCAAAACATCTAAAGGCGGAGACACATTGGTCAGACTGCCAACCGTTGCAGTCATCACCAGAAATGGGTTCAGTCTGATCAATCGGCGTCAGTCTTGCCGACACGTTGAGAAAAGTGCCCAAGAAACACTGAAATAACTCCAGACATGGATGTACCTTCTATGTGTGTGCTAAATATAATGCCGCCACAACAGCTGACGACACTAATCTATGGGCCCGCAAAAAAAAATGAAAACCATAAATGTCTCTCCAACTGTGAACAGTGCTGGTCTCTCCTCCACCAGCTGATCAGCTGCTTCTCCATAGCTTTGTCCCGATTAAAGATGATGATCCAAAACCATATAAGATTGTGCATTATGCCTGTGCTTTTGCTCCTTTTCTGGTTTATTTACTACTCGGTCTTCTTGTTCGCTAATTGGTTAACAAGAGCTAGCCCTCCTCCAATCTGATTGGTCAGCCCATCACCGGCTGAATGACTGGCCAACACCGATTACACATGTTCAATTGGCAGAAAAGAATGCTGACAATATTAGTGATGGCTCAAAAGACTCCATGATGACACTAGACGGATGAAAATCGGCGGTGTGTCTCCGCCCTAACATGCTGTCCCTCCGATTAACTCATTCCTGACTCTCCATCCTTCTCACACCTGCATAAAACCTCAACATTTCATTCTCTGCTACCCCCAGTTCTGCCTCTTTTTTTCCTCAAGCTCAACATCGTCAAACCACACAACCTTGCTGGTCTCACCACCGTGTTGTACTTTTCAATCTTGCAGATGCTCTTTTCATCTTTTTCTATACCCACATCTCTTGTAATTTAGAGTATTATATGCAGTTTATGTATAAAAGGGATTTAATAGCTCGACAAAATTCTCCAAGCTTATTTGGGAAAGCGTTTGTTTGCAATACTATGCATCCTTCTTTTTAAAAACATTAAAATGTCCATCAAGGCCCTGCCTCACTAATTAATCCACCAATAAAGTAGGTAATTTATTGCTTCACCCCAATGATTCTATTTGAAATCCCATTTAAACAAAAAAACAAAAACATATTGATATGAAGATGCTCAAATCTGTGGACTCTGAAAAGTGTTCATCCATATTCCTACTGCACTGTGAATCAGTCTTAATACCACTTAAAATTCCATGTCAGTCCTGTTGTTACTGAAGGACAGTCAAACCTTAATCATACTGTAAGAAACAACCGCTTGAAAAGATGCTGCTGCCTCATTTCAGTGACTACTTACGAAAGAAATAACCTGATTTTCTACAGTGTGTTTACGAACATCATGTCCTCCTGCCTATTTCTATTCCTAAGTGTCTGTTAGAGTGGCACATTGTTCACACCTTCTCACCCCGTCTGCTGTCTTTGCTTATAGATCAGTGTTACTTGAAGGACACTAACCATATTCGGTTTCTGTCTAATTTTAGTCACGGAAGGTAGATCTCATTCATTTTTCATGGTATATGTATACCACTGATTCATAGGCTCCTTCCTCATCCACCAAAATGAGATTTGTGTAAGCATGTTTCACCAGTTTGTTCCTTGCCTCCGTTTTAATAATCACATCTCCTGCAAATTAGCTCCGTGTAAGATGTATCAAAACTGATTTATTATTTAGGTCCAAGTTTCTGCAATTTGTACGGTTGCCATCCTAGGCTTACGGCAGTTGGGGCAGGGGTTCGGATTATCCCCAGCTAAGCTTGTGTGAAAGCCTAACAACCATATTAAAATCATCCCTACAGCACACATACAGCACAGGTTGTACTCAACTGGAGAAAATCTTTACACAATGCCACAGATGATCTCCAAAAAGAGAGGGAACGGTTGTGGCTATCTTCTAAACTTTCAGTTTCAGATAGCCAGGATAGCACAGAAATGCCACTTCTTTAATCTGTCAAGTGTTAACTTGCAGCTAATCCTTTTCTTTGAAAAGTAAAAGCGAAAAGGAGCCAGCAGATGTTATATACTTTTTGCTGTCAACATCTTTGTTTGCCGCAAAACTCCGGGGAGGCATTTGTACTGTCCTAATAGGAGCCTGTTGCAATTATATGGTGCTCATATTGATCCTCAATATTGATTTGAGCCCATGCTTGATCTTAAGATGCAACAGATGCTTCTTAGGGTTTCAGAGGAAATTAGAGCCATTGAAGGTACTCTAGTTTGAAAACACCAAGAGGCCTTAATGAGACATACGGGGAGTGCAGAATTATTAGGCAAATGAGTATTTTGACCACATCATCCTCTTTATGCATGTTGTTTTACTCCAAACTGAATAGGCCGAAAGCCTACTACCAAGTAAGCATATCAGGTGATGTGCATCTCTGTAATGAGAAGGGGTGTGGTCTAATGACATCAACACCCTATAGCAGGTGTATTAGGCAAACATAATTATTAGGCAACTTAACAATAAACTAATATATACCCATTTCAATTATTTATTTTCACCAGGGAAATCAATATAACAGCTCAACATTCACAAATATACATTTCTGACATTCAAAAAAAACAAAAACAAATCAGTGACCAATATAGCCACCTTTCTTTGCAAGTACACTCAAAAGCTGCAATCCATAGATCCTCTCAGTGTTTTGATCTGTTCACGATTAACATTGCGTGCAGCAGCAACCACAGCCTCCCAGACACTGTTCAGAGAGGTGGACTGTTTTCCCTCCTTGTAAATCTCACATTTGATGAGGGACCACAGGTTCTCTATGGGGTTCAGATCAGGTGAACAAGGAGGCCATGTCATTAGTTTTTCTTCTTTTAGACCCTTTCTTGCCAGCCACGCTGTGGAGTACTTGGATGCGTGTGATGGAGCATTGTCCTGCATGAAAATCATGTTTTTCTTGAAGGATGCAGACTTCTTCCTGTACTACTGCTTGAAGAAGGTGTCTTCCAGAAACTGGCAGTAGAACTGGGAGTCGAGCTTGACTCCATCCTCAACCCGAAAAGGCCCCACAAGCTCATCTTTGATGATACCAGCCCATACCAGTACCCCACCTCCACCTTGCTGGCGTGTGAGTTGGACTGGAGCTCTCTGCCCTTTACCGATCCAGCCACGGGCCCATCCATCTGGCCCATCAAGACTCATTCTCATTTCATCAGTCCATGAAACCTTAGAAAAATCAGTCATGAGTTATTTCTTGGCCCAGTCTTGACGTTTCAGCTTGTGTGTCTTGTTCAGTGGTGGTCGTTTTTCAGCCTCTCTTACCTTGGCCATGTCTCTGAGTATTGCACACCTTGTGCTTTTGGGCACTCCAGTGATGTTGCTGCTCTGAAATATGGCAAAACTGCTGGCAAGTGCTTACTTGGTAGTAGGCTTTCGGCCTATACAGCTTGGAGTAAGACAACATGCATAAAGAGGATGATGTGGTCAAAATACTCATTTGCCTAATAATTCTGCACTCCCTGTATTTGAGAAAAAAAAAGAAAGATAAATGATAGACTATGGCTAGCCTACATTGCGTTCACAAGAGAAGACTAGATAGAAGGGACTTAGAATGAGAACAACTACACTTCATAAATCTCAGTAAAGTCATGATGTATCGGTTTTTAATTCTGTTAGGTCTTTGAGTTTGGGTTCTTCCTCTCCTTTGAGTCCATGCATTAACATTTGCTTTATTCATGCAGTTATTAATAAAATGTCAGTTATGTGACATTATAGAAATGACTTACTGTATAGAGAATTAAAGATGATGAATATAGTCAATATATCCACTGTGAAGCGCACTTCTGGGAAACCCACAACCCACCCCTTATTTGTTAGTCTGGACATCAATTGCACCGCACTATAATGTAGAACATGAGACCTGTGTAGGTTTCTGAGCACAACTGACAACAATTTTTACAAGACACCAGCACCCTTAGATAACTGATAACAACTAAGGGAAGGATATTCAGTTTGATTCCATGAAGCTGTTGGATTCATTTAATTTCGGTCAAGTGTGTTGGAGCAGGGAAACACTGAAAACCTGCAGAAGCCCTGAACTAAGGGTTCATTTAATGCCAAATATTATACATATAAATGGAGACTTATGTCTCTCCTTTGCATTCATTTTGTGCATATTTCAGTGTGTGACAAGGTACGAAATAAGGGCCTGGCCAGGATTCAATCCCCAGACTCCAGGGTGAGAGTGATGCTCACTTACCAGTCAGCCAAAGAGATATCACTGTGGCCAAGTAGCCAGGGCGCATGATCAATCAGAGACTAAAGCCCCTTTCAGACTTAACAGTGAATAATAGTAATAGTGCAGAAGTAGTCCTTTATAACGCTTGCATTCAGACATGCATTCGGATCTTTTTCCCCTGAGATGTAACGGACATGTACTGGCTGGTTTCCATGTCATAAGAGCAGAAATGTTGCAGCACGTTGTTTTGGCTGAATGCGCAAGAAAATGTTCCAGACAGTATTGAAGGGAGAGTGTGGCTGTGCTGACTTATTCGCAACATTTCCTAATGTCTGAAAGCGCCCAGGACGCAATAAGTCTGCAAGGAAGTGGCATGTTTGAAAAGACAAGTCTGATTAAAGAGCGGATGGACTTTACCGCTCATGTTCTGCAATGCAAGTCTGAAAGTGACGATAGTGACAGGACCCCACACTGTCACATCTCTCCCACATCTACCCACAAGCATGTCCTTGTGCTCCACGCAGGCTGCCACCAAGTTCGAATGCATGGACTGTTAAATTGCACATGAATCCTGACAACAACGCCAGAATGTGGTAAGGTATGCAATGAGGGCCCAGGCGGGATTCAATCCCACAGACTCCCAGGTGAGAGTCATGTGCGCTTACCAGTCAGCCAAAGAGATATCCTTGTGGCCAAGTAGCCAGGCACGTGATCAATCAGAGGCATAGTGACAGGACCCCACACTGTCACAAGTGTATTTACAGACAGTGTTCAGATGTGTACCCCAACAAGCAAACAGAGCAGTATTGTAAAAAAGTGTGGGGGCAGTGGTGTGCAGCATAGCTCACACACAACTGGTGGAAGGAACAAAAACAAAGAGGAAGAAGCAGCAAAGTATTTAAAGGCTGCACACACTACTATAGTCTACAGCACTTCCCCTTTTACAGTATGTCTCTGAAAATATACAATATCAAAAAGGTTTTATTCCTTTCCATTTTCACCCTCCACTCTGCACTTTCTCAGGATGGGGGTTGAATCAAGTCAAGTCAAGATTTGATCCAATCTGTTGGTTTCCTTAATGAGATCATTATGAATTGGCTCAAACTGATTTGTCTGTGAAGTGCCCTGAGATAACCTTATTGTGAATTGCTGCCATACAAATAAAGCTGAATTGAACTGAACTTAAACTGATGTCGAAAGTGAACTCTGAACTCTGCACTGCTCTCTAGAGTTTGGAACGACTTCTTCCTCCACCTTCCATAGTTATATGTAAGTTTTGGCACAGCATAAGCCTGAAAAGTGAAACAGAAGTCTCTAAATCCTTTAATGCTGCAGGTCAGTATTATCCAAGAGGGAGAAAATGTGGATCTACTGGAGACGTGTAGCACTTATGATCTTATAACTTGAAATGCACCATTTTTTGCAATGCAGTCTTACAGTTTTTGCAGCCCTTGGGGCCTTTATTTAGCAGTAGACTTACAGGAAAGGGGGTCAGAGAGAGGGGGTGACATGCAGTAAAGAGAGTCAGACCAGCATTTGAACCTGGGCCCACTGCTTGAGGAGCTATAGCCTCTGTTTATTAGGCTTTGACCTGCTCTACCAGGTGAGCTAAACACCACCAGGAAATACAGCACTTTCAGTTTAGATTTTCTACATACATTACGGTTTTGTTCAAAGTATTGATATCATCAGTACCAGCCTGAACTTTACTTGTTATCACAAAGGAATTGGTATTCGAATAGAAATCAGTGGTATCACACATTACAGGAAATTACTTCAGGAAAATAAAACGGGAAGTAACGAAAACCAGAACATGGCCAATAATATACAAACTCAATACAATGTAGAAAAACTAAAACCTATGAGATCTACAAAATAACATAGTTTTACATTTACATAGTGTGCATGCATTTTTAAGTTTTATTTAGATAAACACAATAGATACATGGATGGATAAATATATAAACATACAGATAAAATATCAAACTGAAGACAGGGAAAATTTGTTCCCCTGCTGATCAAGATAGGATGAAGTATGCTTATGTGGGCTTCTCAAACACAAAAACTAACTCTCAGATCACTTGGGCTTACATGATAATGTCAAACAGTTCTTTGGACTTTGTCCATTTCTGTCCACATACTGTTCAATCGGACATATTTTAATACTTCTAAATGTCAAGTCTCTCAGGCCCATTCACTCCCAGATTCAGACTCTTCCTTCAGTCAGAAAAGACAATTAATTTGTGTGAAAAAGAGGCTTATAGATCACAATAATGCAGTTGCATCAGAAAGGTAATAATTGGGTGATTAACAGTTTCCAAGTGACTTGTAGGTGCAAAGATAATGTCTCCTTTCTGCAATAAGCACACTGGCTTGGAGTGCAAAGCCAATTCTCCATTATATTTAGCCAGAAATGAACCATTTCAACTGCTGGAAATCATTATTAGTTTTGCATCAGATAAAGATTCTCCTTCCACCTGCATAATTAATGATAGCTCCAATTTACAGCTAATTTCCAATTATCGCCCAAAGGATTTGTAATAATAACCCCCCCTTTTGCATTTTTTGTCTGACAACGTGCACTCCTTTTATTCTCTAGTTTCCTTCAGTCAGCATGGGACCAGAAATTTTCTCACAATTTGCCTCCACACATAGAGGAAGTCATTTTTCCTGCTTGCAGTTGCAAATATTTGTAATAAGAATTTGATGAAAGCAGGAATGCTGGGTGGATCTCAGGAGAAGCTGGTTTATCAGACAGATGTTTGAACTCATGCAGACGGTTAGTGCCAATGCTGCAACATGTTCTCCCTGGCTTCAGATCAGTTTGTGTTTAAACTGTGAGTGAGAGAAATAAAATGCAGCAGCATCTCTTTCATTCAGAGCATTCAGCATTCTTCAAATAAAAAAAGAAAAAAAATTATAAAGCTTCTGAATGCAAATAGATTTAAATCAAATCTATTCCAGTTTCGTATTTTAATCAAATCTGAGCTAATCACATATTTATGATCTCTGAATCTTATGTTTACTTGTTTCTTTAATCAAATCCGAAAACTAAATTAGTTTCTCAGGTCAGAAATTAAGTACAGGTTTATGACCGCTGCTTTGATGGAAAAAAATCTCACAGGGTTTCGATCCTGACTTGTATTTCTATCAGCCTGAGGGGAGCTGTAGACTTTCCGTCTGCTGTCAATCAGTGCATGAATAAAAGCCTGGCTGAGACTTAACAGATATTTAGAACTAAACACAGAGAAACAGTAAATATTAGCTGTGCTGATATTAGTGTGCACTGGAAGCACAGACTTGCTCCGAGTCCTTCTGATAATTTTCCTGGAGAGACATTTAGTTAGCGTCATTTCTTTTTACATCGGCGCTTCAGCGAGGGATTAAGCAGTCCTCACTGGCACTGAATAACGTGGGAGGATTAGCACTTTCGCCTGTCACCAAATCAGTCTGACGGATTAACAATCTCCACTGTCACTCTCAACAATTCACTTCAGCTCCAAAGGAATTCAAGCCAGTGTGACAACCAAGGTGACATTGGACCGAAAGGGAAGAGTCATTTTCTTCAACCCCTCTGGCAGAGTCTGGCACCAAGCTGCGCATGGACCCTGTTTGCATGACTGGGTCACGAGTATCAGCCATCAGGTGGGCATACATACTGCGGAAGAGTAAATTTGTCTGACCCCTTAAAGTATTACATATTCTGCAATGGTTTTGATGTATAGTTCCAGGGTTCATTTCTCTGTATCCATCTGTCTTCCACAGACAGATGCAGCAGTCACCATGTTTGAGGGGTTGGTGCTGGATAACATGCTCAGTGCCAGGTTTCATCAGTCATTCAGGTTAGTTCTAGTCAGACCGGAATTATGTAACATGTATATTTTTCAAAGTTAGACCATTTTCATGGTATTAGTTGTTATTTTAGACACACTTTCCACTGATTGATGGAAGAATTAAGGCAGCAGATTAGCTAAGAATACTTGTTTCCATGATCACAAGAACTGTACACTGTAGGGCTGCAATGATTACTTGAATAATTTGAGTAATTCGATTCAAGGCAAATTAACTACCTCGAGGATTCCTTAGGGGCCGTTCACATGAGGATGATTGGGAGTAAAAATGACAAAATATTTCATCGGAAGTGCCTTTCGTTCACATGGCAATGGCGTTATTCTGGGATGAAGACACAAACATCTGAAGACTCGTTCCAAAGTGGAATTCCTGAAGACGCGACGCTGTTGCGTTCTCGTCTGCATGGCCCAAAACACAAAAATAATGATGGACCTGCTCATGCCATGCTCACGTCGCAGGCGCGTTGACGTTACACCCAAACGGGAAAAACAACAATGTCGGACTGCTAGGCCGTCTCATTTCAGAAACAATTAAACGGCTTCGAAGTGCACAGACTACGTAGGCCACTCCGTAGCCTAATCCGCACAATCGTTTGTGTGGAGGTAGTGTTTATTTACAGTCCTTGGTGCAGACCCCGAAATGGGACATACCTTACATAAACCCAGCGGATCTAAGATAGATTTTACGCAGGCGCACAGACAAGGAGTTCTATCACAGCACCACCTAACGGTCTGGCGTGCATTTCCAATTGAATTCCACATGCTCTAGTGTCCTCGTATGCACGCAGATTTCTTCATGACGACGCTCGTGAAAGGCAGATAAAAAGATGAAGACGAGACGCCACTTTTGTCTTCTTTTCTGATCGTCGCCGTATGAACGTAGCCCAAAGTTCACTCTGAGAGTTTTATGCATCCGCCCAGATGGTTTTTCTGTTACACAACCCGGGCAGAACGTTAATGTGAGTGACATTCCACCCGGACGGGTATTTCTGTTGAACATTTAACTTTAGGCTAATAATGTAAGTAACGTGGAGGGGAAAAAAAATGTATAGGACCTCTACAAACTGGACTGGGAGAGAGAGAGAGAGAGAACACAGTACTCTCAGTGCAGTTTGGTACGGTACACACGTGATCCAGGACAGAAAAAAACACAAGTCATTTTTTTTTGTATGATCGGTGGATTTGGCTGCGCCTAATGGCCAGTTCACAGCGGATCCGTCTGCGTTCCGTGTGCTGCGCAGCTTCCGAAACTTAACAGGACCTTTGTAATCGATGGTTTAGTCCACAGCGGGGACCCACAGTGCAGTCCAGAAGCACTCTGTCGCGGCTATGGGCGTCAAGTCTGTTTTGACAGAGCAGCATCCAGAATCAAGGTGTCATTAGTTCAGATAGGGGGAAATCAGACATGGAAGTAGCATAAGGCATCCGGTAACTTAAAAACAAACAAAAAAAACACCCCTGCAGGTTTGAGGTCACTGAACTACGTTACATTGCCAGTGATACCAGTTTAAAAGTCTTTTGGAGGGTCTCAGTGGTTTATATTGTCATAAAAATAAATCATTTTTTTAACTGCTGGGAGTCGGTTCAGCAGGAGCTGATAATTTTGACTTGAATATGTATTTAGGTCTTATAATGACTGGCCAATTGTTTCCATTTCAGTAAAGCACAGAATTAAATGAGCAGATGGGGAAGCAACAATGAAGTTTTTGGCAGTAAAGCAGGGGTAGACATCAGTGCTGTGTTCAGGGCAAACTCTGCACATGTAAAAGCTAAAACTCCTAGCTCTGGAAATCAATTTAAGTTGTTAAATTTACATAACTTGCAAAATGTCCAATTTATCCGATTACTTGATTAATCGTCAGAAGAATCGCTAGATTGCTTGAATACAAAAATAATCGATAGCTGCAGCCCTACACTGTACTAAAACATTTTAACATCTTCATCCTACTCAGAAGAACCATGTCTTTGGCAGTTACCTCTAGCAAACACATCTTCCAGGTTTTTCAGCTTTACCTGAGAATGTGGAGGGTACCCATCTTAGTTTAATGCATTATTGGCATCATGGAAAGTGGTGCACATGGTTCAAATTACAGGGGAGCTAAGAGGAGCTCAGGTCTCCTGAGAAGCAGATGAGCTCCCCTGCAAACACTCACCTGAGATACTCTGAATAGCCCACTTTCACGCTCTATTTTATTCTATTTTATTTTCCAAAAAGTTCCTGATGTTTCCTAAAACAAAAGAATAGCATTCATTTGTGTTTTCATTTATTTAATGCCTGAAATTTTCTGACAGATGATCCATTGTATTTCTTTTAGCACCGAAGACAGCATCGTTTGCTTGTGAAGCTCAATGAGCAACAAAGCAGTGACCAGTTCATTTGCTGCTTTTTCTGTTTCTTATTTTTAAACACACTTTCTGTCCCTATATGAGATGTTTCTGATAGTATCTGCTGCTCTATAAAGTTGTAGCAGAAAGATTTTGGAAGTAACTGCATTTTTTACTGCTGCTGTGCACTAATATACAGCATATGTGCACGTGACTTAAGAACTCACGACGCATGACTGAAATTATGTCCCAGAGTGTTGGGTTTTAGAAGGTTGAACGTGGACCAATCATCTCCAGACAACATACAATTGTGTAAAAAAGTGTTTGAACCCTTCCTGATTTCTTATTTTTTTTTGCATATTTGTCACATTTATATGTTTCAGCTCCCTAAACCTAATAACTGGTCGGGCCACCCTTAGCAGCAACAACTGCAACCATGCGCTTGTGATAACTGGCAATGAGTCTTCTACAGCACTGTGGAGGAATTTTGGCCCACTCATCTTTGCAGAATTGTTGTAATTCAGCCACATTGGAGGGTTTTCCAGCATGAACCGCCTTTTAAGGCCATGCCACAGCATCTCAGTCAGATTCAGGTGGGGACTTTGACTAGGCCACTCCAAAGACTTCATTTTGTTTTTCTTAAAGGAGCTGTATCATGCTTTTCAAATGTTCCAAAAGTAAAATACAGGCATTTATAAGCTAAATATGTTTCCATTGCCACTATAGAAACTAATTTGGTGTTAAATATTAGTTTATTTAGGCGTCATTTTCCTCATCTTATCATGTTCATCTCCAACATCTGCAACAGCAACACTTCCTGAACTTTTTCCATCTATTTTCAAACATCTCCAACCACACAGCTGCTCTGCTGCATGCGGACCAGTGGGAAAAAACATCCCCCCTTTCAGTTTCCCGTTGTGTTATATTCTCAACGTTGTTTAAGTTATCTAAATATCATTATAAAAATAAGAACTGTTCTTAAGTATAAACCAGTATCACCAAGATGTCTTTTCTTTTATTAGAAACTTTAGGTTGTCATGTCTGAATAACCTCTGATCACAACATCATAAAGACTTCATTGGTAGAGAATCAGATTTAATGTGACCATTTGGTTGTTGGTTATCTGTCTTGAAGGTGCTTCTAGATTTTCGTATTTCAGAACAATGCAGGAGCTGCACATTTGTACATTTTAAATACTGCAGAAATCAAATAATTTCCCAGGAGGCTTAACAAAGACATGAGGGTTTATTTTTAATTCAATTATGTCAAATCAATTTTGTCAGGCTCAGACAGATTCAAGTCAAGGCACAGACGCATCTGAGGACCACCGACAAACTGGAAGCACAAGAGCTCGACTGCAAGTATTATAACAAGGGGTTTGAAAGCCTATTCAAATGGAATATTTCATCCTTCTTTTTTTTTTTTATCAGCTATGCCAGAATTAAATAATCAAATTTTGAAATTTAAAGCAAAGCAGATCCCTTCCTCAGGATTTAATATTATCTACACTGAAAAAAGTGCACATGGGCAACCATTGATGTAAGGAGGAATTTCTATTTGAACTGACCCATTATCGCCATGTTTATGTCTTTTATTTGGTTTAATGTATTATATCACTTCCATTAAATGTAAATCAAGGTGTCATTGGTTCAAAGTTATTGACTGACTTAGAATCAAACAACTATTTTACATTGAAGTGAAAACGTCGCACATCACGTGACGTGCCTACGTACTGACGTCACGCTTCAACCGTGGACTTGACTTCAACTTTGAATTTCCGCCATCTTCTTCTCTCGCATGAAGACTCCGCGGAAGAAAAGAGAAAGAAATCGGTAAGAAATATGCATGACGGTTGGATATATCTACACATTTAAACACCACTCTTACACAAAGTAACTTTGCGCTGTCTTTTGTCTCATGACGTCGATAATTAGCGGTGACTGGTACGACATCGTTTAGCTAACGTTAGCTACCAGATCGATACAGGTTTTCAAACAATAGTAACGTTAGGGATCAGAATTCGATATATTGCTGTCTTCCATGTATGTTATAGTAATTCTATTAAATTGACGATTATGTTTGCCATTTTTAAGGCCACTGAGCTCCGCACACGGTGTGTGTCTCGTGCGAACTAGCTGGCGTTAGGAGGCACTATGTAGCACGTGCTCGCTCTCGCAACCATAAGCTATATTTCCTTGCTTTTTGGCATTTTGTTAAGACGAAAGTGACCATTTTATTTCTCGTAACTCCGTTCGGCCATGAAAAACTCCCGGGTGCAGAGGATCATTAGCAGACGTTGCTTTGTTAACTCGGCTGCGTGCTTGCGTCTTGGGACACTTCTCCGGTTAACTTGCGTGTTGCCCCACACCAACTTCCTCAAAAGTACGAGTAACTGGTGCTCTTTCCTCGCGGTTTTAGTGTAACTATAACCGTGTATGGGCTCTATACACAACTTCGCTACTTCCTGAACTTCGTAGTGCTCCTTTGTTTTCCATCTTTCATTATTGGACAAACTGATTAATCCGGGTGTGTCTGGTCTTGACGACTATAGACATGACCACCTGAATTAATCAGTTTGTCCGATAATGAAAATGCAGGAAACAAAGGAGCGCTACAAAGTTCAGTAAGTTGTGTATATGTTCCGTTTTCACGTCTGCATGTAACGTTAGACGGGGGAACGGATAAACAAACGTGAAAACGGAGTTTTATCAAAATGTACACTCTGGCTGAAGTTTTCAGAAATGGTTATTTTCAGTGACTTGAAGCTTCTTTTTCGTGTATACAAAAGGGGGAAATAACAATGTTTGTATGTGTTTCATGGAAAACACTGTAGTCGTGTGTCTGCTACTTTACTCTCATTAACAAATGTCTCCTTTCTTCAAGGCCTGCGGTGATGTCAATAGTTGAAAGCAGCAACCTTTAAAAGGTAAGAGGTCATTGTAATGTCATTTTAGTTATGCAGCTGAGTATCATGTGTAAGGTTGTAGTCATAATTATTATGAGTATTATTCTTGTTCATCACCTGTGATAGGGAGTTTTATTTTCTGCGACTGAATCCAAAGAGTAATTTGAACTGCCAAAGCAAATTTGTGTGGTAGTGGAATTCATGGGCAGGGTGATACAATCAAAAGGGCTTTTTGAAGGGACACACGATATAATCAGCCCCCTATCGGAATCAGCCTATATCGACCTTAAAACTGAGTATTGGACATCAGCCACCCCACCGATATTTAACTGGTCAGCTCGCTGTTTCTAAAAAAAAAAAAAAAAAAGCAAAAATACTTTTTCTTCTTCAAAAACGTTTTTACAAACTAAAACTTCTAAAGACTAGGGTTGGGAAAAAATATTGATTCATTGAAATATTGCAATATTGAAATATTGCAATATATGCTGATATATTGACATTTACATATATAGTGTCAATCTATTTTACTAATGAAATCTTGCGACGGTTCGCACATTGATTTGATATTGGCATGTGTAAATATTGTGATTTCAGTGTATCAATATTTTTTCCCACCCATACTTTTCAAAGTGTTGGAAATGGATAACAAAACTGCTGGTTGTAATGACTGCTTTTTAAAGTTTAAATATTGGCCACATGAGTTTTAAAATATCGGCATATTGGATACTGGCCAAAATTCCAAGATTGTGCATCCCTAGCTTTTTGTATATTATTCATTCTACAGGGGTTAGACAATGAAACTGAAACACTTGGTTTTCGACCACAATCATTTATTAGTATGGTGTGGGGCCTCCTTTTGCGGCCAATACAGTGACAATTCGTCTTGGAAATGACATATACAAGTCCTGAACAGTGGTCAGAGGGATTTTAAGCCATACTTCTTGCAGGATAGTGGCCAGGTCACTACGTGATGCTGGTGGAGGAAAACGTTTCTTGATTTGCTCCTCCAAAACCCCCCAAAGTGGCTCAATAATATTTAGATCTGGTGACTTTGCAGGCCATGGGAGATGTTCAACTTCACTTTCATGTTCATCAAACCAATTTTAACTTAAAGAGCGATGGCCAGCTTTGTTTCAAGAAGAGGAGGTATGAGTTGAATCCAGTCATTGGCTAAAATTTTGTTTTCTTGAGTATGTTGTAATTTTGTTTTTCTGTGAAACTATATCCCTGGGAAAAAGAGTAACTTCAGCATTTACAGACAGACATGAGGCATCGCAGTAGGCTCACTGGTCACTCTTACAGAGCTTCTGTATTCATATGTGAGAATCTGACAATCTAGAATCTATTCTCAACAGCCCGGAGTCCAGTCAGGCAAACAATTTATTTTCCTGATCTTTTTTTTTTTTAACTTTGTCAGTCATATGCCTTAACATGAAATATGTTGTCTAATTTGTATATTTCAGGTCAATGCTGAATTCCTACGGATCACAATGGTACCACTGCAACCACGATTCTTGGCCGGTTTAGATAAGCGGAGCAGCCAGCTTCTTCAGGTCATAAGGAGAAAAGGTGGAGCAGTCAGTGAGAAAATCAGGGATGCCCTTAAACCTTTGGATCAGGTATGAAATGCATATGTATTGCATTTGATTTTCTCTTTTATCAGTTCCGTTCTCTCTGTCGGTGAGTAGAAAGCTGATATTTATTTTATCATGTCTTTTTTTTGCTACAGGGTGGGGACTTGAACATAAGAAGAGAGTGCCTCCTGAAGTCGCTTGTGATCTACCTGGGTGAAGATGTGAGCCACTTGATCAAAGAGTACCTGGTAAGTCAGTAATTGCCATTGCCAAATCATGGCAATGGCTAAAATGATGTAAAATTAATGTATCAATAGGTATAGCACTGTTAAGACCAACAAGAACTAGGAAAATGAATTTCAAACATGAAAATCCCTCTCCTTTTGGCAAAATTCTTGTACGCACTTCACTTGTATTTGCTTTACAAATAAAGTTGAGTTGAGAAATTCGCTGTTTTGACCAAAAGACAAACTGTGCTTGAAACCAGAAAGTGAAGTTTTTAATTTTAATTCTTTCTTGATCCGCTAGGGGCTGGCTGCCAAAGAAAGCAAATCTCCATAGACTTCCATGTCAAAAAGGCCAACTTCACACCAGAAACAGACATGTTTACAGCCTGGTTCAAACATCATTTTAGGTTTAATAGGTCAAGTTTGAATTTTTTAATAACTAATCTGTTTAGATGATTGAATCTTGAAATTACACATTTAGGGGTGTGTCCTTTTGACAGCACTGAGATTAGACTTGTCTGTTAAATGTAACTGTTGGCCCTTGGCATTTGATCAGACTAATCAATAACTATCCAGGAGAATACCACCGAGGGTCTTTCCATCTCCTTGCTCTCTTTCTCTCAATTACTTCTTTGGATTGTCATCCAACTGTACCTATTTTTCTCTCTTTCTCCACCTCCCTTTGATATTTAAAATCAGAATGTGTGATTAGAGGATTGCACATATTATGTACAACTTACATAATTTATTGTCAATGTCAATAATTGTAGTCATTATTGAATGAATAATCCCCCCTCTTTCCTCCCTGGGGACAGTTACCTAAACGAAGTTGTCTGATTTTAGGTTGTCCAAAAGGAAGAGGCGAAGGCAGAACTTGAAAATGCTGCCATGGCCATCTTTGTCCTCCGAGATGGTGACACTCTTTCCCCTCCGAAGGATATTGGCCTTGTCATCGATGGTGTTGAGGTACTCAACCACTTGCCCTCTATTGCATCGGCTTGTGCCATGCTATTTGGCCTGACTTATGCACTCAACCTTTGTTATCCAGTGGAACTCAAATATACCTTTGAGACCTTTCAAAAAATCATCATGGATATTGAAAGTAGACCAATGTCAAGAAGGATTCAGAATCTCTGTGCTAAGCTGCAGGAGTGAAAACGTGTGAACTTGAAGACATTGTCGCATTGTGAGTAATGAGCCTTGGTATTCATCACAGATGATTGCTTGTTGCTGTTGCAAGAGAAAATATTGTTCAGGTTTGCCAAGGCCATATTTTGTTAATTCATTGTGGTCACATTTCTTGGAATTAAAATGGCACTTGTTTTATTAAGGAGACTAGACTTTTGCCTTGTTGCTTGCTGCTACAGTTATTTCATGGGGCATTGTTGGTGGGCATTCACACTGAGTCCGATGCTTTGTTGATTAGTTGAGGGAAGTGCACTTGTATGGAAGTATCACTGCTTGGTCCGTGTGCATGTGTGTCTGAACAGGTTGTTGTGTGCATTTGTTCTAAATGTACTACCACCATGAAATGAATGGAGCACCGAACCCAATATAAATGCTTTAATGCCACCAGCTGTCATGTCTGTTCTCAGGACTGAGGAAACTCTGGTTGGAACTGTTTGTTGGGCTTTTGAAAAGATATTTAATTTTGTACATTGTATTTTCAAAAATACATATGTTTTCATTGGGAGTGGGAAAAAAAATATTGATACACTGAAATATTACAATATTTTCACATGCCGATATATACATATTTAAAAACCCAGTATGGATCCATTTTACTAACGCAATATCGCAAAATCTCATCGTTCTTTTACAAAATCTCATAAGACTTTACGAAATCTAGCAAGATTTCGTTAGTAAAATAGATATCACATTTTTTTAATATAGACAATCGCCATATGAAAATATTGCAGTATTTCAGTGCATCGATTTTTATTTCTCCACTCCTAGTTATTATATTATCTAAAAATCAGACAACCTCACCTCAAAACCATTTAATCTGTTTTTTGCACAACTGGAGTTGGTTGAAAAGGCATTTAATTTTATGTTTTATTTAATTTGTCTTTTTTTATAAAATAGCCCAGCTCACCTCAAAACCCTTTGATGTTACTGTAATGTGACAAATTTAATAAAAGAAATGTGGTCATTTCAACCGTGTCTTTTCATAATTTTAACTTGGATGTAAGTAATTCGATTAGTTGTGACAAGTCGACGCAACTTCATTAGTTTTCTGAAAGTGAAAAAATACATTGTATTTCTGTAAGATTTTGGCTCAAGCTAGGGTAAAAATATAAGTTAATGCTAAGCATTAAAAAAGAAAATTGCAAGTTGAAATTGTAAGTTCATTATATTTGAAAACTTTCATTGGTTTAAATAATTTTTTTAAATTAACATTACTACATTATTTCCTTTGTTCAAACAAATTTTTTTAATTTGAGAAAAACTAAAATTCTGTTGTAAAAATTTGAAATTAAGTTGATTATAATTGAAAACTTTCCTTGATTTTAATTATATTTTTTGAATTAACATTACTACATTATTTCCTTTGTTCAAACTTTTTTTTTTTAATTTGAGAAAAACTAAAAAAATTAGATGTGATGAGTCGACGCAATTTTTTTAATTTGATCCAAAGTAACACTTTTTACAGTGTAACTCCCCCAGATTTTTCTGTATTTGTCTGTATTTTCACACACAGTATGATCACCAGTAGTCAAGTCAGAGTGGGAAACCACCCTGGGGAAAAAGCCTTCAAAACACACCACACGACACTTTTTTTTTTTTTTTTAAAAAAATTAAAATAGGTGTGTGTTTGCTTTTTTTTTTCTTTCTTTATGATATTATTTGGTGGGTTTGAAGAGGGGGTGTTTAAATTTTTTTTTTTTGGTTGGGGGTGAGAATTAAATTCTTGAATTTCAATTTGAAATTTTTTTTTTTATCTAAATTTATTTTTAACTAATTTTTAGTTGTTGTATATCTTATAATAGATAGGAATTTATTTATTAAAGGAAAAAAAGAATATAATAAGGAAAAAAAATATAAAAAATATGATTAATGTTGTTGTTTTTGTAATTATTAATAATAATAAACAAAAAAAAATTAAATTTTTTCACTTCATTAATTTCAATAAATAGTAAATGTTGACTTACACAACAAAATTGTCAACTATTATTATACTTCTTTGGAAAAACTAAGGATTATTCATTAGATCTTATATAAAGGTCTGGTTTATTTTTTTCTATTGAAACAAGTAGAATAAGTTACTCCTGAGGTAAAAGCACTGACTGCTGTACAGTGTTTGTGGATTTCTAAACTCAACAGTGACAGAAGCCCAAGGCTCTTTGTGACCGAGACAGAAGCGCCTCTCTTGTGATTTATTCGTGCTGGAATCCACACACTTAGTGTAAGAGCATAAAATGCATGTGCGTGTGTGAGCTTAGTAAATGCTTTCACAGGATATTACTTGCTTTGTGCACCTGCCACATAATTGGCTGCCTGCAAAGACAGTCAAAGAACAGCAAATGTGAGTCCTTTTGGGAACGGAGCAGGTTTGGACCGCTTAATGTGCTTAAATCCCCCGATAACGCATACTCACATGAATATACAGAAGCCCTAAGCCCAGCCACAGACTGAAATCCACATGAAAGCTTTTGACTAAGTAAAAGTAGAAATTTTCTACCTTTGCACAATGGCCCGACTTCATACCAACATGAAGCGTGCAATTCACCATCCAAACCATTTAGCCTGGCTCCTTTATGAAAAACAGGAAGCCTTTTCTGCCCTTCTGCAAAATATGAGTACATGCTGAAGCAAAGCTGTTGCAGCATTATGAAGCTTACAGAATGTATCATTCTAAAAAAATAAAAAAAGAAAGCACGATACAGAAAATCAATACAAAGGCACACTGGACAAAGGGGCCTCTATAGCAAAGGCCATGTCTTTGACAGGATGCAGGACTACGGGTGGCACACATTCATTAGCACCTCATCTATTTTCCATCAGTAAAACACAGAGGAATAGAGTAAATAGTAGCAGCTGCGCCAACTAGCAGAGATTATATTTCCAATAAGCCCCAAATGAGACACTGTTCAGGAGATCTTGGGGATCAGAATGAAATTATTTCTTATTTCTAAAGATAAATAAGATGCATGACTTATAAAAACAAATTAAACCTCACAGTTCTTTAATATTTAACTGATTTGAATCACCTTGATTAGGTTAATAAGTAGCTGAAAACATGATATGAGGTATTTACTTCTAAGGTGAAGTAAAAAAGAAAATTACATCAAAGCTCAGAGACCGAGACACATCCATGCAGAGAGGCTGAGTGCCTTTTAGCACATGTCTTGGCAACCGCAGTGCACCCTGCCAGTTCCACCCGCATTAACGATCCATTAACACTGACAACTGGCCGGAAACATTTAAACCTCTTGGCAGTTCACAGAAGTGTCCTTACTTTTCAGACTGCTATCAGCAGCAATACTCCTATTAAATTTTCTGTTTTGTTGCTCAACAAGCAATGTTTTACATGGTGGGTTTGCTGCTGGTCGCCGTGCAGATTAATTAATTAAAGTTGAGACATGAAGGTTATTAATGTCTGGTTTTACTTGCTCATTATTCAACATGACTGTCCAGAAATCACACACCAGGAAAGCAAAGCAGCAAAAACTATTCCAAGATAAAGACGAGATGCTAACTGTCTATGCAAGAAAATGAAACTGCCTTTGATTTGCTGTTATGGACGTAGCTGAGTATTTTTACGACCTGCTCTGTCTCTTGGAAACAAAAGATGCAGTCTGGGAAATAAACTCAAGACTTACTTACAGTGAAAAGATAAAAAAAAACAAAGGAGCTTGGTAAACAGTTAGGATTGTTACTAAAGATGTCCACGTCTACTGTACAGTATGCTCAACAGATTAAATACTGCGACTGTCAGTGTCTCAGGGAGGAATCTTACAGTTCTCTAGTGAAAACTTCAAACTTGAGGAAAATGTGAGAGAAAAAAGTAGAATTCCTCAGAAGTAAAATCCTCCAGTAATAATTCTGAATGTAATAAACCCCACGGTGAGTTACTGACAAAATTATTAAGAAAGGAAAACTGACTGTAGTGGAGAAAATAATAAGTTCCCTAAATTGATCAGATTAGAACATACAAGGTAAAATATTGACCGTAAAGACATTAACGGCTTTGTTGCGTTATACTTTAGTTACGGTGCTGTAGCTGTAAAAATACTCACTTTATCAGGTTCAACTGCTTTGTAGCACAAACACTTAATCAGCCAATCACATGGCAGCAACTTAATGCAGTAAGACATGCAGACAGGATGAAGAAGACTTGCTGAGCATCAGAATGAGGAAGAAAGGGGATTTAAGAGACTTTTAACATGGCACGGTTGTTAGTCTGAGTATTAACTGGGATTTTCAAACCAGGGTTTCCAGAGAATGGTCTGAAGAAGAGAAGAGCAGCAGCTGTCTGGACCAGAATGTCTTGTTGATGTCAAAGATTGGGGGAGAATGGACCGACTTGTTGGAGATGAAAGAATAGCATTGGGAAGTCAAATAAGCACTGGTTCCAACTAACCATGACAGAATCTCTGAACACACAACACATCCAACCTTGAAGCAGATGGGCTCCAGCAGCAGAAGACCACACCGGGTGCCACTACAGTCAGCGAAGGACTGTTTCACTCAAACTCACCAATACTGGACCACAGAAGATGGAAAAACATTTCCTGGTATGATGAGTCTCCATTTCAGCTCCACTTTTTAGATGCTAGGCTCAAAATTTGGTGTTCTCAACATAAAAAAACGGATCCATCCTGTTGTGTATAAATTATTTAGGCTGCTGGTGGTGTAAAGGCATGGGGATGGTATTTTTTGCACACTTTTTAGCACCAACTGAGAATGATGTGAACACCACAGCTTACCTGAGTGTTGCTGATGACCATGTCCATCCCTTTATGACCAGTGTCGCATCTTCTGATGGCTACTTCCAGCAAAATAATGCACCACGTCACAAAGCTCAATCATTTCAAACTGTTTTCTTTTAACATGACAATGAGTTCACTGTACTCCAACGGCCTCCTCAGTCACTAGATCTCAATCCAACAGAGCAGCTTTGGGATGGTGGAATGGGAGATTCTCATCATGGATGTGCAGCCGACAAATCTGCAGTAATTGTGTGATGCTATCGTGTCAATATGAAGCGAAATCTCTGAGGAATGTTTCCAACACCTGGTTAAATCTATGACACCCAGAATCAAGGCACCTCTGAATGTGAAGGGGGGTTCCAACCCAGCCACGGACATCAGTGCTTGGGGGGAGTTATTCAATCATTTCTATACTCCATTACACATTACCGAACAATGGGTGGAGCATGATCAGGCCATTTTGGACAACCAATCAGAGAAAACTGGGCTCTTGGTGAGAAGCAGTGGCATCCTCACCTTGTTTTACAGGAATTTTGAAACCTGCATGAGCAACTTCAACACTGCAAGTCATTTCGTTATAGACTGAATTGGATATGGAGTATACAAACAATTCAGGAAATTATGCACAAACTTTGGAAGCCAAGAGCCGCTCCTTTTGTCACATTGTATCCTTATAATGAAGCATTTAAATATTCATCACGTCTCCATGCTCTTAGATCAGAGGATAAATACTAATAACAAACATGAGACTGTAATTACCTGATGTATAACTACTGATATATAATCCAAATGGTATTTGGAAACTCAGGGTAAACTAATCAAAGATTTATTGCCATTTTATTCAATAGCTGTTTTAGTTATTGATAAGCTATAACAACAACAACAACAACAACAACTATAATCTCTTTTTGCTTGAATAAAGAAAGTACTTAACACAGTGAATAATGCTGAAAGATTTTCTTAGAGGGTGATTAATTTAATGGAAAGGAAGACTTTTAAGACATTAGGTCTTAAAGCACAACTGGAACATAAAACAAATGAGAAAACATTAGGCAATTAAATGGTAAGGCTAAATTCCACTGTGAAAAAAAATCTGTATGTTTTATGGTAAACTACTGGCAGCTGTGGTTGCCAGAATTTTACCGTAAAAAATATGGTGATCATGTAAGTCATTTTGGTATGGCTTTATAGAACTGTGAATTACAAGATTAAATACAATGTTATTTACGGTAAATTATCATTAAAAGAATGATATGTTATTAACCATTAACAATAACCAATAACAATATGAAATTAGCCAATTTACAGTGACGTTCTGTAAGAATAACAGTAGAATGTAAACCATTTTGCAGTAATCTACCATATGGTGACCATGTATAAGTTATTATGGTATGCTTTTACAGAAACTAAAAACCATGGCTACATTAGGTTAAATTACTATATATATAATATAGGGAGCAGGATTTGAAACAATCTTATAATCATTGGACAACCTGCTCTACCTGAGCCCCTGCAGCATTACAGGTTTAACCAGAAAACCTGAGTACAGCTGTACTACAGCTCTCGTCACATGTGATGATGTTGCTCAGGCCCTTGCTGGTGATGTAATGATTTTTCACTTTATAACCACATTTATCATACAAATGTGTTTTCCACATGACACCAAAAATGAAAGTTAGCATTTCTCAACTTACGGTGGTATAGGCCTACTATTTCTTTTTAATTTCAAACATTTTTACCATGTTTTTAACATCTTATTTCTGTATAAATTAAGATGGGTTCTTGCTGAATTGAGAACAGTTTTACACCATAAATTTAGAAAATACTCATCCGCTGAATCTTTCATTTAAATAGCATATTACTGTTAATTTTAGTGTTATTAGTATTTCCCTGTTAATCTTACCACACGTTTATATTTTCCACAGCAAAATTGTCTTTTTTTTTTTTACATATTGTTACAGTAAAAAGGTACAGTTCTACACCATCTCTCAATTTACAGTAATTGCATACTGTTTTCAATTTTACAGTCTTTTACTGTTATTGTTTAAACATTTTTTTTACTCTTAATTTTACAAACATATATTAGTGTGTATATATAAAAAAATCTCCATTGCTTTTTGAAGTTTAGCAGGTTTGTCTCTTTTTTTTTTAACTTTGCAAATTTAACTGGTTTAGGGAAGAAAAAGCAGGGCAATGAGAAACAGAACCAGTGAGTAAAGCTCTTACATACAGACAGACAGAAACTTGACATAACCTAGCTAAACAAAAAATTTAAAAAAGAAAGGTCAACACATTGATTTCTGACCCTAAAAATGTGCACATTGTGTCCTGTATGTCTGTCGGCATCATCAGCTGACATACAATATGCAGGCAGAGATAACCTCCCTGATGAAGTCACAAGTCTTCCAGGTGTGATGTTTACTGTCTTCCACCACCATATCCTCCTTAAGAACAACTGCACAAAGTGGTGCTGCACTTGTCAAACCTGTCAGGATGTCTACAGAGATTAATAAGCACTGCTGCCAATGGAGACAACAATACTGCATTAGCAGGTCAATATGGGACACTGCTGATTGCAAGAGGGCATTCTTTAACAGGCGAGGCGGCTCAGATGTAGTTGGGCTAAGATGACCTGCAAGACCCTCAGTAAAGCAACAGAGAACACAGACATCCAGCATATGGACAGCATGTTGTGTAGCAGCGAGTGACAACTTGTCACCAAGTTGTCATCCTATGTTGTAGCACACAGCGCTAAGGGATACCTTTCCAGGTCCTAATGGGCACACACTGGGTTCACGCTGTCCTGCTGTGACACAGTTAGCCAGAGTTGTTGCACTCTGTGTCTACACTAGAGACTCAGTATCGTTATTCTTGTAGTGTAATTGCTTTTTTCTCAGCGGGAACTTTTGTTGCTTTCTATGTTTTATAGCACCAAGTATGTAGTACATTTATCCTACACAAGTTGTTGTCTTCCATTTAGTTTCTTTTTTGTGGACCAGGGACAATTACTTTCCTTTCAAACTCTAATCATACTGCATGGTGTCAGGCTGTTTGAAGTTCCATCAATTTTGGTTTGATGGATTGATAACTGTTTGATTTATTTTATGATTTGATGTTTCTGTATTTCCTCATTTCAGGCTTCTGGCTTGGGACAACAGATGAAAACTAGCCTCTTGGCTAAATCTGGCATATTCATAAGTTGTTTTCTCTGTTTTTACTGTATATGACCTGCCCCTATCAAAAAAACAAATCTAAAAAGAAAAATATATAAAGAAGAAATAATAAAAAAAAAAAATCCATGAAAAAAGTAAATAAAGTATCTAAATTAAGTTGAAGGTTTTAGTTGTTTTGAATGGTGGGAATGTGCTCCCAAAGGTGGTCCTGGTCTCATCAGTTAGCTTGATTTGCCCATTGTTTCTGATTCTCCAACGTAGGTTGAGCAAAGTAGACTGGAATTTGTTTCTTGAAGACATTTTACTCTAATACAGAGTTTTCTTCAGGAGAGTCCAGGACTGTTGAGACTTGTGACTCACCTGAGGTTTTATTACAGTGACCATTGTCTATAGTTTCCCTTGAAGCGAAGTGTGAAAAGGTGTTGTCAATCTTACTGGAACAGCTAAAAGGACTATAGAGGGGGAAGAGGTGATGTCTCAGTCCTCCTCTGTTAAGTAAAGGTTTCTGTACATTGACAAAGATGACCTATTTCACTCGCTGTTCAAACCACCCGTCTTCTCTGCCAAGATTTTAACATTGTGACCCTCAAAAGTGTGTCACAGTAGACAGTGATCTCTTTAATGATCCCTGCTGGACGGCCAATGTAGCAGCCAAAACTAAAAAAGCAGCCGACTAACTTGTTGACCGTCTGAAAACACTATGCGAGACCATTGGATATACTTTTAAATACTGTTAAATTGCTTACAATTCCAGCTTCGTGTACTGCAAAGGACTTAAGAAAAAGTTTCTAATCCTAAAACTGTAATCTATTTAATTTGCTTTTAAAAAAGTGCATAATTCTATATTTATTTGTCAAATTTTTATGCTTCATTGAAAGAAAATGACCATGTTCAAGGTAGACACCTAGAATTCATAACTCATGTTACTGATATGCCCTTCAACTTCCCTCTTATTCGTAGCACCAACCTTTACTTGTATTGTATGCAAGATAGAAATCAGACAAAAAAAAAAAAAAAACTAACTGCATGAAAGAAAAGATTGTCCTCTTCTTTTCTTCAGCGAATCCACTGCTATATCTGCTATGCTAATTAATCTCAAAAGCAGCTGACAAACACGGCAAGGAGGAGCGTTCGCACAGTTTGCAAGATTAGGAAAGTGCAACAAATTTGGGATGCTCTCGTCAAATTGTCACTGTTCCAACAGCAGCTCTGTGTTCACTCAGCCGCTCCGAAGTGTGACATTCAGATAGCTCCAGAATATTTGTTCTGCAGAAACATATCTTTTACCAAACACGTTGTGCTCTTCCAAAATTACACAGTGAGATGCTGGATTTATTCAAGTGTGTTTGCCAGGCAGATTGCAAGAGTCTTACAGCATAACAGTGCATGCATTCATTTTGCCAAAGAGACATAGACAGCGTGTTACTCAAAATGTGCAGAGCTTGCAATAAAGCGCTATGTGTCTGTGTAAATTCAATCAGGATTATCTTTTTTTAATTAAAAAAAATGCAAAGGGCATGTCCTATATTTGGCTGTGCATCGTACTTTACATTATTATGTCAGATCGATTGTGGAATAGCGAACGGTGCCCAAGTCAGGCCAGTGGAGCTGACCAGTCAGAGGAAGCTGCACTTTTTTTGTTTCTAGCTGCTGTTTTTACAGAAATTTTTCAAATATGCAGGCAACAAAGGCTCACCCTGTTCACCAAAACTTTACGGACTACCTTCATACCTTTGGAAATCTTGCTGGAGTGATGTTTTGTGCTCTCCAGGGTGTGTCAGCTACTGTGACATCACTGCATCACTTCAGATGCCACTCAGATGTGAAATGTTCAGTCTGGAGTTGTCGTTGGTCGCAGTTTCACTTTTATTTGCTGAAGCTTGAAGATGTGTGCTGCAGAGATTTCTGCCTCCAGAGCAATACAAAGGGAGGTGAAAGGAATTTGAATGAAATTACTTCTGCTGCTATTTTGCCATTCTCCACTCTGCCTGTCTTGCACTGTAAATACATTCACTGCTCAGTCAGAAATAGGAAAATTATTGATGAAAGCTCATCTGGAACTACTCAGGCACAAAAAACTACATCAGTGGCACTGATCTTTTCCTGCAACAAAAGATCTTAAGTAAAGTTCTTCTATGGGAATAAAAGGCAAATATTGTAAACACTGGTAAGAAGAGGGAGCAGCCATCCTGAGCAACGATTAGAGGCAGAATCACAAATTCTGTTAACCCTAAATAATCACCACAGGTGTTCGAGATGATTCATTGTGGGCTGGGACATCATGAAGTCTGTTGTGAATAGGTTTATATAGAAATCTGCATAGAGCCAGTGGAAGGACATGGCTGTGCACATCAGCTCTATTTCAGATACACAGAAGGACACAGCTATTGCAAAGCATGTGGCGCTGATGTTGTCATTCTAAAAAACCACTGAAGCTGCAGCTTTGGCCATCAACCAAGCAAATGTCCCCCACGGCAAGGAGTGTGCTCCCAGACAGAGGATCAGCCAGAGCGTCCACTCGATAGGACAGCTGAGAGGCCACAGGCTACATGACTGGGAACCATGTGGGCCCGGCACAAGACTGTGGGTTTATTGTTCTTTGAACTGCTTTATAATGACGAGCAGACCAGCACACTCGGACTGCAGCATTTTAAGCCCATTGCAACGACTGGGTCGTTTCTTCGGTGTCGCAGGGAACGCTGCTCCAATTCCTGCGCCTGAACAAACAACCTGTTTGCGTCTGGAATGACTTTATTTATGCTATTACTACACACGCCAGCAAAGCCCTCCTGCATCCTGTTACAGAGGTGAATAAAATCATATTGACCATCTCAGATTGGAACAATATTTGTTTTGAAATGTGCTACAGCAGGCGGTCTCGCTCCCTCTATTACAGATGACAGGCAATAAGCAGTTGTTTTTATTACTCTGCATACGGTGTCAGGAAATAAGTTTGATTTGTGCTTGTTTATCAGCCGGTGTCATTTATTACACCTTGGCAGGGCCAGGAAGCCTGATTGTGTGCGTTTGTACCAGGTTTTGTTTTGCTACATATAATATCTTTCATATTGCGTGATAAAAACCTTCGTTTAGATATCCCCCTGATGTTTCATTTATCCTTGCAGCTGGAGCAAACATGGAGGAAAACATAAAAGTAAAAAACATTCAATACTCCATGCAGTAGCTGCACGCTCCAATTAGTTTTCAGGCTGCGCTGAAAAATTGTGAAACTCATGATTCAGGACAGTTGAAGATGTAACTTGTCTGAACATTATGCATTTAAGTCAGAACATTAGATTTGGATCACGCTCCCAGTCACCTGCCACAGCTCACGCTTTCATTTTCATTGCCAGGTTCATTTAGTTTTACTCAGAGCCTTTCCAGGACCTGAAAAGACATTACAAAATGCCTCCCTCTTGACTTTTGGCATCGTTTCTGTTCTGTCATTCAATTCATCAAAGTCTTGTTCACTCTTGTCTCCTTTTCCTTTATTTTCAAACACCCCTTCTGGGCTTTATTTTCTACTGTCTGCGTGACGTGTGATCTATTTTACTCATATCTGCTGCTATCAGTTTCACTGTAAATGTGACCAAAAAGTAAATCTGCGGCAGCAGAGATGGAGGGAGGCAGCGGGGGACAGGTCGGAGGAGCTAATGATAGAATATGGGCCAGATACAGGCAGAACTCCTGGAGATGGAGGGTTACGAACCTCACTGTTGAAATAAGTATGAGAATTGAAGGGGATGAGGGTGAGGGCTGCAAGGCCAGCAGGTGAAATTCACATATCAAATCTGGCTCTTGGCTTGTGTCGCATTTAATTCACGATCTCTTCTGTCTGTCTGCTGCAAAACCCAGAGAGGGAATGTAACCAATTTCCTTTTTAGGTAAGACGTTTATTTAAAAGTATGTAATGGCATGTCTGAAACTTTTTACCAATCAAAGCTTTTTTTCTGACTGACAGAAGTTAAAGCTCCAGCTGTCAACTTTTACACATCACTTGTTTTTCTTGTGAGTTATTTTGGAGATTATCCAGACTGACCAAAACCTTTATGAAAAAATGCGCAGGAATGTGCATTTTGAATGCATTATTTTATTCAAGTCATTGATGTTTCTTTCACAGATGCCACTTGGTTTAAGTTTAAGGCGAGACACTACAGATAAATAGGGTAAAAAAATTTAACTAACTGGTATCACCATGAAAGTTTCCTGGTTTATTCCTCACATTAGGGCCATCATTTTTATTTCTTTTTTTTTTTTTGTATTGGAAGTTTTCTGAAATTGTGTGTTGAAATATGCAAATTAGGTGTTATATAGCCAAAAATGTGCTAATTTGCATACATTTCTAGGGAAAAAAATCTAAACACGGGATTAAGCCAGGTTCAAAGTTTCTTTTGAATTTCGTTCACATATTAAAGTCAAAAGTTTTTACAGAGGGGATTTTGAATATCTCTATAGATCATTTCACAATTAAGTGAGTGCTCCTGAAGTGGAGGTTTTTTTTACCCGGAATAAGAGAAAAAATTCATTCGAGAAAACAGCCTTTAAAGTTGTTGGATTGGAGTTGGATTGTAAAATTCTCCACATTTTTGTTCTATAACACCATTTATAGACATCAGATTCATGAGCTGGAAATATCAAGTTTGGTTGAGATGAAATTTGGTTTTTACCTGTAATGCCTCCCCTTACTGTAAATGAAGTTATTATAATTTGCATGCTATAGTTTACAATTGAATAGATTTTAAATGAATAGATATAATTTTCTCAAACACATTTATATTCTTCCACAGATTTTGTAAAACCTAACGTGGTTGCATCAATTTATTTCTATTAAACCAATAAAGTCCTATAAATTACTACAACTTTTTCATTTTACAAGGGCACTATTTTGAGGTTTGCTCTGAGCATTAAACTGCAAACAGCGCTGCCTGATCCAATGAATTTCTATTCAGTTGAGATACTGAACAAAGTCGTTTATAATGGTGGAGTAATTGCCAACCTGTTCCCAGATTAAACTGTGTTTCAAATTCCCTCAGTTCACTTTTATTTTCCCCCACAAAAGTAACTTGTTACAAATCTGTTAGCTTTTTGGATCAACTTTAACCTTGTCACAGAGAAAAAAGTTGCAGTTCCATCAAGAATGGGATGTGGTTGTCTGCGGCGGGATCTCAGTGAAGCAGCATCTGTCACATGGCTGCTGTAAGATGACTATAATCTAAAGAAACCATTTAAGAGACTCCGCCATGTTTAACTCTCCCTGAATGATTGTTGCACATGTAAATGGATGTCACAGTGAACACACATTGTCTGGTCTGGTTGTCAATTTAACACTAATAAAATCAAAAGAGTTTTATAGGAGCAGAGCAGAATCCTTGAAATGCCTTCATATGGCTCATGCAGACTGAAAAACTCCCAGTGATGCCGCTCATTGGCTGGAAAAGCAGTAGCAGTCGCAGTTTGCAGTGTTTAATTTATGAAAACGTGGCAGAAGGGAACAAAGGCTCCCACATGGACAGTTCTCTTGAGATTTTTCCCCATTTAAAAAAGGCAAAGTAGACATTTAGACCCATTTTGGATATTTTTTAAGATCCTGGCAAGTATTTCTATTATACCGCAATAAAAATGATAACCGTGATAAAAAATTTTCATATCGTTACACCCCAAACACACACACACACACACACACTCCTCCCTCCACCCCACACACATACACCCCCACCTCCCTATACCCCCCAATACCCACATGGACTCCCCCCACACACATGCACACTGGTCCAAGTTGATGGCGGAACCATCACTGTCCCAAATCCACTGTTTCCCCACACTTGCAATCTGCACACTTCAACCCCTCATGTGCACGTCTACCAACTGCGTACTTCAAATTGGGCCATGGGGTTTAATGTGGGTATTGGGACAGGGCCTTTGTTACCACCTGGCTCAATAGCTGCAACAAAAGAGGGAGGTCGATGCAAGGCGGTAGCGTGCAAAAATATAATTTAATAACAGAAATCAAAGGAAAACATGTAAAGTCAATATCAGTACTGTGAGCTGTGCATGGCTGTAAGGAAGTGTATATGTAGCAACAAACCAAACACGCAGCACCTGCCCAAGCCTGGGGGACATACTGCCTGCAGGCAGGTAAGGCGCTTAAATAGGGGCAGGGCACACTAGGCCCAGGTGTAGCTTGTGCCCCCAATCAGCACCTGAAAGGGAACCAATTTACTCCAAACCAAAGCAACTGTGATAGTGCTGTCACAATTAATCTGTTTTAAATCTTGTTTAACTTCAGGAAGACCCAAAATGGGAAGGAGGCAAATATAATGATGACTTATAGTGATGACTTATAAGGAATAAAACTGAGCAGAAATGTCAAAGCAAGCCATGCAAGCAGGGGTGAGATTGAAAATGTACTCGTTATCTTTCCTAATTGTTGAAAATTTGCCTAAAAAAAGACCCCAGTATGTAAGGAGAAGAGAAAAAATGACGATTCATAAAGTGTGCAAATTCTGTTGTCAATTCAATTCAGCTTTATTTGTATGGTGCCAATTCACAACAAATTTATCTCAAGACACTTAATCTTAAGACAAGACACATTATTGATTCAAAATAATTTGTGATCCAATAATCATGAACAAATTCCCTCTAGTTCAGTTTAATTGTTCATACAAGCCACATTGCAAGAACTCATCTTATATTTTTCTAACTTCTAGTCAAAATATCTCATCACACACAATATAAGACATAATTACCAAAAAAAGAAACATTTCAGTGAGATATTGGAACTTGTTTAATGCACTTGACAAAAGCATCTTATTTCAAAGAAAATTTCACTTCACGTTCTATTGGCAGAATTTTTTTTTTGCATCTTACAAACAAAAAAAAAAAATCTTGGCCACTCTTAAAATAAGTTGGAAAAAAAAAGATTTTTGCTGATAGAACAAGTGAAATTTTCTAAATAAGATTTCTTGAAATATTATGCATTTGTCTTAAAACAATTTCCTATATCTCACTGAAATTTTTCTCTTTAGGCAATTAGCCTTATATTGAGTGTTATTAAATATTTTGACTAGAAATTTAGAAAAGTATACCTGTTACTGTAAGATTTGAGTTTTTGCAGTGTAATATACAGTATATATATATATATATATATATATATAAAAAAATTGCTTATCTAAGAAAAAACAATGGATTGCATCAAATCTCAGCTACAATTCAATCCCATCAGTTGGTAATTGCCAAAAATGGAAAATATGACAAATTTGTTTAATCACCTGGAAATGTATCAGTGATGCAAAGAGCGTGAAAATGTTGGCCGTTTTGTTTCATTACGAATCGGTGTGCCAGTTCTTACAGTGAAAGTGCCAAACAGAAAAGCATCATTGTCAAAGAGAAGCAAAGAGATCAAAACAGTAGTTTCACATTTCACAGCGAAAGACACGATGCAGTCATAATATGTTGAAACTGACTATAATTCTTCTTCATGATTTAGATGATACTGTAATAGTTCCTGTGTTTTCATGTGTGATCTGCTGTTGGTTGGCTGTGCTGTGAGGGCGGGTGAAGCAAGGGGGCGCAAGAGTGCAGGGAGGAAAAGAAGCAACTCGAGGGGAGGCAGCAGCGTGAGTTGCGGCTAACAGCAGATCTGTCTAAGTTGTTAAAATAAAATCAATTAAAGTGAGAATCGACCTTCTGCGTCTTCTTTACTGTAGGGGAATTACAATACTTTTGGAGGAATGCCAACTCCTAAGTAAAATTTAACATTTTTGGCAGACTTTAGCGACATTACATCAGAAATGGTTGGCAGCATTATCAAGTAGAGGCGTAAAGGGTCTTTCTTTTTTATGTCAAGGTAAATTATTTCGATATTTAATAAGGATTTTAGCTACTATGGGGAAATACGAAATGCATATAACCCTCGAAGCTAACAAATACACTGATTTTCTAGGAGAAAAGTAGGACAATAAATTCAATTTGTCAACTATTATTTGTCAATTAATTAATAAAGAATAAATTTACTTGCAAATACTATGAATTAGATAATTATAACCACTTGAGTATACTTTCCGGTTAATCTTAGATTCAATCTCAAATAAATTGAGATCAGAGTCTAACTAACTGGTTTGTTAGCAACTTGTTTGTGTGTTTCACAAAATTCAGAGAACTGATATAACTAAGAGCCATCCTTTAATAACTTAACCATTTTTAGAAATCTTTAACACAAACCTCTCTCTAGGTTTAAGGCCTGCTGTAACCTAAAAACTCCACCGTGTTGAAAGCCTCTTTCCTCATTTTACTGCTGTTTCTTCCAGGAGTTTGTCCTCCAGAGACCTGCCTGTTGCTATGTTTCCTCATCTTTCAATCGGAGGGATGTGTGCCATTATGTGCTCTTGACATTGCTGAGAGCTGAGCACATTTATAGCAGTCTGACTGACAGACACTTAAAAACATTTTGACTTTCCCACCTTAGAGGTATTTTTTTTTGTCTGGCATCATAGCAACCAGGAACAGTTTCAACGAGATTCTGGCAGAAAAAGGTGCACAGAGTATATTATGACCTGACTTGTAGCGACAATACAGTTCAAAACAACAGCGATTCCTTACAAATACGACTTATGGACCTGAATGTGTTCTTATTACCCTGTCTTGGTAACACATGTTGCCAAACACTAAATTTTAAAAACACATTTTACTCTTTGAGATCTATTATGTTATGTAATTTTACATGCATAATACATCAGGCTCAACGATAGCATAAAATACCCAGACAGTTACCGTGTCAGCACTGTTTCTACTATTATAAGACATCAGTGAAGATGTTATATAAAGATAATGTTTGCCTGCATGCTGTTGCTTTTGGTTTTCTTTAAAGTGGTAAAAAAAAGTGTTTAAAATGTGACTAATGTCTCATGGCACAGTATTCTGTTGTCCTTCAGGATCATTCTAACCCTAAAGAAAATCTTTAAATATTGAGCAAAACCTTGAAAGCAATGTTTCAATATTTTTTTTCTTTAACATGTTGGTATTTATTACTCTTCCTTCATACAAGACTAAAGGTGTAGAGACACTGACAATATTTCATTGTTAGGAGTATGTGTAATAAACGTGTCCCTAACAACGTGGTGCAGATTGCATTGACACAATTTGCAACTGTATTTGGGTTTTCCGTCTCTTTTATTCAAAACTATTATAAAAGCTAACTTACCAGCTTTCCCTCCCTTTCCCTTGTTTACCTTTTGTTAAAGTGTGTCCGGAACTTTAGTGGACGGTCCGTCCATTAAAGTGTCCAGGCGGCAGCCGCAGATTCTACCACACTTTGCAGCTGTATTTGGGTCATTAAATTAATATGAACATATTTGCTTTTGGACATTTCAAAATAGTTATCCATTTGGGACGTTGTTAGCCGCCATCCTCTGAAGTGAGACAACCTCACTTGTTGCAGTGTCATGACAAGTCAGAGCATGCGCTGTAAGAACGCAACCTCACATCTGATTCAATGTTTATACAATACCACGATCAGTTTGGGAAAAGAAATATTCTACCCTTGTGAAACAAAAACATCCTTTACTTTTGTCTCTTTTCATTGGGAATTAGTTTACATGGATCATTTTCATCCCCATATTTCAAACCAATTGCAATTGATGTATTTGGCTTCATGTAAGCACGACTACTGACTGATTAACAGAACCTTCAATTGTGGTTAGTCATTTTTTTATTAAATAAAAAACTGTCAAAAATGAATTGCAGCTCCATAGCAAATTAACTATTTGAACTTGCCTCTAATATTCCCATGTGTCCTTGCAAGAAACTAGAGCAAAACTGTCCTCAATACTGCCTCCACTAGCTCACCACCCTGTTAACCTTCAACAGCTGATGATAAACTATGGAGATCCTCCTTTAGCATTGAAAAGAAACTGTACCACAGACTTTGCTCTACTTTTGCTTTCCCACCCCTTTGATCTTTTCTATCTTGGTGTACAATTAATGTTCCAGACATTTTACATCACTACTGCCCATAGTGCACCACAGAGTAATGCTAAATGCTAAACAAACAAAGACCTCTTTAGTTTTTTAAATAATGCATCTAAGCATCAAAGCCAATATTAATTCAGAAAGCTAAGTCATATTAGTTGGAGTCCCATTTCAGCCTGAGAAAAACCTCTGAAGCTACAAAATTAGACAAACTGGGGAGCCTCAAAAACTGCTGGTAATTAAAAGACCATTAAAAAGCTGTTTGCTTCTCAAGTGAGCTAAATCAAACTTACATTTTTTTTTTTTCTTACTAAAGTTGCTCTTTGTAACTGCATCTTGAACCATCTATTGGCCAGGTAAACCGGTTCCTACTCATTGCTGTTTTAGATCCAACTAGATCAAGAGTTGAAGGTGAGAGTGATATGAGGGGAAAATAAACTGCTCTTTGGATGGTTCTAAAGCTGGAAAACCTTTGATCAAACTCCAACGCCAGTGCATCAATAACACTTGGTTCAAATTGGGGGTTATTAGATCCCAGTTTTAACATGCTCAAATTTAAAATCAGATAGTCTACACCACCTCCCCTCTTCAGCAGGTCTGATGATATGCGCAACATGCACGACCGCTCTGAGTAAGAGGTGGGTGCCATGACCGCTACCCAGCAGGCATGCATAATGTCCTCCTGTTCTGAGACAGATCCAGTTCTTACACGTCACTTCAACAAGAAAAAGAAAAAAAAAAGACAGGAAAAATAGGAGATTTTGAGATCTTAAAACTGGGAGTTCACCAACCAAAAGGTAAAATCACGAGTTAATCCCTATACACTCCACATTTTTTTCTATGGAACATAATTGATAAAATTTGATAAGAATAAATGTATAAATGGGGCACAAATGGGTAGTGACTGAGTTAGGTCACTTATCCTAGTTAGATTAAATTATGGATTTTAGTTAACGTGAATTAAACAAGAGAAAACCCACCTTTTAAAAGGTACATATATCTACAGACAGCTGTCCCTCATCTAACATAAAGTCTGTTATTGTTTCCTGGATTTTTTATCAATGTGTTTGTGTTATGGTCCATGTCTTCTGCCCATCCTTTCTGCTCCTGACCTGGCTAAACCATTCAAACTTGAGGTTGACGCTAGTGTGGTCTTAATACGGGAAGGTGACGAGGGTTTTGATCACCCCATTTGTCATGTTTCCCAAATTTGACCAGAAGCAGCTACATTATTCCACCATCGAGAAACATATGCTGGCTTTGCCGCTTGCTTTCCACCACTTTGAGGTGTACCTTGAGTCCTGCCCTTCGCCAATTGTTGTGTACACCAAGGTTATTATAGTTAACTAAAACTAACAAAAAAAAAAGAAGCTACAATTGAAAAAAAACATTTTCGTTCACTGAAATAAAAATAGAAATGACTTTAAAAAAAAAATAACTTAAACTGTATTGTGTTTTTGCAAAACTAACTAATACTCATCCTTAGTTTTCAATCTTTGCAAATTTATTTGGTACATAAACGTTTTGGGTTGATATAAAATCTATTTCTACTTAATCTATTTACTACACTCTACTGGTTTTACTGTGACTTTCTGATGATTTTGAATGTCACACCATACCTATAATTTACAAAACAAAAACAAAGTAAAACTAACACTGAAACTAATAAAAACAAAACTAAAATTAAGCTTTTTCCAAAAAACAAAACTAATAAAAACTAGCAAACCTGCTCAAAAAACTTACTAAAACTAACTGAATTGAAAAAGTCAAAACAAAATGAATACTGAAACTAATTAAAAATCCCAAACTATTATGACCTTGGTGTACACCAATCACAATCCTCTTGCCTTCCTTCATCTAGTGTACAACCACAATCAAAGGCTCATGCATGGGCTTTGATTATCCCAGAGTTCCATCTGGAGATATGACGAAGAGGCAAATTCCTCAACAGTGAGCCAACTTCCGGGCTGCCAAAAATTTGTAATTCTTTCTTCATCCTCTAGGGGTTGGCTCCAAAACAGAGCAAATCCCCAAAGATTCCCAGGTTAAAAAGGCCAACTTCACAGCAGAAATAAACATGTTTACAGCCTGGTTCAAAACATCATTTTAGGTTTAATAGGTCAAGTTTTTTTTTTTTTTATAACAGCAAGTTTAAGCGTGTCTTACCTTTAAACTTCCTATCTTAGTTAATTCCTGTTCACATTGGATTAGCTTGGTTAACGTTAGCTTGGCTGTTAATCATTACCCCGCTGCTCGGAGCGGCCTTGCCTTTGCCCATTTTAGTATTTTCTGGGAGTGATGACACGAGCAACACAGTAAGATGGCGATGGTGGGAAACGTCCCACTGGCTTCACTTTCTCCTATTCGGACATGACCGCATACTGCCGCCATATTTTTTTCAGAATTTGGATATGACACAAGAGGGGTGGAGAAACTTTGTGACTGATGCTTTATCCAGGTCATGAGCCTAGACCTGGTAACTGGTTTATTTGTCTGTTTAATGTATTTGTATCTTGTTTGACACAATCCATTTTTTAAGTGGTTTGTGTCGTAACAGGAAGGTGTTATGGCCCATGTCTTCTGTTGGGGGCTCGTCCGGGATTTGAAACCAGGTGTTGTAAAAGATTCAAACACTAGAGTCCCACTATAGCAACTTTGTTGCTCATAAAACAGGTAGATCCTACAGCTTTAAGGGATAAAGCTTTTATGGTTGTGAAACAAAAAAGATTGTGGTTAGCATGAGGCATCCAGTCGGGGGGGGCATCATGTAAATGGTGAGACTTCTAAGAACGGAAAAGTTGTGTGGGTGTGTTTACACTGTAAGTTGAGATCACTACAATATATAGATTTGCTGATAAATTCCTCTGATTCAGGCTTTCATAACGATTTTGCTTTGTATTGTCAACTGCACCCAACATGACGTCTGATTAATCCCACGGTATACAGTTTAAAACTGATCAATACTCGTAGTCTTCCAGAGGGCTGTAAAAGGAATCGGCCCACATTTCAACAGGTTGGTTTTAAATGTAGAAAAATATTATGATCTCATGAATTGTACTTAAATTTGAGGAGAAGTTTAAAGGCTTCAGCAGATCATCGTGGTTTGTGATTATTTTTTAATCTGACGAATCTCATTCATTTTTCCTTTGTTTCTCCAGGAAAGTCATGAGTCTCATTTCCAGCAATGTCCTCCTTCACATTCACACATTAATTTTTGATGGCAAAATCCTGCAGAAAATAATAGCTGTTGGCAGCTTTGAGACCATTTTGGCTCCTCTGCTGAAAGACCCATGTGGGTCGAGCCCATGAGTGCATTTATGTGCAGGAGAAAGAGCAAGAGAGCACGTGCAGGAGGAGGCGCAACATACCTGAGCAAAAAATAGGCTCTTTGAATGTTGGAGCATAATTCTGTTCTTGTGAATTTCCCACGCACCACTGTTACATTTTAATCATGCACTGGAGACAGGGGAATGTTGAGTTTGTTAAAACTGACGCCTACAGAAACCAGCATCTGCAATTCTAATCACACTTCAGCAAAAGGCCCCGTAGACTCGTCTTGTCTTCCCTGTCAAGCTAAAAATTCGTCTCATAACAGGCGAGTGCCTCGTAGCTCAATGCATCACTAATGTGTTGCTGGGTTACATCTGGAGAGAGCCTTCATTGTCCTCTTTGGACAAATCTGTATTCAGAAGAAGATGGTGGAGCTGAAGCCAGCTACCAGTCTGATTGCCATGCAGACTGTCTGGGATCATTTTCATCCCATTCTCCATGTTGCTTCATATTCTCCTTTGCGATTATGTTCATCATTCTTCGTGGAGTTGGGAATCTTTTTATCTGCCAATGATGTAACCTTATTCTCCAGACTTACGGCCAACTTTTTTCAATGTGGAGATTTTTCCAATTCATTGTTTTTCTGTTTTCGCAAAGTACATATGGAATCTAAGATGCACCCATATATATTTTAAACCATTGCATATATTTTGAAGATAATGTCACCTCTGATGCACATTTTTGAATCTCTATCATTGAATGTTTGAAGGGCCATACTCAACAGTTTGTTTGCACTTGTGCAGCTCCACTATTCTGCAATTTTACACCAGTTTGTACAACTAGTCCCCTTTAAAAAAAAAAAAGTCATACTTCAATTTCTTTTTTTTTTTTTTTTTTTAAGACAAAGGCAATGAATCTCAGGTTTATAGTAGGGATGCATGATATAATCGTCCCCCTATCAGTATCGGCCTATATCAGCCCACTGTTTCTAAAGCCTACAAAACCCCCAAAAACTTCTTCTTCAAAAACTTCTTTTTACAGACTTTAAAACTTCTAAAAACTAGGAGTGGGCAAAATATCGACACACTGAAATTTTGCGATATATTGACATTTAAAAACGCAGTATCAATCGATTTAACTAATGAAATTTCGTGATATTTCATCGTTCTGTAACAAAATCTTGCTAGAATTCACAAAATTCCGCGATATTTTCATATGCTGATATCAAATTGACATTTAAAAACGCAGTATTGATCTATTTTACAAATGAAATCTTGCGAGAATTCACAAAATATTGCAAAAATTTCTAACAGAACAATGAAATTTCGCAAGATTTTTAAGTTAAATAGATTGATACCGCGTTTTTAAATATCAATTTGATATTGGCATATGAAAATGTCGCAATATTTCAGTCTATCAATATTTTTTCCCACCCCTATTTTTCAAAGAGTCGGAAACGGATAACAAAACTACTATTTGCAATGACTGGTTATTTTTATCTGCTTTAATAGGGGTATCTATCGGCAATCGGCCACATGAGTTTTAAAATATCGAAATATCGGTATATCGGATATCGGCCAAATTCCAATATCGTGCATCTCTAGTTTATAGTCTTACATTGATATATAGACCTGGACTCTGCTTTAGTGTGCAATAATCTCATTTGCTGCAACAGTGCAATATTAAATTTCACCACAGGCCATATACATCCATCCCTCTATATTCATCTTATTTTATTCTGTTCACATTTGTACATTTACAAAGGGTTTCTTGTGTTTATTGAGGGTTTCTTGTTGATTATACTTTTACTATTGCTGCTGGGGATTTCAATTCCCAGAGGAGTTAGCCAAAGGGATCAATAATGTTAAGTCTATGTCTAAGTAAGTTCTTGCTTTGAAGACTGTTTGTGTTGCATTTCTTCTGTCCAGTTCAATCAAATGAACTGAGATGAAGGTCTTTATCATTAACTCTTACACACAGTGAAGATAGAGGTCCTTTGCCACTTGAGGACCTGATGACTCAAAGGTCAATTACAACACAGACACCTGCTGGAAAGAATCTGAATTAAATGATCTCATGTTAAGGAATGTTCCTGATGTGAATATAATAGGATGCAGTACAGTGATGCGTTATGCATCTTCCAGTCTTACAAATCAAACATTCAATGCATTGTACTGAATTGTTAAAAAACTATGAAACCTGTTTAGGTATCAGCACTGAAAAACTGGCTTTTATGTTGATTTATTGCAGAGAAAATAACGGTAGTCGCACATCATCAGTGCACTACGCTCTTTGCGTTTGCATGTTGGTTTGAGATTCCAACAAACAGAATATGAGACTGCCATCTGAGGAGCACTTTATTTATAATTCATGCTGTAGAAAAATTAAACTCACATGGTAATTATTAAGCAATTAAAGTTTCTCTGTGTGAATTTGCCAAGTCTTTGCATTAATAAAGGAGCCATCTGCTGTTTTAATGTTATTATAATGGATAATTATAGAACAGTGAGTCAAATGAGTGTGATAATGTTTGACACCTATATGATTTAGTGTTCTTTTGTGTGCGTTTAATAAATTACACAAATACTACAGGTTAAATCTGTGATCAGTATGATTAATGGCAGATTTAATTTTAAATTCATCAACACTATGGTCATCAGAGAGAAGAGTGTAGACTGAATAGAATACATTTAGTGTAATCCAGATTATTATGATTTTCATGATTATTTTTTACTGTTCATATTTAGATTTTGAATATTTGGGTCAACTGAGTGTGTTTATATATAAGGAAAATATTAGAGAGAGGCTAAATAAATACATCCAAGCCCCATAAGGAACTCCCTTATTACCCTTGTTTCAGCATCTGTTCACAATCTCCTCTTCTGTCTTGTTGCTCTGGATGGAAAAGTTTTAGCAGAAAGACAGCGAGCTTATAGTTTGACCTTTAGAATATAAAATTAAATCTTTTCTTCCTTGTATGCTCTTTCAATATATGCTTTTTTTTTTTTTTTTTTTTTTGGCCTTGACAATAAGATGAACCACCAAAGAAAATACAATGCTTTTGGCCGCAAATCCAGCCTATACACAAGTACAAAAACCAAAAAAAAAAAATATGAATGTATTCTGCTTTTGTGAGTTCTGTACTCTCTGATTCAGAAAAACATATTTCAGCTCTTACAGGCACCACATGGAAGAAACAAGCTATGTTGCCAAGATTTAATTGAAATTCATTGTCAAGAAAATATGCAAACAATACATTGGAAGTGTGAAAAATTATCTTCTATAAATGCATCATCACGCAGACGTGTAAGGTAGTGCATCAATAAGAGTTTGCATCCAGCCTAGAATTATATTAAATATACCATCAGTTATTTATTGTCCAGTAGAAGTAGAGAAATGAAATTATGCAGTTATGTATGTCTTTATTTTCCATTCCATCTTAGTCTCACTTCAAAATCTGCTAAATATTCATCTGTATAAATTATTTTTCCATCCATAAGACAGTTATCTTCAATGATGTTTAGTGTTGCAGCATCAATGTAACATGACAGGAACAATAACTACTGAATAAAATGTCAGCACACTGATACGTCAAACCTGACGTTTTCCCAGAAATAGAGATGCTTTGTTTGTCTATGTGAAAACAGATCGAGATGCAAAAATCCGATCTCCAAACTCACATAATCGAGTTGAAACAATTTATTTGCCATTTTTCTTTACACAATTTCTGACAGAGACATGCATGCGCAATACATTCCCTTCCACGCGACACTGATACAATCTACATTCATGCAGCTGAAGAGTGAGGAGGTGAGTTGTGTTTAACTTAAATCATCAATGGCAAAAGTGTTTTACACAGAGAGAAATGCTGAATAATGCGTTGTGTGACTAAAAAATTATCGTTTGAATAATCCTGATTTCAATATTGACCAAAATAATCGTGATAATGATTTTTCCAAGACTGAACAGCCCTAACTCAAAGCAATTTTTTTCCTGTGTTGAAAATAGGTGCCTGTACCTCAGAGAATAAAGCTGGATTCAAACTTGTATGGCATCTGCGTACCGTTGGGCTAGGATAGTTGTCACAGGGGATATGTGTGGACTAAGTTAGTAAAAGTTACAGTATATTCTCATGCCATGTGCAGTATGTTCTCTGAGGTTCAGTCGATGCTGTATACATTATCAGCCAAAAGATTGGACATACTTGTTCTTTCAAAATGTCTGTAGCCTACAGATGCGTCCAAACCTTTGACTGGTTTTATTAATTGACATTGACAGCCATTTTACAACAGAGGAGTAAAAAACATTTCCAAATTCATTTCAGTTTTTCTTACAGAAACTGTTCCTCCACTGCACATCCTGGAAGTCGCATTTCAACTGTGAAGGCAGAACATATAACTAACTAGTTGTTTGTCTGTTGCTAACGTTCTAACAGTAGTAGTAGAGTTCATTTTGTTTGCTTTCTGTGCCCAAATCCTAACGTCATGAATTTATGATGTTAAACTTGTCATAAAAAGTCCTGAATAGACAGCAGAAAAAACAGTTTAACTCCACAGTTCAGTAAAACGTAGTTCTCTTTTAGCATGTTTTAAGCAACTAGCTACTGCCCAAGGCACTTGTTTCTATAAAACTCTGAGGCCATGTCCACATTTTATGAGCCAGACATGCTAATTAAGATAAGATAAGATAAGATAAGATAAGATAAGATAAGATAAGATAAGATAAGCTTTAAGGATGTTCTTGACACCATCTGCTCATATAGCAACAAAACTCTTCATACAATTAGAAGGATTATAAAGTAAGAAGTGATAAATACATTTTTTTAAAAATCATTAAATAAATATAAAATTCTTTAAACTCAGCCCCAAAGTGAATGAATAAAAAGAACACATTTTTTCCTCGTTAAGAGTCCGTATTATGCATCTTTTCTCAACGAATGATGTCATGGCACCAATTCTCCGGAAACCCTGCAGGTGCAAACCAATAAGCTATAACAATAGAGGATGATAATGTTGCATTTATGCTGCAGAGGCTACTGAACAGGAAGAAGCTTTTACAGCAAAATCTGTTTAAAATCTGCACAAATTTCTCCTTTTTGGTCCGATTCTCTGCCATTTTCTTCCATTATGTTTATGTTGCACAAGTTTACTGTATGTGCGCGTTCCATGTCTTCTTCTCTGTTTTTGGTGTGCTTCTGTGGAAGCGTAATGGCACCACTTACAGGCCTGGCATATAAACTGCAGTGTTTTGAAGCATCTTGAAATTAATCAGTCTTCATTAAAAACCTTTAAAAAAAATTAACTAGTTCCATTTCTATATGGATGCAGCTTTTATCTTTATCTCTGTCAGCTTAATATCTGCCTGACTATATTTTCACCGAGGTGCGGTCGCCACACCTGTGGTTTGAGCCCATCTGGTGATCTACATTGCTCATTTCTTTTCTCCATATTTATCAGCTTCAAAGTAAGAAAACGTTACTTTTTTTGGTTTCACTTGTTGCTGTAATGTGGCGTTTATTCCTTTCACAAACTTTTGTGTGTCTGTCCATATTTTTTCTGCATATTAAGTTGGACTTCTAATTTAATTCACCAAATGCCAGGAAACGAAACGAACAGAAGTAACACAGAGCTTAACATTCAGCACATGAAACCAAATCACTGGCACCGCTTTCGACATGATTGGCACCATCTGAATACATAGAAGTGCCAAGAAGCGCCCAGCTGGTTTGTGTGCAGCTACATGGGTGGCATGTTAACTCATCGCTTTACTCAGCAAAAAAAAGGGGCACATATTTTACGTGTGGGTTGATCAGCAAGGCTATGGAGGTCATGAATTTGGCCATAATTAGTATATGAAGTGAAGACTAAACTCGAAGGTTAATTTAGAAAAAAAAAAAAGACCTCCTGAACTCTTAAATTCAGTTTGGCAGCAAAAAGATCCTGCCGATACAAGCGTGACGAGCGAATGGAGGAACTGGCATGAAAATGAGAAAGATGAGAAAGACTGGACGGTAGACTGGATCAGCTGGAGGAAGGCACCCAGTGGATGGTAGTTATGGTTACGGCTGATCCAAGCTTGCGATAACCAACTCAAAACAACAAAAAAGGAAGTCTTAAACAAACAACGCAAGGTAGAAGGTTGTGAGGTGGTTGTGAGGAGGGAGGGGCTGAGGCAAGCCCACCTTTCGCTCTTCCATTATCTCCTTTCCACCACCTCCTCCACTCCCCCACCCCCCCCCCCCCCACCCTCCAATCCTTGCAAACACTCTTAATGAGGGATAGTTTTCTCCTCGCTTCTCATCTCCCCTCTTTCCCTGCGTTCCTCAGCATCTCCAGGGACCAAACACACCCCTGACATGTTGCCATGGAAACGCCTCACACTCATTTTCTCTCTTGCAGACACACACTAACTCTGTCTCTCGGTCTTGCAGCGGTAATACCAGTATCTCTCTCTCTCTCTCTCTCTCTCTCTCTTCCCTCCATTAGTATCCCTCTTGCTCAGAGGCAGCAAGGGGCGGCACTCACCCAAAACCCAGAGGTGCAACCAAACTGTCCCCCTGCACCTAAATCCATTTGTCACAAGAAAACTTCCAGATAAAATCCTACTTTTATTATATTCCCCAATTCATGGCCCTCAGATGGAAGAATTTGCACAATGTCCTCGCCAGACTATTGTTCCTAAGCGCTGCCTCCTTTATTTTTAGAGTGGCTTCCCAATACATCTCCGGCTATTTCCCCTGAACTTTGCTCCCCATTATGAAGATAAGAGAGGCTCGATTAAATTTGCACACAATTACCACAGCCATGCCAAACTCAATTAATGCCCACGGAAGTCAGAGGCAGAAGAGGCCAAAGCTGGAGAGTCCCTTAGCTGGACTACAACTCATTTATTATTCAGTCCTATTTCTCATACTTAAGGTCAGGATTGGAGTGTGTAAAGTTGGGTTTTTTTTGCAAGCACTCATCCACATGAAAGGATATATCTACACTATACTTCACCCCTGCAGGCTTTTAGAGATTCTGATGTGGATGAGGCACAATGAAAGAAAAGAAAAGCATAGTGTTTCTCCACTGCGGGGCCACTTTGACCCACAGCAGAGCTCCAGCGGCACCTTCACACAGTGCATGTGTCATCCCCTGCTGTGCAGCTCAGGGAGGGCTTTATCTATCAACCCTGTGAAGTGTGTTGGTGTCATTGTGTCAGCCAGATGCAATCTCTTTGCTGCAACAACCTTAAAGAGGGGGGGGGCAAAAAGACACACATCCACAAGCATCACCTCACCCACAATCCAGGGTCTTTTTTTTCTTCCTTTGGAAGCAACAACATTTAACTGACTCTTCCCATCTTAAAGATGTATAAAGCAATGCCACTGCAACCAGGAGCTTTTTCCTCCCTTCATCACTTACATCACTCCCAAATGGAGGCAGAGCTTTTATCTCCATTCATCACCACAGACCTCGTGGGGACCTCACCAGGTCTCATTGTTCTATGTATTCATTCATTTATTTCAGTTTCTTGCATCCTCTGCACCCAAAATCCTCTCACCTCGCTCCCAGATGGGGACGACGCCTATAGTCTGCTGATGAAACCAAGTGTCAATACCTTGTCTTTCGAGTTAACAACCAGTTAATGAGTCAGTCGTGAAAGAAAAGATTTTCCCTCCTCTTAGCAACAGATTGAAACTGCAGAAGCTCAACAGCTATGAATGAAAAAAATGCGTCTTTGAGTGTTGTAAAGCGGAGCGCGCGATGAAGTCTTACCTTTTTACCTGCTTCTCCACATGCCAAAAATCCACCTTCACGTTTTACATCGCAGAGTGGGAGTCCGACGCGCGCACTCTGACTAACACACACTTGCACAGACTGTGAATGCAATCCTCTCTCCGAGTTGGTCTCCCTCCACTCTGTCTGTCTTCCATGGACAAAACTACCTTAGTGGATTTTCTTTTCTTTTTAGTTCCTTTCTTGTTTTCTTTATCTGGTTGTGTTTGGGGTTCGCAGGACGCGCATCCCTCCTGACGGCGGCTCCGGGTTTAACGAGGTGTCGGTGCTGGATGACAGCGCGAGAGGAGGAAGAGGAGAGAGAGAGATGGAGACAGAGATGCGTCAAGCCAGCAGAGGCGAGGATGAGTCTGCCTTCAGCGTAAAGGTCGAAAATAAACTCCGTAACGCACCAGTGGGGGGTCCTAAAACCCGAGACCACATCTTGCTTCTGTTTAAGAACTTATGCTGCCTTCATGTATGTGGGAAAGATGATCCTTTCCACTTCGTAAGAGAGAATTACCAGTGCGTTGTGTTTAAATGATTTATTGTTGTAATGAAGTTTAACACTAGGCTATCTTCAACTGACTAGAGAGCGAGCATCTCTTAGGAAATAAACCAAATAATAACCATATTTTTACAAACAAAACTAAGTTTAAATGGTAATGTTATTAAATTTCTGTATGTCACAGAATTATTCAGACTACAAACTAACCAAATAACCGCAGAAGAAAACTTTAAACATAATGTAATGCATCCCATTAAGGACATTTTTGTTGCTCTCCGCCATGTTGAAAGGTCTGAGTTTATCTCATCTTGGCAAGTCGGGCATCATATTTTTTCCCCCAGCTTTCCAGTTGAAATTATGACAGGAGTGTGTGTTCAATGGCAATTTTCATGTCGGACCATAATTAGGCTACGATATCACATGAAGGCAGCATTAAACTGAAACTAAAATGTAGCACTCAACTTTATAAAGCAATCGGCCTGTGAACCAAAGGCGTTCAGAGAGAAATAAATGAATAATAATAGTATTATCCTACTGTTAAAACCTCTTCATGCACCTGTTTAATTGGTTGTTAGCACACATATCAAATTAACCAATCACATGGCAGCAACTCACTGCCTTCAAACATGGAGCCTTGGTCAACACAAAGGGGACTGAAAGGTCCTCAAAAGTGGCATGGTTGGTCTTAGTATTTCCAAAATTGCTGAATTACTGGGATTGTCACACACAACCATTACAAAGCAAACATGTAGCGATATGGACAATAATGCCTTGTTGATGTAAGAGGTCAGAAGAGAATGAACAGACTTGAGGGTGATAGAAAGGCAACTGTGGCTACAGTATAGGCTACTTCTCTGACTGCGTTATGCTTATGCGTTATCCTACTGCGTAACCAGGTTGCTCGATTATGGGAAAAATCATCACGATTATTTTGGTCAACATTGAAATCACGATAATTCAAACTATTATTATTTTTTTGTTACACAATGAATTTATTTAGCATTTGTTTCTCTTTCAAACAACACTCAATTGACCATTTATGCAAAACGGTAAAACTGAAAATAAATGTAGGCTACAAATATGTACACATACAGTATAGCTGTTTTACAATGTATAAAACATTAAATGAATGAAAAAATATACTTTGAACATAAAATAAATGCAAAAAACATAGAAAAACCTACATGTATCCAAAAGAAACAATGTTTCCAGCTGTCCTGCACTTTTTCTATATTTGGAGGCACCTTAAAAGGCGGTTCCTGATCGAAAACCCTCCAACTACAACAATTCTGCAAAGATGAGTGGGCCAAAATTCCTCCACAGCGCTGAAGAAGACTCATTGCCAGTTATCGCCAATGCTTGATTGCAGTTGTTGCTGCTAAGAGTGGCCCAACCAGTTCTTAGGTTTAGGGGGCAATCACTTTTTCACACAGGGCCATGTGGGTTTGGAGTTTTTTCCCCCCTTACTCATAAAAACTTTCATTTAAAAACTGCATTTTGTGTTAACTTGTGTGATCTTTGTTTCACATTTAAATTTGTTTGATGATCTGAAACATTTAAGTGTGACAAACGTGCAAAAAAATAAGAAATCAGGAAGGGGCAAACACTTTGTTACACAATTGTACATAATATCTGCTTAATATCGCCAATGTCATTCGACTGATCGTTGATTGAGTCTGGAGGAGCTGAATCAGTTTGCTGAATTGAGATGTTTGTTGTTATTTTAATGGTCCTTTCCTTGACAGTCTTTGTAGATTCACAAATAGATGCTCTGATAAAATAAACGATTCTTTCATGTATTCTCCCTTTATGAATGGTTTTACCATCTCCTAAGTTGCAACAAAACCTTCAGCCGTATTGAGTTTGGGGGCTTAATCCACTTATTTAAAGTATGTTCTCACTGTTCAGCTTCCAACAGAATGACTGTTTTGATCAGCCACTTTTATTGATCATCTTTGATCATCTTCACCTTGGTCCTTTTTTTTTGTTGTAAATGCTGTTTTCTTATGCAGGTGCCTCTCAATCTCTTTGTTCCTTAATTTCTTGGCAAAAACAAGTGTAAGCCAGCATCACTGAATGAGTGCAAATGAGTCTGTCCATAGAGAATTGCACTTTTTCCCCTCGAGAGCCAGGGAGGAAGGGCTGAGGAGCTGCATGCAGCTCAAGACCCCCAAGGATAGAGTTAAGTCCCAAAGTCTGAAGATGGGATTTTTTTTGCCCCGGATTACTATTTCAATATGTCTGTCTGTCAATAAGCTGCCCATCATTCATTTTTGACTGGCACACACCTGGCAGCACCTGACCGTTAAAACAAGAGTGAATACCAACAGGAGGATATTGCAGGGGTTTAAGCACTACCCACTCCTTTAACTCCCTTAACAAAATCCTAGCAAGTTAAACCTTGTAAAGGTGACTCATCAGGCTTGCCAACAATATATACAACACTCACTGGTGTTACTGAAGGGGTGAAATAATTGAACAAAGACAAATTTCTTTACTTTTTAGAAATACATATTATAAATCAAAACTTACTCTGTGCAGCACAAACAGCATGATAACAAATACAAATTTTATTTACAGTTTTTATGTCATATCAGTTTATAAAGATGTTGGTCTCTTGAGAGAAAAATGACCACAGATTTTTATTTTTGATTCAATTTCCCTTTAACTGGAAGTTTGGTGCAATGCACATCAGCCAGCAGCTGAACTTCTAACTTGCTCAACTTCATTTTTAACTCAGATTGATGGCAGATAACGAGAGCTTGGGCATCTGTGGTGCTCTATAAGTACTTTGATTTTATTCTGGCCAGCTTGTTCTTCCGTGTAACACTGTAATTCTAAGTGCTGCCAGCACTTGGCTTTTCAGGTCGTGACTGGGCCTCTGCTGAATTTCTTGCTGTTATATCTCAGTTAAACTATAGACTCTAAGAACCAGCTGCAGTGACCAGTTTGGTTGCTGCCACCTTGACTACACCAAATTTTTTTTCAGGTAAAAAAAAACACAAACAAAAGCAGGTAGAGTGTTAGGTTTGCCAAACAAACATGTGGATTTTTCATAGTTGTGGCTGAAAAGAGACTCAAATGCAAGCTTCAACAAGATTGTTGAAAGGTTGGTGCTCACTCAGACGTGAAACTGTTAGAAGTTGGATTGTTTATTTAAGGAAATGGGATTTAAAAAAAAAAAAATCTCAGTCCAAACCCAGGAATAAAATAAAAAAAAAACATGTTAACAGTTGTAGAAACCATATTTGACCAAACACGTTTCTTCTGCCATAGACGTATGATCATAAAGTTTCACTGCAATCAAGAGCCAAGTATCACTCCTGCCTCATCAGGTGATGCTTTTTGAGGACAATGCAGGGCTTTGAGAGGCTTTTACGCTAAATTATCTTTGCCTATCTAAGCAATTTCCGATTCAGATTCAGATTGCTTTATTTATCCCCGAGGAGCAATTCTGTTTGCAGACATGAGTCTCAGCCAACAGATATTTCTCATATACTGTATTTCACATAAAACACTAATCAATGAAGACAGAATAAAACACAGGATCCGACCATAAGCGTGGCGCTTTCTCCAACAGCAGAAAAGCGACTAAGTTAATCAGTGGATACAAAAGATAAAACCCTCCACAATACATCTTTGAGCACTGCCATTTAAGAGGCTGATGGCAGAAGGAATAAAGGAAAAGCCATATCTGATTGTGTTTCTAGTGGGAACAAGATACCGCCTCCCAAAGGGCAACATGACAAACCTCCTTTTTTAATATATGATGTGAGTGACCCGTAATGCACTTTGCTTCCCGTAGCACCTGCCTGCTCAGAGAGTCGAGGAGCTGCAGACCCACGATCCAGGATAAAGCTTTAATGATACTGACCAAGCTGTTCTTGTTTTTCACTGAAAACCCATGAAACCAGCACATAAAACAAAAAGTTAAAAGACTTTTGATAAAAGAATGATAAAAAACAACAACACAATTGTGTTGCTTGAGCTAAATCTAGTGTTTTTTGACAATCAAAACAAGCTAACAAGCTTATTGTTGCACGATTACTCGCACACTCAGACACTGATGTTCAGGGTTTTGCCAAAGGATTTTTCAACTGTGGAAAACAAGGATTAAACCACTATTTCGTCTAACTTCCTCGCTAGTAAAACTAGAATTAAGTTTGCGTTTCTCAAACAGAGAGCTTTCAACTTCATCTTCTACAGTATCACCCCAACAAACCCCAGGCTTGTTAGCAGGGTCATAAGGCACGCCCAGCTAGCATTATTTATGGGGTAGCAGCATTAACAGACAGAGAAGGGCAGGAAGAGTTTGGATCACATAGAATAAATGTCCCAGGCTGGAACTGAACTCCTGCCAGCTCCCATATATGAGGCTCACATTTAGCCCACTGAGCCGCAGAGCACTCTGTATCAGTGATTTCCAGAAATGTGAAATAGCAATTGCATTGGCAGTGGGGTGTAAAAGTCTTTCTGGAAACTAAATCAGACTGGCTTATACGTCAAGCTTTGTTTATTGAAGGTAGAGGAGTAGCTTGGCAGATACAGGATTTTGTATAAAAGGACGTTTTCAGTCAGCTGGGCAAAATAAGGACTAAAAGTGGTCTTTAAAAATTATTTGTGTCCCATAATCACTTTTCATGAGGGGAAATAAGAGCGAACTTGTGAGGAATATCAGCATAAAAGCAGAAATAGTGATGGACTGAAGTGAGAGATTTGTAGCAGTAGCAGAAAAGTAACTTGGGGAACAGGACAAATAATAATTAGAGTGTGTCCAACCTCCAGTGAGACACAACAATGGCAATTATAGCTCAGTATTTTTACTGGAAGAGTAAAATAAATGACGCCCCCTTTAAGGCGTCATTTAAGGAGGAGGAGCTCTCCATTCTCTAGAAATGTCTTCATTTTGCATTTTGGTGGAAAAGCTTCACATTGAGCCTGAACACTTCTCAAAACTACATTTTTGTATTAAATTAGAAACATATTTCAAAGAGAAGCTTACTATTGATTTCTTTCACACTTCTCATAAAGTCATAAGATCATGAATATAAAGTGTCACAGTGGCTAAATGTGGCTGTGTGTACAAAAACATGCTAGAAAAGTCAAAGACAACAACTCAGTGGCTCACTGACTCTGTAGTTAGCATCAAAGAATGAGTTTTAAGTTAGTTTTAGTTACTTGTCAGGGATTTTTCTTTGGTCAAACCAAACTTTTAACAGATATTTTATCATCTGTATGTCTGAATAGTTGTCTTTTGATGTATTATATTTTGTTTACATGGCAAAAAAAGAAGTACTAGCTAAGAAAGTGCTGGTGCTAACCTAGCAAGCAGGGACAACACACTTATTTAGAAAGTTTTATGTTGTTTCAGGGGATGCTTGAACCATGGGGGTTAAGATGATGTTTGAGTTTCAGAAAAGACTGAACTGTGTCGAATATTGAGCTTTTGTTGGAAACTGACAGAGTTAGGATTAGGAGCATCTCATGGTTAATAACCTCAATAGGAGCTGTTCACGCAGGTATTTGACCAAATCTTCTTCTGAATTATTAAACTGCACTTGCTAAAAAAACTTTGTGTTGTATTAAATCTGCCAACCATATAAACACAAAACTGATTGGATCACTTTATTGATCGTCCGAATGTAAACATGTCAGCTGGAATCTCTGATGAGATTGATTTTAGTTGGATAGAGGAAATGTTTGTTAATGGAAACAGCTGTTGTTGCACATTGAGGAACTTTTGTGAGTATCCACCTGTCTTGTCAAAAAAAGTTTCATAAACTATCACGCAGACAGGGGTTTTTCTAATGTAAATGGTGCAGCCATTTCTTTTATAAACAGAGAGCGGGTAAAAATACGTGTTCATGAATATTTAGTCCCCATATCTCTTGGAGATTATGGGGAATTAACAGACTTCACACACAGACTCCTCTTGCTGTGGCACAAATAACTTCTTTATTCACCCGCTCTGCTTTTCAGCCTCCTGTTTGTTGCTGCCTCTGAACTGGCCCTGATCCATCTCCTCATCAGTCATGTTGCCTCTCACCCTCATCCCCTGCTCCCTCGTTTTCAGCCAGCCTCCATGTCTAGCCTGCCAAAGCCCCTCTGGACCTTCTCTCTGCCCTGCGCAGCTTGGCCTTCCAGTTTAGGAACCCTGAACGCATCACTTAATCCTGCTCACCTGTTCATTCAACATACTACCCAATGATCTCTATTGGCTTGAATAAGACATCATCTAAAATAACAAAACTAAATACCAATCTCTTTTTTTTGTCATCAAGACATATCTCTTTACAATAAGTGTTTTGTTTCTATGATCTTTAATAAACGAATTTGTCCATTTTAAATGCCAAACCACAGATGGCAGGGAAACGAGACACTCAGAGACGATGAAGATTCATCCTTCTGTGTTTGGAATCAGATCAAAATGTCACATTAACATCAACTCCAAGGCTTCATAGACGGCCATGACCAATCAATTCTGTAATCAGTTTCTCTTGAAGCAAATGAATCATTAAATGAGAGGTGGACAAAGCTGACACTCCCACATAAGCTTATCAGGGTGTTAAAATTAGATCGATATCTGCCTTTTGTGTTACCCTGATCCAAACTTTCCGACGAAGACGAGGGTTTGATTTCACGCCTCTAATCATAAAACAATAACGCTGTCACTTGGATGATGTTCACATCCAGGGTAGATAATAAAAAAATATGCATCTTTATATGTTAAAATTACATTTTTGTATGTCTGGTTTCTTGACGATGGGATGATTGGTCTTTAAAGTTAATCACTTTTGCCAGACAATAGCAGTGAACAGTATGGGGCAAAAAGAGAAGAGCAAGACATTGATTTGCCTCCTCTTCCTCTTCACCCTCTTCTTTCCTTCTGCTCTGTGTGACTTCAAATCTGTATTCATCTTTTATCCATTCGTCGCCTTTGCCCTTGTTACTCATACACATCCCACTTTCCCCTATTCTAATCCTCTGTGACATACTCTCGCCTGTAACTAAGTCACAGGAGACCTCGCGACTTGCATGCGGCATAATGAAGATCTGAGATATGTAACAGTGTTTTCGTACACTTCTGTCCTTATGCAGGACAAAATGTTCTCACAAAGACTGAAAGGTAGAGGAAAGCAGGCTCCACTTCTGACATTTATATGGTTTTCTTGGATCTACATTTAAATTTACATCCATATTTGTTCTGGGGTCAAGCAAAGATGGTGGGCTCAGAGTTCGTTTTGCCTATAGGCGAAATAAATGGAAATATCTGGATACTCAGGAAGGAAATTATGCAAGGTTTTATACAAGTGCATGAAAACACATCCTTTTCTTCCATTAATTTCTCCTCAGTTTTCCAGTTTGCTTTCTTATTTGTTGTGACACAAAGCTCTCATGCACACAAAAGTGTTCATCAGCCGCAACTGATGAACACAAATAATGGATTTTTGTCATGCCGCTCAGCGTTGCTTTTAAAGTAGTGGAATGGTGTTGCACTACAGAAACATGATCCTGAGATATTCATGAATCAGGTGTGCTGAAGCAGAAAACATCTAAAATAGAACAAGAGATAAAGATGCACACGCTGCACAATACAGTGATTGAACAGCAGAGCATCTTCAGCGTCTTTATCTCAGATGCAATAAGAACTGGTCCAGAGGGTCATCTCTGCCCATCGCTGTGACCTTTTAGACTCTCTCCTCCGTAAGGATGAAATACATCTACCTTTTCTTTTATTGTTCCCTTTTAAATTCACTTTTCATTTCAGTAAATTATATGAGAACGCAACAATATTCAATTAAAATAGTTGGCTCCTTGGAGCAGAACTGGGAAACACTGATGCTAACTATATGCAAAAACTTTTAAAAACTCATTTGTGTGGTTGCATTTGGGAGCCTTTTTGTAATAAATGCTGCTGCACCGTCATCTGCAGAGTGAAGCTCCATTTGTTACTGCACTATATTTATAATGAAAAAAAAATCATTCATACACAAATCAATGAATTTAATTTCACGTCTGCTTCACGAACTGCAGTGAGATGAGTTTGGAGTTAGAGCGCAGTGTGGCCGTTAACCGGTTACGTTTGGAGGGACTGACTGATGCCACTGATCATCATTTCACCACTTGTTGCACACCTGCTACATCAATTTGAGAATTTCTTTGAGAAGCAGTTCGTCCTTACACTGACTCGTTTTCTGTGATATTACATGTTCACTCGGGTGCTCAGTGATTCCCAGTGAAATGAATCAATATCCCATATGTTTTACTGTTGTATCCATGCACTCTGCACCTGAAGGTCCTCAGACTCCACCATATTTTTTCCCTCTCTCATGTAGGTTGGAGTTTTCTTTGCCAGATTTTCAGAAACAAATCTTCATTGTCTGACTCAGACGGGCCTTGTTGCCATGTTTGTCCCTGCGTTTGCAGTTCCTCAGCCAGCAGCAGTCCAGGTATTGGAAGTTGTTCTTTGGAGCTGCAAGGCCTGGATGTCTTATCAGTGCTGATGCCGTAAGTTGACGATGGCCAAATCACTGAAGTGAATGTTGGTGCAAATAGTCCACAGCAGTATTAACATACCAAATTCCCTCCAGGAGATCAGGATATTTTACTTACAACAGTTTCACATTATATTAAGAAGTAAAAGTTAAATCACATTATTTAAACATCTTTCTGGATGTGACACTATCCCTCCTCCCCCAAAATAATAATAATGAAAAAAATCCCAGATCCCTCCTTGTTGTTTTGTTATATACAGTAGGACAACAGCAGATTTCAGCTCACCCTGTTGGTGTCCTCTCCATACAGTGTGACTGGATCTCAAGTGGGGCATTTCAGTAACATAATACCATAATAATTTATAATAATAAATAATTAATACTTCAAGTTTTTCTGTTTATTTTAGTCCAAAGAAATCCAGGTTCATTTGGAAGTACAACAGAAATTTCTCCGGGCAGAGGTGGTGGAGTTGTTGGTCCCAGGAGGAAAATACTGGTTGGGGGAAAGATGGAGTTTCCAAGACTAAATCAGCCTTGATGTGAAGAGGGGAATTCACAAAAGCAATATATTAGTTTCCAAGAGCCTCGACTCTCGAGATAGAAAAATGTGCTTGTTGGATGCTGTACGATTTGGTAGTGCAAAGATCTGGTGAGGAGAAGATCAGACTGGAGCAGGTAATCAGCCGCAGGTGAACCCCGAAAAAAATGTGGCTCATTCGTGGCTCATTCTCATCTCTTGAGATCAGTTTGAGATTCTCATAATGATATCATTCTGTGATCATTTGTTTCTGAATTACTTATCCTAAGGGTTCCTTAGGAGCAATAGGTGAGCTACAAAAAAGAGAAAAGATCACTGAGACAAAGGAGGTTGAGTTGAGATAACTATTCGAGCCATGCTTGAGAAGTGGGATGAACAGAAGAGATCTCATATTTGCATGTCCATGATCTTAATTATGTCTAAACAAAAACATAATTGAGATCAGCAAGACAAAAAAAGAAAAAGAAAAAAAAAAACAAAATATGAATCCTGACAGTTTCTCAGCCTCAGGATGCTGCTGGGCAGTGAAGGCTCCAGGAATACACATAATAGCTATCACTGTGCCGTCAAATGAGTCCGGAAAGTAGAGATTTAAGTAAGGATATCCCGATACCAATGCCAGTATCGGTGCTCGCTCCGATACTGGCCTGTTTTGCTGTACTCACTCATCAAATACCCGCTCATGACAGTCCTCGATACTGGACGTCATGTGACTCCCTGTGTTTATGTCGCCATGCTGGCAGCAAAATACTCTTCAATATGAGTTTACGTCTCATTTAAAATCAGTAGATGCTCTTCATTACACGAGAATAGATTAAATGTTTCTGACCCGGATCTTGTCACTGATACTTTTCAAACCGCTGTTGACATTTCCACCTCTCTCTCCCTCATTCCCACCAGACCTGCGGTACCTCCACATACAGTTTTGGACATTTTATTCAGAATTCTGTTTGTCAGTTTGTAAGTTTACTGCTGATTCTATTTCTAAATGTGACTTTAAAGGATCAATACATTCCACTGTACAAAAATGAATCACTGGGTGAAAATTATTATCCACTGGTGCTGGGTTATTAGCATGTCAACCAAGTCTTTGGAAGTCGTTGCTGTCTTGAATTCAATGCTGATAAATAAATAAATCTCTGTTTCTGAGGTGAATCACAAGTGGTATTCTTGTCAAAACAAAGAGTCAGTAACTTACATATAACATCAAACAAAATATATACATGTAGTGAAATTCAGTAACTTAGTCTGAACTTGAGGAATTTGTTTTCATTAACAACATGATGGAGGTTGTATCTCATAAGAACTAAAGAGAGGATCTATGAGGAAACAGTGATACAGATGTGTGTTTATGTGTGTGTGTGGAGGTGTGTGTGTCACTATGGGGAGGATGGTAGGAATATTGATTCCCCTGTCTTCATTAGCATGTACCTGTGGGGCTAACGTCTCTGCGGGGCTCCAGCTAGACAAGCCAACCCTCCGTTTCCCTCCCTGCGGTGAAGGGCTGGACTGCCAGTCCCCTCCTGTGCAGCCTGACATGTTGGACTGAGAGGGAGACCAAAATAGAATCAGTGAAGATAGAACCAGAGACCAGAGAGGATCAGACACAGTCCTGGCATCTATGGCAACCATGAAGAAGACATAAAGTCTAACTTAAAATGTCCACAGCCAATGTGGCTTCTTACTCCTCCATAATTCATAAACCTCAGTTACCTCTAATAAAGACTGGACTTGATTCCCCTCACATGTTCATGCTCCGATTCTTAAAGGCTTTGACATTGATTCCCAGTCTGCAACCAAATGAAGCAGAAAAAGCTGCATAGAAGTATAAATGTTTATTTTAATGTCGACTCAGAGGAATGCTCTTGACCATCATTATTGTTTTATTAGGCTACAAAGTTTCTCATTTTTTCATCTATTTAATTCCATATTTTGAGGAGAACGTATTGTTTCCAGACGATGAAGCCTTCAGAATTCATCTCCTTTGAATTTAATGTCACTTTGTGTAACTAATTTCACTGTCACATCATCATCATCATTAAATTTTGTGCTCATTAACAAAAAAGAGGGGAGAAAAAAACCACAAATAATCAACAAATAAAGATAAAACCCAATTTTCCAGAAATATAAAACAATGTAGGATACTGTTAGACACTGAGCCTGTTTTCATTTAGACATAATAGCAATCTTACATGGGCTTAAAATTGAAATGCACTTTATTTTACCAACAGTTTTTATAGATCTGAACCTGCACGTCCCAGTACCTCTTCTGTTTAAAGACTGATTTGCTCTGCTGTTTGTGAAGTCATTTTAAGCAACAGTCCAGCAGTTATTACTCTTAAAAACGCATCTTTAATCTTTAATGTAATTGTTCATTTTTTTCCCATAACTGACGGCCTAAAAATGGCTTGAGTTTGACTACATCTTTTTCTTCAGTCACTGAATATGCTATAAATAGGCCAAATATGCAAATATTCTTTCATTGTATTACTTTAATGGAATGCCATCTAGGAAGTTAATTTGAATTTTTTTAATGGTATCATGTTAAATTGCTTGATTATTACATAAAATCAGTTTTTTATTGGGTGTGCACAAATGCACTTCATAATGAGAAAAAACTTACTTAAAGCCAAAATACACATTTTATCAACATTTTCTCAGTATTATTATGAGAGTGATGTGACATTGTGGAATGTCGTATGGTCTGCACTGTTTTCTAGATGTATTTATCTGTTTTATATTTTACATTTGTTTTTATCTTTGTTTGCTGCCTTGATAAACCGTATTTGTTTTAAAGCGCTGTATAAATAAAATTTAATTGATTGACTGAACCACAGTCGTCACATCTGGTGGTTTGATGGCGTTTACATTTTATGAAAAGGATGTAAACGGTCTCATCTCATCGCACCCCGCTGGTGAGATGATGCTGTATAAATGCTGCATTATGATCAAGAACATAGTCATATTTCAAAGCTAGCCCTTTTCCCCCAGGCTACCCCTCTGCCCCCCCCCCTCCTGTTAGCATCTTTCAAATGCAAATGTGTTTACAAAAAACAAACAAAAACACAAAATACACAATACAAACAAAAAAGCAATAAAGACACAAATAGAAACATTTTCATGGCACTAAAATTGAAAGTTAAATATAAATAAGTTAATTAAAACATATTTGAATAAATATGGTGGTTTGAATCTAAGCTTCATTAAAGGGAGGGTTTTTGGATTTATCTGGAAAACAAAGAGGGAGTCAGCATTTCAGGAGAGGAGCCTGGAAACTAAAACTATGTGTCTTGTTCTGGACTCCTTGTAACCACTAATAGGCCAGTTCTCATGGAGCAAAGATCCCTGATGGGGTGACAGATCATCAGGCAAGATGATGCTGAGCAGGAGGGTTTTATTAGAGATTTAACTTTACTCTAAACTCAACAGGAAGCAAGTGAAGGAGAAATGCGATTTCTCTTCAGCACTTTGGTAACACACTTTAGATTAAAGGAATAGTACTCCCACAGAATGATGTGCATTCATTTTCTACTTACCGTCATGCTGAGCAAGACTGTGGAGCACTTTTTAATATCTCAAATGCAGCCGGAGATCGGACAAGTTTTCCCCCAACTTTCATATAATGGAGGTGACCGGCGCCCAATCCAAAAAGGTCCACTAAAGTCCACAAAAACATGGCAATATTCCTCTATACTGTTCGTCCAATGTAATCCAAGTGTCCTGAGTGGGTTGCATCTATAATTTACTCCAAACATCATCATTTAGTATGTTTTAATAGCTTAAACAGTATTACATGTAACTGCCACGAAGCACATCCAGAAGAGTTCACCACAGTACGGGAGCCACAGCGTTCAGCGCCTACTCTGCCGATAATGCAAGCGTAGAAGAAGAAATTAGCTGTTTACATTGTGTTAAGAGTGAACAAGCTGCGGACAAACCGAGACAAACACAACAGGGGTCGGCTATTGATTTAAAACAAAGAAAGAAAAAAAAAAAAGAGAACACGCGATCTCATCTGCAGCGGATTCTGTAGTGAAACCCTCGTGAAATCTCATGGACGCGTTTTGCGTCAGCTACATGTAGTACTGTTTAAGCTATTGAAATATACTAAATGATGTTGTTTGGAGTAAGTTATGGACACTACCCACTCAGGACACTTGGATTACATTGGACGAGCAGTATGGAGGAATAATGACAAGTTTTTGTGGGCTTTTATGGACCTTTTTGGTTCAGGTACATGAACTCCATTATATGAAAGTTGGGGGAAAACGAAGACCTGCCTGATCTTCGGCTGCATTTGAGATATTAAAAAAGTGCTCCAGAGTCTTGCTCAGCATGAGGGTGAGCAGAAAATGAACGCACATCATTCTGTGGGTGTAATATTTCTTTAAAGGATCTGGAGGCAGGATGAAGAAATGAGACTTGCAAGCCACCAGCCAGTACACAAACTGATGCTGTAACGCTGTTTACTACATCTTTTCCTTCGTAGTGCCACTTTTTAGTGTCTTTCAGCAGATCTGGATCGTTTGCTGACAGCAGAAGAATCCATAACTATCCCTTACAGTGTTTGAATCCACCACAACCATCTTCTTCTTGTATCAAAGCTGTCAGGGACGCGTATGCAGCGTCATTTGACGTCATTTGACGTCATTTGACGTCACATCTGCAGGGCAGCGCATTATGCAGCACACAGCCTGTTAAGGCAACGGAGAGACGTGGGTAGGCTCGTTCTTCTTGGTTTTTAAAGCTTCATCGCCCATTGGTTTTAAAAAGCTGGACATGCATGTGTATTCTTTCACAGTTCCTGCCCCTCGTTCCTTTAATGGATCATTTTAAATGTTGTTTGGGGATACATCCTGGAGGCCATGAAGGCATCATCATTCTTTCAGCGTCACTTTGAAAAAGACTGCTTAGTATCTAGGAAATATTGCACAGATGAATAGCAGATTTAAATCAAACCTTAAAGACTCACAATGTAGCTTTTAGACCTTAAAAAATATGTGTTTCTGACTCAGTTGATGGCACACCAACATTCATTATGCGCATTTTGAGCCATCACTGCCCAGAGGCGTCCTGGGCTCAGAATCTGCACTATGTAACTTGGCCGTGACGTTGCAGCCGACTGTTGGTTGGACACCGCGTCACTTCCTAGCAAACGGATATGAACCAGGTATGAACACAGTAGGTGTTTTGAATACACATCATGGAGGATTCAGCCAAGAAACGCAAGGAAACATTACCCGAGGAAGAGAGGAAAAGAGCAAGGGACAGAACAAGAGTCAAGATTAGACTGACAGTTACTGGCTAGAGTGAGTTCACAGTACAGGTATGATGCAAGATGGATGCTAGTTTCGCCGTTGATAAGGGGTGCATCATTGAGAAAACTGCTAAAAGTTCTGATGCGGGCCTTTAATTGGAAATTTGTTGAGAAATCTTTCAATTTTATTGTAATTTGTTTTAGTTGGCAAAAAATCTTCCCCTTCTCAATATGGCTGCTATGCAGATACATGTACATGCCCAAAACAAACATGACTTCCATGTTTTTCATTTATGTTTCTTTAAAGGTGAGTTTATGGCCCTGTCTTTGTCAAAGGTGAACTATGGAACCTTTTTTTTTTTTTACAGAGTTTCTCAGTGACGCGCCCCCTATCAACGGCTAACTCAGCATCTATCTTGCAACCTTGCTATACTTTGAGCTCTCTTCACCCAGTAAAGGACAGTTTTGGAAGAAAAAGTTGTTAAGTACAGATTTTTAGCCTTGGGATGCTGTTGTGGAACGAGGGCTCCAGAAATGTCCATAATAGATGTCACTGTGCCATCAAATGAGTCAGGAGCACAGAGCTTTAAGGTCAGAAAGTTACATAGGGCATCTTTAAGTTTGCTGTAAACAGGGTATAGAGATTATAGAATTTCAAACTTTATAAAAAGAGATCTGACTGCAGCTATTCCTTTACAAAACTGTACTGGATTTTTATTTTCATTTCTGTCTCTTCAGCAACCTGATTTGCTGATTCTCCTCTTTAAAATGCTACAGTTGTTCAGCATGTTTGGCTCTGCATAAATGAGTCATGCGGCTTTTTAGAAGGATTTCAGGTTTCATGTTTGCGGTTAAGTCTGCAATAGTTATCCTCACAAATGTTAGACCACAGCGACAGCAGTTAATGAAATGCAGAGCGCTCCTTTCTTTGCAGCATTATTATTCATAAACTGTATGATTGTTTCATGTCAGAAGAAGCAGATTCCACCCACAGATCTGCATCTTATCCTCATCATATATTCAGGACTGTCTTGTTACAGGGCTAAACCTGCTTCTTTTAACAAAATACATCATCGTTTCAAGGACCGAGCAAAGCGACAGTGAAAAACGAGAGGATGACCCGTCCAGCTTTAATTATCTCCACCTGTTTTAATGGCTATGAGACCAGTTTAAAACTCTCCAGTCTGAGTTACATAAGATGCATGCACATATTCCCAATCCATTCTGCTATAATAGACACAGTGACAGTTATAAAAAAATAAATAAAGAGCTCAGAAACAGCTATGGGTTTATTTCCAAGGTTGCAGCTAGATATAGCATACTGTCAAACTGTTGCCAAAAATAGCTGCAAAATACAGCTAAGTGGTCACAGTCTGAAGCCCTTAGGACAATAAAAACAATGTTAAGTTGATTTCATGCTGGAGCAGCCAGCTCAGTGCTGGGAACTCAGAATGTGTTTTTAGTGAGGAGAAGAGTTTAAGCTAAATTTTCACAGCCGTAGTTCTGTAATGCAGTAACCAAATCAGCCATTGACTGATGGTTCAGCATAAAACACACTGAAAACGCACTTTGTCTCATGTGTTTGTTTTCTTTTGTTTTTTATCTGTGAAAAGTGCTGTATAAATAAATTTTGCTTCCTTCTTTTCTCACAAAGACCAATAAAAGGGAACACATCAATCCCGTCCTCGGGTCTTTACGCTGGCCTTCTGTGTGCCAAAGAATTGATTTTTAAATGTTGATGCAGCTGCACAAAGCTCTGAACGGCTCTGGAATAAAATACATATTTAATCTGCTGAAGCCAAATGAGCCACCAAAACTTCTGAGCTCATCGAGGTCAAGTTTGCTTTCAATCCCAAGAGTCCTCAGTTCTCAAAACTTATATTATTCACCAACATTTTCAATGAAGATGGTGAATTTTCTTGAATATTATAACAATTATAATTGTGTGTTTGCTGTTGACGTCTGTTTGCATTATATATCATGTTACTGTAAATACCTCCTGACCTTTTCTTTTGATTATGTGTGGTACATTGGCTCGCGTTGTGTACAGTATGAAGCATGCTATATAAATAAGTGTATATTTAGATATCTACTCCTTATACTGAATTGTATTAAACCCTAAAACGAAAGCAGTTTCATTAGTTTAGTTTTGTGTTGTTGAAACTGTAGAACATCCTTTTATTCAGACAATCAAGAAATGTTTGTGACTGAACATAGGAAACATTATCCTGCTCTGCTAATATTTCTAATCATGCATTGACATTAATATTGAGCCAAAGCACAGTCTTCAAGTAAAAACAAATCTTGTTCTACTGATGTCACTGCAGACCCCGGCATGTTGTTAAGACTTTCTTTCAAAAGAGCTACTGTAATATTGATGGAGGCAAAGCTATATACATCACCAACTTGCATTCTCACACTTTAGCTGGATGAAAAGGAAAAAAATACTATGATTACGTACTACTATTCCCAGCGATTAAAACAAAGAGGGACGTGACATTTCAACTTCCTCGCTTTTGCTTTTTTTTCTCCCTTCCTTTTAAAAAAACTGAACTCCAAAAGGTCAAAGGTTGTGAATTCATATTGAACATAAAACAGGAACACGCGCGCGCACACCCGCACACACACACACACACACACACCCCGCGTCATACACCACCAGATATGGTTGAAAGTAATGACTCATGAAGCAAAAGTCACTTTTTCCTCTCATTGAATTATTCCTGAATTATCATCTGCTTGCTTCACACACTTCCCCCAGAACATTTATAATTGAGAAGTTTGACCCGAGGGAACAGAAAAAAAACAACAAAAACAACATACAGATGAACCTTCCTGACATGCAAGACCATTTTTTTTCTTCTCCAATTCTGATGCATTTTAAATATAGACAATATAACAGGCAAATTATTATATCACCGTATGTTATTCAACCTGTTATTATAAAACGTTATTACACTCAAAGCTGCCTTTCAGATAAGCTATCTACGGTGTTAAACCTGCTGTCTATTCAGATTTAGGCAATAGGGCTCAAAAAGGGCCCATGACATTTTGCAATGCATTGTGGGCTTTACGGGCAAGAGTTTTGGTTTATATAGCAGAGTGCTGTGAGACACAGACTCAAACACGTGCAAAAATGATGCACCATCCTGATATGACCTGCACTGTAAAATGCCTCACTTAGCGTCTGTGTTTCTGTGTAGGAGATGATAGAGGTCGAGGAGAGGAAATGTTTCAGGAGTTAAACAGCAGCTTAGGTGTATTCTAATGGAAAAAATGGTTTTTGACCTTTGCCACCAGTGACCTTTAATTCAGCAATGTAGAGACAGTAGAACGGGAAGAGATGTGTAACAAAGTCCCCACAGGCTTCAGCATCCATCCATGTGTGAGCTGCACAGCCAGCTTGAGCTGACCAGTGCCCCCAGCTTGATTTCCAGGACTATAGTTTTGACTTTAGTTAAAGATCTCAGCATTTCTGCACATGGCAAAAATAAACCAAAAAGAAAAGCCTTCAAACATTGTTGCATTCAGAACGTAGCTTTGACCATAAAAAAAACTCTGCTTCCAACACTCACAAGCAGGTCTCTGATGGCATGATGGTGCCGTACTTCTTTGTCTGTGTCCTTCACCCGTTACTGGACCATTAAATAAAGAGGTGAACCTGCAAAATCAGACCACACAGAACATCTGGCTTTATTATGTTGATAGATTTCACTAATTAGTAGCAATTTGTTTTTCTTTTAATCTTCTTCACAGCTTTTGTTTGAGTTGTTGTGTCCTTTCATTCTTCTTATCTGTAAAGTTTTTTAGTTGCACTTGTGTTTCAAGAAGTTGAGCTGAGTGGTAGTATCGCAGATAACATGTAGCAACCTTACACTGACCTTAAAACTCGATGCTTCTGACTCGTGATGCTACACCGACATTCATTATGCGTATTCCTGGAGCTCTCACAGCCCTGCAGCATCCTGAGGCTTCACTTTGAATTTCAGCCCAGAGCATCTTGTGGCAGCTACATTTTGCTTTATGGCACTGCAACATATGCCAGTAACTGAGTATCAACACACGAGCCATTTCACACCATGGCTGAAGAAATGTGACCCAAAACAAGAAAGTGGAGAAAAAAAGAGAGAAAGTGGAAAGAGCACAGAGGAGAGACAGGATGCAAGATGGATGCTGAATTAGCCTTTGTTAGGGGATGCCAAAGTGCAGAAATCTACCCAAATTCTGTAGACATGCTTTAAATCAGGATCGTCATATTTGCACTCTGCTCACCTCTTTCTTACACCTTGTGCACGAGTAGCTTTAACATAAGACTTGCACAACAGAGACTCCAAATAATCAGATTTGCAGTGAGACACTTCGTTCTTGGTTTAACGGCCATCGCCATAGTTATTGTGCAACCTTGATTTTCTATTTTGTCCTCATCATGTGCAATATTTAGGTAGAAAATTTCTAAAAATAGCTATGCAGTTGCTAATTACAATGCACAATATCACCACCTGCTGCCGCCCTCTGGGTCCATCTCTGCGCGACTGCTGGTGGCCTGGGTCTCGGGCTATGCGGGCTTCTTCCAGCCTTGTGGACACGAGGTTGCATCTGCATGACTGCACTCACCATCCTGCAACTTTTATTCAGCATGCTGACACTGATTGTGCTTCCTGTTGAGTGGGTACTAATAACTACTTGTGCCTACAGCCATCCTCAAAATTATTCATACCCTCCAATTAAAGAAGGAAAAAAAAAAAATCACCCGCCAGTAAATAAAGTTAAAATTGACAAAAGTAATAATAAATAAAAATTCTTTAAAAAAATCATGACACTATTTTTGAATTGTGGTTCAACAGAAATATTAAAACACAAAAAATAAAACAAGTAAACGAGCATGATGGGGCTCCGAAGCAAAATTTTATTGAGCAACACTTTGAGGTAATCACTGCAATCAGATGTTTTCTGTAGTGTTCAAAAAACTTTTACACCTGTCCACAGGAAAGGTGCTCCAATGTGTCTGGGAAAATTTATCAGGCATTTATTTAAACTAAATCATAATTTTGTTTTTTAATTAATATTGTGAATTTTGCCTTTTCTTTAATTGGAGGGTCTGAATAATTTTGAGTATGACTGACAGTCTTACCTCTCTACTGCGTAGCTCTGTGTGTGCATGTATGATCTTATAATACTTCATTAGTTGTCTTTCTCCAAGTTGTTTTCAAGAATGTTTAAGAGCAACAATTGGTTAAAAATGGGGAGGGGGGACTTTATGTAAAAGTAGAGCAAAAACACTTGTTATAAACCTGTAAGTTATTTGGGGGAAACTGCAGGTGGGGTTGGCCTTCCTCTTCAGCACTGTCTCACTACCTGATGGCGTTGGAGCCTTTAGGGCCACCAGCATCTGGCTTACATCATAAATGTCACCTGTACTCACTGAGAGGGTTGTGCAGAGAGGCATAAACAACAGGGACAGAAGGTGCAACATTTGGTCTTGTCTCTGAGGGAAAAAAAAAAAGAACAAAAAAAAACCAAACAAACAATTGCGCTGTTTTAACTTCAAACCAAAGGGGCCTTATTGTGACTGAACCAGCTCTGGGAACAAAAGCTGGTGACAGAACATGGGTATCATCTCAGGAAAAAAAGACCAGTGGAACAGTGCGGCTATAGATGATGACACACACTTAAGGTAAGAAATTGTTGGCAAATCAAATCCCCCTCTACCGAACCTTTGAATCTGTCAACATGCATCACAAACTACATGCATTCAGGCATAAATTGGGACAGTTATATAAAACTTTACACTTTACAGAGATCCATTTGCCCTCCGCTGAGATAGCCGACACCTGCTCAGTCTCCTGGTGATCTCATAAAATACAGTGAAGTTGCATAAGGCTTTGGATGTGAGGGCTGTTTGACAGGTCACCGTTAAACAGAAAGCGGCCCCTCCAGCTGATGTGCTCTGTCACCACCGATGCCGCTTTCCAGGGGTTCAGTCAGCTTGTGTGTGGCAGCTGCTTAAAGGTCATGATCCAAAGTAAACACGCAACATGGAGACAATTTCAGTCTTCTCATGACTCTTCTGGTAAAAAGCCAAATGTTATTGACATTTAAGTTACAGCTGAATAATGTCGACTTATATGAAGCGGCTTTAATGGGTCTGGAAGACACTGAAGCTCAGGGTCTTTGTGTTTGACATTTTCTGAGGAGCATTTATTCTTCCTCTTGTATGACTTTTCAAAGGTGAGAGTATTGATATAATTTTTATGTCCAGGGGAGAAATAGGACCATTAGGGCACTCCCCTGAAAAAAAAAGATGACTTGTCATCTTTTTTACATTTTGCTGAACTTAAACAAAAGAAAGCTATAAAAGCTTAACTCAGTGAGCTTTAGCACTTTTATACTGAACCTTCTTGATTTAGCCTCACATTTATCTCACAAGTATGGGAGTTGTATTAATCTTCTGAAAACGCTTTGTAAAGTCCTTTTTGACAGGTATTCTGCGCACTTGTGGAGACATTGATGTTTTACAGTTAAAACAGTCCTTAAATGAGACATTATGTAATTTCTCACTGTACAATTCAGGGTTCCAGACTGATTTGCTGGTACAGCAACATTTATTTTGTGCGTTTTCTCGAGCCGTCACTGCTCAGCATCATCCTGAGGCTGAGAAACCTAAGTGATGTTGCAGCAGAGTTTCACTTTATGCGCCGTGTCACACACTAACAGGTGGATAGAAAACACCCCAGCCATCATGAACGTGCCTGATTCAGCAAAGGAATGCATGAAAACATTATCTTTGAAGGGGGAGCAAAAAAAAAAAAAGAATGGGACTCAGAGTGCAGGTAGGACGCAAAAGGATTAGCTGCTGACAGGTGATGCATCTTTGAAGCATTTATGGATAGATTAGCTTAGCTCCCTTGACCGGTGTCTCACATGACTTTTGACACTGAAGCAAAGCATCAAAACAAAACTTGAACCACTTCTGGTCCATAAGATGGAAGCGGAGTTGAGCAGACGGGCTCGAGACATCTCTAGGATAGGTGAGCGCCTTCAGGATCACATGTAAATTTATTTTAATCTTCATATTGGTCATAATGATGCAAGTGAGTTTAATGAGTTCTTTTAATTCAATAGTTTGCTACAGAAACGACAACACAGGGGGACCAGATACGTCATTCAACAGTGGCTTCATCATCTTATCATCTCACAAAACTACAAATCCCACAAAGTGGGCAGCTGTCTGCTTGTATAGTAACCCTAGAGGGGACATAAGTCCTGTTCAAAAACCTGAAAATATTAAAGAGCAAAACAGTCTGTCAATGATGTCCTGCGATTTTTTTTTTTTCTTATAATAAAATGACTTGAAGACACTAAATTTGAGTGCCGAAGATGCTCCGTTTGAAATGACTGCAACATGTGGACATAAATTGTTAATGCTTTATTAATGACTTGATCTCTTTCCCATGCTCAGGTAATCTGAGGCCATGTATTTTTTTATTTTTTTTTTCCGATGTCACTAGACTGGCTTTGAACTATTGAGAGAAACAAAAGCAAAATATCTGGGATATTATCACATATTATCTTATCACTTGTTGTTTGGCTAGAGCAACTGGCAAGTTAAAATCTAGTTCAGTTTAGTTAAAGAGAAAGTCAGAAAATCCATCTGCATGAAAAAGATTAATCTTGTTTTGTATCTTTTTAGTTTATCTAAAATCTACAGAGGGAGTTCCAAGAATTTTGCTGTCAGAGCAAGGAAACTTCTTTCAAAAGTTATAGGAACTAATTTAAGTGCCTGTTGTCCAATGACTTCCATGTGGGGGACAGCATCTCCATTCTTCTGATGCATTTAATAAAAAAGGGGGGGGGAGAAAAATAGTTTAAATGAGAATAGATTGTCTTTTTTAAACTACTGATAAACTTCCAAAGGTGTTTCTGAGCCCACAAAGTGATTCCCATTAAGAGAATCATGCTTATTGTTAACGAGGTGCCACCTGGGACCCAAAGATCACAAGCATCCAGCTTTGACCATTGACTCTTGGGCTAGTCTCCAAAGGCTTTTCAATGTGTTTCTGTCCCAACACACAGAAATTCCTCCAAATTCCCGAATCTTTTGGTTATATTAGATGTGGGATCATTAGGGTTTTGCAATTTTGCATTGAGGAACATTTGTCTTCCACACTTTTGAGATGAAGCTGGTCACAGACTACTAAACCTATGCCCACTTTTACATCTGAGAGACTCTGCCTCTCTGAAATGCTCCTTTTAAACCCTGTCATGTTACTGATCTGTTGCCAATCAACCCAATTAGTTGGAAAGCGGCTTCTTTGAAAAACAGGGCCTATAATCCAATGATTTTCCATGTGGGAACTAAATCTCTTCTTCTACTGCTGGTAGTGGATATATTCAGTCCATTAAAATGTTGACATATCTCAGCCAAGACTTCCCGGTAGGAAGAAGAATCACTGTTTTAATGTGAATATGATTTTAAACCACTGATGATAGCTAAACTGACACAAGCTCACAGCCAACATGATTATATTTATCTGTGTGAAGCCGAAGTCGAATAAAACATGATTCTAAAAGCTTGAATCACAAGTATCCAATAAAATCTCTCAATTACAGAAAAATATTCAGTAAAATTTCAATATTCTGGGTGCAAATGAGCAAATTATTGCATCCATTTTGTTCTCTCATTTGACATAATTGCAACTTTTAAAAAAAAAAATGGTTGCACAAAAACTAGTGCTAGTATTTTAAAAGTGTCCTGGAGACATAAAGAAAGGGAGATTTGTAGAATTAGTAGCTGTGAAATGTAGTCTGCAGTTAGAGGGTGATTTGTGTACACATAGTAGACAGAATATTAAACACTTTATCACTGGTCAAATGGTTGTGACTTAACAGCTGCACCTGAGAGGAAATAACTGCAGCCTTCCTTTGCTTTGTTTTTTTCTCGGTTGTGGGAGGTAAATTGGTCAGGAGGGAGCAGCGAAAACCCTGCAGCCTCCTGCAAAAACAAGAAGACGAGGTGTTCAACATGTGCAACAAAATCATTTTCCTATCAGTGCACCGTGTATGAGAACACAGGGACATAGTTCAGGATGAGGATTCAGACCACACGGTCGTAAACAAGTCATTAATGTAATGATAGGACGGAAACATCAGCTTTAATGAGATAATTCTGTGATAGATGACAAATGTTTTGTCTGATCAGTGAAAGTGTATTTACAGAAGGATATTGAAATATTAACTTTTATTATGTCCTCCTTCCTTATTGCAACGCGGTGCAAATATTTGTAATTACTGATTCTGTTCATTATCATGACTTATGCTGAAATTACTCTGTAATTTTAGCTGTAGTTGTGTGTCTCAGAAATAATTCTGCGCTATTACGCCTGAGAGGAGCAATTAATAAAAAAACAAAGCATTCTTCATTGTGCATGAATTCACGCAGCCCAATCTATTATCCAGTCTTGCACAAATGCTCTGCTTTGGGAATTACAGAGAGATAACAACCATGAAAAAGTGACAAGTGGCTCAGAGGTGGGCGTCGAACAGTTTGAGGCTGCATCAGTGGGTGAACGCAAAACAAGCACACAAAGGCGGCAAGTGAGGACCTGAAGCATTAAATGCAAACCATAAAACCGAACGCATCACGCTCACTTTCATTCTTATTATTTCTTTGGTTTATGTGCCATTTTGCTAAACCAATATTATCTCTCGCCAGACTGAGACAATCTGTATTACAGATAAAATGTCCGTATAAATTTGGTTTTATTTTTTTTACAATATAGACAAAAAGTTTCTAGTTAAGTCTTTCTATAAAGATGCAACATAAATATGTAGTCTGTGCACTCGTGCACTGGCAGACGCGCTTATAGGATAACACATATCCTCCACTGCATGTACATGGATCAGCGACAACACAAACCACCTGCCTGATATTCTCCATGTCCTCTGTGTGCTGGTTCTATCCTCTGGTGTGAAGACTCGGGCAGCAGATCCTTTCAGTCCTCACACTGTAGGTTGCAAATTTGGTCTCGACTGAAACTCCTGCACATCCTACAGATGCTCGATTAGACTGAAATCACCACCTTGAACTATCTGACGTTTGTTTCTGCAGTTTTTGAGGATACATGTACAACCCCAACTCCAAAGAAGCCGTTTATAAAAACAGAATGTAATGATATAATCTCGTAAAGCCATTTTTAAAATTCCTAACAGATCATAAATAACAGTTCATGAAATCATGATCTTATTTTGATTTTGATACCAGCAACACATTTTTAAAAAGTTGGGTCAGGGTGACGGTTTTCATTGTGGAGCATCGCCTTTTTATTTTAACAACTGCCTGTAAATGTCTTGAAAGTGAAGGAGAGTTTTAGGAGAAAAATGTTGTCCCGATCTGGTCTGATGCAGGATTCTAGCTGCTCAACAGTCCAGGACCTTTATTGCTGGATTTTTGGTTTCATGATGCTCCAAATGTTTTCTATTGGTGGAAGATCTGGACTGCAGGCAGGTCAGTTCAGCAGCCGGACTCTTCTCCTGTGATGGATGAGGTTCAGCATCATCTTGCTGAAACCTGCAAGGTCTTCCCTTAAGGAGGCGTTGTCTGGCTGGGAGCAGATGTTGCTCTAAAACCTCCATGTACTTTTCAGCATTGATGGAACTATACTAATGCCACCCCATACCATCCAAGACGCAGGCTTCAGAACTGTTAGACGATAATAAGCTGGATGCTCCCTTTCTTCCTTAGTCTGCAGGACACAGTAGTGTTCATGGTCTCCAAAAAGAAATCTCAAATTTTCATGAATCTGACCACAGATTTTTAAACTTTAAACTGCCTCAGACCATTTCAAATAAGCTTCAGTCCCAGGAAGCTGGCAATGTTTCTGGATCATGTTTGTATGGCCTCTGTGCATGATAGCATCAAAATGGCATGGTGGAGAGGCAGCGGCAGGAGGCAGACAGATGAGGGAACTAATGGGTTCATGATGACTAGAAGTAACAGGGCTGGAAAACCAAAACTAAGAAGCTAACCGACACAAACAAGAAACACACAGACGACACCGGGGAAACAATGACGACGATCTGGCAGTGAATAAATGAAACCACGGGAAATACACAGAGGTTAATTAACTAAACGAGGAGCAGGTGAAGCAAATTAGTAAATGAAACCAGGTGTGATGAACAGGAAGTGGACAGAACAGGATACAGAAGGGGATAAACCTACGAAATAAACCAGGAAACAAGACAGGACTGAGACAAAATCATAAGACAAATAAGAACTAGACTACAAACCCACAGGTCATGACAGACAGGTGACGATTTAGAAAGTGATTTGGGGGTGTTTTTGGAAAATGGAGAGTTTACAGGAGAGAAATTCTTTTTTTATAAAGCTCCCCCCCCCCACACAACCAGGTTGTACCCTCCACCTCCCTCCCTCTGCACAGAGATTCCTCCAAATTCTCTTAAGCTTTTGATATTATAGAAACATTTTCTTTAAACTGTTTCACAGTTTTTAGATACAGTTTGTCACGGATTGGTGAACCTCTATCTTTCAATCTGAAAGGCTCTGCTGCTTTGTGATGCTCCTTTTATACCCAGTCAAATTACTGTTGCCAATAAACCTAATTAATTGCCAAGTGCTTTTTTTTTTTATAGTCATGCAAATTAATTTTCCAGCCTTTTGTTGCCACATTCCAATTTTTTTGATGTGCTACTGCTATAAAATTTAAAAATGACATTTTCCATCAAATAGGAAAAAATGTTGAGTTTATTCTTCAGGATATCAAATATCAGTTTATAAGATTAGCATTGCATTCTGTTTTCGTTCATATTTTACACAGCATCCCAACTTTTTCAAACTCAAGGCTTGGACGAGGTTCTCCATTAATATAAGTGGGTGTTTGCAGCCTGCAATGATGTACAGTTGATAAGGTAGATGGGTTGTACTTATTAGTGGGACTTCAACATGAATTTAAAAGTTTACCAAAGCTGTCTTGAATCACAAATTCTGAGATGGCAATGTATCTGCTAATCATGTAAATTTATGTTATTTTAACCATATATTTGGTAAAGTATAGCCCTACCAGGTACATTAACTCTAAACCTTGTAATTTATAACCCAATGCTATTTGCAGGTGAGAGCACTGTGGAAAAATGAGGAATCAATAGTGAGAGGCAAGTAGGAAAATGGAAAATGTCTTGTACAGCACAAATCTTGGACTGTTATTTCTTTGTGACGGTCCCAAATTAGCTGCATCAACCATTGTGTCCTTACTCTTTATTAGTAGCTGAAGTAAAATCAAAGCTACTGGTCAAAGAAATTGGACATTTCAGGTATGGAGATGTTGTCTGCTGACATGCTGATGGATCAAAACTAAAGCTGCATGTCTGCAGGGAACGTTTGAACCTTTGTAATGAAACTACGTTTTGCACTATAATCGAACTATTTCACATTCTGTCACAAGATCAGGCTGCAGAGAATAAAATGGGCCAGAGTATCACACCTCCTCTGCTGGCTTGTCTTTCCATGATGAATCCAGCTGTCTCTCATCTCCTGCATTCCATAAAAGAAAGTGTGATGCATCGGATTGGGTCACCTTCCTTCTCTTTCTGATGCTCAGCTACATGTGAACTCCCTCAGCGGTGGATGGGGGGGTCAGCGTGGGTGCTCTGAATGAGCCTCAAGCTCTGTGTGTTTGGTTATTCTTCTATCATAGAAGGTTTCTTTTCTTTGGGATCTTGCTGGGGGTTTTCTCAACCATTTCAGACTGTCACCCTCTCGTTCATTTTTCCTGCTTCCAACACATTGGCTTCTACGACCGACTGTTCCCTTGCTACCTAATATTTCCCACCGGTTGGCAGGTGCCACTGCTAGAAAGTATCGTTAATTTCACTTGTCAGTGGTTTAAAAGCTGTGTCTGACTGGTGTGTACTTTGAGTGATTTCCTTACTCCTCTAAGAGTGTAGCAATAACATTGTTTAAGTCTTTGTAAGGAGAGTTGTCGCCTGTAGGTTAAACAATTTCCAGAGCCACTGCAGACAACCTAATATCCTTGCCACTGTTTTATTGCATGCCGTCTCAGAGCCTCAAAGAACTCATACAACTCTGTTTATTTACTGCAAATATCTTGCACACCAGTTGTGCAGGGATGAGATCATTACTTAAAATGCATATCAGAAGGTCGTCTTTAATTTTAAGCTTGCAAAAATATCCACTGTGCCCCAGTTCCATATTACATATGCTGAAGAAAATATCTATAAAATGCGTTTTTTTTTTCTCCTTCTGCAGTAACTATAAAAAGGCAACCCTCTTTATAATAGTTTTCAGTAACAAGCAGGTTATTGCTTCTTTGTTTTCTGTATATGTAGCCATGTAAGCACAAGCCATTTTCTGTGTCTGGCCCTTATTTCCTGGGTGCATTGTACTGTGACACAGCATACAGAAAAAGAGCCCTGTGTTTACACAGGAGGGAATCTACATACATGGATTACTCGGTCTGAATGGTAGGAGGGAGTAAAGGAGATAAAGCTCTCGGACAATCGCTGATATCTAAAAGATTCCACTCTTTAAGTTTAAACCTGCAGTTTTTATTTCTGCACCAGAGGCCATTTATATGGTGATAAAGAGAAGAAATTGGAGAGAAAAGGGGGTGAGAAATTGTGTTATTGGTTGTTCAGGAGCACCGTCTTCTGGATGCTCCTGAAGTTTCCATCTGGGCATAATAAATAAAGTAGTTTTCGCTTTGTTTATTTATGCAAATTTCTTCAAAGCACAAAAATAAAACCTATTTACCACATCGGAGGAAAGAAAACATCAAAACACAATAACTTCTTTACAAAGTATCATGAATTATGCTTATTATATCAAGGATACATCGGCCTTTCAGCCCACAGAGAATTAGAAGTGTTTAGCTAATTTTATTTTCATTGTTGTGATTTAATTCACAACTTTTTTTTCTCTTTCTTTTGCCATACTCCTACAGGCTGAGAAACCCATCTTGTATTACCTATAGAGTACGATGTTAGGTTAGGGTTATAACTGCGTGGGTTTGTTCAGATGTACTCTCACTTGCTCCAAGGTTGCGTTCTTTGCATGCTCAGACCTTGAATTGTAACATTAGGACATTTCTGTCCTCAAGTTGCAAGATCAGTTTAGAAGATCATCTCTATCTCTTTCTAATCTTTATGTCACCAAATTCTGCATTTTCAACTAAAACAAAATAGATCTCTATTACCAGTTTGACTTTATAAAATAAAACATTGTCTAATGTATTTGAGAGTATCATAATTCTTCACTTTAAAGGTACAATATATAAAAAAAATCAAAAGGTCAATGGCAAAAAAAATGTGATACATTATTCAAGTCTGTTTCTGTTGATGTGTAATCGCTGCACTAGAATAGTTTATTTTCTTAGAATGAGTCATTTATATCTACTTGCTGGGCAGTGCACATATGGAGGCTGCCATATTTGTTCCACCATTTTTACTACAGTGTCCCTGAATGGACAAAACAATGTATGTGAAGTAAGAACCATCTGAACTTTAAAAGTGTTGTACTAGCTTTGCTTAATGGGAGTTAAAGCACTGTTTGGGATAGGTAATACATTAAAAGACATAAAAAAAAAAGTTACTCATAGTGCAATCATAACTACACCTGAGACCACTGGATCCACTCACAAATGAAAACATCTTTATGTCTTGGAGAATTTTGGCCACTAACGGCCACCATACATCCACAACTGTGCTTGGAATATTTAGTCATTTGAAAGAAAAAAATCTTTTCTTTCAAATACCCATTTTTACCACTAGATGTCAGTAATTCTTACATACTGTATCTTTAAAAGGTACAGTATGTAAGAATTACAGTATTTACTGATCTTGAAGTTTAATAAACTCATAATAATGTACTGTAATGTGGCTAACTCTGAACTCTGAACTACAAACAACACCAAAATCTGTTCATTACTCTCCTTTTCTTAAATTTGCAAAGAAAAGGGGTCATTTTTAGGCTCGACACTGACTCATTGGGTCATCTCTTTTCTCACTTTTTCTTTCTCTGATGCTGGTTTTAGCCAAAAAAATTAAATCTAGACAATAAAGGTCTTAAAAGTAAATAAGAATAATGATGTGAAAGGTAGGAACATGTAAAAAAAAATCCAGGAGAATATCATCTTAATGGTAGTAAAGCGTTCATCATCACCCTCATTGTTTTACAGGCTTATTTAATGGCAACTTTGAGTTAATTCAGTAAATACAGCTTCCCTTCATGGGTTGGAAGAAAAACGAAGGGCAAAACAAAGCGGAGGGAGATTTGCCTCTGGCACTTCTAGCAACATACAAACCCAGAACTGAAATGTCGCCAACATCACTGCTGCGGTTATGCCAGGAGACTGTGGGTGGGGCATAACAAAGTAGGCCTGTTATAAAATTAAAGGTTTAAAGGGAAAATAGTCACATCAATGAACCGAGATGATGGATGAAATGTGACTGCTGAATCTCTCAAGCTCATTTGTTACAGATGAATGAAGCAGGGCGAGCACAATGGGTTATGTTTCCAAGCAGTTTAATACATAACTGCTGGTGCAAACACCATGAAACTTCACAAAAGGCTAATTATCTGCAGTTTGTGTTAACCCTGCCACTTGTGACCTCGCCTTTCCAAGTCAGATGAACATAGGGCTCAATTTAATGAAAAATCTATTGATCAGTTCTTTTAAAAACTGTTTGCAAAGTGTCGAAACTCATTTGCTTGAGCAACTTGTTTCAGGGAAACAACATTTTTGGTTAGTCTTTTCATAGCAACAGCTTTGCATTTTGTGCTTTCGGTCTTGCTGGGCTTTTATTCCATCCGACTCATGGGGAACTAATTGGCACCTTCTATGCCAGGTGAATAAAAATGAATTGAATTAAACACCTGGGATGATAGATGTTTAGCATCATGAGGACAGAACTGAGAACAGGTGTTAAAAAAGAAACCATCATTGTGCTAATTAACATGATTTAAACTAAATGTCAGTTTTTCAATTAACGATGAAATGAGGAAAAAGTAAGTGGTTTGTGGCAATGATTAAATAAGAAATGAGTCCATTGCTGTTGACTAAAAATGACAATGTATTACCTTAACCCTTTTTTGAACAAAGTAGCGAGAATTGCATATAATGTGTTAATTATTGCCCTTTTAGAAGGACACTACCATGCTTCCTTTCTTTGCCTTTTTCTCTGATATGCCAGTGTACTGTTGCTTTAGGCCTGCATTTATTAACTTTTTAAGTATTCCTCCTCAGAGCAGTAAATAATCATCATCTCAAGACTTTTGGAACAACTCTGTAGTTTTGCATAGCTGTTTTTGTTTATTTCTCCAAAGTCAGGGGTGCCCAAGTCCAGTCCCCTAGAGCTACTATCCTGCACATTTTGGTAGCATCCCTTCTCCAACACACCTGAATCAAATGAGTAGCTCGTTAGCAGCCTCTGCAGAGCTGAATGACATGCACATGAGCCTCAGGTAGATTGATGTACAATTTTTTTTTTTTTTTTGGGGGGGGGGGGGCAGTGGGCGGGCGGGAATGTTTTTAAACTGTAAAGCGCTTTGAGTCGCGTAACCTGCTGGAAAAGCGCTTCATAAATAAAGATTGATTGATTGATTGATTGATTGATTGATTTAACCATTTGATTCAGGTGTATTGGTAGCGCTGAGGACCGGGCTTGGGCACCCCTGGCCTATAATTTACGAGACACCCCCCCCCCCCCCCAAAAAAAAAACAACAAAACACAAAAACTAATAAAAACTAGCAAACCTGCACAAAAAACTAACAACTGCAAAACTAACTAAATTGAACTAAAAACTAAAACAAATTAAAAATCTAAAACTATTATAACCTTGTCTCCAACACACCTGAATCTAATGGCTGAACGACCTCATGTTCATGTCATTCAGCTCTGCAGAGGCTGCTAACGAGCTATTCATTTGATTCAGGTGTGTTGGAGAAGCGACGCATTCAGCAGTTGTAGGATAGTAGCTCTCCAACTAGACTTTCTCTGTTGTGACCACCATTATCATGAGTGTGTGTAAATGAGAGGAACTCGGTTTCCTTGTTTAGTCTTAAAGCAGCTCTGCTACTGATTGTATGGTTTCAGGATAAACATTTGTAGAAATATCCTTCTTTTCCTCCACACTGCATGAAAACTGGGACTTGGTTAATGATGTGAAATAACCCCCTTAAGTGGTTTCCCTTTGATTAAGCTCACCTGGGAAAGCCATTATCAAACCAGTCTCAGATTGTCAGGGATGTAAACAGAAAGAAGAAACAAAAACTAACTTTTCCATAGGAAAAAAACAAACAAAACCCAGATCTTTGACTGACACCCAACATGCAGAGTAAGTAGAATGCTTTAAAAGAAGAACGAAGGTTGGTGGGACGAGAGCACTCAGCCCGTGGGATCTTGCATACAGTCAAGAGGAATAACCAGGCGCTCATCCAAGATATGTCTTCAGAAGAATCAATAAAAAAAGATCAATAAATGTTGAAAACGGTAACCTTGTGCTGCATTAGAAGCTAACATGGGGATAATATGCTGTTTCTTCTAAGCTGACTGTCAAGAGGCCGGCTCAAACAGGTGTTCAGGGAGTTTGGATCAATACAAAAAATGAGCCCGACTGCTCCACTGTGCTCTTTGTTTCTGGGATGGGGTCTCATGGGTGCTTCTATATATAAATTTCAAATATATATTTTTAGATGTGCCTGGGTTTTTGGTGTAATCCGAGTGCTGCACAAAGGGCTGCTTCTCTGATTACTCGTCATTCCTTTAATCCGGGTTAACAAATCCTGCCATTGATCTTTACACTCCAAAGGAAAAAAAGAGCATCTGAATGGGCCCTGGGGAAACAGATAAGCCATCTACAGAATGGTAAACTGATGCTGCGTTAAGTTTAACAAATGGCTGCGGCTTAAATCCGAGTTGCAGGGGAATTACAATTTGATTACCCTAATTATAGCTTGTGGAAATATAAGCCATATGTAGCAGTCCTCTGAAGCTATGTCTTACACCTGTTTTCTGGAGCGGGTGTAGAGAGAAAGCATAAGTGGAAGAGCTTCTATGGTCATAGCAATGCATGAAAAAAAGTCAGTTTTTGATGTTTTATGCTTGTGTTAGAAATTCCTTCTTCACCTCTGCACTTAGAAAATATCAGCTTGTGTAGCTGCCCAACTTAATTTCTTCTTCCCTCTGAATTTTGAGCTGCAGCCATTAAAGCCTGAGATTGGAAATGACCCGTACAGACGGCAGTGTGTGATGCCGGTGATCAACGCGACACTGAGCTCCTAAATCACCACCTTTAAGATTAAAGCCAGGCGGATGCAGACCTAAGGCTATAAACGAATATATCCCTTTGTTGCCTTCTGGCTTTAAAAACACCAATGGATGTCCACGGACATTTGGCCTGAGGTGAGATGGATTTAAGCGGCTTCCTCGGCTTTTGCTTTAATTGATTGTAAGATGGAAGAAGTTTGGAATTCCCAGATCTTGTCAGGAGAAGTCGCTCTGCAAGCTTCAAAATTCTCATCAGAGCCAGGAAAAGCTGCAGGAAAGACACCCATCTTGGCAGCACAGCCACCCCTGCCAATCACTCAGCTAAACCAAAGCCACTAGGATTCCCACAGATGTGATGCTGTAGCGCTTGACAGAGAGTGAGCCTGATGATTTCATTATGCCTGTGTTTGAAAAGTTGAACTAATCTTATCTTTTCAGGCAAGGAGAACAGATATTATCACCTTTTTCAAAATAAATGAGAGGTGAGTTAATTGAAATCTAAAATACACTATATTGCCAATAGTATTTGCTCACCCATTCAAATAATCAGTACTATCGGGTGTTTCGATCACTTCCATGGCCACAGGTGTATGAAATAAAGCACCTAGATATGCAGACTGTCACTGTCTGAATGTATACCCTCTTCCCTACTTTAGGCCCTGTATAGGGAGGACCACACCATTTTGTACGGGTGTCCGAATGTCCAGAAAGAAAAAAGTAGTGCATCTTGAAAACAAGTGAGCTTCGATGGTCCTTGATGGGTCAATATAGACCACAATGCTTTGCAGGCAGGAGTGTTGAATGATGTGAGGTGTTGGACACATCGAGCGGTGGAAAAAAAGAGAAAAAAAACAACAGAAAAGGGATTAAACACTATATAAGTAATAAAGAAAATATCTTCACTTTATATTACGAATTTGATTTGGAATGACATCTTTTTGTGCGTTGTGGGTGCCGCCGTGGTTGCCACGGTGACGGCTGGTAATGGGCTCTATGCACAGCTCCACTACTTTCTGAGCTTAAGGTAGCTCCTTTTGTTTCCTGTCTTTCATTACTGGACGAACTGATTATTCCAGGTGTGCCTGACCTCAGTAACTGGCCAGATACACCTGGATTGATTTTGTCCAGTAATGAGAGACAGGAAACAAAGGAGCCACCTTTAAGTTCAGGAAATACTGTAGTGGAGTTGTGCATAGAGCCCTGTCCGAATCACAGGCAGAATGAGAGCAATAGATACTGTGCTATGTAGTGCAGCCCTGTGTAGTGAATGAGGGGTTATGGAGTAGGGAAGACATTCAGACACAACCTATTTTTACTAACATTTGTGAAAGAATGGGTCGCTCTCAGGAGCTCAGTGGATTCCAGCGTGGAATTGTGATTGGATGCCACCTGTGCAACAAATCCAGTGGTGAAATTTCCTTGCTTCTAAATATTCCACAGTCAACTGTCAGCTGTATTATAAGAAAATGGAAGTGTTTGAGAATGACAGCAACTCAGCCACAAAGTGGTAGGCCACGTAAACTGACAGAGTGGGGTCAGTGGATGCTGAAGCGCATAGTGCAAAGAGGTGGCCAACTTTCTGCAGAATAAATCACTACAGACCTCCAAACTTTATGTGGCCTTCAGATCAACTCAAGAACAGTGACAGAGAGCTTCATGGGATGGGTTTCCATGGTGGAGCAGCTGCATTCAAGCCATTCATCACTAAGTGCAACGCTGTGGTGTAAAGCAGCCGCCAATGGACTCTAGAGCAGTGGAGGCGTTCTCTGGGGTGACAAATTGCACTTCTCCATCTGGCAATCTGATGGACGAGTTTGGGTTTGGTGGTTCCCAGGACAGCAGTACTTGTCTGACTACATTGTGCCAAGTGTGAAGTTTGGAGGAGGGGGTATTATTGGTGTGGAGTTGTTTTTCAGGAGCTGTGCTTGGACCCTTAGTTGCAGTGAAAGGAACTCTGAATGCTTCAGCATATCAAGACATTTTGAATAAGTCCACGTTTCTAACTTTGTGGGAACAGTTTGGAGCTGGCCCCTTCCTCTTCCAACATGACCGTGCACCAGTGCACAAAGCAGGTCCATAAAGACATGGATGCAGAGTCTGGTGTGGATGAACTTGACTGGCCTGCACAGAGTCCTGACCTCAATCCCATAGAACACCTTTGAGATGGATTAGAGCAGAGACTGAGAGCCAGGCCTTCTTGTCCAACATCAGTGTGTGACCTCACAAAGGTGCTTCTGGAAGAATGGTCAAAAATTCCCATAAACACTCTGGGAAAGCCTTCCCAGAAGAGTTTAAGCTGTTCTAGCTGCAAAGGTGGACCAACGTCATATTGAACCCTATAGATTCGGAACAGGATGTCACTGAAGCTCATATTTGAGTCAAGGCATGTGAGCCAATACATTCGGCAATATACTACATGGAAATTCTGCTTACAATTTAATTTAAAGCATATTTCATAATAATTTAGTTTTGGCTTGTAACAGTAATAATCACAAACATTTCTTTTGCTTTAACTGCAGTTATCCATGCAAACCTTAAATATTTATGTCTAGCTATGAAAAAAACTAGGAATGTCCTTTATTATCGGTTAATATCAGCATTAAAATGTGATATCTGTATCTTTTTTCTTTTCGGACCAATATTTCTACTTACAAAGTATCGTTAGATTTTGTTGTTCCGTTGACAAATCTCACTAGATCTTTTTCCTGTTACTCTGGAAGAACTTCAAATCCCAGCATTCCTTCCAGAGTCATGTGACTACGGTGCAGCTGCTGCTGCTACAGACTGACTAGCTGCTTTGAAGCTGCTTATGTCTGGTTTTAAGTTGTTGGTTAAGTTACCAAGTTGTCAGAAACACTATAATTAGCCACACGTTGGCTAATACTTGTTAGCATCTGATATTTCAGCCAGATGTCCAAAATGGACTCCTGGCTGAGTTAAGGCTATTTTTGGTATCTTTACTCTTGGAGCAGAATATAGTTGTATCTCTCAAAATATGAGCAATACAGCCTCACAGTTGTCTGCATAGACTGGTATCGGTTAAGAGTTGGACAATATCAGGTATTAGAGAAAAAGCCAGTATCAAACATTCGTAGAAAAAAACATTTTAAATGAGCAGAAACTTAGGCGATGCTTCAGTTTTTTTTGGATGATGCTTTTCTTGTGAGGCATCCTGGGATATCTACTCGAAGAACATGGTTTTAACACATTTCACTTAGCACTGTTTATCATGTGCGGCATGCTTCCAGAGGATCATGTGTGATGAGTCTGCTGCCCTTTAAAGGTTATGAATGCAACTTTTTTTCTTATAGCAGGTATCCCTGGCCTGTCCTCTCATCTCCCCCAGCTGGCCGAGCCAGATGGCTGCCCTCCCCCCCCCCGAGTCTGGTTCTGGTGGAAGTGTCTTCTGTTAGGAGGGAGTTCTTCCTCCCACTGTCACCAGCTGTGCAGCAGAGGGAGAAGCAAAATGAAAATTCAGTGCAATCCATTGGTTTCCCTTTTTTAGAAATTGGAATTTTATGAAAACTGAACTGAACTTTCTTCCTCTGCAAAGCAAAAAATATGTATTTTGTTGTTGTATACTGGTGCTATTAGAAATAAACTGAAGTTTAAAAGGAAAATAATAAACCACCTACAGTATCTTAATGCTTCATCACATCAACAAGTGTTTGGTTTTGTGGCGCCTGCTGGCCTGACGAGGGCCAACCCTTGAGAATGTGGTGACATTTGTCATGCTGCAGTGACATTTTTAAAGCTGTTCTGGTGCCAATGAACTGAAGTGGGATGTTATGTTGCCCAAAGTAACCTTTTCTTAAAAAAACTTTCTTTATAGTGACATTTTAAGGGATCTCAGGGTGGCAGGATGATGCACAATGGGTTTAGATTTTGCACTTATTTTTCCACCAGAATGTTTGGCTTAGTATTCTTGCTCAAGTAGGAATTTAGGGCAGCTCTCATGCCTCAGGCTTCCTGGATACAGCACAGCTGCAAGTTTATCTGACAGGTTGCAAAGAAAGTTTCCCAGAATCACAGGTAATAATTGCAAAACCAGTGTTTTAATTATATTAACACTCAAAATGAATATGAGTCATGAAATACTTTAAAAAGGTTGATTACTTGCAACAGATCAAGGCAAAAAGCATAAAACAAAGGTATATCTGTAGAATATGCAGGCAAATTAAAATAATAAATTAAGGGTTTTAATGTCAAAGGTCTACAGCAAGACAATGCTGTAAAAGAGGAAAGAAAATATATAGTGTCTGCATTTCTGGATTCCCTGCCATAAAAAAAGAAAACATAATAAAATCAACTGAATTTCCTTAGTAGAGGATGAAACACTCTGAAAATCGATACCTCCTATTGTTAGTGTTGTAGGGAATTTGTTTATCTCTACAATTTGTTTTTACACCGCTGTTGTGGAAGTCCTGGGCTGGTTCTGGAAAATTTGGCTTGTGGTCTTGAATTTCTTTCCTCCTCCAGATTGCATTCCGCAGAGTCTTTGCAGCGAAGTAAACTTATGCACCAACAACAAATAAGACGAGAAAAAGAAAAAAGAGGCACAAAGGGCATTTCTCAAACAACAAATTTGTTCTTGGTGGTTGAGCCGCTTTTGGTAGCAGTGTCTGCGTGGGACTGGTAGCCGATAGTCATCTTCATGGGAAGTCCCAAGCGCTCCTTGTAAACCCTCCTGTTTACAGAGAAATAACAGCTTGAGGGAAGGCAAAGACTATCATCGCCTGTTCAGTCTGAAGACTTAGAGGATGATTCTCACCCTATGTGTGTCACAGCCTCCCGGTTCTCGTAGTCTGATGTCCAAACGGCTATTTTATCTCCTTTGTTGCGGATGTTGACCACAGCTCCACAGACATCGTCGCTGTAGTCATCAAAAGCCTCTCCGACTAAGCATAGGAGCTGGTGAGAGGAGAGAGAAGTGGAGAAAAACAAACTGTTGTCATGACATCATGCGTCATCTTCAGTCAATCGAGAAAGAAAGCCTTCTTGCATTCATATAAGGAAGCCACTGACAAAGTTCTGCTCTCATCATATGTTTGAATGTTTTAGGAGTAAGATTATTAGACCATGATACTTTATATCCTTGGATATTCTATATGTATATTAGCACACATTAACAGATGGAAAGAGCATATGAGAAAAAGTATTATCCATATTATGTTCATTTAACTGTTCAAAAATGTATTTTTCAGTTCTACCAAAATAAGTTGAACACGCGTGTTCTTAGTCTGCTGGATTTCGTACGACTGGGGACTCTGTTCAACATTCAGCTGGTCTGAGTTTCCTTTCACACCGACTCAAACAAACAAAACCTTTTGTGTTTCCAGATTCCCCTCCTTCCCAGAGGTGGTGTTGTCAAGAATTACAGATGGAAAAGACCAAACAGGAAAACCTGCTCATCTTTGTTTGATCTCAGTTAATGCAGGGCTATTACTGTTTCTGCCATGCAAGCTGTAATTTGCTTAGACCCATGTTTCAAGGTGGACCAGAGTTCACTTTTTTTTATGCATATCAGGGTTCAGCTGCACATTCTCACCTCCCGAAACCCAGGGTCCAAAATTAACACTCGCCAGGTGGCAAATGCGAGTAAATTTTCCGTTTGGCGAGTAAATCCCAGAGGTCTATCGGACACATGGCGAGTAAATGTTTATATCAAATGAATCAGGTGGACGGATTTTCACTCATCTGCTCAGATCCGACGTCATGTTGTTCCACCATGTTAAAAAACGTTGATATGCCGTCTATATTGAAGCTCAGGAGATAAGTATTAACATTAAAATGGTTCCTGGAACAACTTGGGTCGGATCCTGATTCTGTTCAGCTGCAGCAGCAACATCATGTCACAGTCCCCCCTGCTTTACACCGTAAAGCAGGGGGGACTCTGCAGGGGGGACACCGTATTGTCCTCGTTTGTTAAGAGACCTCCAATCGATCTCTGTTGCACTTGACTACAGCCTGAAACAAACTTATCATTTGGTATAAACTTTTTATTCTTTTTAATGATCTTTTTGATATTTTGTTTTGTTAAAGCATCTTTGCATCTGCAAATGCTTTCCCCTCCATTTAAGCAGCAAAAGTTGTGAAGGGGGTTTCAAAACATTTAAACGAGTCAAAAAAGACTGGGAGACACTGTCAAATATCCTTATTGTCCAGTAAATGACCAGTTTACTAAATACAAATGTTTATCTTGTTCCTGTTGTTTTTTCAGTTTGCATCCAGCATAATACTGTACTAAAAGCCTAAAGATATATGAGTGTAAAATGGTTTCATATTTTGGCCGGTAAAAATATGCTTGGCCGGTAGATTTTTTCATCTACCAGCCAACTTGGCCGGTGAGTCAAAAAGTTAATTTCGGACACTGCCTAAACCAACTGGGCTTTCAGAGCAAACCAACAAGGCTTTGCTCAGGCGGCAGCGATTGGTCTGCTTTAAATGAACCCAGTCCAGTTTCCCCAGTTTATTTGGAGTTGTGTTAATGCTCATTCACACTGGTGTGGACCAAAGAAGCGCACTCTAGTCTGCTTGAAATCTGAGGAACCAGGTTTTGTTTGTCCTGTTTTTTTTCTCTTCTTGGTCAGTGCTTGTTTCAGGGAATATTGCTCCTAGCAAGCAGTTGTAACTGCATGATACTGTACAGGTGGTTTGGTCCATCCTAGCAGCCTACATCGGCCTTAAAACTGAGTATTGGGTATCGGCCACCCCACCGATATTTAACCGATCAGCCCGCTGTTTCTAAAGTCTTGAATATCAATTTGATACTGGCATATGAAAATATCACAATATTTCACTGTATCAATATTTTTTCACACCCTTATTTTTCAAAGTGTCGGAAACGGATAACAAAACTGCTATTTAAAAAGACTGCTTATTTTTTTCAGCTTTAATATCGGTTTCAATATCGGCCAAATGAGTTTTAAAGTATCGGCATATAGGATCTTGGCCAAAATTCCAATATTGTGCATCCCTAATCTTAGTAAAAATGCAATGTTAACACAAAATAAACCAAACAAGGGTGCATTTTTTAAAATAATTTTTCAGTCCAGTTGGACAGAGATCCAGATTATCCTGGTGTGAATGTGCTCTAAAGGCTCATTTATGCTCTTTAGCCTGTTTTCTATGTTCTCTATGTGCATATTTTGCGCCATTTTCAGAGCTTACAGATGTACCCAATGTAGCAAATGGGGTAGCACCAATGAAAACCAAAAGGGCAGTGTTGTGCCGTGCAGCTGATGTGCAACCTACCAAAAGAACAAAGAAGTTGCTACGTATTTAGCTATAGTAACTGTCTATGGTATTGAGTGGCTGCAGACTAGTATCCCATAAATGATTAAAATGCTCTGACAAAAAACAAAAAGGATTGAAAACAGTCCAGTTTCTGAATGACAGATAGGGATTCAGCTGTTCATCATGACAATATGTCGCTTAGTGATGTCATTGCCTATTTATCTGATTTTTTTTTTCCTTAAGGGGGCTTTCCACCATTTATTGTGCAGGTATTTGCAATATCTTAAGATGGGAGACATTTTCATGCATGCTAAAAATGTGCAGGTGCTGGATGAATATATCTGCAAATCAGTAAACAATTATGCCACTTGCTTAAAAAATGCAAAGATATTTGGTGAATTATGTCCCTGTGAGCGAAAATAACTTGTTTTCCCAACAGCTACAGTTCTGACAAACCTGTGTGCTTAGATGCAAGACACACAGCAGCTTGCTCAGTGTCTGTGCATCACTGTCAGTGACCTTAAGAGCAGCAACAGAGCTCACCGTAACGCTGTGAGAGAGCACCAAGTGAGCTGGTTTTCAACTACTTTAATTTGACAGGGATGTGATACCTCACCATCAGCTCAGCACACAGTCGAGGTAATGGTATGTCTGAGATTTCATGGATAAAACAGATGGCAGCAACAATAAAACCACCTGATCTGTGGCTCAGGGGTGTAAGAGGATGTAATCACCCATAAGTGTGATGATAGAGTAGTGTTTCTAATCATTACAGCCAGCAGGTAATAAATACTTCTTTGGGGAGAGGCAACAGAGATGATAAATTAGTCTTTGAGTTGAGTTAGAAAAGATAGAAAGAGGAGAAACCTACAGTTTCCAGCCAGAAGCGATCCAGGTCTATTCTCCTCTGCTGTTTGTTGAGTGTGATCAGCCAGCGCCCGCCACGCTTGTTCCTCTCATCCTCCCACATTGGTTCAATGCCATCCTGCAGCAATGGTTCAAATTGCCAGCACACAGTTAAAACAAGTGCACCAGTTTCAGCGTGATTTTTAAAGTACCTGCAGGAAAGCTATATTTACAACTTTAGCTTTTCACCTAGCAGTGTTCTGTGGGTGGATTTTTTTTTTTACGCTAATGCAAAATGTGCACTCTGATATTGATCAATTAACCTCATTATTTTTATTTTCAGCGGCAATTATCCTAAATATAAACATTCAAGTACTGTTGATTCATGTCAAAATATATCACAATAGATTTCTAGCACATCCAGTGCACCAGAATTAGCAGCAACATACAGATGTAGCAATTGATGATGTAATAACAGCCAATAACGTAATAGTTTATTTTAAATGCAATAAAGCAAATGACGTAATAAGTTACCCATGATGCAATAAAATTTTCAGCCAATAATGTAAATTACATATTATATTTTTGGTTGATTATTAGCCGACAAAATATGTAATAACAGAAGCTGATAATGTGATATTGCATTAAAACTACATTACAAGATTTTCTAAAGGAGTTTCTTTGTGCAAGTTACCCATATATATTAGGTAAATTACACTACTGGCAGGTTAAAATGTTATTGCCTTTATTACATTTAAAATGTTTTAAAATGCCTTTAAAACATTTCAAATTAAAAACAATTTTAATCAATCAGTTTATTTGTATAGCAGCTTCCAGCAGTGCTCAAGTTGACCAAAATGACTTGTATCACAAAAATAAATACAAAACATATTAAAACAGAGAAACTACCAAAGAAAGTATTAAAGTAGGTGCAAACATTATTAGCCATTATTACATTGTTACTACATGCATATCCCTCATTTATCCTAAAGATCCTAAATCTGGGGCAGTGTTTGTTTCGTCTGTTCTGGGCAAGACATTATCAGTGTTTATGTCGTTAAAAATGCTCTATAGCAATTGTTAACACCCTGAAGATGACGACAAGCAGAACTGTAAGAAAGATCATTTTACTAAACTTCAATATGTGCATCCTCCACCTGAAAATTTCCCCAAAATGATAAGCAAATCAAGCGTACCTTAAAAAGGGAGTAGTCACAACCTGACATGAGGTTGCTTGACAACTGAATATGGTTGTAGAGACTGAAAGAGAGAGTGCAGAATTACCAAAACATGCCTGCTGCCAGCAGACTTGACAGTATTTGGGGAAAAAAAAACAACTATAGAGTCATGACATTTATTCAGTTCGTTAATGAAATTGCTGAAAACCAGACATTTATTGCTCCTTACGCCCAGAAATCCTCAACTGTGTCAAATTTGGAGATGAGTCGCAGGTTGGCCTGCCATGTTTTGCTCTTGTCATTCTTGAAGAACCACAGCGACCATCTGGTGGAAACAAACAGAAAAAATCTTGCATCAATTACAAACGCACAACAAATAAAAGCAATCAAAGTAGTTCAGTTCTGGAGCAAAAGGGCGTATGAATCCCACCGGATACTTCTGATGTGCAGTAAACCATACAGTACAATCACTCTCTTGGTCCAATTAACTGTGATGCTGTGTCATACAAATCCAACTCTAAATCCTCCTATTGCGATCCAGCAGCCTGAAACTCGGAGAATAATAAAGCAAAGTGTGACTGTTATAAAGTAATTAAAGCAGCCACTGAGCCACAGTGGGTGCCTTCAAATGGGAGCACAGTCCCCATAAATGCCAAAGAAGGACAGAATAAGTCATTTGATGCAAATTAAATTCCCTTCAGTTGAACTGAATATGCATAGCAGACTGTCAGACAGGCAAATGTATGATACAGCTTGTCAGCCATTCAGTTTGTGGAAGTGTGTGTGTTTTCCTTTTTACCTTGTCAGTCAAACAGGAGAATATCTAAATATAGAACATAGTCTGAAACAGCACATTATAAAGTACCTTTGATGGGCATCAACACACTTTCTTTCCTTTCTAGATACATCCTAAGATATGCATCAGTACACAATTTCTCCTAAATTAAAATTTTGGACTAAAAAAGGGCCACCAAATGAATCATTACAGACTTTTTGAGTAATAAAATATAGTTTTAAGGTTGCTTTCACAGCAGTGCTGTGAAACTCCACTAAAGAATTTTGGAACCCAACCTTTTTTTTTTGCTGACTGTCTTTTTGTTGAGTTTAGCTTCTCTATTTGACCTTGTTGGACATAAATATCCTTGTGGAATTTAAATATACATAAAATATTCAGCCATTGCTTATCTGTATTCAGCAAAGAGGGAGATGGAAGCTATCTGAGTGTGGATTGAGAGAAAAACACCCAACAGTTCTGGGCAGGTCATCAGACCATCACAGACAATCACAGCCCCAGTTTGGGAAAGTAAAAACTTTCCAGTCCTGCAGAAAACATGCATTTCAACTGCCACAATTTAATATCACTTTAACACTGCATATACATTTTAGCATATTGTTAAATTAGTTGCACAGATCAAAATAAATAATTCAAATGTAAACAGTTGATCATGTATACTTATCTAATTTACCTTTTAATGTATTTTTTATGGCTGAAAACAATATTAATTAAAGCAGCTATTCATCTATCAGGAAAGCTTCATGTTTAATGTGGTGAGAAAAGAGATTCTGCACATTTATTTGGCTTCAATCTTGCAGACAGTTCTTGAGATGGATCTGCTTCCTCCTGTTAACACAGCACCCGTTATTTTCTGTGAATGGTGGATTCATTTCTCTGTTTCGCTTCCACACGAGCAGCTCCATTCAGCTGCTTGGCTCTGAAGCCAAGGGTCACCAAGTGTGACACATAGGTCTTCAGTTTGATGCATGTTTTGATCTTGACATCTACACAGTTGCACACTCGCATCTGGGAGCAGAACTGGGGCGGTTTCTCCTCTTATTGCAAACACATAACACAGCTAGAAGGGATGATGAGTGGCAAGGGAGAAGTATATCTCTTAAATAGGAAGGAAATTGCAAAGCAGTGAGAGGAGGCAAAACCACATAACAGCTATGATCTGGAAACTCTATAAGATCCACCTTGCTACCAGTTTTGACCCTCTTTTGATTTCGGGGTGCCTTCATTCTTTGTGGCATATATTCAACATGTTGCAAATATTCCTCAGAGATTTGCTCCATACTGACATGATAACATCACACAGTTGCTGCAGAGATCTCCTGTTTCAAAGATGCTCTGCTGGATCGGATCTGGTGACTGTGGAGGTCATTGAAGTACAGTGAGCTCCACAAAGCAGCTGGAGATGATTTGAGCTTTGTGACATGGTGGAAGTAGCATCAGATGATGCTGCTGTGGTCATTAAGGGATGGACATGGTCAGCAACAATACTCAGGTCGGCTGTGGTGGTTAAACCATGTTCAGTCATATTACAGGGCCCAAAGTGTGCAAAGAAAATACTCCCCATATCATTACATCACCACCATAAACCACTGATACAAGGGAGGATGGATCCATGCTTTTCTGGTGTTTACATCAAATTCTGACTCTTCCATCTAAACACAGACAGCTGTAATCTTCATGAAGTAAATGTCATCTTCGCATTCACTTTTTTACCACAATTAGTTTTTCACTGCCGTTTGAACAGCCAAGAAATGTGGAAGTTTTCCAGATTTCCTTGAAAGTCTGATTCTCATTTGTTCTCATTTGTCCTCCCTACCACATGTGTCATGATGTTTTTCTGTTACCCCTCCTGTAAAGCACTTTGTGTGTCCAATGGGTACTGTAAAGGGCTATATAAATAAACTTGATTTGATTTGATTTGATTCTCATTTGTTCTACTTACACATGCACAGAAGTGCCACCTTAACAGTGGCGGAGGGCCTCCCTTCCAGTGTTTGCCTGGATTAGTCTACACAATTAAAAGGTATCAAATTGCTGCCTTCTGATTGTTTACAAAAATATCTAATCAGCCAAACAGTTGAACAGGTGCACCTGATAAAGAGGCCAGTGAGAGAGGGTTGAATTTCTCAAAAGAAAAATTGAAAAGGCTTTGCCAGAGAAAGAGAGGAGAAAATCGAACTCCCCAAAAATCCAAACTCCCAATCAGGTGAAATAAACAGCTTTTTGTCAGTGGTTGCCGTGGTGAATCCAGGTATTGAGGCTACATTGATGTTTTTTTTGTGGTTCCCAATTCTGAGTAAAGACAATCAGAGTTGATTGAACCAACTCAAAGCAGCTTTTCTGGAACTGAAAACTAAAAGTTGCTCAGTTCAGAGTAAGTCAGAACCTCCTCCCTGGAATACCCCTCAGTTGTGTTTGTATCCACAACACAATTAAAATGACTGGCTTTTACGTTATTTACAGGGTGTGTAGGCTTCACCAACTCCAGAGTGTATCTACGTGGAAATGATGCGGGCTCACGCTAATGTTTTTTATTGCGACATACTACAATTTCATTTCAAAGTATTATTACTGTTTTGCTTCCAAATAATAACCTCGGGCAAATACTTAGACATCAATCAACCATGTCTGAGTTACAACTTTATGCAACGACCACATCAATACTATAACACAAAGACTATTACGCTATAATTACATTTGTCAAGATGACTAGAGTAATTATTTTCTAATGCACTTTATTTTAATAAAGCATTGTATACCCAGTGGTTGTGGTCAGTGATATGATATAGACTAATGACAGCGTCACCATACAAGACTAAGACTTGCAGAAAAGAAAAACATGGAACATGTGAATATTTAGGGATTGTGAACCAACAAGCGACTTTCCATAAAGTTTAAGTTGATCAACTTTGTATATAAACTTCTATGAATTTAAATGACTTTCTTGCCCTGATCAAACTTGTTTAAAATAATTTTCATTTGCAGGCACTGACCTGTTCTGAAGTGGGTGTTTGATATAGGCTTCTGGACTCACAACCTCCTGTCCAGTCTCCTCAGCCCCATCTTCTTCAGGATGGGATGGACTCTGGTTGGTTTCCTAAACAAGTTCAGAGGAAAAATGCATACTGTGTGAGGAAATAAGGAATGGGATTTCCTGTCTTGCAGGAAAATGTAAGGCTTTCCAGTGTCCATTAATGGCTGTCCAGTCACTTTTTGAATCATTTAGTCAAGGATGCCAACTCTGATGCTGGTATAAGTGAATAAGTACCAACAGCACAGCTTACAAAACAACTGTTCAAATCTTAAACTATGTCAACATTGGTTGAATAAACAGCAATTATTAAAGCAAAAATAAATTCCAGGCTGAAAGTGCTCAGAAATGAAACCTAATGGGAACATCTGGAACACATTTCAGTGGGATGTGAAGCCACAGTTTGACTAGCTGACTCAAGCTAACATTAGCCACTAGCCTTGTTGGGGCATTTAACTACATTTTGAAGCATTTATATGCCATTGTTACCACTAAAAACAATATCATTTCATACAAAGAAAAGTTTAATTGTCCCGTACAACGTAGAATTACACATTCACCATGACATGACCTTAAAAACATTTGGAGACATGTTAAATTCATTAATCGTCATTTGTTTTAATACACAATAAATAGTTTTGGTGGAGGAAGACGTATAAAATAAATCAAATAGTAATAATGTTAATCGTAGTGAGCAGCTAAACTAGCAACTCCTGCATCGTAGAGGTCAGCATAGACCAGTGCCGACCAGTTTAGACTATTGAAATTTATCCACAAAACCAACACCACTGAAATATGATTGTCAAAACATTTTAGGAACAATCAAACAACAAAGGTCTATTGTTAATCAGCAGCTCAGGTATGCCCCTCTACCATCGCATGAGCAACACTGCAGTTGCTCATTTAGAGTAAATGACATTTTCCCAAAGTGAGCAGCTCGTCGTTATAACGTCAGCCTGAAAGTTGGGAGATCTCCACACACAAGCATTCCCTGTTTTACGCCAGGGGTCGTGGCACAGAAGACACGTTTTAAACTACCAAAAACAGCACACGCAGTTAACACAACAGTCAACAACCATTAGGGGTTAAATGCGTTAACGTGTACGCACACTTTTAATGAGATTTCACCCTGTAATTAGCCCGTGAAGCCCACCCATATGTTTTGAAATGTTCTGTACTGGGAGTACTCACCGGTTCGGCAGTCGCCATCTTACAAATCTCTGTTAGGAAAGTTTCTGTTGATTGGACCGACCTGTGCAACGTGACGGCGTCGCTGTGCACATGCGCGTTGTTCCGCTGCTGGCTGGCTGCTCGTCTGCGACTCCACCCCTCCGACAGACGAAGGCATGGCGAGCACCGAGGCCAGAAGGGAGTGTGAGACAGAGGGTTGCAACAAGGACGCCAAACTTCAGTGTCCCACATGTATCAAGCTTGGTATTCAAGGCTCCTATTTCTGTTCACAGGTACTGCTGCTTTTTCAGCTCGAGCGGTTAAAATGTCAGCTTTCGCGGCACACCGGGGCCCTCTGTCACATCACGAGGCTGCTAAGTGTCAAGCTAGAAATGTGTGCTCCAGATGCTTGTAACCCGATAATAACCTGTTTGATAAAAGTTAACGACTGTATTTTCACTATATAATGTTAAACAGACTCCTGTGGTTTAAATATAGCAATCAGCAAGTGTATTAGTTACTGCTGTTACTATTGAAGGCCGAAGGATATGTTTAGCTTGCTAACTGTTGGCTGGTTAGCTACAGTAATTGATAGAACTGATCAAAATAAAACCCTGTGGCCCGATGCTCTTTTGCTGACAGGATTAATACTGGGTAATAAACTAAATGCATATTTCTTGGAAACTTTTGTTTTCATAGTTAAATCGACTGGTGTTGGTAATTCTTGAGGTGAATGCTGCGATAGAGGTGCATGTCAGATCAAAAAATGCCACGATGTTTGACCCCAGTTCTGGTTCTCTACTCTCAAGACCCACAGAAAGATCTTTGTCCACGTTTTGTATTTAGCTTAATATTAACCTATCATCCACATAGTGCAGAGATCATTAGAGGAGACTTGTTTTGCTCAGCTGCTTATGAGATCATGTTTGTCACATTCATGTGCTTTTAAGTTTTTCCCTTTTAACTGCAGCAGACACTAAATTTGGACAGGTCTCTGAAGAGGTGGCGATTGTGATTAGGTCTAATCTAATACAATGTACTCGTAAGTCAAAGGCTCGAGAAATAGTTGTGTTGAGTGCCGATTTTGTTACGGTATCTGACACCACAGATCTTTGCTGTGATTGCAGCATTAGCTGTGCAACCTAACCCTGTTCTTTACTTTTTCTACTTTCAGGCCCTTTCTGCTGTTATCTTCTTCCTCTTCAGATTAAATGAAAGAAACAAACGCATTTTAAATAAATAGATAAATAAACTCAGAAGTTGTCCTCTGGAGCTGACTTATTTAGTTGTTGGGTGAAATAATCCCTTGCATTAGATTAATCAAAAATGTTAGAGATGGGTGTGAGGACTGATTCAATGGCCATGCATATTTTGGAGAGTTGTGTTTTGGGGCACAGTTTGCACTCTGTTAACAGGAGAAATAATTTTTCCCTCCAGGAATGTTTCAAAGGGAGCTGGGCATCTCACAAGTTGCTGCACAAAAAAGCAAGTAAGTATTTGCCATTAGTGAGAGTCGTGTTCTGTGTCATGCTCTTTCATTTTATGTGGACAACTTCACCCACATAGACTAAGAAATCAAGATTAAATTATATCCTCTGAAGTGACACAGCTGTGCTAGATGCTTCAAATCATTGTGTGTGTTTTTTTCCCCAAGAGGAAGACAAGCATCAGAATGAAGCTAAGAACTGTGTGGAGAGGGACATCAACACAGACCCATGGCCAGGCTATCGCTACACAGGAAAGCTACGCCCTCACTACCCACTGGTAAGTTTTTTTGTTTGTTTATTAAAAATGGGAAGACAGCAATCACAGCTACATGTCTCGGTATATTTTAAACCAAAGCAAACTCATATATCCACACCTGTTATTTTTAATGCAAACATGTTAAAACCAAACTAATAACAGGAAACATAGAATATTGTGACTTGTTGAACTCTGTGCTGTAACATCCCTGCTTGGTCCCTTGTTTAGACCCCCTTGAGGCCTGTACCAGGGGACATCCAAAGACCTGACTATGCAGATCATCCCAGAGGTAAACAATTCTACTTCTCGTTATTCATCATACATTTGAAAAGCATTGCTACCTTTTTGGCATGTTTCACTGTGGAGGCAAATGCACTTAAAGCTTTCTTTTCAGTGCTAACATGTTATCAATTTAATACAGTCGTGATTGTGCTGAAATATTTGCTATAATCATTATAAGAGGTACTTAGTCTCTTTGAACTCACTGAGTACATTAGCAAGGCATCAGTTGATTTATTTATCTGACCTGCTTTGTGCTTCAGAGCCCTAAAATTTGAGTAACCACAGCGAAAGCAGGACTCTTAATTAATTCCTTTTTATTTCTGCAACAGATTTTTTTGTTGACTTCATGTAAAAGTTGAAATCTACTCTAGTTTCCTCATGTACATCTGGATGTAATAAAGGCTGTGGTGGGGCTTTTTTTTTCATGAATAAAAGGTGACGGTGATGAAAAGGTGAAAAGTCACTGTGGCTGATTTAACCATTTGAAGTGATGGGAACCTTGTTAACAGTAGAACTGCTGATCAGTTAAAGCTTGTTTACAAGCAGAAAAAGTGCATAATGAGATATTCCAGACCGCTTCAACACACCAGTAAGCAATGGCATGCAGTTTTAACCCGTTCAAGGCCTGTCTTGGTGTGTTACAGTGGTCAGGACAATGCGTTCAACCATGCATGTGTTTTCTATCAGGTGTGCATGAATACACTGATGAGCTGATACGTATTCAGCTGTTGGCTTAAGAACTGTACACACACGGGGCGGTCTGCACAGCCCCGTAAGTAAAGCTGCCGCAGAGCTGATTTAAGATTTAGACCAGAAATCTGTGTTTAGTTGCAACCGCGGTAGTAACTTATTTAATTTCACCTTAGAGAACAGCCAATGATGAGGTGGAGCTGCAGCATCCACACACGACCAGTTGCATTTGTGGTTTGCGTATTTGAGCCAGTATTGTCTGCATGATTGAGCAAGTGTTAGAAAGCTGTGTAAAACTGCTGCATAACATGTTTGCACAGTTGGAATTGGCAGTAATTTGATTTAGAATTACGATATATGCCAATTAAGATCATGAAATGCTTTTTGTTTATTTTTCCCCTTGAATATATCTATGTATGTGTTTGCATGTTCAAATTCTGCAGAGCTGCATAGCCCAGGTGGTTACTCACCCCTGCAAGAACCACTGCAGCTCAACAGCCTCAGACTGCTTGTGTGTGGTCCAGGATTAACTTCCTTCTCTTACCTACATCACAATGACACAATGACACGCTGACATCCATAGTGGTCAGTTTATGTCTCATGGTTCTCCAACATTTTTGGATCAAACAACTGACCACTCAAAGATTAGGCTCTTACAGATCCTAACATAAAAAGTCTAACTGTAAATGAGCATAAAAACGGAGCTGAGTATATCTCTTCAGATGACATTTCTTTTAAAGCTGATATTTATACCTTAATCTTGAATTGATTTTTGTGTGTTCAACAGCCCAGTTACATCCCACTGTGATCACTCCCCACCAACTGTTTGGGATTTATTATAGGGAAAAGTAAACCTGCTGACAGGTCTGCAGTCACATGGTGTTTTTTATGAGCGGTCCACTTCTTTTATATAAATTATCACACGCTGTGATAATTCTAAGCTTTCACCTATTTGTCTGGGCAAGTCATTCATTGTGCAACCATGGCAACGTCTGCATCCCTGTCATCCGACCACATAGATCCATATTCAGGTAGTCATGGTTACAGTCTCCTCTCATTCTCTTGTAATTCCTATGCAGGGGATGAAGCACAGTTGTTAAGGGCTAACGTTGTTAACATATCACTGCCTCTGAGCTCAACAAAAATTTTTCTTTTTTTTATAAATGGTTTTATTTATTTATTCAGAAAGTGTTAGTTATTACAACAAATTAAGAAAGCAGACCTGACCATTATGACAAAATGATGATGATGATGATCTCCTTCTCTGACCAGGTGTATCAAAGCATAAGTAAGTTGAATTGATTGTTGCACTCACGCTGTGGTCTCTTTGGGTCAGAAAGAAGCTGCATTTGACTTTTGCACAAATTTGTCTCATGTCTGTGTTGCTAGGCAACTGTTCATGTTCATCTAGCAATCTTCGTGTCGGGTTAATAAATTATAAATCTGTGGATTGTTGCCGTTGCCAGACCTTTGACCAGTACTTATTATTGGACTGAAAATTACAAATAACTGTTCACATCTTGTTCTATATCTGGTGGGATAACAAGTTGCCTCCTTCATTTTAAATGTGTCTGAGTGCTCTATGACCTGTGCTACTCTCATTCTCTGTATAATAGTAACCGTCCTGCTCTCCTCCGCCCAGTCAACAGTGTGAGTAACATTAGAGTCTTTTCGCTCAGCTGCTGAAGCTGTAGTGTAGTCTCTGCAGGAGCGGCTAGTTATTCATAGTACCACGGGTAGTACTACAAGATGCTTTTATGCTGTGTTTTTGATTTGAGCTAGAAAAGTGCCACAGAACAGACTCCATGAGAACATCATCTGAAGCCCCTGCAACAGCTGTGTGAGCTTTATTCTTTATTTTCTGTTTTGTCATTTGACAGAAATGTGACAAATCTGCTTTTGTTTTTTATTGAGGTCGTAGTGGGAGGGGTGGGGCATTAAATTTCAAAGTAAATCCATAAAAGGCGGCCTTGCACCTGTCTGTTTGTGGTGCTACGCAGTCAAACTAGAACTCCAGCTCTGAATACTCGAAGGTAAGTTGTTAGCCCACACACAGAGACAGTAGAGACATTCATTTATTTATTTTCTGTGCCTCTTAGTCCAGTTCAGGATCTGCTTGAAGCTGGAGTCTTACCCAATGATCAGCAGGCAGGAGGCAGAGTACAGCCCGGAAAGATCGGCAGTTCATCGCACGGCCCATTAGAAACATGGGCTATTCTCATTTTTGCCAACTGAATGATAATCTCAGGAACATAAATATTCCTCCCAATTGGGCTGATTTAGATACTGACGTATTCCGATATCACATTTTTCAGATTTTCACAGATTTTCACTATCATATGCGAACTAACATGCAGTCAGCAATATAGCAAAATGTGGACAAGAAGAACCAGTCAATAAGCTTCCACAAATGTTGAAAAAAGAGAAAATGAACCCAAAATTTTGAGAAAAGTATAAAAAATATGAGAAAAGAGAGAATTATAAATCAGGATCAATAAGCTCTACATTTCTATATACATGTGCACGGTCCAAACAAAGACGGATATAAACATTCAAGATAAAGTTTTATGCATTGATTCATCTGTGTCAGATATACTGTAATAAAAGGTTTAGTACACAGTTTTACCAGTTTATTTTATGCGGAATTACCCATTGAGGCAGATTTATTACAGATAAACATTTTAAGACAAAGTTATTTTAATTGGGAAATGGCCCATCTTTGTAATATAAATGAATCAAGATTGGATTGTTGAGCATTTTGTGAGGGATTTAAAAAGATGTGGACATTGTGCCCTTGCTGCTACAACATTTTCTTACTCTGTCATTTTAATTGTTGGATGTTTCAAAGTTGTTTTTGAAATCCACAAAAAAGAGGATTCTCATCGGGGATCCGACTGCACGGGTGGTGACGGAGAGCTAATGTCATCAATTAAAAGTGAAGCTGGATGAAGCCATCCAAGCCCAGGAGGGTAGCATTTCTGATGGAGCCCCTCACCATCGTCAGCCTTTCACTGTGAAGCTTTAAAAATGTTGATTTCTGTCACACTAATAAAGAGAATATGTATGGAAAGATTAAAATTTGACTGAGTTCACACTAAGTTTATATTCTAGCTACGACTTTGTGGGAGTATATTTGGCTTCTGCTGTAGAATTTTATTCATTTTATGGCTCTTGTTTGCATTTGTTTTTTTAAGCAATATCTTTGTTTTGTTAAATCTTTCTTCTTTTTTGAGTTGAATTAATTGTGTGCTGTTTGGTCTGTTGAAGCCTTCAGGAGTCAGACATCACAGAAGGTAAAAGTTGTGGAGCCGACAAGAAAGACGCGATAACTCTGATTTACAACATTCATGCCGGTCCTGCTCTGGATCAATGTTAAAATTGCACCAATTACGCCAACTGCTAAATGATAGTGCAATAAGCAGGCTTTGTGTCTCCTAAATAACACATTGATTCAGCCATCACATTTGATGGAAAACAGGATTGATCAGGAGAATATAAATCCAGCTGTGTGAGACAGTCTGAGAAGTGACAGACTGATAGCAGCTGATGTTGCGAGCTCTTATTTGAAAAGGCTCATCAGCTTCTCTGAGCTTTGGCGTGTGAGTGATGCCAGTCTGTCCTTTTTTCCCTCCCACAGGGATGTCTGAGTCGGAGCAGTTCTTGAAGGGGACGTCACAGATCAAGATCCTCTCCCCTGAAGACATTGAAGGCATGAGGGTGGTGTGCAAGGTGACCAAATTGACCTTATCAGTGTGTGTGTGTGTGTGTGTGTTAAAGTTCCCGTTGCAGTTTGGTTTTGACACATTTGCTATTTGCAGCTGGCACGAGAAGTTCTGGACATTGCAGCTGTGATGGTGAAACCGGGTGTTACAACAGAAGAAATCGACCACGCTGTGCATCTGGTACACACTCACACACACAAGCAAACAAGCAGGATGAAAGCCTGACATCTTGTGTCTTTTATTAGAAGCTAATGGCTTTCCCAAGTTGGCTGAAAAAAACACCACAAATGTTTTATTGGTGAAATGGGAATCTTGAACTGGTAATAAGTTAAAGTACAAACACCAAGCAGCCACATCTTTAACAAAGAACCAGGTGAAGCGAATAATATTGGTCACCTTGTGATATGAATATTGCTACAAGCCAAACACACACTTTCAAGGCGGCAGTCTCTGCAGGATGGCGCGCCCCATCACAGATTGATCTGAAACGGTTCATCGAACGCCATTTCATTAACCAAACCTGCAAGCTCCCCAGATCAGAATCCGCAGTATGTGTTGGACAAAGTTTGGTACAACCAGTCCTCCCCACACAAGGACGCACCCACTGTCAATGACATGATGGTCGCACATGGACTGTTTTAACTCCAGTGTGGTCAGGTGGTTTTATATTATGGCAGGTTATTTGTTGAAGGCTCATGTAAACAACTTGGTAAGCAGCAGAAAAGGTGCCGAAACAAGGAGGGCTAATTGGTGTGGTCATGAGTACATTTAATCAAACAAATAGGCCAACACAAAATGATTTCCTTGTCTTAATATCAATATTTATGTCAGCAAGTTTGCAGGGACACAGAGTTTTTTCAAAGTACATCCATTGAAACAGTCTAATATTTGTTATTTCTCTGATAAATAATGTAAAGTTGAGGTTTTTGTGATGTCCCAACTTAAGTGCAGTCAGTCTTTTAAGTGTGTTAAACACACGTTTCAGGCTGTAGAGTTACAGTACACAGCGAGTTGTGATGGAAGCTCATGCTGTAGCTCAGCTGTCCATCAGGCAGCCACATGAGGACAGACGGGATCCCGCATCTTTATTATGTAATAGTCAGCCATCTTTGTTTCACTTTGTCACCTAAACTCTGTCTGTTCAGGCCTGCACAGCAAGGAACTGCTACCCCTCCCCTCTAAACTACTACAATTTCCCCAAATCCTGCTGCACGTCTGTCAATGAAGTCATCTGCCATGGCATCCCGGACAGAAGACCGCTGCAAGAGGGAGACATCCTGAACGGTGCGCTCATGAAATTTTACTCTCAATGTCAAACCAAGTCCAGGGAAGAGTTGAGCTAAGTTTGGATCTGGAGAGATGTTTTATTAATGAGAGCGGGAGAAAAAGATTTCTGCCTCATGACGAATGGTTCTAGCAGCATCTGGATGTGGCGTCAGCAGGAGTTTGGCCAATTTTAGCCTCTTTATGAATGCTTCTTCTTAGCCGACGTCTTCCATCCGCCACTCCCCTCAGAGCGTCTGATAGAGCACTTTCCAGAAACTCATCTCTCGCTGAGTGGTCCGACAAGACAAATTGTTTCATTAACCTTCTCCGGTGGGGCTTTGCCAGTCACATTCTCTGCTCTCTATATCTCTTCTTAAGTGGTACAAGTCCCAGTTTGCACACATGCACTTTCAATTTCACCAGCAATTTCTTTTAAAAGGGTATTTTGTTTGCAGCCGGACGCCCCGCCACCCGCTGTTGTTAATGCTGGACTTTCGTTTTTTCTTAAACATAATGAAATCTAATTTTTAATCCAGCACAGAGAGCCCAACATTGATTTTTTTTATTTATTTTTTCCCCCCTTTGCGTACACAGTGGACATCACCGTCTACCACAATGGTTTCCATGGTGACCTCAATGAAACCTTCTTTGTCGGTGAGGCGGATGAAGGAGCAAAGAAGCTGGTTCAGACTACATATGAATGCCTTATGCAAGCCATCGACTCTGGTAGGCACTCAACACATTCCCCTTGATTTCTCTGACTTTACACACTTTTGTGCGACACAGTGTGTGACGTGGGTTTCTTATTGAGCTGTTGTCAGTGTTACACCAGCGATAAAGGTGAAAAAGATGTGGGTAGTATATAGACAGCTGATTGATTAAAGTCACTGAAGAATGAAACATCCACATGCATTTTTAAGCGAGCAGGGATAAACTTTGCACTCAGACTTATTTATTTAGAAAATTTTGCCGTCAAGTTACAGATCATGCATCTCAAATTTTGAATCCATATAACTCCAGAAGTTTGCAACCTTGGTTACATATCCACAATGGTAAAAACATAATGCAACATCCTCAATGATTGCTAGGATGTTTGCTTTAAACTGGAAGTGGTAAGAATCACTTTATATCAGATTAAATACACAAAAAATATAATAAATATCTGCTGCCATGAGGAAAAAAAAAAGAAATCTTCACTGCATTGATCTGTAACATAACTTTCACACACTAACTCTGTAGACACATAAAGAGACTTCCTCCATCAAATTCAATACACTCCTTCACAGTGCAGATGGACAGTGACCAAATCACAGCAGTACGAGATCTCAGAGGTGAAGAAGTGGAATATTCTGTGATGAACGTGTCAACTTTATCCATCTCAAACTTATCAAATTGCATTTCACTTGCAAAAGGCTAAACTACATTCAGAGACCAATGAATGGCGAGAGAAAGCGGAAGCAAAGGCCTGACGAATCTCCAAGGCTTCAAGCACTTGTTGCTGCCATAAATTCTCTAGAGTGTATCAAAATAAACATTTTATGTAAGATTGTAAAAATATCCACCTATAAATTTAAATCCATGAAAAAAAAGTTCTGGAAATTAAACTTTTAATTCAAATGTAAATACCCTGAATTCAGTGGCTTGAGGTAGATTGGAAAATTTAAGCTTTTTTTTTTTTGTTTTTTTAGATTTCAGTTTGTCATTTTTAATGGAGTAATTTACTTTTTCACCGATAAATGAGGAAAAAATAAAAACCTCTCTATGTTGCAAAAATAATGACAAGCCAAGTCCAGTTCTTGTGTCAGTCATGTTCTGTATTTGTTAAATACCTCCTACATTTAATACTTTACATGGAGGGTTATGTAATGTCATAACATGAATAAATGGTCCTTGAACTGCCCAGAACATTGACAACCTGAGGAGCTGCATGCAGCTTCGCAAGATGTGTTAGAAAGCAAAGCTGCATCAGATGACCTGATTTTCTTTTTTTGTTTATATAACAAAATATATTTTTTGTTTACATAACTGAGTGTAATTATGTAAAGAGTGGGTTACACTCTCCAACAGCCCAGCTGCCCAAACAGTTTAAATGAAGAAAAGCACAGCAACCTCACTTTTGTGAAACATGTTTGTTGTTTTGCTTGGAAATAAAGTGAAAACATGTTTGTGAAAATAAAATCAGGAAGTAAATCATTGCCTTTTTGTTGCTGTTCCTCAGTGAAACCTGGTGTTCGCTACAGAGAGTTGGGTAACATCATCCAGAAGCACGCTCAGGCCAACGGCTTCTCCGTGGTGCGAAGTTATTGTGGCCACGGCATCCACAGACTTTTCCACACCGCTCCCAATGTGCCACACTATGCCAGTGAGTAGCAGCCGCAATCGCAGCCTCTCGGCTCTCAAATCCGTTTCCTCACAGCTGCATGGTTTCTGACCTGCTCATTTTCCAGAAAACAAAGCAGTTGGAGTCATGAAGCCCGGCCATGTGTTCACCATTGAACCCATGATTTGTGAAGGTGAGTGGACGCTCTGAATAAATAATAATTATACATAAGTATTATTACAACCTCTGTCAATTTGATTACCTATAATTTAAAACTATTTTTCCAACTTTTGTCAATATAGAAGTTAATATGATGATTTATTAACTCCCCCTTTCAAACTTTGCGTTTCTCTCTGTTCATGTTTTCTTCATTCATTTATTTATGCCACTCAAACAACTGCTTACATTTCTGTCTATATATACAGCCATGGAAAAAATTAAGAAACCACCCTTGTTATCAAAAATAATGGTTATGCAATCGAGTACCAACTGTGGTGTGAATCATGTGACTAAAAGAGACAGAAAAGAAAATCTAGAATGCCTAAAAGCTGTTTTTGGCAGTACAATGCCATAGCTATTGAAGTAAGAACTTAATAACCAAAATCACTTATCAGAAAAGCATGGGAAATGGCTACATAACAGTTTTTAAATGAAACTCTGATAAGCTATTTTTTTTTTTTGCTATATTTGTCCAGACAAATGTACTTTTTAGTTGGCATTAAAATGACAAAGGAATAAAACAAGTATGGTCTCTTAATTTTTTCCATGTCTGCATATTTTCCATTCCTTCTCTCATTTTTTTCCCCTTAAATCTCAGAGAAATTGTTCTTTTCTTTTTTCCTCTCTCCAACTGCATTGCAATGCTACTTGTCATGTTTGTAAATGTGCACTTTATAATTATAATAATAATAATAATGATAATAACAATAATCATTAATATGTGACAGAAGAGTTGGCTTTTATAAGATGGAAGCACATTATTAGTCTTTTTTTATCTTAAACAGATGGAAGAAATAAGAATATAATTATTAATATTATTTGTATTAATACATATATGTCATAAAGCAACTAAAATACAAGACAGGTGATACCTGGAAATATACGTAAAAAATAAAAATCATAGAGATCTTTCAGTTCAGAAAAGGTGTAACTTACAGTCGAGGCCCTGAACAGACTCAAGGTTCAGCTACGAGTCGGACCCTGTGGCGATCTAAAGCAAGTCGATAACGTCTAAAAGAAACACTCAATACCTCACAGGTAGCCTCTGAGTCGGTGCCAGACCTGGAGGTGTTGTTTCCACAGCTCTGTTTAATTGATTGCCGGCTCAGCAAAGTCAAGATTGTGTGTTTTGTGCAACGTGTCAGGTGGCTGGCAAGATGAGACGTGGCCTGACGGCTGGACGGCGGTGACCAGAGACGGGAAGCGTTCGGCTCAGTTCGAACACACCCTGCTGGTGACGGAGACCGGCTGCGAGATCCTCACCCGCCGCCTGGAGGACAACGGGCGCGCTCACTTCCTGAGCCAGATGTAGGCTGGACCGGACCCTACCAAGGACTGGACTTTTCCAGACACCCAGCACCTCTGGGTCCCACACAAACAAACAAAACACACCTTTCAAACATGAGGCGCTACTCCTGGAGCTCGGTGTGACTGCAGCTCTCTCGGTTCTTTAAATTCAAGCTAAATGGAAGTACTTGAATGTGTCTTATATCAAATGTGGATTGCTTTATTAGTGAGATCTGTATCCGCTGGAGGAGATGGAGTATTTATGAGATTTGGGTTTTGCTAAGTGATCAGGCTTGACATCGGGCCTGTTTTGATCTCTGGATCTCATCATCCAGAGCTTTTATTGGCTGGCTAGTTGTTGTTTGTGGTGTGTGGAGCTGAGGACATATCAGCTAGCACAGCACGATTCTCTTCTTTTCTATCAGCCTCTGCTAGCATAAAGAAAATGTCAAATATTTTATTAATCCCTGAAGGGAAATCATGAGAATGATTATAGTCGCATGTTGTATAAATTTCCCAGAGACGGAGGGAAAGAATTAGCAATACTCGAGACACACGAGGCTTCCAGGAAATGGGGCCTCCAAGATTTATTAACTAGTTGGTCTAAATACAGGTTTGCATCTCAGACGGCCATATTGGGTATCTTCAGGGCTGATGGAACAGAAGCAGAGATTAATTAATTTACTGCAGATTTATATGTTATATAAAAACAAAAAAAACAACAGATTTTAAAGCTCAGTAATTAAAATATGATTCATTTGTTAACTTTGGGCAAAAACAAATGTGAACAAACCCAAACTTCCTTTGAATGAAATGTTACGTATTCGAAGTGGGGCGGCTGTTTTCTATATTTTACGGCTGTAGTTTCATATTTATCATTCAGATGTTGGAGGAAAGGAAATCAGTGATGATGTTGTGCTTCCTGTGAGCTGAGTTGATTCACCAGTTGAGGACACACAGACACCTGTAACCTCCCGACTCTGGTTATTAGTGCACAGCTGGTGGCACAAATCAGCAACGGTTGCTCAGAGCACGAATAGCGACGCAGCGTCTGCATGACTGACCACAAAGTGCTGCTGCTTTGAGGAGCCCTCCTTTTGGTGGCTCGTGTTTCCAGAAGCCCTGGTTGTAGCAAATTGAGCCTTAATGTGTAAATCTTGGAACTAAAACTTTGGGGGGGATCTACAGCCCCCCCACACCCCCCTTCTCTTTCCTCCACCTTACTCTGCAATCACCATTAACCTTGACATGGGGATTCTGGTGGACACATCATTTATTATTTCTACAATTTCAGAGGAGTAATGTGACCAGTTTCTCTGCCATCTTTGTACTTCTTCTGATGAAGTAATAAATGACTCTTCTGTAGCTCTGTGTGACTGAGTTTGTCCTTCAATAGACAGAAAGTTGCTTTATTTTCCAGCCTTTTAAACTCCATGGAGGACAGTGATGGTCCAGGCATTAATGGAGATTTTATTTACACCCCGTTTTTACCCCCAGCTTTCCCCGGTGACATCACCTTCAGCTCACCAAGGTTTCTATATTTCTTTAAATCCAAAAGTGTAGCTTCACAAACGTGTTTCTGTTAGTGATGAAAATGCATTGCTGTGATGCTGCTAATAAATACACTGTGTGATCAATTACTTTGATAGGTACGTTTTATTATGCTGTCTGTTTTGAAGCATGTGGTCAAGAGATTTGCAAATTAGGTCTTGAGCCATCCATTAATTCCTTATATTCTGCTTCCAAGCCATCAGACTATGTTGTTTTAAAATGGTCTGATGCATTATTTCTTCCAACTTTCTAAGGGTCTTGTATTTTTTTTTTTTTTTACATGGGCTGTTTTCTTGTTAATTTTCAGAACAATCCCCCTACCTGACCATTTTCAGAGGAATTTGTATTCGTCCAGCAACTTATCACTGATGCATGAATCATTTGGTGATGAAGGGAAAAAAACAACTTGGCAAACAATCATTTCTCTATAATATCTTTGTTAATGGCAACCCATCACAAAGGTATATTATTCGGCAACAAAAAGGAACAAAGTTAACAGCTTTACAGACATAAAACCTCATTTTTGTAGTCACAAAAGCACTTTCTTAAACATGACAATGTGGCACGGTACGCAATTGGTAGGCCAATAAACTATCACAGAAACAGAATCATAATGTGATGTCCTGAAGATAAAAATGTAGTTCTCAGAGATGCATGGGACACTATAGCTGATCTGGTGGTACTAGATGGTGTCTGCGGAAGGCTAGCTGGCAAAAAGAACTTTGTAAAGGAAGGGAAAAGGAGATAAATGGCTAAAATGACAAGAATTGGACTGAAATCAGTCTCAACAGGTCTTACGGCATGATACATAGAATCTGAACCTCAACATTGAGACAATATAGGATCCTCCTGACAGAACAAAAGGGAGACGACATCCAAAGAATAACTTTGGAAAACTCTTCAAGAAGCCTGGAGAACTACGACGTTGTGTTGAACATTATCAACCTCCCAACTGTTTTTATCACATAGTACATTTTCATTTTTAATTTTCCGTTTGCGTGTTTTAATAATCACTTTCTCCATTTTCTGTTTTATTTGTGACACCTTACAATAGAAAACAACCTCAAAGTGCTACAGCAATAAGAACAGCTGAAAAAATATAACTAAAAACATTGTACCTTTCGTCCCATTCTGTAAATATCAACAATTGCTACTCAGTCTTTTCAAAAGTCTTGAAATTCAGAAATAAGTTAACTCCAAGTCTAAACTATCGTTTCCAGTGCCATTTTTTCTTCCATCAGATTCTTTTGTTTGCCACACAAACACTCATCAGATCTGCTTTCATCACCAGGAATATACAAAAGAAAGATTCCCCTTTTTTCTGCCGTGTTTCCACAGCAGTGGAAGTGTAGCGTGAAATGTGCCGAGCACCGCTTGATGAAGCATCATCTGTGTGTGTTCAAAGCCTATAGAAGCAGGGATGTAGACATTAAGCAAGTATACACACATTTGAGAGAGAGAGAAAAAAAAAGCTGCATTGTCTTCACACTTTTATTGAACTCCAGGCTTACAAACTCATCCTTCTTCCAGAAAAAGAATCACTCAGCATTTGTGGTTGTATTGCCTCATTATTCATTCAAACCAGATCAAAGGATATTTCTGAATAATGTTTCATTCCTCTGTCTCTCACTTCTATATTCTCTTTCTGTGTAAGGGTGGAGGGGCGGTGTTTATCAAACAGCAAACTCACTGCATTGTTCAAAGAAAAACACACATGAACATGAAATTAAAGATTTATTAAAAAGCGAGGAGGGTAAACAAGGTGGGAGATCCCTCTGGTGTCTAGAGCTGAAGGACAACTCGGATGCTGGAAGAGAGAAAAAAAAAAGGAAAAATGGGCGGGAAAGGGCATGACAAGAAGCTGAAAAGCATTATTGGCAGCATAAATGCCAAAACTTTGATAAAGAGCCTCTGTTGTGTCTCCACCATCCATCTCCGCTCTCATTTCAGCTTTGCCCTCAATAGAGGGCAGCAGTCACGCATGCGTCTCTTCAGCAGTTAAAACCCAAAGGAGAGTTTACCATCACAAACAACCTCAGAATGGATCTGTAAATCCAGGCTTACCACTTCCCAGCATGCATGAGATCAAAACCATCGGTGATCTTCTCGAAGGGCAGAGTGTGAGTCACGAATTCATCCACTTTCAGCTTCTTCTTCATGTAGTCCTCCACCAGTTTGGGAACACTGTCAACACTCTTGTATCCTGAGTAAAGAGCAGATCAATGTCACAAGAGAAAAGTCGTGACTTTATTTATATTCAAAACTTTCATAAAGTACAAATATGCATATTTGATTGTGAGCTGAATTATATTTGTCAGAGTCAAACTCCTCTATGGTTTTATTTTTATTTATCACAATTACAGGAAGGTTGAAAAGGCGAGTGTATAGCAGCATGCATATGCACCCCAAGAGACTCAGCAGTTAAATAAGTTACAGAGATTTCAGGCCTTAATTAGCTTGTTAGGGATACAGCTTATTCAGTTTTTGTTCAAAAGACTAGATGATTCGACTTCAAAGCTTTTTAATGCTCTGACTCATTAAAGCTTGCCCTAACAATCAGCGGCACTCTGATACTGAAAGTTTCATTTTCAGGTAACAGTTTCTCTCTGTAATGTAATTCTGTTTAAAAAAGGCATTTAACAGGTCAAACTGAGGTCTGAAGAGCTGCTCGGTTATTTCCATGCATTTTGTAGTTGTATGTCTCCATTCTGCATTTCTGAAGCTGCCTTTTAGTACGTGAGTTTTTTTCATTACTGCTTTTTGCACACAAAATTACAAAGTGCTTTACAATAAAATTCATAACAGGGAAAAACCGGGCATGAATGGCAGGTTAAAATAAAGAAAATATCTAAAAACGGGATACAAGTCAGCAATGCAGGCTTAACCACAAGACATATTTAACAAATGCATCTTGAGCTGAGACTTAGAGGTAAACTATATTGCCAGAAGTATTTGCTCACCCATCCAAATTATGGGAATCAGGCGTTCCAATCACTTCCAAGGCAACAAGTTTATAAAATGAAGCGGCTAGGCTTGCAGACTGTTTTTACAAACATTTGAGAAAGAATGGGTCGTTGCAGGAGCTCAGTGAATTCCAGCGTGGAACTGTGATAGGATGCCACCTGTGCATCAAATCCAGTTGTGAAATTTCCTCGCTCCTAAATATTCCACAGTCAACTGTATTATAAGAAAATGGAAGTGTTTCGGAACAACAGCACACAAAGTGTCTGACTGCACTTGTCTGACTGCATTGTGCCAAGTGTAAAGTTTGGTGGAGGGGGGATTATGGTGTGTTTTTTTTTTTTTGTTTGTTTTTTTTTTCCCAGAAGTTGGGCTGGGTCCTTAATTCCAGTGAAAGGAGCTCTGAATGCTTCTAGCATACAAAGACATTTTGGACAATTCCATGCTCCCAACTTTGCGGGAACAGTTTGGAGCTGGTCCCTTCCTCTTCCAACATGACTGTGCACCAGTGCACAAAGCAGGTCCATAAAAGACCTGGATGGCGGAATCTGGTGTGGATGAACTGGACTGGCCTGCCTAATCCCATTCCTAATCTATGGATTAGGAATGGGATGTCACTTAAGCTTATATGTGAGTCAATGCAGGTGAGCCAATACTTTTGGCAATATAGTGCATTTACATCATCAGCAGATCTGATGCTGGCAGGGAGATTGTCCAGAGTGGGGACAGTGGAGTCAAAGCTCCATCTCTCCTGGTTTTCAGCTGGCTGCATGGGACAGACAGGCTCTGGTTATTGGATAGTGTGCATGAGGCGGTATGGATGTGGATGAGGTCTGAGAGATATGTGAATGCTTGTAAGTGATTATTACTGAATCCTGTAGGTTATCGGGACTCGAGAGCCAATCCAGAGAGCAGAGCAGGCGGTTGACCTGGTGAGTAACCTAGCAGCAGCGTTCTGGATGGACTATAAATGGTGAAGGACTGTTTTATTGGGTTATGAAAACACTGTTGCAATAATCAAGGCAGGAAGAGATGAAGGATGAACGAGTGTCTCTGTGTCAGCCTGGGAGACCATGGCCTTTAGTTTGTTAATATTACAGAGGCCAGTGATTTTATATAGAGAATCATGAAACAACATCATCATTTCTTTCAGGGACATTGTGGTTCAGGCTTTGACTGCTTGCGTTCTTAGACCAGTGTGCCTGATGGGATTCTGATTTAAATAGATGGATCAATAATCTATACTTTATCAACCTGGCTGGTGCTGTGAATACACTGTACACCAACAAGGACACTGCATTTAGAGAAATGTTGACATGTCAAAAACATTTTAGCCTACTAGAATGCTTGCATTTAGATTTTAAAGATCTTTCTTTTGTTATTTCTGTCTGTCCTCACAGCCTCTTTAAACTAAAGTTTCCTTTTTTAAAAAATTTCAAATCATACTTCTTATTACAATCTTTTATATTTACAAATATATACACTTTTTACTGCCGTCCCTGCATTCTCCTATAATGCTGTTAATGTTTATATATGTCTTGTACATAAAATGCTCTACATGAATAAACTTGCCTTGCTTTGTCATAACAGGAGCAATGGATATCAGTGAAGCAGCAGATTTAAAGTGCAAGCTAAATTATACACAAATAAAACAAGAGTACAAGAGAATATAGATACAAGGTGCAATGAAAAGCAGAAACAAGTGTTGCACTGTCTGAATTTGATGAAATCTCCTGTTATTTTAGTTTTTAAACATCAGATTAGAAATCTGACTTGCTTTTTAGCACAGTGTGAACATAAAAAAAAACAAAACAAACATAGATGTGCTGTTGTAGAGGAAACGTTAAAGGCGGCAGTGATTGCATCAGCTTGGACGGAGGTGTGATACAAAGCAGTTGAATATCTTGACCCATCAAATCCAACTGAATTAGGAACTTTTTTGAATCAACACAAATAATCCTGGACAGTTGGCTCAGGTTACCTCCGAAGGCCGTGCCTTTCCACGTGCGTCCTGTCACCAGCTGGAAGGGCCGGGTGGAGATCTCTTGTCCAGCTGCTGCCACCCCGATAATGACACTGGTGCCCCATCCTTTATGGCAGGCCTCCAGGGCTGCCCTCTGCCACAGGGAGAGGACATGACAACGCTTTGACTTAGCAGTCTGATCTTAACAGCATCTGACCGCAGCATTGCTTAGTTATGATAAATTGTGTAAATTATGTGCATTAATTCTTTTCTTCCAAAGAATGCAGGAGTCAGTTAACGTTCAACCTCACATATAAGCCATAAAAGCCAATGTTTGTTTGGTTAATCTGCCTGCTGAGGAGATTTAGTTTGAATATAACTCACCATGATTGCCACATTGCCCACACATTCAAAGGAGTAGTCCACACCTCCATCTGTCATTTCAACCAGGACCTCTTGAACTGGCTTGCTGTGGTCCTTCGGGTTCAGCAAGTCTGTGGCTCCGAACTCTCGAGCAGTTTTAAACTTGTCAGGATTGAGATCAATCCCGATGATCCTGGTTGCCCCGGCGGCTTTACAGCCCATGATCGCTGCAAGTCCCAGCGCTCCGAGGCCGAACACAGCGCAGGTTGATCCCGCCTCTACCTGCAGGGTTCGGTAAAAAGTACTAAGAAAGTTATGAAAAACATGGATTTCATGGCAGCCATTCAACAGCTGGTCAATAACTTCAGTTTGGAGCATCATTTAAACAAAAAACATCCCCATCGTATTCCCACCAAACTGTCACCGGAGATCACAGCTCATTTGTTCTTTAACAGACAAACTAACCTTTGCGGTGTTTAGAGCAGCTCCGTAGCCCGTGGTGATGCCACAGCCCAGCAGACACACCTTGTCCAGAGGGGCCCGCTGGTCCACTTTGGCCAGGGAGATCTCAGCCACCACGGTATACTCAGAAAACGTGCTGCAGCCCATAAAGTGGAAAAGGCTCTTCCCTTTGCAGGAGAAACGCGTTGTCCCATCTGGCATCAAACCCTTGCCTTGAGTGAGCCTAGAGAACAAGCTCAAACTGTTCAGAGGTTGTATACAAGGTAAAATTCATTTAAATGCTGCATGAGAGAGCTTAAGCACAAGATATCTACCTGATCTTTTGACACAAGTTGGTTTTGGGGTTTTTGCAGAACTTGCATTCTCCACATTGTGGGACATACAAGGGTATGACTGTGTCCCCTAAAATGCAAGCACAAGAATGGGATCACTTGCAGAGCAGTAATTATTAAAGCACAAGCATCCTTACTTCTATTTCAAGCCATCAACCAATTAATAATTCTTATGGCAGAACTGCAGCTCATGAAATCAATGTTTTAACACCATTGTGGTTCAAAAGTTTCTGAAACTGTTCTTCTACTTTGATGACAATACCACATCGGAGGTTATATGAAGCAGTCATGCAAAGAAATATGCAGATTCTCTTCTGTTTTCATGTCATGACGACACTGTAGAGGTGTAACAATACATCAATATAGATCGTAAATTGATCCAAAAACGGCCAAATATTGATATCAAACTTACTTTTATTATAAAAATAGCGTTATTTTGAAGTTCCTGCAACACATTTTCACAACTAAATCCATGTTTATGGTTGTGCAGTAGATAGATTTGACACAGAGAGTTTGTATTGCATGCACTTTCAATTAAGTAGGAGCTTGCAGTTATGTTTAAGGTACAGTGTGTAAGAATTACTGACATCTAGTGGTAAAGATGGGTATTTGAAAGAAAAGATGTTTTCTTTAAAATGACTTCATATTCCAAGCACTGCTGTGAATGTATGGTGGCCATTAGTGGCCAAAATTCTCCCAGATATAAAGATGTTTTCATCTGTGAGTGGATCCAGTGGTCTCAGGTGTAGCTATGACTGTACGATAAGTAACTACTTTTAATGTCTTAAGATATTACTTATTGCACACAGTGCTGTTACTCCCATTAAACAAAGCTGGTACAGCAGTTTTAAAGTTCAGAGCGTTCTTACTTCACACACATTGCTTTGTCCACTCAGGGACACCATAGTTAAAATGGTGGAACAAGTATGGCAGCCTCCATATGTGCACCAGCAGCAAGTAGATATAAATGATTCATTCTAAGAAAATAAACACATAACAGCTATTCTAATGCAGTGATTGTTTTAAATTATATCATAAATTATACCAGTTTTAAAATTATATCACATTTTTCTGCCATTGACCTTTGATTTTTTACATACTGTACCTTGAAGAAAAAAGAAAAAAAACCTTGTTTATTCCTTGTAAAATTGTTTCATAGGATCAGTGGATCCCAAATCAAATCGAATCGTGACTTAATTTGGGATATCAACAAACACTGAATTGCTTTGAAATGTATCGATAAAATATCGTATCGTGATCAAACCAGTGATTTACAGCCCTACTGCATAATATAAGGGGAGGTAACCTGGCTGGAACTTGGTGACTCCCTCGCCAACACTTTCTACAATGCCGGCTCCTTCATGGCCAAGCACGACCGGGAAAACTCCCTCAGGATCAGATCCGCTCAGTGTGTAGGAGTCTGTGTGACAGATCCCTGTGGCTGCAATCTGAAACAATAAAGTTCATAATCTGATGGATCCAGTAGAAATGGTTGTAGAGGCTGGTGCAGAACTCTCTTGCTTTAGGTGATTAAGTAAAAAGAGAAATAATTTGACAGTTAAAGCATGATTTGTTACCTTGACACGAACCTCCCCGGCTCTAGGAGGTGCCACTTCCACTTCCTCCATCACCAGAGGTTTCCCAGCCCCCCATGCTACAGCAGCTCGGCACCGGATCACCTACAATGCAAATTCCACTAGATTCAGCTTGCAAAAACTACAACTCCCACCCTTTCTAGTTGAGAAAGAAAGTTCAAAGTGCTATTTGCTTTAGTTCTCAAAGAAAATGAATGGGAGACAGCGTTGACCTTTTTTTCCTTTGTTGCAACAACAGGAAGACTGGAAAAGCAAAGAGGCCAAGCCTGAAAGTCTTCAAGAGCTACTTTGCTCTTGTTCCTGATAAATTATGAGGCGTATAAAAAGTCTGTTTACCTGTCGAATGAATGTTTCAGACTATCAACCTTGGACGAGCTCATATAAAGACTTAGAGCTCACTCATGTCCTTGTGATGTCCATGTAAACATTCTTTTCTGTTCCATAAACACTTGACTGAGCGGATGAAAATACTCCATCAGCCTGCAGGGCTGCTTAAAGCCATCAAACATTAACAAAAGAACATTACAGAATGCAGCATACTTACCTTCCCTGCAGTCGCCATGCTTTTAAAAAGCTGTTCTCCGACTCGCAAGGTTGGGCAAGAGGGAAGGGCTTATGAAGGTTTACACTAATCGTAAAGAGGAGTGCCATGGCTGAACTTTCCACTTTCTGCAGCACTCGTTTCCTCCACAAGGGAGTACAGAAGTCATGAAAGACTTAGTTCCCCTTTTCATGTGGCAAAGGCTGCATTTTTCTTTAAGAAATGCTGAACTACAGCTTTTGATAAATCCATGCAATAATATATTAAAATGCCTGGCTCAGTTAGGACTTTTAGCCAAAAATCAGGTGTCCGCAAAATAAGTTGAAAGTGACAAAAGTAATAAATAAAAATTCTATGAAAATCATGATGTTGATTTTGAATTGTGGTTTGAAAGAAATAAAAACAAACAAAGTAAAAAAGCATGATGGGGCTCCAAAGCTAAAATTTTGTTGAGCAACACTTTGAGGAAATCACTGCAACAAGGTGTTTTCTGTAACGTCCAATCAGACGTTTGCACCTGTTGACAGGTATTTTAGTCCACTGTTCATAGGAAAGGTGCTCCAATGTGTCCAGGAAAGTTTTGTTTGAAAATAATAATAAAACAAAAAACAAAATCCAAAAGCAATGTTTTATTTTTCTTTAAATTATAAATGTTGTACATTCTAAATTTATTATTAGTTTCTTTAGTTTCTGATTAATTGAATTAATATTGAATTTAGCATTTTCTTTAATTGGAGGGTATGAATAATTTTGAGGATGACATATACTCTATTGTTTTGTTTTTTTTAAAGTTAGGGATATTTGGCTTTTTGCATGAATGAACCTAAAATTCACTCTAACCTTTTTCAAGTGAACTTTATTAGAATCTCTCTAAACTTTTGAATGCACATGTACAATGTTTAAAATATTTGCACTTAATGCTGTTCTTCAAAAGATAATTAACCACAAAAAACATGACTTCACCTCTAAATGTTCTCGTTCAATGACACTTTGGTTCTAAACAGTCGTAAAACATCCAACATTCATGATATAATATCAGTGAGGTATGAACATTTTACATTTACCTTCAATCTGAAAGTTGAATATCCCTAACTTTTTGGGGGTAGTATGTAAATATCCAACCATAGTCCACATCTGTCTGATTTAATATCCTTCCTTTGTTTCCGTTCCGTTTTCTTTCTGGTCTCCCACTGTAGTTTCTTTACATTTCTGTTTGACAGCTTCCTTTCAATAGTTGATGGACATAATGATGGAACGTTCTACTGGTAACCAAAGGTGGATATTTCAGGTGCCAGAAAGTAAAAATCCCGTCATGTTTTTGGATCTGCATGTACATTTAGAGCCGGTGTTTTCACTAACCAGCTCATCTACCTGCAGAGGAGCTGTGCTAATTAAATTCAGCTGGTTCAGTGATTGGTTGGAACAACTGCCGGGCAGGATTTTCACTTTCTGGACCAGGATCATCCACCTCTGCCCGTAATGAACTCTTCAGCAGCAGAGAGAACTCGTGATCTGCCAAACTTAGATGTTTGGAGTAATGATGGACTCTTGTTCCTCTTGACTGAAATGAATGAATGAAGCCATTTTCTGCATATAAATATTACATTAATACAACTAGTGCTCACAATCATTGAGAAGGCAAAAACCTCCTTTAGTTAATGTTTTAAAAAGACACACCATCCCAGGTATTGGCCCCATTAAGCTTACAAGTGATTTCTTTAAGCCAAATCATGGTTGATTTCAGGAATCTTCAAACTTAAGTCACTTCTGTTAAAAGATGGAAGATGTTGTTGTGGAAGAAGTCCTGTTACTACACTGTGTACCCAATTAAATTAAAATCATGTTACTTGTAAATTAAAATTGCATCTGAGTTGCAATATGTTGTTAAATGTCTGAAAACACGAAGCTCTGCTTTAAGTAAAGCTTGCATTTGGTGTGTGAAGCTTCTGGTTCCCTCATGAGAATAGTTAAAAACAGCTCAAGATAAAAAAAAAAAAAAAAGGAAGAAAAAAGTAATGGAATTCAGTGCAACTGAAAATCAGCTTTAATGAGAAGGAAACGGCAACATCAAAGACTGATGTCTTTAACATGAAGCTGTGTGTGTGATTTGAGGCAGGAAGTGTGTGTGCCGATGAAAGAGATTGGAGGGTATAAAAGGGGGGGTTTTTAAAATTTTGGAGTTTTATATAAAAAGAAGAAAAAAAAGAATAAAGTTAAAAAAAAAGAAAAGAAAAAATTTTAAAATAAATAACTAAAAATAAAATTTAAGAAAATAAAGGATTAAACTTTTGGGAAGGGGTGGGGTGGGTTTAGGTAAAAGTAAAGCAGCGTTGCAAACTGCAGAGAAAAACACCACAATCAGGAGCGAAGCCCATTAAAGCGCTGGCATATGTAGATGAGTAACGAGGGGAATGAGCAGCAGGTGTGCAGGATCACAGGTAACTGCAGCGATAGTGGGAGTGGTGTGGGTGGATCTACTGACAGGACTAAACAGCTGCAGGAAGCAGGTGATTGAAACCGATTAAGACAGATTTTTGCATCATGACACATGACAGAGATTGAGATTAGTTGGATTGTTTGTTTTAAAATGCAGAGGGAGATGAAGCGCTATCTGTCTGCACGACACAAATCAGTGTTCTGGAAATAAGTCCGCCTCTGCGACGAGTACATGCATAAAACAAAAACAGAGCATCATTATTCAGCTATTGTGAGGAGACCAAAAAGATGACATCAAACGAAGCTCCTGCATAAATTTGATAACACAAATCTGCTCCCTCATGTCTGCATTCGTTCTCTGGTTTTTGGACTTTTCATCCTGTCAACCTGCCATTTTTTAGCCAATCAGCCTGACCTTTCTTCTTTAAAACTATTCTGTTCTTTGTCCTTTCTCCAGACTTGGAAGGAGTCCTGCCAACCTCCCATCTCCACCTCTTCCTGATGCCAGGGGAGACAAACTCACCTCAGGCCCATGAGCAGCTTACCCTCACGTAGATCTCAGAGATTTCTTTGCGTCAGCTTACTGGAGATAACGGGCATTAACAGGCTTCTGCAAAACTTGACAAGTTGTTAGTGAGATATAATTTAATTTGCATCAGGTGTGTTGATGCAGAAAAAAAAACATGTCAAGTTTGCAGGGCAACAACCCTGTAAGACCTGAATCCAGTTTATTGTGGGTCTGTACAGTTCTTTATTCATCTCATTGTTTGGTCATCTGCCTTTTAGGTTGACAGCGCAAAGAGAAAAAGAGAGGGTTCATATTCTTAATTCTTAGTATTTTTTTTCCCACATTTTGGTAATTTTTTCATCTAATTAAAAACAATCTGTGTAAGATTGTCCAAAGGGGTATACTGTATATAAATATCATGTTGTTATGCTGTTTTCAGTTTTAGTTGCCTAAATATTGATTTCACCTTATACCTTATATTATAATCATTGCTCCTATCTGTTTATTTTAATATGAAGGTCCATTGTTATACTGTAGCTCTGCTCTATGAATGTCAGTTATAATGACTGATAAGCATGCAGTTTCTTAACTACATCTCTGACGTTTATAGCAAAGAAAATTGAGCAAGTACATGCAACATTAAAACAATATTCTGAGTGAGTAAGCTGACTGTTGCAAGATGGCTGCCAGTGCTGATGTTCGAAACATCCTCATGTCCTAGTGATTATGTACGAATATCTAAGCATGGCATCAGCTCCGTGTTCTCCATCTAACTTTAAACAGTTGAATCGGAAGTGGGTGAAGCAAAGCTGGATTTGGTCAGAGATGGATATTCAAACTTTAAGATTGTAACCATATTTAAATACTTCAGAATCCATATTGATCTACTGTTTATTCCTCAGTTGTTTTCACATGATTAAAGTTACATTGTGAACTTAGCCTCCTGTTTCCACATCTGTCTTTTTCAGCCTTTTATTCATGTTTTTTGACTGTTTAACCCTTATGTGGTATTATACAATTAATTAATTTTTCAAACTAAAACTCACTGGCCTTGGCTCATTTTATATGAAGAACATATATCAGAATACATTTTTAATGACCACACACCGTACACCCCCCCTACACATTTCTATTACATATAAGATGTTTGGGTCCACTGGACCCGGGGCTAATAAAAGTGTGGAAATGTATGTTCTGTGTACCTCCACTCTGTCCGTCTGTCTGGGCCTGCTGTTCCTGTGCGTGTGTTTCTGCAGCTGCAGGTCCCGCACAAGGTTGCAACATTGTTACAAAAATGTTAAATTAAAAAATCAACACTGTCTGCTCTTGTTTTCCCACACATTTGATCCTCTTTCTTGTCAGAAACTTTTTTTTTGCACAAATTGGAAGCGGGACACTATAAATATAGCTTTTCCAGTGTGGTTACTTATCACAACCAATCAAGATGCCCAAAAGGTATTTTATGCAGAAGGCTCTGGAATTGATTTTGGAAGAGAGAGAGGTTTTTGATGATTATTCAGAAGAAGAGGATCACATTTCTAAAAATTCAGAATCTGACAGTGACTATGAAGAATATGATGAAATTGAGCATCAGCCAGTTTTAAAGCGAAGACGAACCGCAGGACCAGGCCGTCAGCAGCCAACCACTGGAACAGGCCCTCACCACCTATCCCCAGGACCAGGCTGTCAGCAGCCAACCACAGGACCAGGCCGGCAGCACCTAACTCCAGGACCAGAACAAGACAGTCGACATGGAGCAAGTGAAGAAATATGGATGTCAAAAAATTTTGAAATTGAATATTCTACTTTTCCAAGTTAGTTCAAAGAAATAAAAGTCAGTAGTCTTGAAAAACCTTGTTTCACTTGTAAATTTTTGTAAATAATTTTCTTTACGTTTTAAATAATGAGTGCTAAGTGTGGTCTAACAAAGGTAAAGGGCAACTTTAACCACTTATGATGTTTATACTGCCTGTAATTGGAATGAAATAAACATCTGTTGAGTATTTTGACATAAAAGTGTTGGACTGTGAGGCATTAAAAACCACAAAATGCAACGGGTCCACCAGACCCACAAACACTGGCTGAGTAACAACAATATGAACACCACACGAGGGTTAAACAGCAAGTGCAGCATGTCCAAAAGTATCTGTGAGCACCGTTTTGTGTTTGAACATTGGTCTTCCTTTCATTTCCTCTTGTTCTTTGCCTTTTATTTAGTCACTTATAACATTAGTTTATTTCTTTGTTATTGCTTTAGACTTTCTTCCCGGTTTGTTGCAACTTTTATCAGCTTTAAAATACAGCTCTGGCTGCCTTTGGGTCCTCTCCTGAACTCTAACCCTAATAGAAGCTGTTTTTCCTCCAGACCAGCACTGATTGTGCAAGTCCCAATCTAGTGTGTGTTAAAAGCTAAATGAAAAGAAGATAACACTCTAGGGATAAAGCAGTTATTATATGTAGTTATATGGTCTCATATCATTTCATTCAGTGTGTCTGGAGTTCTCTGTAATATCTTTTCTTTTATTAAAGGACCTTCTGGGATACAAGCAGGAGGTCTGCTGAGTCTGTCCTAGCAGAGAAATTACAAACACTACCTGCCAAGCTAAGCAAACACAGATATAATTAGTCAAGCCTGTGAACTGATTTACAATGGGCTGACAAATACATTAAATATAATCTAATAGCACACTCAGTGACAGCACAGTGGACACAACCAGAAAACAAAAATTAAGCTGCTGAATCGTCTGTTCAGACCTTCATTTATTTTATTAACACTTTACTTTTTGCTTAAGAAACATTTCAGGTTCTTTGAATCACCATCAGCATGTTCATTGAGTAGAGTTGAACTGAGTAAATCTGTTCTTAAAAACTATTAACATGGTTTTTAAAGGTACAGTTTGTAAAAAATCAAACATCAATGGCAGACAGAAAAATGTGATATATAATTCAAAACTGTGTTTCTGTTGATGTGTGATCACTGCACTAAAATAACTGTTATGTATTTTTTTTTCTTAGAATGAGTCATTTATATCTACTTGCTGGCAGGTGCACATACATGGAGGCTGCCATATTTGTTCCACCATTTTTACTACGGTGTTCGTGAACGGACAAAACAATTTATGTGAAGTGAGAAACTGCTGTATGGACTTTGTTTAATGGGAGTTAGAGCACTGTTTGGGATAAGTAATGCCTTAAAAATAGTTACTCATAGTCAGAGGTGGGTAGTAACGCGCTACATTTACTCCGTTACATTTACTTGAGTACATTTTTACATAAATTGTACTTTTAAGAGTAAATTTATTACAATATACTCTTTTTACTTTTACTCAAGTACATTTATGAGAAAGAAACGCTACTTCTACTCTGTTACAACAGCATGTATCCCGCTCGTTACTTTTATTTTTGGTCTTATAAGTGCGCAAATGTAAGAGAGACACACGTGAATGTCTCACTAAACAAACACAGCTTGCTGTTGGCCACGTCACACGTTATGAGCTACGTTTCACTACGTACAACCAATCAGGTGTAGCCAGGCAGTCACATGACGATGCGGCACCAATGCCCAAAAGAAAAGAATTTTAGCAGCAAGCTGAAGCACACAAACACAAGAGGGATGTACTGGTACACACAAAGAATGAGTGAAACAACAGTGTGTGGTTCGGAAGTTGAGACAGAAGCCGCGGAATATTCCTGCCTGCACATTCCAGCAATGTTTACCTTCCAGATGACATAAACGATCAGCTGTGCAAGCCACGTTTCAGGTAGAAAAACTCAACCTCAAACTTACTTTGTAAAGTTGTAATAAGCTTAGTTTTGTTTGCTGCTACAGTAAAACAATCCTGCATCATACCTGAATCTGTGGTAGAATGTGAACCTTCGTCAACTTGTTTTCACGGTGTTTCACGGCACTCTCGCGGTTTTTCTTCGAAAAATATCACCATGTCTCCTCCTCTCCTCTCAGCTGATTGGGGGATGTAGGCATGTCACAGCCACAGGAGGAATTCCCAAGGCCGTGACGCGTGGCTGCTTTTGCTCGTGTTGTTAGAATAATGAACTGTGTCGGCTAATAAATGCTGTATTTACAGTGACATGGGGCTGTGAGGAGGCTACTGCAGCCTATAAACAAACATGTTTCACAAACTTCGGGAGCAATCAGAGTCACCTGCATGTACTCTCACCATCCCTGGAAGAAAAAAAAAAAAGGCATCTAAATGGCGGCGACTTTCGAGTCAGTCGGGGTGGTCCCTTTTCCTCCGTCTCTCCACCTTTTTGGCCACTGTGATGGTGAGCAGCTGTCTTTAGCTTGCGACTTTAGCGCGATTCTGACCACAGTAGCAGTCACACACTCTCCCACTCACCCCTCTTGTATTTGTGTGAAATGCCAGAGGACAGCTGCTATTTTTTCACCCGTTTCCACTTAAGTTCGTTCTCAGCCATAGGCCTACTCATATTTTGTCTTTTTGATGGTGCAATTAATCGTGTGGTAGTGTTTCCCCAGCTTAACTAGACTGGTCTAGACTCTGGTCTGGACTCTGGTCTCAGATAATTTGTTGTAAAAAGACCATGACAGTCGGAAAACAGTGTTATGAAAAGAGTATTTTATTTAATGAGGTGAATGTCTTTATTTATATTAAATTTTTTTAAAATTTAATTAGGTTCATTTATTGAACATTTTTATTGCTAATTTAAAAATAAATCCACTGATGTGTACAGAATCTAAGTACACATGTACTCAAGGATTATATTTAGACTAAAAATAATTTTAAAATCATGTACATCGTAGTGATTTTATTTTCTAAAAGCCAATAACCTGTACTTTTACTTGAGTATCCTTTTTGGAACAATATTCGGTCTACCCAGCCTCTGCGAATCATGGAGTACAGTCAGAGCTCCACCTGAGACCACTGGATCCACTGACATATCTGTTCTCAGAGATTCAAAATATCTTTTGGTGAGCTTCCCTGGACCCCTTTAGAAGTTTCGGAGTCAACCTAAATGACTTCATTTAGTATCATTCAGAGCTTTTTGTTTAGCCTAATTTAGCAACTTTAAATGGTTTTATATGTTGGTAAGTGAATCTTGGTCATTTAGTGTTTTTATAAAATCCCAGCGGTTGGAGTTTTTTTATGCCATTCTTCTTGTTAAAAAATAAAGTTATGTCCGTGATAATAGTACAACCTTCAATTATTTCTTTAAATGACATCTATTCTATTTAATTTAAATCGGATGTTACTCCCTGTCTGTCTCGATTGTACTTTCTCCTGTCTATATTTTTTTCACCCCTAACTGTCTTGTACTGAGTCTCCCTCCCCCCTCCCCCCCACCCCCTTTTTGATAATGGTATAATCCTAGTTGAGCTTGGGTGTCCATCAAAATGAAAGTCCAACCTTGCAACTAATTACATTATTGCTACTGCACCTTTACGAAGATCATGTCCATTAGTATAAGGAACAAATCTTTCATGACCTTGCAGATTTATCTGCTTTAAAGTGGAATTTATATGTTGGTGAGTCTCAGGGACCTTTGCAGTTGTTCAAAGTCATATACAATGGGCTGTTTCTCTCCAATATGGGATTTTGGCCACTGGAACATTTCAGCTTCAGTGGACATCTAGTCAGTATCAGGCATCCATCAGCCACATTCTCCCACAAGTTTGGATGCAATAAAACAGTTGTATAGCCTAAAATTATTAATTAAGATAGAATTTGATTCTATAGCTGGTTTTCCTAACAGACACACACACACAATTTATGAACACATTCATGAATCTGATGTAGTTTTCCTCAAGGAATTCATTAAGTTCTTAATCTAAAAAAAAAAAAACCCACCACAAAACACTTGAGATATTGGTGATTTTTTTACTGTACAGTATATGACTTTGCTTATTGTGTTATGCTGGTGTAAACTGATTTATCATATTGACGTCATTGAAAGCAGCACAGTTGCGTTATGGGGGACAAATAGTGATGACTGCTCGGATACTGCGGAACAAAGAGAAGGGAAAGAAATTAGCAGAACTGCACATAATTATTAATTTATCTGAAATACAAATGGCAAATAAGAGGAAAGATACCATTTGCTTTGCTTCATGAGGTCAATGGCGTCATTGATTTGGTCCAAAGTCATGTTATGAGTGATGAACTCATCCAGCTTCACCTTCTTATCCAGGTAGGCTTTGACCATCTCTGGAACGCCGTCCTTGCTCTTAAACCCTGAGCCACAAAATGCAAACAGAGGGGTTTAATTTCAAGGAGCTGAGCTGCAGGAGTTGATAAAGATTTTGTTTTACCTCCAAACATGGAACCTGTCCATGTGCGTCCACAAATGAGTTGACCTGGTTTGATGGAAACGTTATGCAATTCTGTCCAGCCGACAATCACACTGACACCCCATGCTTGAATGCAGGACTCCAAGGCACTTTCCTGGATTGAGAGAAATTAAAAAAAAGTCAGACTTGTACCCAGATGGCCTCTTTAACAGCTACTGCTGCTTGGAAAATACAAAACAAAAGCAAGCCAAGCCATTTTTCTTAACCAAATCCATAGTTATGTTACCTCACAAACCATATTAGAATAAATCCTCACCATGACTCCCACATTCCCGACACATTCTATGGCAAAGTCCACTCCTCCATTTGTCATCTCTACCAGCACTTGGTGGACGGGTTTGCTGTGATCCTTGGGGTTAACAAAGTCAGTGGCACCCAACACCTTGGCTTTCTCAGCTTTCTCTGGATTGATATCAACAGCTATGATCCTTTTGGCTCCTGCATTTTTGCAGCCCATGACAGCAGCCAAACCCACAGCCCCCAGACCAAACACAGCACACGTGGATCCTGGCTCAACCTGAAGACAGAAGAGTCTCAGTGTTACTCCAGACAAGCAGAGATGTTTATTCACAAATTTCACCAAAAACCAGAAAACCTGTCCAGTCCGTAACCTCAGATCTGATGTGTGCAAATCCTGCTAGCATTTAATACATAACTGTGAATCTCTGGTGCCTAAATACAAAGCACTACTAGATACAAAAAGTGTTCAAACTGCATCAAAAGCTGGTTACCCTTTTGACCCTCTATTAAAATAAGCATCATAGCACGAAGAGGGAATTTGTGTTTGTTGATTATTGCTTTGTTGTAGCAGGAGCTGATGGCAATAATTCTTCGATCACTGGAAAGCCTGTTCATTTTACTTCAATGTCACATTTGAAGCTTGCACCCATGAAAAACTTGCCAAATCTTTTCTGCCAAAACCGAACAGTTTATTCTGCTATTGAATCTTGTTTTATGCTTCTGATACCTCTTATGCTAACTTTCAAATGCCTAATTGGCACATGATTAGCTGCATGTGTGAGCATGGACCTGCTACAGCTGTTGGTTACAATCATAAGGTCAAAGCATGGAGAAGATCCCACAAACTTTATGTTGACTGATGCCCTGATGATATACTATAGAAAAGTGCTTTTAAAAGGCCCACAACGTAACTTTTAGACCTTAAAAAAATGCTTTTCTGACTCGTTTTGATGGCACACCAACATTCATTATGTGCATTTTCTAGCCGTCACTGCCCAGAGGTGTCCTGAGGCTCAGAAACTGCACTATATAGCCTTTGTGTTTGGGACATGGCCGTGACGTGGGATAACAGGGGGTCAAAACACCAGCTGTGTTTATGTCTGGTTCATATCCGTTTGCTAGGGGCTGAAGAGTTCCTTTTCAAGCTCCAATGTTCATTTCTGACAACAGCAAACATGGCGACGGTGGAGGAGATCATGATAATGTACAGGCAGTGCAGCAGATGGCGGAGGTCTGTGCAGCCATTATGCTGGAATGGGCTTTATGCACAGCTCCACTACTTCCTGGACTTAGTACTGCACCTTTGTTTCCTGTCTTTCAAGATTGGATGAGCTGATTAATCCAGGTGTGTCTGACCATTTGCTTAGATCAGACACAGCTGGATTAATCAGTTCATCCAATCATGAAAGACAGGAAACAAAGGTGCAGTACTAAGTTCAGGAAGTAGTAGAGCTGTGCATAAAGCCTATTATTCGGAAATTCCCAGTTCCGAGTAGGAAGTTTCAACTGGAACGCCACGCCCCCCAGGTGGAATTTCCCACTCGGACAGTCGGAAAATCCTGTGACCTCAGAGTTAAGATTTAAAGATGGCCGCGCCCAGTGTTTGCAGTCAGGCTAGCAGTTGTAGAAGCTCAGGTAATGCCACATATTTGCACTTCTGACTATTTGTTGTTGCATTAAATTAGTCATACATGTGGTATTGTTTGATATAGATGTAGGGGGAAGCTGCTGTAGAATAATTCACATTTTTCATATGGTATGTGCGAACGACAATGCCAGCTCGGCTAACAACGGCTAGTAACAATAGCCTTAGCAAACACGTTATTTTGCTAAGCTGCTATCTTATTTTCCAACCAGTGAACTGGAACACAATTTGGTCAGGTGTGATGTCACATCCCAGTTCCCACTTCCCAGTTATGGTAAATGGAGCGTAGCATTAAAAGTGCTGTGGCTACTTCTACATTTCTATGGTGCACAACTCTGCCCCCACAGTGTCAGGTGGTACTACTCTGTTTGCTCCATTGGGGTATGTATCCACGAAATCCCGAATCCCGAAAACTAACCAAAAACAGACAAAAGATGCAGAAGACAGACATAAGGCTTTAGGGTAGAGCATAAATGGGCCTAAAGGGTAACCACTGTTTGTACCTTATAAACAAAACTGCCCCAGAGTTGTCTGGGTCCACTTACACACCTTGGCTGTATTCACTGCTGCCCCATAGCCTGTGCAGATCCCACATCCGAGGAGGCAGACTTTGTCCAGAGGCGCAGCAGGGTCGATCTTAGCCACAGCAATCTGGTTAATCACTGTGTACTCTGAGAAGGTGCTGGTTCCCATAAACTGCAGAACCCTCTTCCCTTTACAGGTAAACCTGGTTTCCACTCCTGCCATTATTTCCTGACGAATTCTGGTCCTGAGGAACACAATTGATTTAGAATTCATTTAAAAATATAAAAAAAATCATTATAGAGTTCAAGAGCTTCTTAGAAATAAAGATGATGGTTCTCACCAAGCTAGCTCACACTGGTTGGTCCTGGGACTCTTGCAGAAGCGACATTCTCTGCACTGGCAGAGGAAAAGAGGAATCACCTTGTCTCCTGGAGGACGACAAAAAACATTTTATATTACTTCAGAGTGGTGTGAAAAAAAAAGGCTGAATGGATCCTAAAAACTTTCATGAATCTGTGGCTGATTGTTTTATCCAGCTGATTTAAAGCCAGAAGTAATTCTGTTCAGAAACACTTTGTTATACTGGGTGAAATGGTCCTTCCATCCTGACAGTAGTCAATACACATCATGTATTCATAAAAAAGAAGGAAAAAAGTCAGACCTCTGTGAGGACAGCAGTTCTGTAAATACTCTGACCCCTGCCATTCACACTAAAGGCAGTAATTGTTCATTCACGCCATATAGAAAGAATGAATCGATGCCTCTATGTCTCATCTCTGTCCCTCCCCTCTCGCCGTCTCCACATGAACTGCTCTGTGCAGCGCTCACTGTAAACAAATATAGCTAGCTAACGGACTGCTAACTGCTGCTGCGCCAAAAAAACCCCAAAACAAAACAACAGATATGCTAAGGATTAAGTCTTGGAGGTGCTGACGTTTGCAGTGTGGACTTTTTACATCGCAGAAGGAGTTGGAGGTGAGTGATAAGGCTTTTAGAAACGTTGTTCCTCAGTTGTTCACCATCAAGCCAACAAACTATCCACTCAGCTCTTATCTTTAACCTGCTTGTAAAACATTGGCACACATGTCCATGCACTCTGAAGGCGTGGTTTCAGGTGGTGTGTTTTTTTTTAATTAGTTTGTTCCAACTGTTTTACCAACATTGCTAACCCTAGCTTTAATCAGCACTTTTCAATCTGATGATAGGCTTAAAAAATGCATTAAAACCCACATGTAAAATAGTTCTGAGCACAAACTATTCAGTTTAACACTTTAAGGTGCTTTTTTAGAAGACCATGCAAAAAGTAAAACATATCAATCAATAAATAAGTGAAATAGTGACACTGATCAACAGCTGAAAAGGGTAAATGGGAATTTTTGACATAGGGACTCTTTTTTGTGTTAGCCAGGATACTACTTGTCACTGGAGAGAGTTTCATCATTTTTCATCCCATAGTTGCTAATGCTAGCATAAGTCCATGGAATTCCACGTTAGCCTGTCATTAAAAACAATCTTATCCGATCCACAGGACATCCGAAACTAATCAGTTATAATGCAAGACTATCTGTGAAAATATGTCTCACGTATCAGATTTCAAACTGTGAAGCCTAAACATTTACAGTACAAAAACCCAACCAAATACCTTCAGGCAGAAACAAATATTTTCCCGTCTTAAATTTGAAAATAGTGCAAATAAGAGTGTTATGCATGCTGGAACTGACCTGGCTGAAATTCTGTGACTCCAGGCCCGACGCTCTCTACGATGCCAGCCGCTTCGTGACCGAGAACTGTTGGAAAAGCATCTTTGTGCATACTCTCCAGCAAGAGGTAGAGGTCTGAGTGGCACACTGATGTTGCCACAATCTGTTCCGAAGTCAGAAACGGAGCAATGAAAACACTGATAAAGGACAAAAGTAGTTGAGCAGCAGTATTGTTCCACACAATCACATTCCTTTTAATTCACTGATAAACTTGTGTGTTGAGTGTTTAAAGTCAGTGTTTTTTTTTTACCTTGATTCGGACTTCGTTTTCCTGTGGTGGGGCTACCTCAATCTCCTCAATAACCAGAGGCTTGTTGGGCTCCCAGGCCACTGCTGCCTTGCATTTAATGACCTGAAATGCAACATGACAAGTGCGTTACCATTATTCCTGTGGAACAATCTAGACAGGAATAGGCATCAATGAAAGTGGCACTACCCCATTCGCAAAATGCTTTAGTTGGCCAGGAAATGAACCATTCAATTTAAAGTGCATTTTGATGGACCTGCATTAGGACTGCAAAAAGTTATTTGCTTGCATAATAATGATATATACAATGTTAAGAAAATGAATCAAAATCATATTTTAACTTTAAAGCAACACATTGAACTGGCAAAAGCAAAAACTGCAATTATTTAGGGAATTATTCAAAGTCAGCACTTATAAAGGCCCCTTTTTAGATGTCAGTGAAGCCTTTTTGGGAGTCATAGGTGTGGAAAACGTGTGGAAGATGGACCAACTTTGTGTGAAAAAGAATTTTTTACAAGAAAGATCTAAAGAAAACAGATCTGCATCATCTGGGGAGACTTCTGCTGTCGGTGGTCAAAGAGAAATCACCCCGAACACAGCTTTTGGGGCTGTTTATATATGGTCACATTTAGTGGACAGCTGACCACCACCTGTCTAAGATATGTTAGTATGTGGTATGTGCAAGCTGTGTAGGAATCTAAAGCCTAAAAACAGACACATAAGACCAACCTATATGCCACATGAATGAATTGGTTTCACTCAATCCATATTCTCTTGTAGTCCTGATACTAATCATATAAAAGCCCTGCTATGTGAATCAGTTGCTGGAAGAAAAGACAGTCATCTGCCCCTAACACGATAAATCAGCTGGTTTGGCTTGAACTTGAACATTTTTCATTGAGACTTTCCAGCCAGTTCTGCCAACAGTTTAGATAAAAATGACAGGATGTTTTGCCAAGTCAAAACACAAGATAAATTTCACAGAGGGGCAGGGAGAGGGGAGATGGGAGAGACAGATAAACAGCCTAACCACAGGAAGCATTTTGCTTGCACATCTGGAACTTGACTTTTACATTGAAGCTCTGTAGAAATATCAACAGCTGCACAGCTCAGGGGAAAATGCATCATGTGACATAACGCGCTTTGATGTGGAATTTGCTTACCTTCCCGGCTGTGGCCATTTTTGCGGTAAAAAGGAGAGCTTGCAGTCAAGAAAGGACTCAAGAAGAAGACCGCAGCTGCAAGACAGGAGAGAGGGGAGGAGAGAACAAGACCCAGGCACTTTATAACACATTTAGGTCAGCAAGGACTTTAACCTTTGCTATTATCAGTCCATCCACTTCCCCCTTACCAACGCTGACAACATGCAGCCTGAGTGGAGTAAAAGAAGGAAACCTTCTGAAACCAGAACCAAGTACTGTTGTCTCATGTACAAGTGAGGCATTTATTTTAAGGGTTTTACTGTATAAAACCTCATGTTTAAAACCGCAAGTGTGGTATTAAATGTGATTCATTATGATTATTATTTTCTCCATGTCTAATGCAACTCTAATGCATTCTCTTTTAGCGTGTCTGATTTAGGCATAAGGGGATGTTTGGTATAGACATCAGCAGCATAAACTGCAAATATCAATGTTTATCTGTAAGAAAGGCAACATTTCACCATGTGCTGAAAGCTGATGCTACAGGCTCCCCCTTGGCTTGATTTGGGACTGGTGGAGGTCTGACAAAACTGAAAAAAAGGCATACTGTAGCTGGGCTGAAGATGCACTGCTGTGAGTGTAGATTTTAATTTCCCAAAATAAATCATAGAACAATAACTACTGTTATAGATCTCTTAACTTTATGGATGTAAAGAACTGCTGTATTTAAAGGTACAGCATGTACTACAAGTCGAAAAATAAGTGGCATAAAAATTTGGAATGAGCCATTCAGATCTACTTGTGGTGGGTCCACATGCATGGTAGCTGTTTCTCTTTGTACCTGCTCACACTCACACTATGGTATCTTTGAATGGACAAACAATTCAATGTGTGGACTGGCTTTGTTTGGTAAACCACTGTTAATGATAAGTAATGTCTTTAAAGGCAAAGTATGCAAAATTTTGAAGTACTTACCTCTAACTACTGTAAACATTTTGACATGTGGAAGAATTTTGACCACTGCTGACGACAATCCATTCACAACTTCATTTTGTATTTGAAGTAATTACTGCCTTTCTTTACAAGTAACTATACATGCCGTATCTTTTAAATCCAGTCAGTGATTTAAAAAGGGAACTGGACATGGGAGAGCTTCAAATCTGAGCCGTGGTTACATTTTATTACTGTCTCAATGTTTGTTTTGAAAATAAAGACTGGATTAATGTATGTTTTAAATGTAGTTCCCCATATTTCAACACAATAAGAAGAATCAAACAATAGATATAGTGATTTATTTTTCAGTGAATCATTGACTTTATGTAGCAAAGCAGTTTTTGTTTTGTTTTTCATTTTTGATGCAATTTCATCACCCACTTCTTGCTTTAAACTCTGGTTACTCTAGAGTTCCACTTAAGGAGAAAAAAAGGAATTAAATTTTGATGTTTTAAAAAAAAATAAATATTTTTTTAAAAAAAAAAATAACGAAGGACAGAAAAAGAAAAAAAAAAAACCGGGAAAAAGAAGAAAAAAAGTGAGGGGAAAGAAAAATTTTTTCTTTTTTTTAGGGAAGGGAAGGGGGGGGAGAGAAGAGGGGAAAAAAAAAAAGACCAAAAGAGGAAGGAAGTTTTAATTAAGAAGAAAAAAAAAAAAAAGAAAAAAGAAAAAAAAAAGCAAAGAAGCAAAGATAAAAAAAACGAAAAAAAAAAAAATAAAAAAAAGAAAAAAAAGAAAAAATAAAAAAATAAAAAAAAAATATAAAAATTCAAAAAGTAATACTAACTATAAAACTAATAATACAACATATAAATTCAAACACCAGTCACAAAAAAGTAAGGTTAATTAAAGACATTTCACATATCAAAGACAGATATTAATTAATGGGATTAATTTTAAAGGTGATAGTTACAATGTTTTCATCACAACAACAATTAATAAAACTAATAATGCATCCACAGAACACCTAGAGTGATGCTAAATAAAAATATAATTTTTACCCCCATTTATAGCATTTTAATAATTTTTTTAATAAATTCTGACAGGTAAAAAGAAAATATTTGCCAATTTCCTCCTCTACATGTAAGTTAAACATTTGCTAATGCTAATTAATGGTTAGCCGGTTCTGTAATATTGCTAATGTTAATTGAGTGAGCGAGTGTTAGTGTGCTAACTAGTGGTGGGGAGGAATTAAACTTGATTACCTTTTAATCTACGTTATGTCACAAAAAAAGATTGCAGATGAGAATATAGTTGAGCGCAGTCTTACATACAAAAGTCATACAAATAAAAAGATTCTGACACCATTTTTTTCTTTATTTGGCTTCAAAATCATTTTAATTTTTCTGCACATGGCCTTTCGTCCTGATTTTACAACCGCATTGTTTAGATGATTCCCGCAGCAATGATGGATGTGCAAAGCCACAAACTGTTTTCACTATCTGAAGGGTCGTGTTGTAACGTGAATGAAGGGTTTAGACATCACTGAATGAGACGCTGATCTCACTGTGGAGCAACACTCAGAATCACGCGGATGCTGTGGAACAAAAACACAAAAGACACTGATTAATTCCATCTGTTGTTAGTTAGCAAATCATAAAAAGATAGCAGATTTATGAATGTACCATTGGCCGCGCTTCAACAGCTCAACAGCATTGTTGATTTGGTCCAAATTCATGTTGTGAGTGATGAACTCATCCAGCTTCACTTTCTTGTCCAGATAGGCTTTAACCATCTCAGGAACACCGTCCTTACTCTTAAACCCTGATCCCCAGAAAACGGAAATGTATTAGAATAAGCATGAAAAAGTTCTGTCTTATCATAATAGTGATCGCTGAAATACTGCAGTGATCACTGTCTTTTGATTCCTCCCACAACTTGTATTGGTCGTATATCACATCGGTCTGAGTGGATTAACTTTGCTTACTAGTTTTTTTTTTCCACAGCATGGTGGAGCCAATTTAATTAACAGCTGAGCTTGACTGATTACTGGTGATTAAATAGTGATTGATTCAAGGTTTAACTTTACTATGAACCTTTTCTTTTAAGCCAAAAACAACTTTACCAAAGATAAATACGTCAACCACCATCCTTATCTAAAAATATAGCAGGTTAACTGCATGTGACAACAAAACAAAAACTTGCTTGCCTTATGGAAACTTTCCCCAGAGAGTGTTGTTGGAATAATTTGCCTCAAAAACATTAATGTTATAACACAATAGTCGTGTTGGGTAGTTTTTAGTACGTCTCACCGCCAAACAGGGTGCCCTTCCATGTACGTCCAGCAATGAGCTGAATGGGTCTGGCAGCAAAGTCATGCATGTCTGTCCAGCCAACAATCACACTGACTCCCCAACCTGGAATACAAGACTCCAAGGCGCTGCGCTGGATGGACAAACAGCACAAGGTGAGGAGACTTGTCCAGTTCCTTAAGATCCATAAGAGCCATAAGATCTCACCATGACTTCCACATTCCCAGTACATTCAAAGGAGAAGTCCACTCCTCCGTTGGTCATCTCTGCCAGAACTTCACTGACGGGTTTTTTGTGGTCCTTGGGGTTTATGAAGTCAGTTGCACCAAACACTTTGGCCTTTTCAGATTTCTCTGGATTGATGTCCACAGCTATAATCCTCTTTGCTCCTGCAAACTTGCAGCCCATGACTGCAGCCAAGCCCACAGCTCCCAGACCAAACACGGCACATGTGGAGCCGGGCTCAACCTAAAGCAGACGAGGGATTGTTGTAGGTCAGAAAGACATTTTAGGTCACACTTAAAGTTTCCTGTTGTGATAAGCAACTATCCGGACTGGCTGATGTGTACCTTGGCTGTATTCACTGCAGCTCCAAATCCTGTGCAGATCCCACAACCAAACAGACAGACTTTGTCCAACGGAGCAGCAGGGTCGATCTTAGCGACAGCAATGTCCTTCATCACTGTGTACTCACAGAAAGTACTGGTTCCCATGAACTGCAGCACCTTCTTTCCCTTACAGGTAATCCTGGAGTTTGCGAATGCCATCTTGCCTTGTTCACCAGGAGTCCTGCACAGAACATGTATCATCCTGGTTTTAAATCTTATCAAGTGATTACACGTAGCATCAAATGGGTTTTGAACTTTATGAACATCTCTCAGATGAGGGACATCAGAAGATGAGAGGAAGAAGATATAAACTCCATACCCTTTTTCACACAGGTTGGTTTTAGGACTCTTGCAGAACCGACATTCTCGACACTGGGCGAGGAACAAGGGGATAACTCTGTCTCCTAAGTTTCAAACACAATATATCAGATGTATTTCACCTCTACACTGATTTACTTACCAAACAGAACCTGAACCGAGTGTTTGTTAGTCTTGGTGTAACTTTGGGAGTATTCATTGTGAGACAATTTAACACTGAGACAAATGCAGCCATTACACATTTTAAACTGTTGGTTTATATAGTTTCACTGACCTGGCTGAAACTCAGTGACACCAGGGCCGACACTTTCCACGATGCCAGCTCCCTCATGGCCGAGAATTGCCGGGAAACCATCTTTGTTCATCCCCTCACACAGGTGGTACAGGTCGGTGTGGCACAGCCCTGTAGCCACAATCTGCACACAACACAAACACAGTCCTGATGTTTGTTTCTTTTCTTCTTTTTCTTCTTTTCTTTGGGTTAATTAAATTCTGGAGATGCAAATCACATATTTGGAAACAAAACCAAAAATTTGCAAGAAAAAAAATTAGATTTGTAGTTTCTGAATATATCTGTTGCAAGGTATGCAAGGAGGGCCTGAGAGTCATGCATGCTAACCAAATTAGCCAGGGGGGATACCCCTTTGGCCAAGAAGTCAGGGCACATGATCAATCAGAGGCAAAGTGACAGAACCCCACACTGTCACATCTCTCCATCTCTTTCCACAAGCACATCCTCGTGTTCCACCATTTACGAGTCCATGAACTCATTACCAGTACAGTATTTTGTAAAAAAATGTTGAAGAAAGTGGCCTGACAGTCTTTCAAAGATCAAAGGGAACGAGGTTTAAGGTTTGGAAATGACTACTCTACTTCATTTGATCAGGGTTTCTCTCGAATTGGCCAATATTATGTGCTTTTCCCACCATCTGAAACAATTCTTTGATATTTTAATGTGATATACTGTAGAAGCTATGGTTTGATCAAATCTGTCCTCACAGCGCTTCAGCTGTGCTGCAGACCTTCTGAGTGAGTCGTGCGAGCAGCCACCACAGCGTCAGTGTTTTTCGTCTCTACCAGTGTTGTGCAGGACAGCATGCTAGTAGAGTCCTCTCTGAAGTAAGAGTGCATCACAGTCTTGGAAGCGGTCATTTAAAAGTCTTAAAGACTCAACTAGGAAGTTGTTTTTTATAGGCATTTTTAGTCTCTTTGTAAACACCCCAGAAGACCATTTCAAGCACTTAGAAAAGTCAATATGCATAAAATGGGTTCTTTACTTCTGCTTTGTTGTGTGTGAATTAAAACTTGTGGAAGCTACAGTAATATTGCCAGAACCAATTGATGCTTCCTTTTTAAATTCATATGTTTTTTAAGTAAAAAAATGATAACACGAGTGGAAATTCAACATGGAAAGACAACATGGGCTCCTACAAAGTCTCTAGGCCATGGCAGAGTCAAACAGCCAGTCAAGATTTGTCTCCACCGACCACACCAAAAAGATATAAAGCCAATCCCACCTGTTTTCTCTCATCTACACAAGAAGTTCCAGGCTTTCAAGTTTTTCCATACTTCCATCTCCTTTGCCATGTAAAAGCTCCTCTGAGGCACCAGTAACAGTAGTCTGAGACTGATGCTCCTCCAGTTCAAAGTCTACGCTTTTGCTTGATTATGCAAGGAGCTATACGTCACATCGCTTCACATTTTAGTGTGTGGGCTAAAACTATTTTTTAATGTCACATTACAACACACAAGATTGACATTGTTTCAACTGTGAACGTGTCTCACCTTTATGCGGACCTCATTGGCCTGAGGAGGGGCCACCTCAACCTCTTCCATGACCAGAGGCTGGTTGTGATCCCAGGCTACTGCTGCCTTGCACTTGATGACCTGAAAGGGAGTGACATGGAGTAAAACTAGTCCTCAGTGGCTTTTTAGTAGTAGAAGAGCTGGCTTTTGACTCAGTTTGAGTTTATTTCTACTTTTCATTTTTACTTTTTGTGTTAGATTTGGTGTCTTGTAATGTTTTATGCATCCTGAATGTTCAGCACTTTGGTCAGAATTTGTTGTATTTTAAAGAGCATTATAAATAAAGTTGGCTTGGCAAGTCTTGTTTTGTATTCTACTTTATGTTTAATGAGTTTTGCCATAAAATGAAATGAACAGGGACTTTTTTGGAATCCTTTGTACATTTTTTTCTTTTCTTTTTACAACATGAAGACTGAACTTGACCCTTAGAAGATTTCATCCTGTTAAGACAGTAAAGATTAACTTATATCCAATGATTGACTCAGACGGTCTCAGCCAGGTTTTTCTTTCCATTTCCCCCAAAACATGCAAAATGCCTTAAGAACTGTATAACTGCTGCTGCTACTTTTGAAAATACACATGTAGTACTAATCAATAATTGCTGTCATATAAAAAAAAAAAAAAAACAAAACAAAACAAAAAATGCTTTGTTTGCAAGAACCCCAATATTACAGTTGTTTTAAGTTCTGATTCAAGGCAAGTACTTATCCAGGCACTTTTAGCACCACTCATAAGCCACAGAAGTATATGAAGCATGTACAAGTATATATACACCCCCTCAGTTTTGTACTTGTGTACAAATTGCATAACAACCAGTGGTTATTTGTTTCTGATGTAACGTTTTCTGTAGAGAAAACAGTTTAAAGTCCAAACAACGTTATGACTTTAAACTTATGAGTTATGCTGCTGCAGTAGTGTTTATTCAACAGTGCGAGGTCTAATTAAGTTTTAGGTTTTCTTTACTTCTGTCAGTAGCAACTAGACAAAACTGGAAATAGACAGTGTACCATACAAAGATACATTCCAGATAAAGACGAAACCCAAGTGTCTTGAATTTTTGCTGTTTTTGTAGTAATTTTGCATTTATTACGATAAAATGAAGCAATGACACTTAAACACATTTTGCACCTTCATGTGAAATTGTAAATTTGATCAGCTGTTTTCCTGAATAAATTTGCACCTGTATAATTTGTCTTACCTTTCCAGCTGTTGACATTTTTCATGCAAATGTGAGTTTACCATCCAGAGAGGAGTCAAATGATGACTGAAAGTGCAAGGCAGGAGGGAAAAAAACAAGGTCCAAGCAGTTTGTCCTAAAGAAACAGGACTTCAACCTTGTGTGAGGCTGTTATGGAATGAACGCAGCAGTGATAACAGCCGTGTCTGAAAAACAGTGTTGACGGCAGATGCTGTAAAACTAAATTTAAAGTAGCTCTTAAGAGCTTTTATCACTGCATTATGCCCATTTATTTCCTTTCCATCTTATCTGAACTGGGTTATAATTCTATAAGCAATCAGGAACTTCCTTACTGATTACTGAGCAATAAGCTAACTGGTTTAACTTACTTTACCAGGCTTTTTTTCCCCCTTCTATAAGATTGATTTGATTCAATTTGTATTTGTCAAAAACTCCCTTTGGTGACCCTCATTAACAAAAGTGTCCAAGCACAAAAACTGCTATAACTGCTTTTCTATTTCTGTTTTTCATAACTTACTTGAACACCTTCAGACCTGCTCAAAATAACCAAACATTCAATCATTTTAAGACTTTTAATCCTTTAATTGCCAGTTTATTTGAATTATCATGTATTAGCAAACATTTTTAACAGAATGCAATAATTCAAAATTTCATTACTACTTACAGTATAAACCCCGCAAAAAGTGACATCTAAATTTATTTTGTTTTCATAAACATTCATGCTTTTGCTTACATAGTGTTATATTTAATCACTTAGTGTTAATGATTGCCTTAACAGTCATGATTTCAAAGCATTTTGTACTTAATTTCAACCCCAAAGACTTTAAAAGGCACTTCAAGCTGCAAATTTATTGTGGAGAAACACTCAGGACTGTCCGGATGCTGTAGAAAAAAAAACAAACAAAAGAAAAAACACAGAAAAATGAGAAGATTTGCACTTTTAAATGATCACATTTACTATACACTGCAAAACCTCAAATCTTACCAAGTATATTTTTCTAATTTCTTGTCAAAATCTCATTACACTCTAAATAAGACAAAATTACATAAAGAGAAACATTTCAGTGAGATATAAAAACTTGTTTTAAGGCCATGCATTATTATTTCAAGAAATCTTATAAAAATTTTTTGCTTGTTTCATTGGAAGAATTTTTTTTTCTTATTACAAGCAAATAATTTTTAAAATTTTTTTTTAAGAGTGGCCAAGGTTTTTTTTTTTTTTTTTGCTTGTTCTATTGGCAGAATAGATTTTTTTGCTTGTAATACACACACAATTTTTTTTTTATTATTTTGACTAGAAATTAGAAAAATATACTTGGTAATATGAGTTTTTGCAGTGTAGACAGTTAAGTGGGTTGAGGAATGTACCATTGGCCATGCTTCATCAGCTCAACGGCATTGTTGACTTGGTCCAAAGTCATGTTGTGAGTGATGAACTCATCCAGCTTCACCTTCTTGTTGAGATAAGCTTTGACCATCTCAGGAACACCGTCCTTACTCTTAAACCCTGAGTCCAAAAAAGAGAAATGTCAACAGTAACATAAGACCGAATCCTTTCTGATGATTGGCATGACTCAGGCAGCACTGGATGCGAGCAGGTAAGGCTGACTGATTCATCTTTTGGAGCTTTGTATTCATATTTGACTCACCCCCGAACAGAGAGCCCTTCCATGTCCGTCCAGCAATGAGCTGAATGGGTCTAGCAGCAAAATCGTGCATATCTGTCCAGCCCACAATCACACTGACACCCCAACCTTTCACACAAGACTCCAAGGCAGTGCGCTGGAGGGAAAAATAACACAAAGTCAGCTCCTATATGTGTAGCCAGCTTTCAAATGTCTAAATCTCCATTGCCGTTACCATAACTGCCACATTCCCAACACATTCCAGGGAGTAGTCCACTCCGCCGTTGGTCATCTCTGCCAGAACTTCATTGATGGCTTTTTTGTGATCCTTGGGGTTTACAAAATCAGTTGCACCAAACACTTTGGCGTTCTCAGCTTTCTCTGGGTTTATATCGACAGCTATAATCCTCTTTGCTCCTGCAAACTTGCAGCCCATGACTGCAGCCAAACCCACAGCTCCCAGACCAAACACGGCGCATGTGGAGCCGGGCTCAACCTAAGTGGAACAGACTGATCAGAATGGTGCTTGAGGTTGAATGTACCGCATTGACTGTCTCAGTTTAGATGTCTGGTCTCCAACAGTTTGCATTATACTTTTCACATACACACCTTGGCAGTATTCACTGCAGCTCCAAACCCTGTGCAGATCCCACAACCGAGGAGGCAGACTTTGTCCAGCGGAGCAGCAGGGTCGATCTTAGCCACGGCAATTTGGTTCATCACCGTGTACTGAGAAAAAGTACTGGTCCCCATAAACTGCAGCACCTTCCTTCCCTTACAGGTAATCCTGGAGTCCACTGATGACATCACATCATAACGATCAGCAGCCCTGAGAAGCAAATGCACAACACTGAGTTTTTAAAGGTAATGTGCTTGATGTGCTTTCAAATGGGCATAAAATTAGGAAGAGAAAAAAAAAAAAGCTAGAGATGAACCCACCATCCTTTCTCACACTGGTTGGTCTTTGTACTTTTACAGAAGCGACATTCTCGACACTGGGAGATGAACAAGGGGATAACTTTGTCTCCTGGATTTAAAAGGATGGCAAGTTGATTGGAACCACATCTTTGTTAGGTCAAACGGGACAATTTCTGGGCCACACACCCACACAAAGACAGATGCTGACCTGGCTGAAACTCAGTGACACCAGGGCCGACACTTTCCACAATGCCAGCTCCCTCATGGCCGAGAACCGCTGGGAAGCCATCTTTGTGCATACCCTCAAAAAGGTGGTACAGGTCTGTGTGGCACACCCCTGTAGCCACAATCTGCACACAACACAAACACTTCTGTCAAACACCTGGGTGTTGGGTTTTCTTGATAGCTACATTAGCATTTGATACTCAATGCTAAAATGCTAGCAATAACATCTAATTAAAACATGCAAATGCTACTTTCAAAGCTAAGGTTAGTGTCTTTTTTTCAGTAAGAGGGGATGTGTGCTAAGAGTCACTGTATGATCAACACTCACACATATAAGAGATTTAGCCTCCATACATCAGTTTGTGGTCATTTCAAATCCTTGATTTCAGTATATTTTTTTCTTCTCTTATTTATTTTAGCCATTTTTTGTCCTTGAAACCCAGAAGTTATGCCTCAGTGGTGGGTCTTATTCAGACTGACTGATTATAATAGTTCATATATGTCTTATAAAATAAGGAGATAAAACTTAACAGCATACATGTCCAGATTAATTCAAATTCAAAGCAAGGTGCAAACTCAGCTGGAAAAGAGTGAAGCCCGGAAGTTTAATAATTGTAGTTCTTTCTTCATCCACTAGGGGCTGGCTCCAAAACATAGTAAATCCCCATAGACTCCCACTCTAAAAAGGCCAACTCCCCAGCAGAAATAAACATATTTACAGCCTGGTTAAAAAAAAAAAATCATAGGTTTAATAGGTCAAGTTTACCTTCATGCCAACTGTAAGGGGGGTGAATTTTTTTTATAACTTGCCCATTTAGATGTTATTTAATCTTGAAAGTACACATAATTAGGGGCATGTCCGTTTGACATGCGGCAGACTGGATGCTGGCCTGCCGGCTGTTGCTCTACATTTGCTCCTAGTTTGCTCTCAGTGAGGTCTCAGGCGTTACCAGAGTAGCAAAATGGTGGTTTTTAGCAGCTAACAGCAAGTCCAAGCATGCCTTACCTTTATCCCGCCACTTAGGAGGCCAATCTCCTTATTAGCTCTTGTTAATTTCGAGCTAGCTCGATTAGCATTTAGCTCAGAGTATGTTGGCTGTCAATCATCTGCCCTGAGGCCTCGCTTTGCCCATTTTAATTGGTCCTGTGGGAGTTTGTTTACATACAGTCGCCCTTAAAATTATTCATACCCTCCAACTAAAGAAAAAAGGCTAAATTCACAGTAGTATTTTCAAATAACAGGAAAATAATAATAAATAAATTACAAAAATTAAACTGTGAAATTAAAGTGGTTTTGAATTATGGTCGGAAATATAATAAAAAGACAAGTGTGTTGCTCAACAAAATTTTAGATTCAGAGTTTACTAGAATTTTTATTCATCATTACTTTAGTCAATTTCAATTTGTTTCGCTGATAGACAATTTTTTTCTTCTTTAATTGGAGGGTATAAATAATTTTGACGACAACTGTATTTCCCATCATGCTGTGGTTGCCAATTGGCCGCTAGCCCCCAGAAGGGCCATGTTCGTTAGTGCTGTCCCCACGGAGCCGATCTGCCCAGATTCCTAAGACGTCTTTGCCCAGCTGCTCTGGATGGCTTCCTGCTTTGCCGTTGCACCGACCCGGAAAGTAATACAGACGGCTTCACTGATTTATAGGGTTAACGCTGTTTATTTACATAGGATAAATATATACAGAAGATACGAGTAACGCTGTTTCTCTGGCTCCGGGTATCTACAGACCAAGGGGTCCTGCTCTCTTTAGTCAATGTCCCAGCAAGTCTCCCCAGAAAGTTTCCCCTCTCTTCCCTGACAGGGCGTATTCAAGTCAACATAACTTGGCCAGGTCCCTAACAGGAACCTACGTCCATTTTGTTTATACAAGAAATTCTTAACATTTAATTTGCACTGCATCACAATGCTGAAGCAAAGAAGGGTCTTCAGCTGAACCTGGTTACAGAACTATGCCCAGTCATGTTTTTTAGTCTCAAACATCCACAATGCTTTATGGCACCCTCTGCTCTGTTCCACGATACAATTTAAGTGTATAAATGTTTGACTGAAACTTTCCATTTCAGTCAAACAAAGAAAGAAGAATGCACTGATGTGATAGCTAATGTGAAGACCTATAATTGTAGACCTATTAAAGTTTGTGCTGCAATTATATGTGAGCACAACCCATTATGAGAAATGTAACTGAATTAAACATACACCTCAGTAATCATGCAGCCTGCTACCAAGTTTACTTGTATCTTGCCTTAAATTGGGTGAATGATGATGCACAGGCCATCCCCCCCCCCTTTTTTTTTTTATCATGCTTGTGGTAATTTTTAATTTCATTTATCTATTTAATGTTTGGCAGCATTGTTATTACAAAAGTAGCTTTCTTCATCCATTAAGATTTTATCTCAGTTTTATGATGTGATTTTATGATACTGGTGCTCCTGTCTTGGGCTTTACCTAGAGCTCTGCTTGGAGAGCAATAGGGAAACAAACAATGCATCATTGTGGATATTTTGTCCATTTAGGGTTATTGTTCTATAAAAAAAGGCTCTTCACAAATTTTAAAATACAACTTTTATTTGATCTAGCACTTAACGCATAGGCCTCTCACAGGGCTGACTTTAGAGATGAACAGTAATAAACACAACTTATTTTTTCAAAGATTAAACCTCACACATTGCAGTGTATAACTATATTTTGTAAAATCAATTCGATTGAGGGGGAAAGGGAGGTAATTTGGTTGCTCAGGACACTCAAATGGCTCACCCCGTATCTACTACAGTAAATTCTTATTCCATAATCTCTACTCCTCACTCATAGATGCGTTTTCATATTGATAGTCTCACCTTGATGCGGATCTCATTGGCCTGAGGCGGGGCCACCTCTACCTCCTCAATCACCAGAGGCTTGTTGGGCTCCCAGGCAACCGCGGCCTTGCATTTGATGACCTAAAGCAGTCGTGAAAGCAACATGGAAGGCATTATGTGTGTGTGTATGTATATATATATATATATATATATATATATACACACACATACACACACACACACTGTATATATATGTGTAAAAAAAAAAAGTGTGTGTGTCTGTGTGTGTATTCCTGATGTGAGTAAATTTAAGTGTATTTACATTTCAAGCATTTCTGTTGAGCTTTAGCTACTTTGTTACCCTTAAGATGTAATCAAGTCAACATTAAACATCCTAATATAAAATTTCAGCTTAATGATATACAACAATCATGTCTGTGACTCAGCAGTTCCTGGAAAAAAAGGCAAACATTATAGGATAAGCAGATGTTTAAAGTCCACATGTAGTTTAGTATTTTGTTGTTTGTTTTATTCATTTATTAATCATTAAGTATTATTTATCATTGGAGGAAAAAGGGAAAGAATTGAGGAAATTAGCCTACTTGTGAATAAAGGAATTTGTTTTCAACAGAGCTTCCACTTTGGGCATTTTTTGGCCTTAAATTGCTTTGCGCTTGCCAATGTCCACAGTTGCGCAAAACTATCTAGATAATTTAAATTTGCCAGCCTTGTCAAAGCAGGATAACCTATTGTGGCTACAGGTTGTTTTTAATCTAAAAAATAACTCAAAGTAAAATAAACTTGCATCTGCAAAGATGTAATGCATCACAGGAGAGATTATTTTTTCTGGCCATCCACACTTAAACCATGAAGGTCATCTCAATTTAACAAACACACAGCAATAAAGACGCACAAAATTTCCATTTTAACATGAAAGGATAGTAGCTGTACACTGGAGTACTTTTCATTTTAAATTGTGTACCTACCTTTCCAGCTGTGGACATGTCTGGTGCAGAAAGAGTCAAACTGTGTGCAAGTGAGGAGCTGCAGGGTTGGAAAGCTGCAGGACGATTGAACGAGGTGGAGGAGGATGAGGAGGAGGAAATCTGGGCCTGAAGTTTAAATACTGCTGCTGGAAAAGCAATTGTGCAATCGTAGAAATGGGCAGGGTTTTCAAATGTTTTTTATGATAGTTTGATACTGGTTATCTGCCATTAATGACTTTGACCAGTGTTTTCCACTCCTGGTCCTCAAGTACCCCTGCACAGTTTACTTCTGTCCAACTCCACCTGATGCAGATTAACTGAACTGCTCGTCAAGTTCTTTGCAAACCTGCTGATGAGCCATTCATTTGAGTCAGGTGTGTTAAAGTCTGGAAATCTCCAAAACGTGCAGGGCAGGGGAGCTCAAGGACCAGGATTGGGAAACACTGAAAAAAGAAAGAAAATGTTCCAGTTTCTTATTCAACACCTGAACTCACCATCAGTTAATTAACTCTACTGACACATCCATGTTTCCACTTCTTGTCTCTGTACTCGGACTGTTTAGCTCTCAGTTTCTGTGAACCTGTTTTTGTATTTAGCCTTAGGCTGCTCTCTGGTACCTGATAACTGTTCTGTTCTCAATATGAGGTCCTTCACGTTAAGTAAACCTTGTGGTTTAATCTTCATCTCCATTACTGAGAGTTAGAAAGATGGAAATAATAACACCGCCACAGATGAAAACTATTTATCTTGTAAATATGTTTTTTTTTCATGTTGAAGTATATTCTTGATAAAAGTTTCCAAACATTGTTTAAGTCAGTGGTAAGGAATCCTGGAGGGACCTGCAAGTTTTAGATGTTTCCCTGCTCCAACAGCGTGTCAACTTAAAAAGTCCATTAGACACCTGCAGTCAGTCCAGAACCCTGATTGAGTCCTCAAGACCAGGAAAGTGGATCACAGAACTCCAGTCCTCAGACCTTTACACCGACTTCCTATTTGGCAAAGAATTGACTTCAAAATATTGCTGTTAGTTTACAGAGCACTGAATGGTTTCATTCAGGATCTTTGGCTCATTATGAACCAGTCAGATCCTTCAGGTCATCAGGGTCAAGTCTACTTTCTGTTCCTAGAATCAGAATTAAAGTGTTTAATTTTTATGATCCTCATATGTAGAAGAAACTCCCAGAAAACTGCAGGTCTGATGAAACTCAGCAAATTTAAATCAAGCTTAAACACTTTTTTAGGGATGCATGATAACATTTTTTAAAAAACAGATAACAGATAAATTTCAGCTCCTAAAGCCCGATACTGACAACAGATAACTTACATGCTGTACATAATTATACCAAATCAAAAATTCCAGCTATGTGGGGCAGCTGGTGTCTAAAATAAGAAGGGACAGAGGTTTGGAAGCAGCTTGGGGTATTCCTTGTGAAGCAGCAGCTTTCTTTCCCCAATCGCAATATCTCTTTGAGAAAAGCTTAAAAATGGGATTTTCAACTACTGCACGTCTGATCTTACAAATTGCAACTGCAGGGGGTAGCTAGTGTCTAAAATAAGAAGAGAAAGTCGTTTGGAAGCAGCTTCTGCCCTGTAAAGCAGCACAAGCTTTCTTTCAGGTTTAAAGGCCAAATTACACAAAAAATTACTTGAGTTTAAATCATTTGATCCCCACAGTTTAAAAATCTCATTTGCGCCTTTGTATATGCTATCGGGGCGAGTCATCATATTGGACTTATTGGAATGACGAAATAATTTCCTGTTATCTGCCTGATAATTATGGTGCACGCCTTTTTTAAAAAATTTTGCAGCTGTTTTTTCTTTAATCAAAACAGTTGTCAATTATTTCATTTTGTGCATTTTATCAAATTTATTTACCATTTTTTTGGTTTCATACTTTTTTTTTTTCTTCTTTTTAAAGTTTCTTTTCTTCTGCATCCTGCTGGTAATGTTTTATGGAAAGCCCTTTGAATTGCCCTGTAAAATAAATGTGCTATGTAAACTTATATCAATAAACATGCCTTGCCTTGCTCCTACACACCCGATTCAAATGAATGAGTCACTGTGTAGAACTTGATAAAAGCAAGGCGAGGCAAGTTTATTTGGACTAATCATTGTGGACTAACTGCAACTGTCTGATGGAATTTTTTAGGGTGACCAGAAAGGACAGTGTTACAGTAGTCTTGTCTACTAAAAATAGTAAAAATAAATGCATGGACAAGTTTTCCTGAGTCCTGCTGTCCATCTGTCCTTTCATTCTTGGTATGTTCTTTTTGTGATAAAAGCCTGACTTTACAACTGACTTTATATGAAACTGAAATTCAGGTCTGAATCCAGGACAACTTCCAGATTTTTAGCTCTATTGTTAGTTTTTATTTTGGCTGTTTGAATCTGAGTGCTGACTTTTAATCTTTCTTCACAGGCTCCAAAAACTATTATTTCAGTTTTGTCTTCATTAAACAAAAGAAAGTTCTGAAACATCCAATCTTTAACTTGGTCAATGCATTTGATTAGTGCTTGGATTTGGACTATAGTCGTGAGATGCTTATGTAGATTTGTGTGTCATCAATATTGTGGTACATATTTTGATGTTTTTTTATAATTAGAAGAAGTGAGGGCATGTAAACATTGAACAACAGTGGCCCCAGGATGGAGCCTTGGGGTACTCCACGTCATATAATTGTAAATCTGAGTATGAAAAACTAAGCAGTCCCTATCTTTTAACCAGTTAATTGTGGTGCCGGAAAGTCCTACGGTCTCGTAAGATGATCCACCCATGTCAAATGCAACTCTTAAACATTGTTGTAATCATCTCTATAAGTCCCCCCTCTTCAGAGATCCAGCCTGCTCAGATAAGCTTTTTTAAAATTTATTTTTCTTATTTTCTTGCCGATAGCTGATAAGCATATTGTGTTATCTTTGCATAATTTTCATTTGGTTTGGACTTAACTAAAAGTGCAGACAAATATGGCCTCATTAAAAACATTGAAAGGAGTCCAAATATTTTGAATTTTTTGACGATTTATTGATTTCAACCAACATGGTGACACTCTACACATTGATATTTTGCTGATGTGCTGCAAATAGTGCATCTTCCACGATTGAATGCATGATGATTAGTCAGACAACCCAAGTGCTAACTATAAGTACTGTTAAAGAGGCCAAATAAAGATAAACAATCCAAGTTTGACACCATCATCAGAATTCTTACAAAATCCATTCGCTTTAAAAGGCACTACTGTATATCAGAAAATAATTGTCTCAGACATGTGGTCATCGGTAATCACATACATATCCCAATATTTAGAAAAATAAAAAGAAACAATACAAATCATCTTTAAATGAAGAATGTTGTGTACTACTCCAACAAAGGCAAGAGGCTTGTTCTGCTTGATGCAACTTTTTCCTCAAGAATAGACTATTTAAAAGCTGATAGCTTTCACAGACATGACTGTGCACGTTTATCAAGTATCAATAAATCTTAAGGGTTGTGTATCAGTCTGATTAATATTCAACTGCACCATTAAGACATTAGGAGATTAATTTAATATACATCCTATAAAATATGTTGTAAATGTTGCTTTCACAACCATTTGACCTATTTTTCATGTGCAAACATAAAAATACTTTTTTTTTTTTAAAAAAAGGAGTCTGTAAAGGAGTAAAGGAGTCTTAGACTACCTCGTCTAAGCTTTGAGCTCATGGACAATCATCTGATTTTAATAGTATAATGATCTTTCATTTACATTAAGATTTAAAAAGCTCCCTCTGACAGATGCTTCAACATCTCATGAATGAGGAAAAAAAAACATTAGTACAACAAAACTTTCAGCACCATTATCTGTGCAGTGGCTTCAATGACAAATTGCATGCAGAGTGCTACATGTCAGAGTGCAGACATGCGAGTATTGAGTTATGCATGTGGGATTTTTCTTTTTCCTTTCTTTTGCAGCTGCTGTTAGTGAGGAATGCCGTCTCAAAGTTCAGTGGCAAGCTGTAGAGATCGACCTGGAGTCCAAAAGACACGTGTACTAGGACAAAAAGCATGGCAAAAGTGCAGCAGCACGCCCATTTTTTACCACAAAGTGTGCAGGTGAAGACACATCCATCTCCACTCACACAATGATTAAAGCCATAAATGACTTCAGAGCCACAGTACAAAGACAGTCCTTTGATTTACAAGGCATTAAAACAGTTATTGGACACAAATGACCTTTGTGTTCACAATCTCCTGGTTTCTTAGTGATTAATAGATCATTATCAGCACAGTGACTGAGAAAACAAAGAAAAGTGGTGACAATGAGCAACTTTAAATGAAATGCTTTAGATAATCTGGAAGGATTTAAAAGATACAAACTAATTTGGTCAAAAATCTAAAACACTGACCAGTGATGATGTAATCAGAATGTGGGGAAAGAAAAGAGAATAAATGTAAAAATGTGACGTATAACAGAAATTTGGGGATAAAAAAACTAGGGCTGGGAAAAATTATAGATACACTAAAATATCGTGATATTTTCATATGCAGATTTCATATAGATATTCAAAAATGCGATATTGATCTATTTTACCAATGAAATCTCGCAAGATTTCACAAAAACCACATACCACATTTTAAAATATTGATATGATAAAAATATTGCGATATTTCAGTGTATCAACCCCCCCCCCATTTTTCAGATAACAGCAAGTAATGTGGATTTAAGGGAGCCGAGTTATGCATTTAAGCTAAAAAACTGTTCTGTGATAATTACATCACTGCTAAAATGTTGCAATTAAATATTTCTATGACTATTTGGTTGCTTGTTTGTTTGCAACAACAAATATTTCCATTCTTCCAATTTGAGTAGATATATTTAAGCCGGAGGATCTGATGGTTAATTTTGCTGATGCAACGTCAGCCTCACTCCTACGCGTGGCTGTGCTCTGATCTGTTCCCAGTTTGGCTCGGCTATACAGAGCCGGCATCAGCTGAGGCAAATAAAGTTCACAAGTATTACTTTTATGTTTTCACAGCCTCTAAAGGAAGAAAAACATCATGATAAGTTATTCAGCTCACCGTAGGAGGGCTGTAGGCATTTAAAGTGTCAATTAACTGTGAAAGGATGAAATTATGTGGGTTTGTTGGCTCTGCAAGCAGAAATAACTCAGAGCAGAAATCCCCATTAACTAAGTAAATACACAAATCTTGTGAATGGTCAGATCTGTTGTGTTTATACCAAACCAAATCAGTCTTAAGAGAGAAGTATGCATCTATTTTATTCCTGTGCCTTATCAAATATAAACACAATATCTTTTGCAGATGGGAGCTGAGTCTACAGTAATCCTCAGTAACAGAACTACTGAACTTTGGGTTGAGGTCAGTTAGCTTAAAGGCTGAAACATGGAGAAAAGAGCTGGTTTGACTCTGTCCAACACATGCTTTAAAACCAGAAAATCATTTATTCCAAGACTGGTGATTCCATGACAAAAAATGAGATGTTAGAAGCAGTGTGTAGATCTAGATGAAGTCTTGGTTTTTCTCCAAGCAAAGCTAAAGACCAATCTCATTTCTCTTTTTTACCCTTTGCCACTTATAACAGATGGATCGGTACAGCGTCCGCAGTGATGCCGACTCTGCATCAATGTGTCATGGTGAAGAAGGAGCTGAGCCAAAAGGCGAAGCTCTCGATTTACCGGTTGATCTACATTTCTGCCCTCACCTATGGCCATGAGCTGTGGGTCATGACTGAAAGAACGAGATTGCGGGTACAAGCGGCCGAAATGAGTTTCCTCCGCAGGGTGACCGGGCTCTCCCTCAGAGATGGGGTGAGGAGCTCGGTCATCCAGGGGGGACTCAAAATAGAGCCACTGGTCCTCTGCATTGAGAGAAGCCAGATGAGGTGGCTCGGGGATCTGGTCAGAAGCGATTAGTCTCCTGGTGAGGTGTTCCAGGCACGTCCCACCGGGGCGAAGCCTCTGGGGAGACCCAGGACATGCGAAAGGGACTACGTCTCCCGGCTGGCCTGGGAAAGCCTCGGGATCCCTCTGGATGAACTGGCGGCTGTGTCCGGGGAGAGGGAAGTCTGGGCTTCCCTGCTTAGGCAGCTGCCCCCACGAACCAGATCCTGGATAAGCGGCACAAGACGGTACGGTACTTAAAATGGAGCCACAAGGGGAAGGGCTGAAAGTCGACCCCTACAAACTGGGACACCCTTCAACAATATCTTACATCATCAGTGGTCCCCGCTGGCTTGTATGCAAGCAGATGTGCACTGAGCTGTCGCCAGGAATCTCAAGAAATTAAGCAGTCTACAGCTGTCGATTAGTGTTTTTAAATAAATCCCATGTGTGCGTGACATTCCCATGTGTTGTATCCCCCGATTCCCTCCATGTAACGGGAGACCGGCAGCGATGTTGGCAAAGTTTTTATTGATTAGGGCTGGGCGATATGGACCAAATATCATATCACAATATATTCATTTTATTTGACGATATACAACGTGTACAGGTATTTTTACCTTAATTTGTCTGTAAATTTCATTTCATGTCAAACACCTGTTATTTAGCCTTAAAACATGTTTAGCGTAAAAGTGTCGCTCCATTGCAGTGATGGAATTGACAAAACACTGGATAGAAATGTTTGTTAAATCAAAGTATTAAAGATAATTGGCAGTTATTTTATGATTTCTTTGTAAAAGTCTTGGGGAGGATTATCTTCCAGACAGTTTAAATAGGGTTGGAAAAAAAAAGAATATAATATTTTCATATGCCGATAATATTATTTTAAAATTATAATTTATAATTAAATTGAGAAAAAAAAAAAAAATGATAGATATTTCTTGAAATCTCATGAGATTTTGTAACAAAACGATATCTCACAAAATTTCATTAGTAAAATAGATTAATACCACGTTTTTAAATCTAGATACGGTATTGGCATAGGAAAATAACGCAATATTTCAGTGTATTGATATTTTTTCCCACCCTTATTAAATAATCAGGTGACCCTTTTGTAGATAGTCGAGGTGCAGCCGGGTCATCAGAAAAAATAAAGCAAAAAAATTTGCACAACTAATACAGCGCTATAACGATATGTGTAAATGTATCTCTCTCATGTTAATATCATATTGCGATATATCAGTATATCGCACAGCCCTATTATTGATTATCTATTACTGTAGATTATCAAGGCTACAGAGCGCCACTGGTTTTCAGCCTGGTAGCGTTTGTTACTGAAGCTTCAACATAGTACAAGCAATTTTTTTCATGTACATTTTACAAAGAAAATGACTGTTGAACATTTAAACCACAAATACAATGGCTTCAGACATTTTTTAAACTTTATCCATGGAGAAAATATTAACATTTGTGTATTTTTTTTAGATTTGGTAGCAGCCATCTTTCAAGTGATTTGCAAATTTGTCAAGCTCCTCCGATTTAAGTGTGCATCTGAAAACCCTTCATTTGAAGGGTTATATACCCCTACCACCCTGTCCTAACAGGACTGATACACCCTACTCCTACACATGAACAGAGGGGAAGGGCTAAGGGAGAGAATTGAGATTGGGCCTTAGTGCCTCTAAATTTAAACGTCCACGCCATGATCGATAATGATCTAGTCCACATTACTTCCAAAATTTCTTGCCGTTTTTCTCCTTTAAACAAGCTCTGAGCAGCTATATTTTAACCATGTCTGGGTTAAACTATAAGGATGAGAGTTAAACATACGTTTGGTCAAGTCATGTCAACTACGTCGTGGGGAAAAAAGCTGATTTTTAAAAAGACAAAATTCCTGTAAATGTGAGAGCTGTCTGGCAAATAGGCGACTTGTGTGGTCTTGTGCAAACAAAAAAACATTTAATTAGCCAATGATCTGAACAGCGATAAACAGCTAAAAAAGGTCTTTAACAACAGGTAATAGTGTAATTTTAACAAAATAACTTCACTTTAGATTCCTGTTATGAAAAAATCCCAGCACTTACTTTTTACATTTGGAAAGCTGACGTTCGCCTCACACGTGTAACAAGGCTGAATAACGATGAATGCCACGGTAACGCATACACAAACTGTGCAACCAAATAAACAATTAGACACAGAGTAAAAATTACACAGTACAACAAAATAAAAAATACACAGAACAAAGCAGCGGTGCTGTTTTCAGTGTGTTTTACAGGCTAGGCAGGATCCGATGACGGGTTTCCGATTGTTGTGAGGTTACGTTAGGGCAAGCTAGTGACAGGAGGCGTGTACGCGCATCTCGGTCCTCATGGAAGACTTCGGATGCATCTTGACCTGTATTTTCTGTGGCTGCTCTGGTTCACACCAATTTAGTAGAGGAGGGGTTCATCAGTCATCAATGTCCTCAAACACGTTATCGTCAAACGGCCGCGCCGGAGACGGCCGTATTCTGTGACGGGAGTACTTGAGTTGAAGAAGGTCTCCTACCTCGCTGATGGCACTCAGAGCCTGTGGAGACATTTGTACAATAAAAAAAGCTGTCAGCATGAAGGGCATCGTGAATAACAGGCAGCACGGGGGAATTTAAATCTGCAGGTCACGGTCTCAGAAAAGATTTTTAGAACATGAAATCACAGAAATAAGATGGAGGAGAAAATCACTGGCACTTTGTTAAAAAATATATATACAGCTTAAACCTTTCCTTTCTGATGAAGCTTATGGTTAGAGCCCAAGTCTGGTTCTGCTAGGAGATTTACTTCCTGTTAGAGGTTTTGTTTGTTTCTTTTGTATATAATGAATTGAACTGGACTGCATTTTAAAAAGTATTGAGAAGTAGTTGTTAACTGGTGCTATACAAATAAAGTTGAACAGTCTTGAATGGATGGGTTGACTCTTTGCCATGGCAAAGAATTATTCAAAAGTAAACCAAAATAAATACATGAACAGAAAAGGACTATTGCTGTATGGTTCTCAAACAGAATCAGAATTCACTGAAAACCTGCATCTCTTCAGTCACCTTATTCACCAAGAGCAGCTGATGCAAAAGAACTAAACAGGTGACGAAAATAACTAAGTTCTGCTGGGAAAGCTTGGGTCGAGGCCCTCCTAAAACAATAGTACACCCACAGAATGATGTGCGTTCATTTTCTACTCACCCTCATGCTGAGCAAATGTAGACAGGTTTTCGTCTTCCCCCAACTTTCATATAATGGAGGTGACCAGGGCTCGAACCAAAAAGGTCCATAAAAGTCCACAAAAACTTGGCAATATTCCTCCACACTGCTCGTCCAGTGTAATCCAAGTGTCCTGAGTGGGTAGCGTCAATAATTTACTCGAAACGACATCATTCAGTATATTTTTATAGCCTAAACAGTAGAACATCTAGCTGCTGCAAAGCGTGCCCCTGCGAGTTCACGACACTATGGAAGCTGCGGAGTTCAGCGCCTACTCTGCGGATAATGCAAGCATAGAAGAAGAAATTTGCTGTTTACATTGTGCTAAGACAAACACAAGAGAGGTTGGCTATTGATTTAAAACAAAGAAAAAAAGAGAACACGCAATCTCGTCTCCTGCGGCTTCCGTTGTGTCCTGAACTTGCAGGGGTGCGCTTTGCGGCAGCTAGGATGTTGTACTGTTTAAGCTATGAAAATATACTGAATGATGTCATTTCCAGTAAATTATGGACGCTACGAACTCAGGACACTTGGATTACATTGGATGCAGTATGGAGGAACATTGCCAAGTTTTGTGGACTTTTATGGACCTCTTTGGTTCGAGCCCCGGTCACCTCCCTTATATGAAAGTTGGGGGAAAACAACCCCCCCCCCTCGCATCTCTGGCTGCATTTGAGATATTAAAAAAGTGCTCCAGAGTCTTGCTCAGCATGAGGGTGAGTAGAAAATGAACGCACATCATCCTATGGGTGCACTATTCCTTTAAGAGGCGACTGACACATACCGCTCATCTTATTGTTGTACACACCATGATGACAACAGTGGGCCCACAGACATCTTGATAATTGCCCCGAGGAACACAGCGAAAAGGTCGAGGTGTTGACTCGGCCTCTAAACTGCCCGAAGAGCAATCAATCAAAAATCTGTGGATGATCAACTCGACTTGATCCACGGAGGCCTCCCAGAGTCGGCGTCCCTGACTCTTGTGTTCTTGCTCAACAGCACATTTATCAAACTCAGCTTTTTAATTTGACTGAAGAATCAAATCCCTCCTCCTCTTCAGAGCATCAATGACCATCAGTTAGGCCTCATTTATTTACAGTTGCGATAATCATGAAGCCAGTGAAACGACACATGCGATGATAAAAGGATTTAGGATTACATGCATGTTTGAAGGTGTGTGCATGAGAGGACAAAACGGTAAAAGCTCATCGGTGGATGAAAGAAACGCACAAATCAACATGACACTTCAAAGAGTCAGAGATGATACAGAGATGATGGCTAACAGAGAAGGCTTTCAGCATCAGGGCAGATGAAAGTGAAATATCACAATAATCTCACACTCCCCGTCTGCAGCTCATCTGTTTTTTATTAAAGTGCAAGAAGAAGAATAGGAGTGGATCACAGCTTCAGATGCAGCAGACTTGACCCACTCGTGTAAGATGCAAGAGATGATTAAAACTCCACGTGAGATGATTTACATCAGGGCTGGCCAACCTGACAACATGAGCCTTTAACTCTGGCACATGATCTGCTTTCAGGTCATTCAACAAAAGAAAAAAAAAACGCATTGTCTGAACTCTGCAGCTCGACGTGAACTCATCAAAAACGTGATTAGTTGGGATGTAATTAGGACGACGCTCACTTGTTTCAATGTGCATCTAAACAGAAAACAACGGAACAGCAGATAAAGAAAAACAGTGAGCTTATCCGCACTGAATAAAACTCTAATAAAACAAAGAGGAAAAAAAAAAAAAAATCACAATAAGCTTGAAGTTGAAGCTGACTTTTTGTACAGGCAATCATATCCACACCTACAAAACCTTTTGTATAGAAAATATGGAATGCTAAAAAGAAATGAAGGGAACAAACTGTGGAAAATGAAGAAGAAAAAGCACTTGAGCTGATCTGAAGGCCACATGAAGTTTGGAGGTCTGTAGTGATTGACTCTGCAAAAAGTTGGCGACCTCTTCACACTATGCACATCAGCATCCGCTGACCCTGCTCCGTCAGTTTACATGGCCGACCACTTTCTGGCTGAGTTGCTGTCGTTCCCAAACACTTCCGTTTTCTTATAATACAGCTGACAGTTGACTGTGAAATATTTAGGAGCGAGGAAATTTCACAACTGGATTTGTGGCTCAGGTGGCATCCAATCACAATTCCATGCTGGAATTCACTGAGCTCCTAAGAGGAACCCATTCTTTTACAAATGTTTGTAAAAACAGTCTGCATGTTTAGTGGTTCATTTTATACACCTGTGGCCACGGAAGTGATTGGAAAACCGGATTCACATCATTTGGATGGGTGAGCAAATACTTTTGTCAATATAGTGAATTTCTCACTAGTTTAAAACCTAGAACTTTTCTTATTTCAGGAAATCTTACCAAGCCCAGTCATCTTACAACACTGGCAAATTATTCCCTTTGATTCTAGTCTGAATCTTCTCAGGTATTTGAGTTCCTTATATTAAGACAGCTCATTTTTCCAGTGTGGATTGTAACATTACCATTTAATATTCATTTTAATTGGTCATATTCGGCAGACTTGGTTTTATTCCTGTGGAACAGTTTACTAAGCTTACAATATATATTATTGGTTGATTTAATAGTTCTCACTGTTACTACCTCTTCTCTTCATTTATTCATTTAACATGATACCGACATTGCAGTCATCACTGTGGCTCACTGAGGATACTCGTCTGTTTATGGTGTGTGGTTGTTGATCTGCTACACTGTTGACAATGACAAGTTTCCCTCCTGGAGCAATAAAGTTTATTCTGATTCTTTCATGCAATTGTTTTAAAATAAGAAACGGAGTGGAGAATGCAAGTTAAAGACCAATACTGGCAGTGGAAGAGCAGGCAGTCTGCAACCATGCAGCAAAAGAATAGTGTTTTTGATGCACAGTGTGCATGTCCACACACAAACACTGAGTGATGCTAGTGGCTGGTTTACAAGGAAACACACTCATAATATACTGAACATTAACCTGCAGAGTGAAGCAGCTTGCACTGAAATTTAGTTTTTTAAACTTTTCCTGATACTCTGGATGTCAGACACAAAGTCTGTCTGAAGTAACTTCTTAAATCTCAAGAAGACGTTTGAGGTCACAAGAGATTGTTTGAGTCCTTCGATGCAGACAGGCTCTTCCCACATTATACAGCCCCGCTTCCCTTTAATGTCCCTCTGATCTCTTGGATTGGTTTCAAACAATTTGAAGGTCATTACAACACACTTCAACAGGAGGGCCCACACTTTAAAGGATGTAACCAGTACCAGCCGGTACCACTAGGATAAGTCTTTTAGAGATGGAACATTGGCTGTGACTCCCTTATTTCCTCCTTGGCTTCTGCAGGTAAAGTTTAGCAAAAGAAAAGGAACATACTGGAAAACTTTCACTGTGCATAAGTCTTGTAATTAGACGCAGCCCTCTGGAACCAGGGAGGTTAGAGCAGCGAGGATTGGGACTCACAATTCTGACTAATTAAAGGAGTTTGAACAACCCAACGAGTGTTTTCCTCTGAATAGTAATGGCTTCAGACGGCTCTCCAGTGTGGGCAGAGAACGATGAGGTGGGGCTAAGCAAGACTAGCTGGGATCATTATGAGCGGAGCCATCGTGCTACAGTCTAAATGCTTTTTTTCCATTTTGCTTTTTTTTTGGACAGGGTTAACAAACAATGAGGAACTATTTTAATTAAAATCTGCCACGTTAGACATTTTGAAAGCTTGTTTATTCAGCAGATTACAGTATTTGTTCTGATAACACAGCCAATAAATGGTTATGAAATATTTGAGTGATAAATTTAGTTGCGCCTCCTTCTGAGAGTCACTGTGAAAGTGATTACTCACCCTGTCGAGCATGTCTTTTGAGTGGGCCGCAGAGATGCAGAAGCGGGCCCGCGACTCGATGATGGGTGTAGCTGGGAAGCCAACGACCACCACACCGATGTTCCTCTTCAGCATCTCCCTGCCGAACGCTCTGATGACGAGATGACATAATTACTTTTATCTCAGTAATCTTCCTTTTAATTTCTCTTCCTTTTTACTCAGAGATGGGAGAAAAGTGGGGATGTGTCATCGAATATCACTCGAGTGTGAAGCAGGTTCATTTAGGTTCAATATCACGTCATCAGCATGCATTACCATGGCAACGTACAGTATGCTGCTACAGGGCATGTTAGGTTTCCGGGTAAGACATCAACACATAAAAGCATAAGATTAAAAAAAGATGGTTGAATGAACATAAAAAAATTCATAAAAAGGATTTCAACGTGACTAATTAGTTACATTATGCAATATCCAACTAAGGACAGACCGATACATCGGTTGGCCAATATTTTAGGCCCATATTTGCATTTTTTGTTGTGTCAGGCAATACATCGGGTGTGTTGGCTGATACCTCACAAATGAAGTATCCTTCCCAAATATCGGCAAGTTATATCGGCCATCCGCTGAGGTTGATGAGAAAATATCAGTATCGGCCCTAAAAAATCTGTATCGGTCGATCCCTAATCCCAACTTTATGAACTCAGATCAATCAAATTTAATCAATATTCAACTTATTTTCAGCCACTTAATCCAATTTAATTCATTTTAGGTGATAACGCCTATTAAGTTTTTGGAAGCAGTGTATTATATTTCCAATTAAGTTGATACAACCAATATCACAAAAATACAGTTTATATATCAGAAATTTCAGTCATCCAACTAATATAAATGAAATTACTCCAACAAACCTGCTTAATTCAAAATGAGTAATTTTATCACAAAGAAACTCTTTTTATGATTTCTTTCATGCTCGATAAAAGAAACTTGTGTGTAAAATGTTGTGTGTAAATGTCTCCCTGCTAGCATGAATTACCCAGATCACATTATATAAAGTCTGCTTAAAAACAACAAATAAGTGTGTTTCAATATCCATGAAAATATCAAACCAGTGAAACCTTTGAGCTCACAATTTCACTCTGAACATCTGAAATCTGAACAAGCTGCATCTTTTTCACTTATTTAGACAGATGAGGACAGATTTGACCACACAGTTCTTTGCTGCCGTCTTTCCAAGGCAAGGCAAGTTTATTTGTATAGCACATTTCATGTACAGAACAATTCAAAGTGCTTTACATAAAACATTATAAGCAAAAGGGAGAGAAAAAACAATTAGAAGCATGATTCAAAATTAAAAGCTCATTTTAGATCTTATGTGATCTTGCTTCATTTTAAAGGTGCATGACCACTAAAAGTCAATTTCGCCAAGTGCTAAATTGCTGAAGTTTATGGAAATTATACATGATTTTATGACTTTCAAAAACATGAAATTATTTTGTTCAAATTACATCTCAGGCCCTTTTTATATATGGCAAAGGAACCCTTAGATTCTATTTTGGGGGTATTCTGTGTGTGTATTTTCAAAGGTTGCAACCAGTATGCAGCTGAATCTTGGGCGTTATTACCACCATCACAGGCCAAGCAGTAGCGTTTTTGGCACCTTTGAACATATCTAACTTGTGGTGGTTAACAAACTCAATTACATCGTGTTCAGTTTTCCATTTCAAATATTTTTTTTTATGATTAAGAAGAAACATAAGCAGTTGTGTAGTATAAACAAAATTTATTATAGTAAGAAATAAATGGCGATGTTTTTATAGTGTGAGAAAATGGGAAAAAAAAAAAAAAAAAAAAACTGGGAAGGTTAATGAGGCCCTTAAGGACTGAGGACAAGACAATAAGGATGTGTTGGTACAGATGATACTGATCTGTCAACTTTAATTTTATTTAGAAACCGATACTTGAGACAACTGTGCATTGTTCTATATTCTAAAAGATGCAACTTTCTGCCAAGAGAAAGATCCAAAATAAACTTTTTAGCAGGGGTATTTTGGATGGGCAAATAAGATACTAGAGGTACTAGCAACATGGACTAGTTATGTTTCGACAACGGAACTTAAAGGTAAGAGTAAAAAAAAAAATAAAGATAATGGAGAAAAATGTGTTAACTATTTAAAACTGTGTTGATTGATGTGAAGCTGCACTAGAAAACTGTGTTTTTTTAGAATGAGTATATTACTTGCTGTGGGTGCAAAATGGGGCTGCCTGTTACATATATGGGTGGTGGACAAAACAGTGTGTGAGTGAAATGACTTTAAAATGGTCAGTGTTTAATGGGAGTTGAGCGTGGGATATACAAGTTAAAAGATAAAATGAGTGACTGGCACTGGCAAGATGAAAAAGTGGGAAATGACTACGGCAGAAGGTGGAATAGAGGGAACAGAGTTTGCTGTCTAAAGTACAGAGGTAAAGAGGTGGAGGAGGACGGAAGCTGAAGAAGCTGGGTTAAGAAATAAGGTCTAAGGGGTATGGAAGGATGGTAAAAATAGGCTAAACAAGTGATATAATTTGCGTGGCGATAATAGCAGCGAACATGACTAGATTTAAAAGATATAAGAGAGAGAGAAGGTGTGTACACTAAACAGTGATCAAAAACTGAAAGACCTAAAGATGGCTAATGAAAGCTAAAATGTCCCGATAAAAGCCTTGCCTGGTTAAACTAAAACAATAAATGATGTTGATAAGTAGCTGAAGTTAAGAACTAGTGTAACTATGGAAGGAATAATGAAAGGTGGAGGAGGAGGCTGGGAAGACAAGAGGAGATTTTGGATGAGTAAAGAGTAAGGTGATACACTGACAAGGTGGTCGATTGGGAGCTGAAAGTTGCAAATTGTTGCATTATATTTGTTTAGTGGCTTACACCGATTTTGATGCGGACTTGAGAGATAATGGTTGAAAGGGGCGTGCTGATTGGATAAAAGTAGGAACGGTCCCAGGAAAAAAAAGCTGTAAAATGGAGCGTTATATTAAGTTGGTGGTTTGGCAACGGCGTTGTTTGTATGAAAGGAGGTGGAGGGTGAGTATGACAGCTGGTAAGGAGCGAGGATGGAGCTGTTATAGTGTCTAAATAAAAGAGAGGGACAAGAGGAGACTGGCGAGATATGAGTTGTTGGCGTTGCTACGAAGAAGCGGGCGAGGTATGTAACCTCAAGATTAAAAGGCGGCGGACTAGTTGTCTTGTATTGCGCTTCGTGTATTATTGAAAGGACGAAATGTTGGTGAATGCAACTGCTCCTGTGATGCATATGCTGGTAGGGATTGACCTGTATTTTCTAACTTAAAATCTAAATGTGATCTGGGAGTTTAGGAGGAGTTGGGAGTGTGTTGATTTTGTTTTAATTGCGATTGTCGATATTGGTTTTGTTGTTATAAATTGGGTGTGCTGCACTTGTTGCATGAAAGTAAAATCAGTAGGTGTGAGTGGGCTGTAGAGATGAGAAGTTTATATGTTGTCTAAATGGGTAGGTGAGTTGGTGGTGTGGCTGTTGCTCGGGGTGCCCGTCCGGGTGGCCCGGGGGGGCGTGCCCGGCCGCGGATGGTGTGGCCAGTATGGTGGGGGGGGATCGCGACGGGGGAGGCGAGGGGGGTTGATGGGATAGAGGGATGGGCTTCACTGTCAAACGAGCGGAATATCCGAGAAAACGAACTCTGGTCCCTTTAAAGTGGACCAACCAGCCCTGGTGTGAAAGCGACCTAAATGTAGTTAGAGAGGTTAGAGAAGAGGATGCAGGAGATAAAGTTAGATGGAGGCAGATGATTCAACCTCTGAAAAAAGAAAAAAATCAGACACAAAGGAAAAGAACAAGAAAAGAAGAGGATGGGAGAGGATTTAAATCAACCAGCGTGTCCCCTGACAGAATAAGAAGAGAAACTTTCTCACATACTTTAAAGAATAAACCTGACCTGTCTGTTTATTCAATCACATCCACTCGTGCTTTGGTGATGTGGCAGTCATTTCCCCCCCCTTTTGTTTTTCCTTTTTCTTGTTTTCATCATCTTTTCTTCCTGCTTTGCTGGCTGCTGCTGTTTTTTTGTTGCTTCAGTTTGCTATATTATTGCAACCAGTCTCAAAATCTGGGTTGAACGGGCAAGTTAAAAACCAGCACATTTGGATTGCTTAGTGAGATCTCCATTATTTTTGCAAATTCAGCAAGACCGCTTCATAGTTCAGGCCACCGTCCTTAGAAAAAACTGTTTTGACTTGATGAGAATGTGCTTCTCAAGAGAGGTTTCTATAAGCTGACAATGTATTGACCAGGCCTCTCCGGAACAAGATGTGCTTCTAAATGGGACCTTAAACGCTAAATAAAGAGCAAATAAGAATGGGAGTTTTTAAAGTACAAACTCTGCCTGAAATACTGAAGGTGCAGAGAAACAGGTAAACCTTGCAATTATTGTTTTTGAATGAACACAAAATAAATGTAAACTTCTGATCGTTTCACATTGGTTAAATTCCATGTGACAGATAAAAACAAACATGATGCTGCATTAACAGATTTTGCAGCTTAAGAACACCTTCTGCTTTTACTGCTTTGTACGCTGCTGCGACCAGCACAGATCAACAAGACACTTTAATGGATTAAATTAGTCTAATCCTACCAGCATGTTAGACCTCAATGGAAATGCAAAAAATGGGGTCAAGTTAATCTATCTTCTTCAAAAATCTCAGTATTGTTAAGGGTCTGAGTGTGATTGGTTGAAATGTACTTTTGGTGTGCTGAGAAACATTACCAAACATTTTTTAAAGATGAGGGTAAAAGCAAGATGTGGATGAAAGCTGGGATAATCTTAACCTTTTGCTGCCAATGCAACCCTTCAGAAACTGAAGGAGCTCCTTCAGCTCACAATCCATGATGGCACGGGGAAGCAAAGAATAACAAACATGCAGAGTGAGTTTGTGTGAAAAAAGGTCAGCAAGACAGCATCTGCAAAATTTATCCAGCTTAGTTTCAGTTCATATTTTCTCCTAATTAATATTTATTTCTTCCTTGAGCGTTTTTGTTCATTTTTCTCAGCTTTTTCAAAATATTCAGCAACTGGCAGGAATTAGTATTTGCACCTTCTGGTGACCTTTGTGTTCAAATAGTCCACAAATAGGAAAATTCTATAAAATCGTCATAAAATCCTTTAAATGACTTCAGACCTCCTCAAAAACACCAAATATTCAATTATTTTTTAGAAGTGTAACCTTTTTAATGCCAGTTTGACTAAAACATTGCATTATCTATTTAAAGAAAAGTAAAAATAAATAAAACAAGACTTTTTAGACTCTTACATATGTCAAATATTATAAATAAAATTGACTGGAATGCGTTCACATTTCTACGTGCCGTCCGATACTCCCTATGTGCACCCACTCACTTCCATTAAAACTACACTTTTTAATCTCACTGCCATTCAGTTTAAAACCATTAATTGTGTGACATCATCATTTCATCTGGAAGAAAAGAAGTGAGATTTGACATTTTTTATATTTTCAACAAGATTAAACTGTTTTTTCATTGTAATTTTTAAAAAACATAAATAATGCAAATAAACTGGCTTTTAAAGGATTAAAGTTTTTAAAATGACTGGATGTTTGGAGCATTTGGTTAGTTTTTGAACATGTCAGTGTCTTAAAGATGTATCTAATAAACTATGTTCCTAATCTTTGACCTCCTCAAAATTATTCATACATTATTCATAGTAATTCAATAACAAGAAAAAATTAAACTAATAAATAAAAATGTTAAAAAGTATATATAATTTAGTGAAATAGCATATTGCTTTTGAATTGTGATAATAAGTGATAATAAAAATAAACAAACAAAACTGCCCCAGACCAATTCGAGCGCCTTGCTCATAAACAGTGAGCTAAAATACCTGTCAACAGGTGCAAAAGTCTTATTGAACATTAGAGAAAACACAATTGCAGTGATTGCCACAAAGTGTTGCTCAACAAAATCTCAGCTTAGGAGCCCCATCATGCTTGTTTACTTGTTTTTGTGCATTTGTTTTTTACACTTCTTTTCAACCACAAATAAAAAAAAAAATGTCATGAATTTCCTAGAATTTTTATGTATTATTAATAGGGCTGAAAGATATACCTTTATCGTATATATATCGAGATATGAACATTCAAGATATTAATATCTAAAAAGCAACTATATAAAAGATATAGATTTCCCCTGCGCTTGTCCCGCATGTAAAGCTCTGGAAGTCACAAACAAAACTGCACTTTCCACAAAAGTGCTTGGTTTTCAACTAACCCGTAGTCATATTGTATCGTATCGATATTGAGATGTCTGGCATGAATATCGAGATATGAAATTTTGTCCATATCGTTCAGCCCTAATTATTACTTATCAATTTCAACTTACTTGACCAACAGCTGATTTTTTCTCTCTTTAAGGTAAGGTTATGAATAATTTTGAGGACGACTGAATACAAGAGTTTAAATCACCACCGGACTCCCACCCCCTATTATCTTATTCTATGAAAGAACCTTATTTTCTTTATGTGTGTGAACATTTTTTAAATGAATAATAATTAGATTGGTGGTTTTTATTAAATAAAAAAAATTATTTTTTTTTGTTCCCCCCCATAAATATCTTCTGTACTTCTGTTAGGTGATTTTTTCCAAATAAAGTTTAGTACACTGACTTTACTCTTACTTGGGATAAGTAAATTAAGTATAAAACAGACATAAAACTGTATCAGATGACTAATTATGTGGGTGTTTTTGCAGCAGCACAGTTTGAGGCTTACCCAATCTTGGCGGGCATGTAGAGCATCATGGGCACGACGGGAGAGTCGTTGTTGCCGTAGATGATGAAACCCATTTCTCGAAGCCTCTTGCGGAAGTAGACTGTGTTCTCTGCCAGCTGCTGCACACGCTCACAGCCTGCAGATGATGAAAAGAGACTCTGAAACATGAGAGCTGACAGCAAATGCAATGTAAGTTAACCACGCATCTGCTCCGCGTTCGCAGGTCATGTATATTTAATGACCGTCTACGTTTTACACCGCAGTGTGATGACTACTGTCACCTTGGTCTTTTAAATCTGAACAAGCTGCATCCCTTTCATCACCTGCTGATGCATTATTCATTAACAATTCATCGATATTTACAGAACTATATGATACACTCGTCACACCCCTGCTGAGGAGAATTTACTGGTTAAAGTTAAAAAGAAAATTGTGTGAAAGCCTGTGAGAGCTGGAAAAAAAGGCTGCTCTCCTGCTCAGATGAGTTTGTTCTCCCCTAAATCTTATCTTTCTGGGTGGCTAAGAAGCAGACAGATGATTCTTTGAAAAGATAAAAGAGGAAGACTGACATGCAGCCGAACACAACTGCATTCATGAGATGAGTGAGAAAAAATGCCTGAGAGTTACAGCATCCAGCCACCTTGGGGAGATTAAGTTTTTAAGTTTTTCTGAAACGTAGTTTTCTTCTCCCAGAGGACATCAGGAGATTCAGAGTTCTTTGAAATGCAACGACATCAAACGCAACACAAAATACTCGTCAGTGAGCTCACAAATTAGGCTTTCCATTCTACTTGTGGCAGGAGATTTATCAGATTTATCAGCAAGTATTTTCACAGAAAACCCCAGAAAAGTGTTGGTTATTTGTGCAAGACTTTAACAGGTTACTCCTCTGATCATTTTTAAGTTCAGTTCAGCCATTCCCGGGGAAAACCACGGGACTATGCGCAGCAGGGAGCAGCAACAGTACAACAAAACTTAAATTAGGTGAATTAATATTTGCAAATAAATTAATTTGAACAAACTTAAATAAACAGAATTCATTCAATACTTGTTTTTTTGAGCCAGTGCCTGGTTAGTGTGTGTGTGTAAGAGCTGCCCTGCATTATAGCAGTTTGTACTGACCCCTGGTGCCTAATCATGAGACTTACAGCAGCTGATCCAGGAAGAAAAAGTTTCTACTAAATTCACCAACTCATGTTAATATCATACACACAGATGTGCTCAGAAGGACAAAACTAATCCAAGTAAGGGGGCTAATTAATCAAGAAAAGCAGCTGTGCAACTATGCTGAGTTTTTACAACATTAAAGAAATCCTGTTTCTCAAAAGGAGTTTTTCTCTCAGGTATATTTATTTTCTTCTTAGAGGTGTAGAAGGTAGTCCAATTTAAGGATTGACCGATATAGATTTTTGAGGACCAATACAAACACTATTTACTCATCAGCCTAAGCCGATAAAACCTGCCGATATTTGTGGCCGACACTGCATTTGACTCCCAAATTAATACAACAAAGGACCCTGTAAAATGACACACACACACACACACAGTCGCCCTCAAAGTTATTCATACCCTCCAATTAAAGGAAAGGCTAAATTTACAATAGTAATTCAAATAACAAGAAACTAAAGAAACTAGAAACTAAATAATAATTTCGTAAAATAACATATTGTTTTTTAATTGTGGTTGAAAATAATAAAAAAATAATAACAAAAACCAAAAAAAAAAAAAAAAAAACCAAAAAACCAAAACTGTCCTAGACACATTAGAGCACTGTGTTCATGAGCAGTGGACCAACATACCAACAGGTGTAGAAGTCTTTCTGAACATTAGAGAAAACACCTGATCAGAGGGATTGTCTCAAAGTGTTGCTAAAAAAAAATTTTAACATCAGAGCCCCATTATGCTAATTTAATTGTTTTATTTTTTGTTTGTTTTTCATATTTCTGTTGGATCACAATTCAAAATCAATGTTATGATTTTCATAAAAATTGTATTTATTACTTTCGTCAATTTCATGTTATTTCACTGACAGCTAATTTTTCCATCTTTAATTGTAGGGTATGTATTATTTTGAGGACGACTGTATATAGAAAAGTCTGTAAATCATGCCGAGTGAGGGAATTGGCCAACACACCTGATGTATTGGTTGATACCAATACCAGCAAGAAACGCATATATTGGACTAAAATATTGTCCGGCCGACGTATCTGTATATCCTTAGTTGTATTTGACTTTCTTTCTTCATGTCACCAAAACCAATATTTTCTATCATCTTCCAAATGAAAGAAGTGAACAATTTGAGACCCTTTCCATCAAGAATCCACCTGCTCACCTTCTTTTCTCTCTTTTTGGTCCAGTTTTGTTTCGAATATTCTTTTTATCCTACCAACCACTTTCCTCACAGACTTCAAAGGGATATTAATATTAACTGCACTCCATGAACTCCAAAGACAAACAATGGTACATTTATTTTGGTATTGCTTATATGCAAAATGCCTTCAGGGCAAACTTTCAGGTTTTCAATATGAATCACATTTACCCAAACATTTCTTTATGTGTTATCAAAAGTGTCTCCTTTTGCTATAATGATGATAGTGAGCTTAAATCTCACTTTTATATCATCATTATTATTATTGTTAATTATTGTCAAAATGTTTCACACATAAATCAAGTTATATATAAAAGGATTTCTTGCATAAATTACTACACTTCTTCAATATAGGACAGTTTATTTCTCAAAACTTGCAAAAAAAATAGCAAAAACTTAATCATATTCAAATGAATTAGATCTAAAAGAGTATTCTAATAAATGGCATGCAATACCAGATGAAAGTTTGTATGGATCTGGATATTTTCTTCACCAGATTGATGATCTGAGGCCAGAAAATCTTTTGCAGAGTGATGTCTGATCTGAGTCTGTTTTTACTACAGACAAATCCTTCAAAAAGGACAAAAGTAGGATCATTTTGTCCATCTGCCAATGACAGTGAATGTAACACCACTCATTCTGTGTCAGTGCAATATTCTTTTGAGAAAACTTGCAGTGTGACATAAAATGGATATTTGATACTTTATTACCTTCCTAAACATCTAAGCAGAGCCATCAATATGATGACACCCCTTCCCTACAGAAACACTTCACTCAGAGCAACAACTGCTTCTGTACAGTTAAAAGAACATCATGACAAAGAGTCGGACACATTCAGCATGCCTTCAAACTCCCAAGAAACAAATCTTGCAGTACTTGATCTGCAAAGCAAGAGTGGTTTTAATGACAGCATCCAGGTACTGGATGCTGCTGTACTCATTCAGATGTACCACGTCCACATCCTGACTGGGCAGAGGTTATGTTGGAGGCTACACAGAATTAGTTAATTGAATAAAATTTGTGAATCCCACTTATAAGATAGGTATGTAAAATTCAGTCTAATACTAGAGTGAATAAATCATTCATTCTTGTGTCTTTAATCATGCTGCATTACTTTAGGTTATGCATGTTTATTTCAGCTTACAATAAGCAGTATTTCTACAATAAACGGGTAATCTGGGCCCTTAATGTGCTAAAAACAAGCAACCGAAAACACTGTGGGGACCTTTTGGATTTTGAAAAATGTCATTTGTGTCACTTAAATCTGACTTACCTATTGTGGTTCCGTCCTCTCCCATAATGCACTTCATAGAAGTGATGATTTGCTCCACCACAGGAGGAGACATGGAGGTGGCATAAACTGCACTGTGGGAATGGGAGCGCAGGTACTCGATAAGCTCCTAAATCCAGCAGATACACAGGAGAGGTGACTAGATATTCACAGAAAACACAGATTCAATTCCCACTATAGTCTCCTAAAGCTAGAAAGGTTTAATGTTGGAGGTGCTCCTGTAGAAAGTCAGTGTACCAGAAAAACGAAGACTCGTGTAGAACAGTGACTAAAAATGGCAGTTCTACATGAAGCAGTGAAAGAGCTTCAAAGACAAACACCAATTTCTCACAAATCTAAATTAGAAATATCAACCGTAAAATACATCAAAGGGGTTTTTTTCAGATTATGTAACACTATAATAAAAAAATCCATTTGTAAAATGAGCAAAGCTAAATTCGATTGTATGAAAAAAACCCTTTAATGTGCTTTTGATACATTGTCTGAAAGACATCTAGATTATTAGCCCAATACTAAAAAACTACATCTCAAACCGGCAGAGTCATGGATAAGGATTTATGGCCAACTTTCTGTGGCCCATTAGTCTTGTTTAGGAGCCTCAGCAGTTTCTAAGGTGTCACAATCTTAGACAGTTTGATGAGACAAAAAGTTGTTTCTTCCTCACATCAGATTTTAGATGTTGCAATCCTTGTTCTGATGGTTTTGATCGTATGTGATACAGTAAAGTAAATATGTCAGGAATGCAGCAACATCCCACCAAGGCTGTAAATCCACATTACTGGAGGACAAACTCTATTACATCACAGTTATAGTTCTTACTGTCATTAAAAACCTGATTTTGAGACTCATCTTAAATTATTCAATGCTCCAACTAGCTGCAAGAACAAGCAACCTCCAGCTCTCCATCCTCACCTTTTTCCCTGCAATGTATCCCCCTGCAGCTCCAAAGCTCTTGGTAAAGGTGCCCATCATGACATCCACATCCCCTGGGTCAAGGTTGAAGTAATCCACCACACCTCTTCCTCGTCGACCAAGAGCCCCTATGCTATGGGCCTCGTCTAGGTAAAGGTAGGCCCTGTAGCGCTTCTTCAGAGCAATAACCTCCGGCAGGCGCACGATGCTGCCCTCCATGCTGCAAGGACAGAAGAGGCAGAGTATTCTTGTAAAATTCTTTTCCAAACACCCAGTAAAATTAGCATGTGTGTGACTGCTTGTTGCTTGTTAACACTGATAATTAATCAACCAATCATATGGAAGCAACTCCATGCTTATAGTCAGGTTAAATCAACTCGCTCCAACTTGGTACGAGGAGGGTGGACCTGATAAAGGGGCCAGTGAAATGCTGCAAACACAAATGTCCCTGGATTGAGGTATTTTTTCTCAAAATTATAACATAAAAAGATTAGAAGGTCAAAATGAAATAGTCAACAAGTGCAGAACAGAAAAAGAGAGAAAAAAATCCAAATGGCAGCTGTATAGTTTTTATCAAACTTCCATAGAAACCAAGTAAATACCTGTAAATGCCCTCGACTACAATCAGGACCTTCTTCCACGGTCTGTGGGTCCTGGGCTGGCCGTGAACGATGGCTTCTCTCAGGAGTTTCTCAAGGCTCTGCATGTCTGACAGAGAATAACATTTAAATTCAAATGTTGGACTTTTGCAGAGATGACATTAAACTAATGAGGGAAAAAGGGAGATGTTTACTAACTGTTTTAAATAAAAAGACAAGGAGCCAGCACCAGGTAGGAGTTTCATCAAACTCCCAAACAAGCTGAGGACAGTTAGATGAGCTGGTGGTGGGTGTCTTATTTACATTGTTTATTGTTAGTTTTTGGTTGTTTACTTATTAATCGTATATATTATAGAAATTATTTGCATTCACGAGAACACACTTATGAATATTTAAATAAAAATATATATATTTCATATTTATGATCCATGATGATGGATCATGAAAAGGTCGTACTAAAGATTGTGGTGCAATCAGTAATGTTTCCTTTCTGTGTCACAGTTCTGTTTAAACTTCATATTTAATCCAGCTCGCCAAATTTATTTTCATTTTATCTCCTCTCGATGTTTAAATTTCTCTCAGCTAACTTCTCACTGATGGTCATCTTTTTGACTACGCTCAGGACATGAATCTCTTTTTTTTCTTTATATAATTCACCTGTTCTGAGTTCTTTATCTGGACTGGGTAAATGGTCATTGCCAGGAGGATGCTGATCCTTTATTACCCCAGACAGGAAGTCAGTTCACCAGTCTTGTCTTGGGTCCACCACTGGTATTAAACCACTATCTTCTGATTTTTACCTTTTATTCTTTTTTAAATGCCAGTTTCAAGTTCTTCAAAAAGATAAATGTAGATAACATAATGGAGGTGACGCCATGGTGTAAAAATAAGAAGTGTGGAACTTTGTTGTGGTCACTTTTTTTTTTTATTTGTGTTACATTCATGGCAAATTTCTAAATTGTTTTTCTGCTTAGTTGCAAATTTCCTGTTTCTGAATAATTGTTTAATTTTGAACAACTTATCTGAATAACATCTTTTACTTTACATTCAGACTCAATGGCACAGAGTAGACTCTAGTCTCGGTTTTTATAATCACCAGATTTACTTACCATAACCCTGGACTCCATACTCTCAGACTAACTAAGACAACCTAACACCAAGATTAGGAAAGCAACTTAAATGTGTTGGCTGTTGGGTACAGGATTACTGTAAGAAATACTGTCCTGGATTCCTGTAAACTTTCTCTGAAATTGGCCCTAAAACTTCCAAATATACCAGGATTAATGTGGATATAAACTCGTCCTCAAAATTATTCATACCCTCAAATTAAAGAAGGGAAAAATATCAGCTGTCAGTGAAATAAGGTGAAATTGGCAAAAGTAATAATGAATAAAAATTCTATAAAAATCATGACATTGATTTTGAATTGTGGTTTGAAAGAAATATTAAAAACAAACACACCAAAAATAAAACAAGTAAACAGGCATGATGGGGCTCCGTAGCTAAACTTTTGTTGAGCAACACTTTGAGGCAATCACTTTATTAATTTGCTTTAAGGTGCTTTAATTTGTCGGGGACAGTTTGTTTATTTGCTTTTTTAAAAAAAATTATTTCACCACAATTTAAAAGCAACACATTTTTTCACTAAATAATAATTTTGTACATTTTTCTTTAGTATTAGTTTCTTGTTATTTGGATTACTATTGTGAATTTAGACCTTTCTTTAATAGGGTATGAATAATTTTGAGGACAACGGTAAATAGTATGTATGTATAAGACTGACTGATCAAAGGACCCATTTTGTGACTCACTGTTGTGCTTGAAGACTCTTATGGTGGACCCGGAGAGTCTGGCTCCCAGAACCAAAGAGGCATGGTTCAGCTCATCACTCAGAATCAGGCATCCCTGCAGGACAGCAAACCAAGAACAACTACAATGAGTCATCTATAAATAGTTTATGATTTATTTTCATCCATCTGAGAAGCCACAAAATGAGACTACTTAAAAAAACAGTTATGTGCATTTTGTTTACTACTGAGTGGGTGTATTGTCATCATCATTACAGTTCCATGTAATGATCTGAACTGGTAATATTATACTGGGGATGCCATTTGCTTCACTGCTGATAAACCTACATTTTTACTAACGAGTATGAATCATTTCACAAGAACAACAGCAGCCTCACACTAAGTTTTCACTCAGCAGTGAAACTGATGGTGTGTTTAATCTACCTGCCAAACAACATCAGCAGCAACGTGACAACAGACCAATCTCAACTCTTTGTTTTCCCATTTTTAATCTCGTTGCGGCAGCAGGAACTGCTTCCTCCTGATATGACGTTGGCGGGTGTTTTTTGTGTGTTTGTGAACTCGGTGCTACTGGTGACCTGAGATAACACGATGTTATGGAATGTTTCTGTAAGAGCCAGCATCTAACATTGTGCTAACAAAAATCCTGGACAGCTCACTTATTTTATCTTTAGCAAAGTGAGAGAAACACTTAAAAGCCAAGGAAGAAAACTGGAAGATAAACAGGAAGCTTGGGAGCCGGAGAAGAAATAGCTTGTGGTCTGACCTTGCCAGCAAGCGCTGGAATGTTCATGGAGTTGGTTGCAAAGCCCATCCCAAACGCCATAGCCGACTCCACGCCGAGGAACTTAGCCACCAGCTTCTCCATCTCCTCGTGTCTGTCCAGGTTTCCTGAGATGCACACAAACAAATTCAAACTATCAGATACCAACAAAATTCAAAATTTATGACATACGGGAGGTTGCTTTAAAGGAGCCGTATCATGAAAAATGGACTTTTAAGAGCTTTTCAGCATGTTATTGTGTTATTTCCTCATTAAAAAACATTATGTCGTTTTTTTCTTCATTTGTGCATATTTGAGTTATATATATATATATGAATATACAGGCCAAACTCTAGCTTCCTTAACATAACCGACTGACCACCGGTGTACGCAACTAGGTGGCACCAATCATGAAGCGATCAATACGCATGCGCAGCATCGTAGCAAGACGCCTCTCTTTGTTCAACAGAAACTCAAAGAGAATCCTAACCCATACACACTCTCTGAGGAAGAAACTAACAGCCTGCGTGAAGATTTCCTCAGAGACAAGCAGCCATCAGCTAACAGACGTTTGCTCCAGAGTTCAGAAGAAAAGCTTTCTATAGAGGACGGCAAGTTGGGAAAAATGTGGTTGTGTTCGGCGTGGGAGTTTATTTGTTGTACTGGACGAATCGACTTGCCAGAAGTGGTTGGATTATATCTTTAGGAGCAGAAAAAAAAAACCTTAACTTTGTGTGTGAAATTCACTCCTGACAACTTCATGAATTTCAGGCAGTAAAGTGTTTTTTCTCGGGAATTACTTCCAAAACCTGCAGTTCCCACCATAGAAACGCCTCACGGACAGACAACACCAGTGAGTGAAAACGTCTCCCAGCTCAGCCTATGATTTGTTTGCTAATTTACTTACTTGTCAGGGTCTCTGTGGTACTGCGTGTACTTCAAACTCCAACTCAGACTGTGTCGAGCCCATACAGCTCCATAACAGGCTGCTCCATTTTATCCTGTCAAACGGAGTCCGATCATTCATTAATGTTTACAAATAACGTCCATGTGAGTGCTGAAGCCGGTGCTAAAAACAATTCAGTGACCCTTAAGAATCAGTGTCACTTCCGGGGCGACATCATGAAATGGGCGTAAAACATATTGCGACTGGTTGAGAGCTTCAGTGACTCCGTACAGTCGGCCATCTTACTTCCGTGTCGGAAAATAGACACATAAAAAAACTCATGTTAAACACCAAATTAGTTTCTATAGTGGCGATGGGAACATATTTCGCTAACAAATGCCTGTATTTGACTTTTGGGACGTTTGAAAGCACGATACAGCTCCTTTAAACTACACAAATCTACTTTATTCCTGAATGTTGAGTCAATAGATGACTTGAATTCACACATAGCTCTGCCAATATAAAGCTGCAGCTGGGAGGTGTTTTTTGTTGCAAACTAGTTCTTTAGTAAAATTCAAAAGAAGCCCAGGTATCCTTTATATTTGACAGTTACTGCATCAAAAAACACCTATGAAGTCCTCAGCCTCAGTTTGTCTCTATGTTTATATAATAGATCATCTGCAGTATAGCGCAGGCATGCGTCAACATATCAGATTTACAGCTTATTTTTTATGCAGTATGATGCACATAATAGAGCTTCCTACATTACACAGTGGGCTGGCCTTCTCTCTGTATTCCAGCTCGACTCTATCAGCGTAAATCTGCCTGCCAGACGACCTGCTGTGCTGCACTTCCTGCAGGCTGATCTGGATCTTATCAAATCATGAATGAAACTGGCTCTGCAGTTTCATGTCACTGCAACAGCGATGACGAAATTACACTCTTGGATGCAGTTTTTAAATTTACTTTATAATTGGTCATTTTAATCAAGTGAAACTATTTTGCAGAACTTCTGTTCATTATTTTCTTTGATGGGAACTTTTTGTTGCTAATTAAATTTCAACAGATTTTCTTATCTTTTTTCTCACCATAATTGGTGAGTTAAAGCTCCACTACATGTTGATCACTAATGATACTGCAGTTACATTTATGTTGCTACCATGACAATAGGTAGTTTTACACCAGGGGTGTCCAGCTCCGACTGACTTTGGAGACCCCTGTTTTACATGATGGACCAGCAGAGTTCTTGCACCATTTTCAAAGAAAAATTTGAGGCTTTTTCAAGATCTTAGACTTCAACAAAAAAAAATGTATTCCTCAATTTTATAACAATTTCTTTGAAATACTCAAGTCTTGATGGAAATCCTTTTTTCATATTAGGAGACGGTCTGTTGACACTTCCAACTCAGTTTGGCCAAAGTAGATTTAAACACAAAGCTCATTGTTGTCATTTTAATGTATTTTGTTCCTTCGTGATGCATGGGATTGACAACAAAACATATATAGGTTGGATTACATTAATATGTAGCATCATGGAGCCATACAGGATAACCAAAATAACACAAAGCAATCCGCATTACGGCTCAGCGGGCATATTTGAAAATAACTTAAATGCCATCACAAGACTAACTTTCCAGTGCACAAGAAAATGGCTGGAATAAGACCTGGAATCTGGATAAATTTGATAGGAGACATCCCAGATGAAGAGCAGGGGAAAAATGAAGAGCGAGGAGAGGGAATTTTAAACCATTACTTCTACTGTATGTAAAGTCAGATAAAATGGACAAAGATAAAGAATACAGAGAGGATATAATATAATATAATCACTTTTTCACACAGGGCCATGGAGGTTTGGACCCCCCCCTCACTCATAAACATTTTCATTTAAAAACTGCATTTTTTATTTACTTATGTTATCTTTGTCTAATATTTAAATTTGTTTGATGATCTGAAACATAAGTGTGACAAACATGCAAAAAAATAAGAAATCATGAAGGGGGCAAACAGTTTTATAACAACTGTATGAGAAAAAAAATACACTTGTTCATTTATTCAGGAAAATACTAAAATATTAAATGCAATCAAATTGCAAAAGTAATGGGATCTTGTTGATCGGCAATTCATTTGAAGGTAAAATTAGAGCCAGGTGTTGTAGAGCAATATGTGGGACTAATCATCAGTTACTGGAAACTGCATCCCATCATGCACCACTGCATCATTAAACTGGCTTATGTTCCTGTGTTGTTATGGTGAATTCATCTCTGGATATTGTTGCTATTAAGTAAAGTTGGCAGCTCTGTGTGTGTGCACGTGTGTTTTACAGTGTGTTTATACCAATCTCCTGCCTGGTGCTAGCGACTCCAACGCCATACGTCATGGTGACCTCTGCTGCAGCCTCAGCACACAGACCTGTGCTCTCAGCGAAACCGAGGTAATTATACGAGCCCAAGTTAATCACATCCCGCACGACCCGACCTGTGTACCTACAAGAGGAAAAGGAGAACATAAACAGACAAAAGAATCAGTGAGAGGAAGCTAATGATTGTGGTAGTCTGTTTGTATTATTAATAGTACTAAATGGTACAGATACAGTAACTAAAAACTAGATCAAAGTAGAGTGTAAGGCTGGGTGATTTCTCCAGTCTTTCCTGCTCCTCATCCCATTTTGGTTGTCTGCAGCTTCTCTGCAGCTGCTCTACAGCTTTGAGAAGGGAGAATTTAAGATGACAGGAAGATGGACTGATGGTCATACCAGCTTTCTGCTGTCACATGATGTGACACATGCAGAAAAAAACACATGACAGCAGCACAAAAATATGAGAAGCATCAATTCACACCAACATTCCTGTCAAATACTATAACAAGAAGACAGATTAGAGTCATTTTTTTCTTATGTGCCATTTAGAAGCAGCCTGATTTGCTTACTCAATGTTAAATACAATTTAAAAACCTTTATTGACAGTTTTATGCTATTTAAAGCCAAATTGATGTGGAAAAAATTCTAAGAAAGTTGTGGACCTAGAGTTGTGGAATGTGGTCACAGTTACGTGTCTGAATTTGGTGCACCACACCAGTTTCTGTCTGATCTTTGTAAAGAATGATAAAAAGATGAAAGCAGGGAAGGCGTGCTGGTAGTACAGCCTTCTTTATGTGGTCTGCAACTGATTCAACCACATGGTAACAATGGGGATAAATCTAGACATATAAATCAGATTTTTACTATTACTATGATGATTTATTCATTCATTTTTACTGTTATATTATTGCTATCAGGAAAATTGTTAATATCAGTAACATTAATGATATTATAATTTTTTATCCTATACTTCTAACTATGGAATAAGAATTAGGAATTTTCTTATGACACGTGTGTAAACACACCCTCAGTACAGTCATACATGACGTGACCACTTAACACCTGCCTGATTGTTTAAATTGACTTTTTTTTCCTTTCCTCTACTGCTGTTTTGAACTTTGTCACATCCAGAATTGCGTTGTAAATAGCAATACGGTCACAATTCACAATAAAACCAATATTAAAAAGTTAATTTTTGTTGCTTAAAGGCAGGGTGGATGATGTTTTCAGGAGCATTTTTTACTATATTACTTAAAATCTTCTTCACACCCCGATTACAGCCAATTAATTAAATACTCTGACACAAATATGAAAAAAATGTATTCACCTGTGAAACAGACGAGACTGAAAAAACGCCATCCACTCGTCTTGTTAAGTACGATTGAATGATGATATGTCTATCAAACTCAAAAGCCGTTTGTCCTCTCCCTCTAGCCATCCCCCCACACTCGCAACTCCCTGTGAACGTCTCACAGTGCACACATTTTACTGCATTTTACTGTTTTTTAAACAAAAAAAAGGTTGCATTTCTTGTGAGCATTAAATAGAAACAGATATGAATCCCGAAGGGAAAAAAAGTGTGACATTTTATCTTTTTACATTTCTGATTAAGATAGAGGCAAAAATCAGTATCAAGTCAATTAAATGCTTCTGTATGATCTAACACCTACATCACTAGAGTCTCTACATCAGGGGTGTCCAAAGTCGGCCCTTGAGGGCCGCTGTCCTGCAGGGTTTCTTTCCCTTCCCCTCCAACACACCTGACACAATTAAAAGAATCCAACAGCCTACAAAGTTCTGCACAGTGACTCGTTAATTTGAGTGAGGTGTGTTGGAGCTGGGTGGGAAAGAAAACCTACAGGATTGTGGCGCTCAACGACCAGAGCTGGACATCCCTGCGCTACATCATAGACCACTTAATGACCTTATATCCTGCTTTTTTGGCTCTAGTGGCCTTTATTCATCAGTATTTGACAGGAAAAGGGGGTCAGAGAGAGTAGGGGACATGCAGCAAGGGGTCCCTGGCCGGGAATCGAACCTGACCGGGTGCGCTGCGGACAATAGCCTCTGTACACGGGGCGGCTGCTCAACCAGTTGAGCTAAACACCGCCCCATTTCCTGCTTTTTAATTCAGTCTTCTGATTAGAATTTGTTGCTGCAGGACTGCAGTGTAAAACTCTTACATTACAGGTCAGGAGCTTCAACCAACAGTTACATATAACCTGAGGAAAAAGATCTCAGGTGATTACTGGTGTTTTACAGGGTGATTTGAGCATTTCTAGAACAGTTGAGCATCTCTGGAGTTCTTTAAATGTTTGAAAAATAACAAAAACAAAACATCCAGTGATGAAAATGAGTTGCTGAAGTGAGATGTCAAAGAAAAGGGCCAAGCTGGTTGGACTGGACAGAAAATCGACAGGAAGTCGTGTAACCGGTGAGCAGGAAAGCATATCCAGCCTGGACGAAGACTGACAGCAACAGCAAGTATTGTAAACCAAGAACTTCAACATTGCAGGTAAGGAATCTGACAATATTGTGCAGAGTTGATGGTTCGCATCAAAACAAAGACTAAAAAAAGTAAACTGCAGCTGTGATGTGCATATAAATATAAACAGGAACTTGAAGGATAACTTGACAGAGACACAGAGGCTGCATCATGGCTACATGCAGGCGTATTCACAGCTTTTTATATTATCAAAACATCTATGCAACTATTTACTTTTAGAGAGCGGATTTTCTGTTCTTGTAATTTAAGAAACAATTGTGTGCAAGCAGAGCAGATGCTCATGATTGACTATGCAACATCTGATTGTTACATAGTCAATGAATATAAAACAATGCACAGGTCAAACTGGTGCCATTGACATGTGCATTTGCAGTATTTTTCTCCATGTTGTGCATCCACAACCTCCATTAACTGGCTGTTGGGCTCCCGCTATTGGCTCTTCTCAAAATCCTTTTGCCTTTTGAGAAGAAAAATGATCAAATAAATAGTCAAGGCTTTCTGCATTGATGTAAACACAGACACACAGGGAGGATTATGCAACAGCCTGGGTGCAGAATTATTATCGTGGCAAAATACAGGCCACTACTGGTTCATGGGCTTAACTGAGCATATGTTTATCCAAGCAAATTCTGTACCAACATAAACAGCATGTGTGTGAACATACAGAAGATTAGGAAACAGCTTTGGAATGTAAATACGGACGGTTGGTGAGCTCAGTGTCGCTATTGCTGATTAGCTATACCTCTTTTTTTATGGGTATAAATCAAATAATAGCTCAAATATCCATCTCTGAGCCAAACAAGGGATTTAAAAAATACTTTAAACCCCTGAAAAAGAGTTAAAGTTGTGTGAGCAAACATACAGTATGCACAACCAAGAAGTAGGAAGTGCTTATGGTAATTTTTTTTAAAACCCAGTTTGGATTTTACAGACTCAAAGCATAACTCAGTCTTTTGTTTCTTATTTAAACTGTCACTTATCTTGACATCTTGGCCCCACTGGAATCAATCCTTACTTTCTCTTGCTATTGTGTGTCTGAATACCTTGTGGTTAGCTTGCAGATAACATTTACAGTCTTGAATGAAAGCTATGTCTTTCTCACTCAAACGTCCAGTTGTAGTCGTGAGAGGTCCGCTCCATCAGGTCCATCTTGGCTCCCGGGACACTGCATATGGGCCTGTTCCAGTTGTCTCTTATCCGCATGTAAAGGTTCCTGGTGTAAAAGTTTTCAAAATCCTGGTAAAGTGGCACAAAGTCCTACACAGAGACAGATGGACAGAGAACGACGTAAAGAAAAGGCAGAGTTACATGACCTCAGCAGCAAGGAATTTTATCCTAATGCTCCCTGGCATATGTTTGTACAATTCATGAAAATACAGGAATTTCCTGCCACTGATGCTGTTGGAAAACACAGCTAATAAAAGTGCACTCCCTTCCATTTTAACACTTTAACACACAAGGGAGCAAGTTCATTTTCCTTGGTTCTTGGAGGAAACATCCGTGTTGTATCCTCTGGGTCATTTGATGACTTCCCTTCATTTATCTCACCCGCTTCCTTTCCTCAACATAACCACTGACTTAAAACAATAGCCTTCACTATCGAACATTACATAAGAGCCTAGAAACAATCTGATTGGTCAAAGACATGCTCCAACACTGACAAAAACAATTCAAGCTTAAGCATGCACATGCACTCTGCTGTAATGTGCATGCTTTCTCTACGTCCTTGTGCAATCACAAGCCTTGATTATTCTCCTACAAATACTAGCTTAAATGTTTGAAATATGAACACTTCTCATTTTTGTGCAAATATCACTTTTGTTTATTTTGGCTGACAAAGAAACAAAATGATTAATACATAAAACAACCTATTTTTCAATTAATTGAACCAACAAAGCAATCCAGTCACCAGGCAACGCCTCATTACAGATGAAACCCTACCTGCCTCCATTCTAAAAACAATCACACCATTTTTTGTGTTTATGTAAAGCACACTGACGGGAAAACGAACACGAGCTGTGCAAACAGCAGACAGTTGTGTGTTGCTGACTGAACTATCAATGGAGTGAACTGATTCCTACAAAACATGAATTATTTATATGAAGTCTACTAAAGTTTTGAGTCAACCTTGTCTGATCATTTAAATTCAGCAGCCACTTTATTAAGTCCAACGGTTCAGTTGTTTGGCTGATTAGATATTTGTGTTTAAAACAATCACATGGCAGCAACTCAATGCATTTAGTTAAGCAGACATGGTGAAGATGACACACTTAAGTACAAGTACAACAACAGAATGAGGAAGAAAGGGGATTTAGGTGATTTTAACATAGCATGGTTGGTAATCGGAGTACTTCAGAAACTGCTCTACTGGGATTTTCACACAACCATGTCCAGGGTTTACAGTGAATGGTCTGCAGAAGGGAAGACATCCAGAGAGCAGCAGTTGTCTGGATCAGAATGTCTTGTTGATGTCAGAAGGGAAGGGGCAGACTGGTTGGAGATGACTGAAAAGCAACAGAAGCTCAAATAATCCTTGTTTCCAACCCAGTTATGGAGAATATCATCTCTGGATGTAAAAACACACCCAACCTTGAAGCAGATGGCTACAGCAGCAGAAGACCACACCAGGTGTCACTCCTGGCAGATAAAAAACCAGGAACTTCGGCTAAATTCACATATAAATTGGACCAAAGAAGATAAGACATCGCCTGTCGAATGAGTTTTGATTTTAGCTTGAAAAAAATGGATCCATCCAACCTCGCATCAACAGTTCAGGTTGGTGTTGTAATGGTGTGGGGGATATTTTCTTGCCAGACTTTGAGCCCTTTAGTACCAATGTGGCATCATTTAACCACCACTGCCAACCTGAGTATTGTTGACTGACCATGTCCATCCCTTTGAGACCACAATGTAGCATCTTCTGTTGGCTACTTCCAGCAGGACCATGTCACAAAGTTCAAATCATCCCCAACTGCTTTATTGAACATGACAATGAGTTTACCGCACTCCAATGGCTCCACAGTCACCAGATCTCAATCCAACAGAGCAGATGTGGTGGAATCTGCAGCAACTGTGTGATGCTATCATGTCAATATGGAGCAAAATCTCAGAAATGTTTCCAACACCTCATTGAATCAAGGTGGGTATCACCAGGTACCTCACGATACAATACTGTCACAATATTTTGCTTACAATAATGATAATATCACTATACAGCAATTCTGCAATAATCGATATATTGCAATAAATATCATCCACGATACACCACAATAATGTCACTGAAGACATTCTGAATTTATTGACCAAACTGAATCCATTTTAAATTAATTTCCAAAATATTGTCAATCAATTTCACATAAATGATAGCAATTCATGTGAAATTAATAAAACGGTGAAAAAAAAGAAGAAAAAAAGCAGAGTGGCTCTTCTTAAAAGGAGCATATGAAAAATATTAGTGCATGGAAATTAAACATTTCAGTCAGTGAATTATAATCGCAAACAACTGGGTGGATATGACAACCTGTACACACTTTGACTTTCCATTGGGTGTAAAGTTTAACCTAAACCTGCACTGCAATGCAGGGACTTTTCTACATGCTGGACCGCTGCTAATAGAGCAACAAGAGCTCATGAGATTTAGTTGGTAAAAATATTGATACAGCGCTTTTTAATATCAATACACTATTGCAATATTTAAGTATATTGAGACTTTCTTACGCCCCTGATTGATGTCATGAAGAATGAAGGTAGTTCTAAAAGCAGAATCAGGTCCAACCTGGTACCAGCAAAGTGTATTGTTTAATCTAGCTGCAGAGTATATGTTGAAGTTGCAACTGTTAGCTTATATCTGCTGTTGATGATTCAATCACACAGATGCACTAAAACTAGTTTAAAATCACACATACTTTTATTTAGAGCCCAAAATGTAAATGATCAAAGCAGGTTTAAACCAACAGGAAAACGTTACATTTAGCCGTTTCTGAATGTGTTCAACAGATTAAAAAAAAATAATAATTCTTTGTCACATTTGCCAGAGTAAATAAATAAATGTAAATATAGAATATAATCATATTATTTACTCTGCACAAAGAGACATTTGTTGCCTTCAATGATCAGCATTCCAGTTTAATCAGCTGAGTTGTTTTCTTGCGCAATAAACCGAGTAAAGATCTTAAACATTTGCTATCGGCTAATTTGATCAGTTCAAAAGAATTTCTCAACAAATAAAGTTACTTAATTCCCCAACTTCTCTATTCCACACTGCCGCCTCATCTCATGACTTAAATTCTTGTCATGGGTCACATCTGCATTACAATGTCCTCTAAGCTGTCAGCTTCCTCAAAAGGCTCATAAAGATTTGATCGCTGCCTCTAAAACAGATTATTTTTCATAATCCTGTATGATTTGTAATAGTCAACATAAATTACTCAGAAAAAATACACTAGCATAGAAAAAAATGTGATGTTTTCCACTTGTTTGTGGACTTTGTTTGAAAAAAATAGTATAAAAGTTTAAACTAATGAATAAATGTAACTGTTCCCCTCGAAGCATCCCAACTCTTTAAGAAAAAAAAAAAAGAAAAGAAAACCAATCTTTTCCTGAAGTCTCAGCACAGAAAACTCCATTAATTACATTAATACAGAAAGCAGAAATTAAATCAGTTTCTCATTTATTCTAATATTGGATTTATTCTCAAGAGTTCTGGAGTCTAAGCTTTAACAAATTGGCATCAATATTAGAAGACCTGGTTTCATTTAATTATAAATATCAGTCCATACGACTTGTGTTCAATTATTACAAAGGCTTTTTCACTCATTAATATCTCCATCCATCCAACTATTTTCTATACCTGCTTATTCCAGTGCATGGTCTCAGGGGGCTGAAGCCTATCCCAGCAATTAGCATGAGAGAGGCAGAGTCCACCCTGGACAGGTTGCCAGTCCAACACAGAGACAAACAATACAAATCTCTCCAGAAAGAGCAAATCTGAATACAAAATAAAGTGAAACTGCAGAGAAAAGGGCAGGTGTTCTGTCTGTCTAGTCATTTTATGAAGAGACGGTTTAGTTTTCAGGATATAATGAGATGAGACTAAATTATTTTAGACAAACAAGAATATACCTGCAAGGATCGTGGAGAAAAAAAAAACAAACTGATCAGTTCCCCAGACTTCACTCATGTCACAGAAACTACTTAACCTGGTTTCATGAGTCTTAGTGGGTAAGTGGAGCACGACCAAAGAAACAACCCCATAAATTTTAATGGGAAACATGGCGTTAGCATTGATAGAGAATGTGTGTGGCAGTGTGTTTTTTCCACCTTTTGTTCCTCCCGCTCCCTGGCAATGTGGCACCTTTCGATCTTCCAGTGACGGAGGAAGTCACGAAGGTAGCCGAAGATGGTGAGGATGCCGTAACCCATGTAGGTGAGGACCGCCACCAGCATGGGCGTCTCTTCGAACGACTCGATGAACGGCCGGCTGTACAAACTGACATGATGCAATGTTGTCTGGACCTGCACGAAACGAAAACAAGAAGATTTAAGTTATCCATTTATCTGTGACATGAACCTGTTGGAGAGCAGGATAATCTCTAAAACTGAAATGTTATCTCGTAACCAGGCCCCTTTTCCCCTCATTTGCGCTTCAGCCTGCTATGCAGCTCAGTGTAACCATTGCTACATCCTACTTCCTGTTTTCTAGAAACAGGTGTTTATCTTTTACAGAAGTGGAGGATCTTTTTCTATTCAGAGCTCATTAATATTCATATCTCATATTCATTCCATTTATTAAGGAAGAGCTGTCACCCTTGTTCTCTCAACTGCAGTGATGATTAATAACCATTTTAACCTTTTCTCATAATTACAAGATCAGGATCTGCTGGTAAAAATCCCATTTGTATGCATGTAAATACCTGCTAGGAACTACTGCAGTTTACATTGTATGCTGGCATATTCTAGCTTTTATTGCACAATAGTTTGGTCTTCAGGTGGCATTCATACTAGCCTCGACTAAAAAAAAAAAAAAAACACAAGGTAACATAAACACAGTCACATTGGTAAACCTCTGTAGTCAGTGAGAATTAATACAATTCAGTTGCATTCATTATTCATGTACTGAAACAAACAGACATCTGTCTGTGTGCTATTAAACACCTTCAGCTATTGGCATAGCCTCCTAGCAATAAATATTTCACCATTTCTTCTTGTTTTAATTGTTGTAAAAAGAAACCTTAGTCATTTGCACGGTGATATTTGTTGTGGTGTCAAAAATGGCAGCCTAAGTACATAAGTTCATTTCCACTTTTATATATACATATTTTTTTCTGGCATCAGGTTTTGAGTCTGCAATATATTTGGTCAGATTTTCACTGGTTATCTGCTGGCAATGTTCTCATATACAATCTAAACTGTAGCTTTACCCATTTCTTTCAGGTACAGAGTTCAGTATGGTTGAACTTTATTTGCAGACAACTGACCTTGTTTATTCCTACAGAATTACGAGTGTCTAATATATAATCAATATCTAACTTGTTTTTATAGTAAAAGAATAGCATGCACTTGATTTGCTGCCTGTTAACTTGAAAAATTGAGATGTCTTTGTCATTTCCAATCAGAGGCAGAGCCAGATTTATACATGTGGTGGCCAGAGGGTGGACAAGACTTTCATCAGCAAGGTCATACATGCAAAAAAAAAAAAAGAAAAATTACTGCTTTTTTTCTCTCCGATACACACGCACTGCTGCAATCAACACCTGTGGTTATATTAAAGAGACATGAGAAATAAAACATCTTTACATAAACAGTCTAGATCACCAAGAAAAAATATTTACAAGTTCAAAAAGGTACATTATTTGTTTTGGGGCGATGCTTTATATGTAAGTGGGGAGATTAATGGCCTCTACCTCATGGCGGTTCACAATTAGGAGTTTTTAAAAAATAAATTGTTCAGGCCTAATTTGCATCTTAGCTTCAGGCTAACTTCAGATTCTGGTTTACCGTCTATTCTCATCTTTCTTGACACCATTTCTAACCACACCCTTCGACAGACTCATCTGTGGGCATCACAGACACCCCCCTCATCTGGTTCACTTCTGATCTATCTGACCGCACACAATTCATTCAACATAAATCCCATAAATGCAACTCCTTCCCTGTCTCTGCTGGTGTGCCCCAGGCCTCTGTCCTGGGTCCCCGTCTTTTCATCATCTACATTCTTCCACTTGGGTACAAATTCTGCAGACAACATCCAATTTCACTGCTACGTGGACGACACCCAGCTCTACCTCTCTACCACACCATCTTCTACACTTCCACCAACCTCCCTTACCCTCTATCTACAAGAAATTCCTTCTTGGTTTTCTTCCAAGTTCTTAAATTCTTAAAGCATGACTAGTTAGGAAACCACTTTAAAATTTAATCTAAACTGGTGAAGCGACACTGGAAATCCATCCATGAGTGGAAAGACATTTCTGTCCTCCTTCGGTGACCAGTCAATCACCTAAGATGGCACATCAGGTGCCACCTTAGTCAGAGTTCAGAGGTGGGCAGTGCCCCCCTGGCCACCCCACTGGCTCCAACGCTGTGTGTATAACAGTAAACTGAATATCTTTTGACACTGTATTTGCTACCTATAAACTTTTCATTCCATGTAAACAGATTTCCCTCCTTATTAGGATTTTAAAAGCTATGTATACCTGATTTTGCACATTTTCAAACCATGTGTGAGGATAACAGTTTAGTTTGAACTTTAAGCCCTGCCCCTCTCCATTGTAGTCTCCTCCCACTCAACATGCATGAAATAACAGCCACATCTCATACTCGTGCACAAGGAAACGCTCCATAGGAAACTGATATCTTCCAGTGAATTTAGTGTTTTGGTTGCAGTAAATGGCTGCGTATCAGCTAAATGACATTTAAATCTACAGTGCAAATTATATCACAAGCCATTTCTTTCATAAACTGTTAGCTTACCATAACTGGAGTTAAGCACACAAATGCACAATTGTGAGGCATTATGATGACACAGGTTACTTAGCAACATCCCAACCTAATCAAGTATCCAATCAGCCACTGCGATTGAAAGTGATGTGATTAACAGTTTGTATTTGTTCTTATATAGTTTGACTGCATGCTAACTGCTAAAGTTAGAATGGACCTGGTCACCTTACAGTGTAAATATACTTAGGTATTATATACGGAGCACAGGGGTGGATGCGGTCAAACCACCAGAGGTAGCACCAGTAGCTGAGGACATATAAAATGCTACTAAGGAAGGAAGTGATTGAAAAGATTTTCCATTCCACATTCAGTCTGAAGCGGTCCTGCAGTGTTTTTCTTAAAGAGATTAAAATAAAATCAGGTACGGTGCCTTTAAGTTAGATTTTTTATAAAGAATATGAATACTATCCCTCCTCCTCTGTCCTAATTTAGGAAAAGAAATGTGTTTTTTGTTCAGTAATAATTGTTCTTGGAAATTACTTTGATGTGACTTTTTGTGACGGATCATAAATTTAAGGAAGATGAGACGAACCATTAAAAGGAAATAAAAATGACATGAAAGATTTGACTGCCAAATCAGCAAGGAACTGGTTGTGCTGATGTAAATCTGAGCACAAAAAATGTACCTCCGTGTGTATTTTATGTGCGATTCCCTCCATCTTGATAAGCAGACAGTCTGAAACTGAAACTCCTTCCTTGGAAGGCACTGAGCTATTTGCTTTCCCATCATGTTAGTCTCTGACCTCGTGGCTATTGGGCTCTACATGTGACCGGTCATGCTTCTCTCTCTCAAATACCTTGGAGTAGCAACACAGCCATGCACATGAACTCTAATCAGCTGAGGTTCAGTCACCAGGCATTCAGTTTCTACACAATCTATCAATCCAGTGTAGCAGAAGAAACCACATTGTCTAAACATTAGAATAATGACATAATACAATGCTTGGCCTGATTTTACTTTTGAATCTCAACAGGAGATAACTGGAATGACTATGCTCTAGAGAGGCTGGAAAATTCAGACTTTGATCAACATGCAAAAAAAGACTTGCACATCACAACATATTTGGTATGCCCATGTGTGTAACAGCATCAAATCACATCTCAGAGGGGACTTGGTAATTGGGACAGTCACTAAGGGTGCACCCAAGGGTGGAAATTTCATTAGCATGCTTGGAAAAAACTGTTTCACAGCTCAGGCGTGCAGTTTGAGACAGCTTGAAGTGAACAGGTGTTCTGGTTCAGTGTCTCCCTAGTCAGTTTTTAAAAGTTCATGGACATGAAACTATTCCACACTTTGACTCAAACCTTTGCAAAGCAGATAAGACTGCAGCCAGTTCATGGTGAGGCAGAGCACCCAGGACAATGAAAACACACCAAACCTGCACGCTCTTATGAGATAAGGATGGCACCTGCAAACCAAATGCTATCTTACAGCCAGATAATGAACTGTCCAAGTTGTTGGACTGGCTCTGGTGACACATCACACGCAACATAAGTACCTACTTCACAGTTGTTTGAAGTTAGGGGCTACTGCTTTTGGCCTAGATTGCACATTCTATACACAGTCTATGAACTATTTAAATCTATAATTCAACACAATGTCAATTCAGACATGGCAGCCGCCTATTCAACATCCCCCCCTTTTAAAATGAGAATGGGGTTGGATAGTAGCATGAATTCATTCATAAAGTTTCCTGGCGCAAATATTTAATGCCGAATCAAAAAAAAGGTCTTTCGTGGCTGAAAAAGACTTGGATTTGTGTTGTCTGGTGGTAGATCACAAAATTAATGTATAATAACTATTTAATCTGTGCTATTCTTTATGGAGTTTGGCGTTTATTGCTTACAAATTTGACATCGGTAAACTGCTAAGATGGATCAGTGAGCTGCGTTGATGACATTCAAATTACAACATCGGAGCTGATGGAAATGACAGCAGTGACAGCATTAACGGGCTGTTTCCTGGTCCACACAATGGATGTTTCCCAGGCTACACCAGCCTCTCCACCCCGTCCCATCCCGGGCCTCACCTCCTCCTCGTCCGGGTGGCAGTGCTGCTTGGGTGGCCGCTCGTGGCTGCAGTGGAGGCTCTTCACCAAGCCGTTCCTCTCCGGTTTAAGTCCGTTCTTCGCATGTTGACACACTTCACCATTGGCTGCTTTGGTCGCGGGGGTTTCGGTCATCGCTGGGCAACAGTCGGGGAGCCGCGACGGGAACTTGCATGTAGGAACGCGGTGCTCGCCTGCGGTGCAAAGCGGTGACAGTATCCGAGCTGGGAACGTTTACAAACACACACACCACAAACTCTCTCACACTCTCACATGGGCGTACAACTCACTCACACTCTCTCTCACACACACAACTCTCTCACACACACACACAGTCAACCTGAAAATCCAGACACTGGATACCGGAAATTTACGCCCCGTTAACCATCATATCAGCGCCTGTCCAAAGGGGCGGGGCCACAATGGGATAAGGGGCGTGGTTTAGAATAAACTCTTCGATTCACTTATTTATAATGTTTAATATTTGGGAGAAAATAGTTTAAAAATGATTTAAAGTTAGTCGTAACAAATTTCTAAATAAAGGATACAAAATAAAATCAAACAATGTGGGTGGTATTTACAAAAAATAAATAAATAAAAACCCATGTTTATAGAAAAAAAAACATCAATTAAATGATAAGTACACAGTCGTCCTCAAAATTATTCAAACACTCCTGTCAAAGAAGGAAAAATATGCTGTCAGTGAAATAAGTTGAAATAGACAAAAGTAAGGATAAATAAAAATTCTAAGAAAATGATGACGTTGATTTTTAATTGTGGTTTAAAATAAATATTTAAAAGAATAAAATGAAATAAATAAAACAACAAGTAAACAAGCATGATGGGGCTCCGAAGCTAAAATTTTTTTAAGCAACACTTTGATGCAATCACTGTAATCAGGTGTTTTCTCTAATGATTAAAAAGACGAACTACACTTGTTGACAGGTATTTTGGTCCACTGTTCATGGGAAAGGTGCTGGGACAGTTTTTATTATTATTATTATTATTATTATTATTATTATCATAATTTCCAATCACAATTAAAAAGCAATATTTTTTTCATTAAATTGTAATTTTGTAAATTTGTATTTATTAGTTTGTTTTTTTTTAGCTTCTTGTTATTTGAATAACTATTTGAATTTAACCATTTCTCTAATTGGAGGGTATGAATAATTTTGAGGACGTCATTTGTATATGTAGCTTCTACATCATGAAAATGCATATAAAACTACAAAAGACATTATGCTTCAAAGAGTCTGAAGTTATTTACTCAGTTTGAACATGAATTTTCTTTGAACAATTAGCTTGTGAAAAATGGACATTGCTGACTTGTGTTTTGCTACTATGAGATTAGGGAAAGGAAAGTTTCTGCTGTGCTTTATACAATTTCACGTCTTTTAATAAGTTCTTTACCATGGTAATTTCTTAACCTAAATGAAACAACAAACACTGAAGAAAAAAGCAGAAAGATAAGAGAAGAAAAAAAGAAAAATGAGCAAATATTTTTTTTCAGCCACTCAATTTTATTTTTTGCACTAATTACTTTGCTCCGTTTAATAAATTTACACAAAAACTGAACGTTATTGTTTGAGGAAAATATGTTTCAATGACATTAATGCTCATATTTCTCGTGTTGTCCTTATTTGACATTGCAGATGCAGAAAACCCTTTTCATGAGGAAATTACAGTTTATTTGCGCCCTCTTGTGGCGCCTGATGTGCACATCACTTTTAAGCGTCAAACCATGATTTAAATCATGGATCCTCAGGCCCTCTGTCCTGCAGGCTTTAGATGTTTCCCTACTGCAACATATTTGATACAACTAACAGAGCAACGAGATCCTGGACATCAGGTATGCAGCAGCAGGGAAATATCTAAACCTGCAAGACAGGAGACCTCAAGGAACAGGATCCCTGACTTGAGTGACTGAGCAGCAGCAATTTTGAGCTTAAGATCATCGTAATGAGCAGCACAACAGCTAAAAATCCAAGAAATACTGAAGATAACACTGGTGAATGCAGGCCTTCATGCTGCAAATTTATTTCATTATTTTTTATGATCCTATGAGGAGAACAGGAGTCTTGTGTGGGTTCAATTCCAGAATCAGATTTTAACAACTAAATGGAATTACATATAATGATAAGCCATATTTGAGTGTGTTTGCAAAACCTTCTGCTCATTACTTTGTAGCTTTGCAGTTGTGTTTGCAAGGGAAGAGGTTGTAACTGGTGCTGAATGCAGATGAATCACTTCAAAGACAGAAAAGTGGCTTTAATCAAATAATCATTATTGCCACTCAATTCCTTGTTTCTCCTGATTTCCAACCATTATTTGGACAAACATCAAGCTACAAGCTTGGCAAATGCTATTTATCAACTGGACGCTCAATTCTACTATTAGATTTTTGCTTTTCCTTATTCAAAGAAAATATTAACATAAACCATTAATTATACATCAAAGTTGATTCATTCTGGAGAGTAATGGCTGCAGGAGCAATCTTCCATACTTTCCCATTTTGCTGCATACTTGGGGAAGATTTCCTTTGAACACACCGTTGTCTCCTCTCTGTGTTCTGTGGTGTGAGGGATTGTCCTTTATGTTCAAGAGCCAGCCTCCTTGATCACTATACGGGATCACTAAAGCCCGTTTCCAGTGCAGTTTCTTCAAATCTTTATTTGGGGCACTGTTGTCTCAACAGATGGCTGCAGAATTCACCTCACAACAGACTTAGAGAAGATATGCATCTTGCAGACACTGAACGATTTTAGCTTCCTGAAGCAGCAGAATGTGTTCTGTTGCTTCTTGTGGGGGACCTCATGCATTTCCAGAATTGTCTGCCTTCCAACTATTCCCCCAACACCTCTTTTTCATCTAAGATGGAAAACATACTTCCCTTGCTTTTGTTGCTCATAAAATCCACAATCTCTTTTTTTGTTTGTGTTCAGTATGAGTTATTTTTTCCACACTATGTCACAAATCGACTGACCATCTCCCTACTTAGCTTATGTATGAGCTGCAACTGCAGAGTCATCTAAGTATTTTTGTAAATAACAGAAAGTTGTATCGAAAAACTGAGATTACAGCAGAAGAGAATTGGTGACAGTACAGAGCTCTGTGGTGCTCCAATACTGCTAACCACCATCTCAGACACACATTTCAGTCTCACAAACTAGTCTGTTTGTTTGGTAGCTATAAATCCAGGTGGCTGTTGAGGCATCCATCTTTACTTTTTGATTTTTGATTTATTTTTTTAAGAAAAGACAGATATAATCAGGACAGAGTATTCAATTCAATCTCTTCCAATGAAACAAGCAAAACAACGGTAAATTTCTTTTTTTATTTCCTGCTTATAGGTCATGATGAGACCTCAGGTGATGCTCATTTATGTCCTCCTCATAATGAGTAAGGGCCTTGCAGGAAGCAATAAACCCCGCAGGAGCATTTCCTTCCAAGGTATGGTATTTACTTCAGCTGCAGTAATGACACTCTGAAGTTGTTTTATTTCTATCGTTGTTTATATATATATATATATATATATATATATATATATATATATATATATATATATGTGTGTGTATACAGTTGTATATAAAAAAAGAACAGCTGGCTGGCAATGGAAAAAGTTGAAATTGACAAAAGTAATAAATAAAAATTCTATGACAGTCGACAATTTTGAATTGTAGTTTAACAAAAATATAAAACAAACACACTAAAGATAAAACAAGTAAACAACCATGATGGGGCTCCAAAGCTCAAATTTTGTTGAGCAACACTTTGAGGAGATCACTGCAGTCAAGTGCTTTCTGTAATGTTCAAAAAGACTTCTACACCTGTTGACAGGTATGTTCGTCCACTGTTCATGTGAAAGGTGCTCCAATGTGTGTGGAAAACATATATATTTTTCAAATGATTATTCTCAACTACAATTCAGAAACTGTAATTCATTACCCTAAATGATTAATTTTGTAAATTTTTATTTATTATTAGTTTCTTAGTTTCTTGTTATTTGAACAACTAATGTCAATTTAGCCTCTTCTTGATTGGAAGGTATGAATAATTTTGAGGATGACTGTTTCATTCATTTAATTTAATTAAATTACATATGAATATATATATATATAATATATATATATTACTATGAAGACACACTTTCTTTTTGTCTTTGTTGTTTCAGGTGTTTACGTTTTTTTAGGTTTTAGGTTTTCAGATGTCCATTTATTAAAAAATAAATGGCCATTTACACACACACACACACACACACACACTTTATTGCATGCAGCAATAAAGTTACACAGGCTACAACACTGTATGAGGAACATATCACACTGACAAGGCTTTGCAATATTGAACAGCTCACTGGGGTGGACAATATTAAAATCCATGGATATGACATGTAACTGCAGCTACCTGTCACATGATTTTCCACAGACATGAGCTTGAAACAGTTCAAAGATTGTGACTTTGGCAGTTTGAGCTCTCTGATGGTCAGAGACGACATTGGTCAGCTTGTCCTTGGACTCAGAGGGAGAGTGCTCACCCTAAGCTTGGACGATATCACCCAGAAGACCAGTGAAGTAAGATGTAGAAGAGAGCTGGCTGCTGTTTAGAAGCTAACATACAATGAATATAGAGGGATTTGTCACCTCCAATCGTTTATCTTTCAGGTCAAATGGACAGTCAGCTCTGTAGACAAAAACATCTGTCAGATGAAGGGCAAGGGTCCAGAGGTAAAGCACTACAGAGCATTTATTTATTTATTTTAATCAAAATACAAATGACAAAATTGCATTTCATTTCTTTGAAATGTTTTGTTCTTCCAACAGGAATGTGATAACTTCATCAGGTTGCTGCACACCATGGTGGATGGTAAAATGCTTGTGTGTGGTACTAACGCCTTCAACCCTGCCTGCAACTACATGGTAAATTTCACAATAACAAATGTAGCATTTCCAAGAAAACTTCCTTTTTTTTCTTTTTGGTTGTTGTTTGTGGTCAAATGATACCAAAACCTGTTGCTTCAATTGTAAAGAAGAAATGTCAGTTAGGAGGTTTAATAGACAAGATTTCAGTGAACAGTTGATAAAACTGTGTTACTCTCATCAGCAGTAAAATATTCAGATTTAAGGAATCAAAGACATGATTTAGTTCTAGGTTTGAATAAAACAGCTTTCACAACTGCTAACATAGCACCAATATGTGGTTAGCATAACAAAACATGTTTGACAGATCCCAAAAAGTGGATATCTTTTTTTTTTTCCATTTAAGCTCAGCTAGCTAGATTAGGATTAGAAAGCTGAACTAATCTTCTTCATCTCAGCGTGAAAATGTATCGGACATCTCAAATGAATCTGATTTTAAAAGAAAGAATTTGAAAAGTGAAACATGATTGGTTGATCAGGCTACTAACACTAATACCTCCCTCACTGAGCAGACTTTCACCAATGGAAACATTTCCTTGGAAGGTCAGATTCAGAGCGGTCGAGGGAAAGTTCCTTATGACCCCAACCAACACTTTGCCTCCCTCATGGACGGTGAGTACATGCAGACTTGCCATTTCCTAAGTCCCTAATTCAAAACTTAGGTGCTATTTTCAATGTATCTGATCGTTTCATTGGAAATTTTCATAATTATTTGGAGTTTTTCATGAGAGGAAAACCATAATATTTAAAATTGAAGTTACTGATCAATAAATTTTAAGTTGGTCCTGGGTCCCAGTGCTGAAGGCATCAAGGCTTATTTTATGATTACCTTCACTGTTCAAAGTGAAAAAAAAAAAAATTGTTTCTCAAAATTTTAGTGTGATAACATCATCGTCACATTTTAGTGTGATTATGTCACACTTTAATACCAATACCATGGGTCAAGTATCGGCCAATGCCCGATATTGATATGTGGTTTTGTTTTGGGCCAAAGATTATTTTTATTGATCTGATGATTGATTTTATTCTTGGTTTATGTTCGGTATGTCTGCTTTGTGGAACCTCAACTCTAAAAACCATGGGTGTGATGCATTTTACACTTATAAACATGATAACAAATGAAAGGTAGAAGCCAGAGTTTTCCCCCTGAAAATAAACGCTAGACTCGTGCGAGTGAAATCCGTCTCAATCCGCATCTTTGGGCCTCTACTTTCATGTGGCGGTGACTTTGCAACTCCCCCTCCCCCTGTCTGTATTTAGCTTTTTTCCTTTGTTTTGGTGTTTTCAGGACATTTCTGGGTGGAGATTTGCATATGTATCACCAGCCAATTACAAAGCTTAGGGCATGGAGCTGTGTGAGGATAAGCTCATGACTGGAGCAGATGCCAGTCACTTGAATGCTCTGAAAAAAAAAAAAAAAAAAAAAAAGGCCGACGCAGCAAAGAAAAGGAAGTACTCTGCGGCGAAAAGAGCTTTAGATAGTGCACGCTGGAAAACCAGGGGTTGGCTTCCACCTGTTTTCGAGCTTTGAAGGAGATCCTGAGCTGAAGTGACTGAAGAGTGATGCGGCCATTAGCCCGAGGGGAGGAGCACTCCGTTTGAATAGTGTTAACAAACAGAAACGGAGGGAAACTCCAGGCTCTACATCTAAATAATTTCAAATGAATTAAGACACAGTCAGATAGAAGTGCTTGAAAGAAAACCTGGAATTGATTTTCGTGATTACATTACATTACGATCCGATCTGATCTGATCTGATCGCAGCCACAGTTTTTAGTCAAAATCAGCCTGATATCAGATACTGGTATCAGATCGGGACAAACGTAACTCTAAATTCAGTAAATATCTAGCTATGAACGGATGAACTTCAGGCAAAATAAAATGGTTTCTGCTTAACAGGAAACACTTTGTACTCGGCCATATCTCCAACTTTCCTGGGCTCAGAAATTGTCTTCCAGAGACACGGGCTGAATCCTGTCAAGACTGAAGGGAGACGCTCCTGGCTGAATGGTAAGCTGACCAAATAATCCAACAAAAACTTGTTGGTTTTATGAGGACAAACTGCAAACCGTCACCTTGTCTCACATTCCACTTTTCTTACCACAGAGCCCACCATGATTTCCATAAACGTTGCTGAAGCAAGCAGAGACAAGCAGCATGGTGAGGATGACAATGTGTTCTTGTTCTTCACTGAGAATGCAGTGGAGGAACGTCGCGGTAACATCGTGGTGTCGAGGATTGCACGTGTGTGCAAGGTATGTTAGTCTAAATGAAAACATTGGCAAAAACTAAATGGCTGTCAGTGTATACTGGACATTTAACTGTGTACATTTGTGTTGATTCAGAGTGACTTGGGTGGCAAAAGGACATTACAAAAGAGATGGACTTCTTTCTTGAAAGCCCGACTAGACTGTCCATTTGGTGATGTTGGCTCACCAGCTCTGGTACAGGATGTTTTTCTTTTCCAGGACCAAAACAGCCTGAATGACAGCATTTTCTTCGCAACGTTCACTTCCAACCCGTAAGTTTCATTGAATCAGTAGGGTACTTTTTGTTTTGCGTCCACAAAAAAGGGTCTAAAGGTCTGAAACATTTAGAAAATTCTGTTATAGTCTCATGTAAACATTGCAACTGCCAGGACCTTAAACAACCAAGAATTCCTAAAATGTCAAACATGAATTTTGCAGATTCTGCTCTCTTAATTAACATTAAATCTTCTTAATCAGTGATTCCCACCCGGGGGTACTTGTACCCCTAGTGGTACGTGTGCACATTACAGTGGGTACATGAAAACATTTAATATTCTACACTGTATTGTCAAAAGTATTTGCTCACCCATTCAAATGATCGGAATCAGGTGTTCCAATCACTTCCATGGCCACAGGTATATAAAATGAACCATCTAGACATGCAGACTGTTTTTACAAACATTTGTGAAAGAATGTGTCGCTCTCAGGGGCTCAGTGAATTCCAGTGTGGAACTGTGATAAGATGCCACCTGTGCAACAAATCCAGTTGTGAAATTTCCTTGCTCCTAAATATTCCAGTCAACTGTCAGCTGTATTATAAGAAAATGGACATGTTTGGGAACGACAGTAACTCAGCCACAAAGTTGTCAGGCACATAAATAACTGACGAGCCAGGGTCAGCGTATACTGAAGTGCATAGTGCAAAGAGGTTGCCAGCTTTGTGCAGAGTCAATCACTACAGACCTCCAAACTTCATGTGGCCTTCAGTTTAGCTAAAGAACAGTGTGCAGAGAGCTTCATGGAATGGGTTTCCATGGTCGAGCAGCTGCATCTAAGCTATACATCACCGAGTGCAATGCAAAGCGTGGGATGCAGTGGTGTAAAGCACACGCCAATGGACTCCAGAGTAGTGGAGGCGTTCTCTGGAGTGACGAATGCACTTCTGCATCTGGCAATCTGATGGATGAGTCTGGGTTTGGCGGTTGCCAGGAGAACATTACTTCTCTGACTGCATTGTGCCAAGTGTAATGTTTGGTGGAGGGGGGATTATGGTGTGGGGTAGTTTTTCAGGAGCTGGGCTTGGCCCTTAGTTCCAGTGAAAGGAACTCTGAATGCTTCAGCATATCAAGACATTTTGGACAATTCCATGCTCCCAACTTTGTGGGAACAGTTTGGAGCTGGCCCCTTCCTCTTCCAACATGACTTCCAACAAGCAAGACATGGATGGCAGAGTCTGGTGTGGAGGAACTTGACTGGCCTGAGAGAGTCCTGACCTCAACTCGATAAAACACCTTTGGGATAAATTATTATGGGCCTTTTCCACTGCCCATTTCAGTAACCCTTCCACACGGCACGCTTTATTTGTGTTTCCTCTGGGAAAACCCGTTACGAGCCGTTATGATTTTCCGCAGATTCCAAAGATTTAATAAACTGATTTATATTTTAAAAATCAATTGTACTGTATGCTCTACTTTTGAAGAATCATCAACATAATTGACAAAGGGGATACTTGAAGAATACTAACCCCCCTGTGGTTTTACAGCACACTTAGCATTCACCGACACAGTCAATACCAAGAGCCAGCTGTATTTCCACACCATGCCACAAAGATTGACGTATACCCTGTACTGTAAACCCCCTTGGCAGCTTCAACCTTTACAGTATATGAACACTTCCGACAAGGTTCCTTGCCTGGCTTGCAGTCTTTCCTCTAGTATTCCATCCCAAAAGTGCTCTATCCGGTTAAGGTCCGGACTCTGTAGGCCAGTCAAGTTCCTTCACACCAACTCACTTATCCATGTCTTTATGGATCTTGGAACACCTGAATTCAGTGATATGGAGGAGTGTCCCATTAGTTTTTCCCCAGTGATTTCAAAGTCCACATCGACAGCTGGAGGTGGCATTTTAAAAGATTCCACTTTTTACCTACACTATTGGCCTGATATGAAATTTAAAAATACAAACTTGAAATATCTTTACCAGTGGTTTAACATTCCCTGGACTTAAAAGTAATAGAAAATATTTCTGGTACTTATCACAGAGAGGCCTCCAGTCTTTGCCGCCAGTCTGCTGTCTGTGCTTACAAGTTGTCAGACATCAGCCAAGTGTTCAAAGGCAAGTTTCTGACAGAGCGTGATACTGGAAGCTGGGATACACATACAGGAGAGGAGCCTTTCCCCTACCCTGGCTCAGTAAGTCTCAAGCCGAGGAGAACAAGAATCTATTTCTTTAAATGATGATGATCACAATAATAAAACCTTTTGCTGTCTGTCCTCACAGTGCATTAAAAAAAGAATTGCGGGACAAAGGTGTGATGACTTCCCTGAACCTCTCAGACACGACACTCCTGTTTGTGAAGAACCACCCTCTGATGGAAGGCGTAGTCACACCAATAACTGGCAAACCTCTGCTAGTCCAGGCATTGACTCGGTTTTCCAAGATTGTTGTGGACCAAGTAACATCAACAGATGGTCAACAGCATCAGATTATGTTGATTGGCACTGGTATACATCTAGAGACATGCATCTATCCTGAAATGTGCACAAGGTCCATGTTTGATTTTAACTTCACTTCTTTAGACTCTGGTTGGCTGCAGAAGGCAGTAAAGTTTGAAGGTGAAGAGGGACGCGTCATCGAGGAGCTGCAGCTGTTTAAAAATCCTCAGCCTGTGGACTTCCTTCAGCTTTCTTCTAAAACAGTAAGAGTCAGCTCGGTGGTTAGCCATTCTTGCAAAGTTGAATAGTTTTTTTGAGTTTCTTTGAAATAAAAAAAAAAAGGCCTTGAGAGAAAGAAATCTAAACTCTGTATTTTTGTAGGGCCAGCTGTACAGCGGCTCCAAAAATGGTGCTGTTCAGGTTGATGTGAGAGATTGTAGCCGCTACTATTCCTGCGATGACTGCCTTCTTGCCAGAGACCCATACTGTGGCTGGGATGAGATCGATGGCCAGTGTGTTTCTGTTGCCACAGCAACCAGACTTTTGTAAGTCAAATGACCTACACCAGGGGTGTCCAAATTCTTTACACTGCAGGGCTAAAAATCACTCAGGGTGGATGGTTGCAGGCCAAAACTAAACATTCATTCATTTTCTGTTCCGCTTATCCAGTTCAGGGTTGCGGGGTTGCTCGAGTTGATCCCAGCTATTATCAGGCGAGAGGCAGGTTACACCCTGGACAGGTCGCCAGTCTGTCGCAGGGCCAACACAGAGAGACAGACAACCATTCACACTCACATTCATTCCTCGGGACAATTTAGAGTGATCAATTAACCTAACATGCATGTCTTTGGATGGAGGGAGGGAGCCAGAGTACTCACAGAGAATCCACACATACACAGGGAGAACATACAAACTCCACACAGGAAGGCCACTGTCGGAACTGTTCAAACCCCTCTCCAGCTGGGACTTGAACTAGCAACCCTCTTACTTTGAGGCTGCATTGATTACCACTGTGCAGCCAAAACTCAACATTCATGTTGAAATGTATGAAATTTAAATAAAACCTCATACAAAGTACTGTAGAAAATCAATGACACTATTTATTTGATTGTTTACAGCCTTAAATTACTGAACACAGGTCTTCAAAAACATTTAGTAAAAATGAAATTCAAACCTCCATGAGACCAAAATTGAATAGACAAAGATTATATTCCTTTTAAAACAACGACTTTCTACTTGCATAATGCTTTAAAATCAATTTCTGTAAAAGAATATTCATGTTCCCAACTACTTTTAAAAGTACAGTGTGTAAGAATTACTGACATCTAGTGGTAAGGATGGGTTTAGCAAAAACGTCATATGTTGAGCACTGTTGTGAATGTATGATGGCCATTAAGTGGCCAAAATGATCCCAGAAGTTTCATCTGTGAGTGGATGCAGTGGTCTCAGGTGTAGTTATGACTGTATGAGTAACTACCATGAGTAACTATGTATTTTAAGGCATTACTTAGCCCAAACAGTGCTCTATCTCCTATCAAGCCAGTGTTTTCCAATCCTGGTCCTCAAGGACTCCTGCCCTGCTGGTTTTCAAGATTTCTCTACTTTAACACACCTGACTCAGATGACTGCTCGTTAGCAGCTTGCAAAGAACTTGATGGCCCAATCCCAAACCGCCCCCTACACACTACCCCTTAACAATCAAGTGTCACTCCCATTGAAGTCATAGAGGGCGCTTTAAATGGAGGTGGAGGGTGTTAATGAGAACGAGACACCCTCTTCCCTCCACTGGAAAAGGAAAGCAGTCATCGCAGTGTCAACACAAACACGCCCGTGTCAAACAAATCTGTGTGGAAATACTAACTCACACTCATGTGTGAAGAACAATGTTTTATTTTAAATAAATAATAACAATCACAATCCTAAACAATTAAATAAATGACAAAAATTATTATCATCACTACTAATAGGCCTAATAATTATGAATACTACTAATTATCATTTATCATTATTATTATTATCATTATCATATTTATCATCCTTATTATCATTGTGCCAATAAGAGGAATATAATCCTCTTTTCCTGCTCAAACATTCCCTTCCATGAGCGCCAGTGGTTTGAAGGATACCTACAGTGCACCTGTCATCGCTTTTTTCCCCCCATAAAATAACTCCATTCATGTTTTTCTGTCAGTATTGACAAACATGCATGACACGTGCGGAAATCGAGTGGAACATGACTGTTTCCTCCTCCAGTTGGCCGTTGCACCTGCTGCAAAATTCTGGCGAGTCTGCACTGATGCAGACTCGCTGATTAAGGGCTGAACAGTCCACTCGCCCTCTGCCCTACGCGGTTTGGGACGGCCCTCAATATGTCAGAGCCTCCGGTGGAACGCGCAAACAGAGAGGTAGTGTTAAGGGGCCGGTTTGGGACTGGGCCGATGACCAGTTCAGTTGATCTGAGCCAGGTGTGGTAGATTTGGAAACCTGGAATACATGCAAGGCAGGGGTCCCTGAGGACCAGGATTGGGAAACCCTGCCTTAAGCAAAGCTGGTTCAGCAGTTTTAAAGTTCACAGGGTTCTTACTTCACACACATTGTTTTGTCCATTCAGGGACACTGTAGTAAAAATGGTGGGACAAATATGGCAGCCTCTATGTATGTTCACCTGCGGCAAGTAGATATAAGTGGCTCATTCTAAGAAAAGAAACACATAACAGCTATTCTAGTGCAGTGATTACACATCAATTAAAACACAGTTTTAAATCATATATCACATTTTTCTGCCACTGACCTTTGATTTTTTTACATACTGTACCTTTAAAGCTTTCTCTTGTCAGTGTGCCACTCCCTTTCACTATTTGGTATTTGACTCCAGCAACCTTATTCTCTGATCATGGGCCTCTGGATCTGAGCTACCACCCTATCCACAATGTAATGCAGTGGTCATTTGTGGTCAGGAAGGAAAGTGCAACAATGAAGAAATGCCAAAAGAACTTTTCACACTGCTGGAGAAATCCTAATTTTGAAAAAATGACAATGGGCATTGAGCCAAAAATAATGGCTTGTTGGCCAACTTGGGCCCCAATTTGACAGCCCCGACCTACAGTGTATGTTTTTTTTGTGTGTGTGTGTTCAACGTCAGATGAAAGGAGTTTTCTGTTCTTGCAGGATTCAGAGTCTCAGTAATGGAGACATCGGAACATGCTCAACTTCTGTTTGTAAGTGAAATATCCCCCAGCTGCATTTCTTCTGGAAGAAAGAGCAAACTGCCACAAAAGGGCAGTTTTATTGATTCAAAGCCTCATATTAATGGTGTGGTGGTGAAGGATGTTCTATGTTTCTTTGACTTCTCCCACAGTGGAAAAGGAAGCTGCCATTGTCCAGCTCATCATCGACGTTGCTCAGTTCCTCCCATGTTCCCCTGAGACCAATCTCCCTGTCAGCTGGCGCTTCTTTGATAACCCCATCCATCCTGGTCCCCGACATATTCTACTCAGTCAGGGTCTTATCATCAGACCCTCATCTTCTGATGCAGGCCTTTATACCTGCGAGACAGTGGAGGCAGTGGAAGGCAGAGTACACAGAAAGGTTGTGATCCAGTACCTCATCAAGATTCAGGATCCTTACGGTGATGTCAGCAAGCTGAAGGGAGCTGTGTTCGGCGTGTCTGCTTTTGCTGGTTTGTTGGCGTTTGTGATTATCAGACACATCAAAGGGAAAAAGCTAAGCCATGTTCGATGTGGCAACCGAACCTGTGACAATTAAAAGTGAAGCTTTGTCATCATCACAACAAAATAAAGAGTACATGTGTGTAGGAAGGTCTGATCCACACCAGGAGGAATGTTTTTCATTGCATACATGTTTTAATAAATCCAAAACATATGAAGGTAACTCAAGTGTGTTCAATAAAGCTGCAGCCTGAGACCACCAGGCAGATGATTAAAGGTACAGTGTGTAAGAATTATTGACATCTGGTAGTAATGGGTATTTGAAAAAAAAAAAAGTTTTCTTTCAAATGACCTCATATTCCAAGCACCTTTGTGAATGTATGATAGCTGTTAGTGGCTACAATTTTCCCAGACAAAGATGTTTCATCTGTGAGTGGATCCATTGGTCTCAGGTATATATTTATATATTACATATTGTATATTCTATTTTTCTACTTACTTTTTTTTAACATTATACCTTTAAGTTCTCATATGAAAACCAAGGTTTGTTCACTTTAATCAGTTTATTCAAATAAATAATGAAAAAAAAGTAAACATGTATCATTCATTATCACGTGATCGGTCAAAATTATTGTACTTAATGAGATATCCACAAGTGAGCAGAAGACAAGTATAAGATTGTGTACAACAGGGTTTTGAGCAATTTGTACCATAAAATGATGCAACAGATCTCAGAAACTGGTTATGAATGCATGCTGTTAAAGGGTAATTCATCTTAAAATGCACTTATTGTATCTTATTTAAACTGAACTAAATGTACAAAGACTGGTCTGAGTCTTGATTTAAACAGATGTTTATGCACATTAGCTGCACTCAAATAAAAAGAAACAACACAAACAAATTAGGGATAGTTAATGTCCACCGGCCACTGAACAAAGATAAAGCTAACACTCTTAAATCAGATCAGACAGGTATGGTTCATTTAAGACTGCTGCAATTATAAGAAATATAGTGGCAGATGGTTTTAACTCACCCATTTTGTCACTGTTACATTTGGCTTTAAGTCAAGTCTGTACCAAAGCACTTAAAATCAATCGTATAGCAAACAGTTCACCCTGAGCGAGACTGCTTTAGTGTTGTGTGGAGCATCATAATAAGAACAGATGCATACATTAGTATAAAATAACGTATGCTTATGGCTGTAATGTGCTTGAACTGCAATGATGGTTCCCCTAATCTTTGACTATCAGTACTATAACACTGCAGTGCAGAATGAACATAGCATAATGGGCAGTTATTATAATAAATGAGCTGGATTTTTTTGATTGTTTTTTAAAATATGATTATAAATCCCAGCTTGGATAATTGTTTTCTTACAGAAAATATTTGGGTTAGACATACTGTATTTGAGTGTGTATTCAGATTAGGTGGATAACAGCCAAACTGTCATCAAATATAATAACTTGTTGCAGTTCAGAAATATTTAGAGGAAATATTCTTTGCATGACCATATGTGTTCATCTTGCAAAAACTTAAAATCTTACCAAGTATATTTTTCTAATTTCTAGCCAAAATATCTCATCTCACCAATATAAGACATAATCACCTAAAGAGAAACATTTCAGTGTGATTTAGGAACTTGTTTTAAGACAACGGGCCTCATGCAACAACATGTTCATATTTTTTTCATAACTTTCTCTTATTTTTTCTTTTGTTGGTTGCACTGTTACAGAATTAATAGTAAAACTTGTTTGATCCGATAATGGTGTCAAAAAGACGTCTAGCAACACGGTCATTGAAAACTACTGGTGGAGACCAAGAGGTGCCACATATGTAGGCTAAATGCTAAATATGAGTTTGCCATCAACCAGCTCAGCACAACATTCTGCAAACACCACACACGCACACATCCCAGCTGGATAAAAACGCCAACATGTTGATAGACCACGTCTGTCGGTCTCTCATGCAACACACCTAAAAATGTGAACGGTGAAATTCAGACAGAACCAAACATTCTACATTTTGTGTAATAAGGAAGCGGAGGGGGGGGCCAAGAAGGGAAATGAATAATAAAGGATTTTTTAATGTTAGAAGAGATGAAAGGAATTTTGATTGGGTTTATCTATTTTATCTATTTAAATTGATGTTATATTTAATTTATTTTTGAATTTAATCTAAATTAGAGTTAATTGACTTTTATTTTATTAAGAAAAAATAAAAAAAAATAAAAAATATCACCCTGGCAAATGGGGGGGGAGGGGAGGGGGTCGGTGGCGCATGGACGGGGAAAGAAAATGAATATAAAAATAAATCATTGGGTAATACTATAAAATAAAAAATATAAGGGAAAAAAAAATATAAAAGTGACTATAAGGAAAAAAGAAAAAAAAAAGGAAGAATAGAGGGAAGGGAAAAGAAGAAAGAAGACTAAAGAGGTAAAGAGTGGGGGGAGAAGGAGAGGAGTGAGGGCAGGAAGAAGAGAAGGAGAGAAAGGGGGGAAGAGGGGGGAGGATATATCTTACACAATAAGAATAAAAAAGGAATGATAAGACAAATATTCGAAAAAGAATATTAATAATAATAAAGAAATAATATGATAAAAAAAAAAAAAAAAAAATGTAAAAAAATCTTTTTTTATTTTTTGTTGAAAATATTCTTGGTAAGATTTTGAGTTTTTGTAGTGCAAACAATGATGAATCCCCTGTTTTCCAAACATCCTTGTCCTTTTTTTCTAAGCCTTGTAAATCTCTGTGCGTCGCTGGATGGCAGCGTGGGGTGCAAGTGATGAAGCTGTGCATTTTATCAGCAGTTGCTGATGCAGGAAAAAATAACACATTCGTTTTTTTAAGTGGGCTTGAACTGAGCTCTACGGTAATGATGTAATTAGTTCTCTGGAGATGGAATCAGCTCTGCAACCAATTCTCACTTTTTTTTTCCCTCACCTCCCCTGCGTCTCTGTTTTCTGTCTCTCTCAGAAGTTTTTCCCTCTTTCTTCGTTCGTGTCTTCCTCTTGTAGTCTGTCTTCCCCTGTTTCTGACTGAGCTGGGACTGGAATAGCGCTCTTTTCCTTTGGGAGCACTTTGGAACAGTCATTGGATATGTCTCACAAGAGAAATATTTTAAGTTCTGAAAAAAGGGTTGCAAATTGTTTGACTGAATTAACTAAACTGGCTGATTTGTTCAAACTCATAAGGACAAATGATATCACACTCATACAGAGGCACTTTTTGACATAATATTACACACATTTACTTGTTTCATTCAGCTTTGGTCTTCAGACTCTGCTGGTGTGTCGTTCGATTGACTCAGAAGCATGAATTTAGGTTTAAAAAAGGAGATGCAAACACAAATAAGGAAAGAATGCGCAACTCATCGTTATATGTATGCAAAGTGTGCAAGTGAAATCAGTCAAATTCAAAATCTTAAAAGGTTTAATTCTCTCTGAGTTACAGAGATTGATGTCTCAAGCTTTATTTGACTCTTTAAAAAGAAAAAAAAAGAAAAAAGAAAAAGAGAATGAAAACAACAATACCTTTCCCTCTTGTTGTCTTGGTAAAATGCACATCTGGAGCTTCTGCCAGTAATATTGTATGTTGGCAGAAGATGGCAGTCATGGACTACTGATGAGTTTCAGTTCCAGTAAAAGCCTGAAACCAGAGTTGTCCTTTGGAAAGTAACAGTCTGGACATCCTTCCAGCATGCTCACTAATCTTTTTATTATTTGTTTTTATCATTCATCTGACTGTGTCATGAAATAATCCAATCAAATCTCTTCCTTATGACCTTTTACATTTCATATGACATATTTTGTCCCAGGAGGGAAAGAGGAACTTTAAAAAACAGCACACTCGATCTAATTAAAGAGTCTCACTATGCATCGACAACAAAGATAAGAAATAAAAAACGTAATACATTTTCTAATATGCATCTACATGTATTTTTCTATAATACTCTTGATATTGAAAACAATGAGCAATCATAGTATACTGGACAGGAAGAGGCTGCTGGACAGGCTGAAACAGTTTATATGCAACGGTGAAAAAGGTCAAAAGATGCAGGCAGATGAGAATATTTAACAAGGCCTGAACCTGCAGAGAAATAGACCACCTCTTACTTCTACCAGTACAAGTTCATTAAACATGATGATGATGATGATACCTTCCTCTGCCATGCTACAGACGAGCGGTAATCACTGCAACAGTCTCCCCAGATTGTTCCCGCGTTGTCCATGTTGTTAATGTTGTTCTCAGTTTGTCTTCCTGTAGATGCTCTTGATGATTCTCTGGTATGTCTTCAATCACACCAGGGGAGGGGGGGGGGGGGGGGTCACACTCCAAACCTTGAGGGTTGCAATCCTGCAGGTTTTTGTTGTTTCTCTGGTCCAACACGTGATTTTAACCCTCTGATACATCATGTCCACTCCAGCGGATACCTGTTTAAAGGCTGTTTGTAGTTATGCACGTGTGGATGGCCTATTTTTCCCACTTGAATTAAAGTTCAGTTTGTGAGTCACCCAATACACTGCCACTCAATGAAGACCACATATACATATATATATGGATATATATATGTATATATATATACATATATATATAACTGCAAAATGTGCCTCAGTGTCAAGCAGAATAAAAAAAAAAGTGTTTTTTCTATAGAATATTTATATCAAAATGACAACATATTTTACATACATTTTGTAAGTAGAAAATTAAACTAAAAAAATTATATTATATTATATATATATATATATACACATAAAAGAAAAGCATTTCTGTGCTGTCTGTTGAAAAAAATCTGTTTTTTAATAACTGGTAACTCATGCATTAGAGGGCTAATGAAATGATCTAACAGCTTCTTTTCAACTTCTAAATAACCCATTAATTTCAGTCAGGTGTGTTTGGTGCAGGAAAACAACAAAAGCCTGCAGGATAGCGGCCATCAAGGACCTGGAGATTGACACCTTGGAGGGATCTGAAATTTGGATCTGGGAGGGGCTCAGCCTGGCTAAAGATACATCGTACCAATGTGCACGGAGGAGCTTTTACTCCTGACTTTGCAAATTTACTTACAGGATTAAAACATTTATCGTGCAGCTGATATCGGGTAAGCATATTTTATATTAACCATAGACCTTTTACATAAGTTGCTTAATGCATCTCATTATTTCAGGTGAATGACACTGAGGCTTAGAGTTTTTTTTTTTAGAAATTAATCAGAACTGTAATACACATACACATTAATTAAAGTATGTTGTACATATACTCTGTAAACTTAAAATACTGAAACCCTTTGCAGAATATTTATACATTAGCAGGCCTCTCTTGCACTGTTTTCCTCTCCTTTTCTTCCTTTCTTCTGCTCCTTGCCTGTCCCCATAACCCGCAAATGAAGAAAGGTCCATGATGCCTGCCTCCTATCAGTAATAGATTACAGTAATAACTTTAATCAGTTTAAATAGTTTGAACTTTGCTGGTATTAAAATGTTCTGCACCCATAATCCCTCTGATATCTGCAGGCTATAAGATAAGTCATAAGATCCACTTTTGGCCATTTAAAGAAAATAAAATTGGAGACGCGGAGGCAGTATAACAGTATAAAGATCTTTAGAGTCAAATTTATATACCTACATTTATATGGTATATATATCATGAAACCATATACTGTGAGTCTGTCATGTCTTTGCAGTTTTTAAGACTGCAACTTCCTTTAAAATGATCCCTCAGGATATCATATGGGTTTTATTCAGGCTTTTTGTAGAACATCACAGCAAAATACACCTGGGTAACTAATTACCTGAACTTTATTCAGGTTTGCCCCTATGATGAAGTGCTACACTCCCCTGATGTTACCGAAGACCCCTCTGGATAAAATCTTGTTTTGGAGCAGACCCGTTTTCAGGGGTGATTCTTTATGGTCCAATGTAGAATAATGACAGGCCTCCAACCTGTAATAGAATTGGTTCAATATTGTATCATTTTATGGAGTTTAAGTGTACTTAAGACAGGTGAGGCTTGGAAACTTGGTAATATGACAGGAGGAATGAGCTGCTGACTTGTAGGGATGTAGAACGGAATATTCTTTCACCATTTCCAGCTTTATAAAAGAGTAGAAAAATTAAAGATGGAGGTCATCTACACTAAATGCTAAAGGTTTTCAGTTCTTCCTTTTTTGTTTCTTTTTGCTGACTTCAATGTATCTGAAAAATAAACTTTGCAAAACTAGATCATGAACTGTTGTTTTACAAACCTGCAGGAATGTGAGGGAGTGGGTTTGTCTTCCATCATTTAACAAACTGAAGGGCAGGAAATATGAGGTTAAAGATAAAGGGAGTCAAAAAAAGTAAAAGAACAGAAGAAGGATGTTCACTATCTATAGATGAAGTAAAAAAAAAAACAAACACACACACTCACACACACTGTGATTTGAGATGTGACCAGAATCCTGATTGTACAAGTTTCTTAATGCCTACTTTAAGGTCTCTGGAATGCGTGACCAGCCAGCTGTAAAAAGCATTGTCACCCCTGGAGGATCTGGATATCGTAGACTACACCATGGGGGTTTTATGCTGGGGGCTAAGATAGCGGTGTATCAAGGGGGTTTTCCTCTTAAGAGACACTGAGGAGGAGGGCATGTGGAGGGTTTGCTTAAAGCTGATGTCAGTTCAACAGTCTGGGACCAAGCAAGGTTGCTGATCTCCAGCAATCATTGAGTACATTTCAAACAAACGTCATGCCTTTTTAATATAATAATAATAATGATAATAATAATAAATTAATACATTCATTATTATAAAATAATAATAATAAAGTTTAGAAAATGGGATGATAAGAAAACATCTGAAATCAGTCGGTTTTTAGAACGAATGAAAGGTTTATGGTCGTGTTCAACATCTTAAATTAGTTTTAGTTGGTCTCTTTCTGTTTTCATTTGCTTGGAAAATCATCAGTTTGACAATTCATACTGATAGGAGTATGTCCCAGTACACTGAAATATAATTAATTGATGAAAAACCAGCACTTAAGTCTGACTCAAAGTGCATTTTTGCAGAGAAATATATCGGTCTGCAAAGAAAACAACCTGTGAAAAAAGCTAGCGTTCACTCAGCTTTAGTCGAACAGGGAAAACAATTTAAAGCAGAACTCAGTAACTTCAGCTCGGGGCTCCCCCTACTGGTCTCCTTTCACTGTTGTAAAGGTCGCAATTTTTGAGTATATTTCTAAGCTTTTACTCGCTTGTTGATGCTTCTTTGCTTCATGCTATGTCATGCTGCATATTAGCAGCATGGCATATTTGGTCAATCCCATAAAATACAAAAATTAGCACAGAGGTGGAGCTGAGAGGGGGCTGTGAGTGGCAGGTGAATGATTAACACCCATTAAACTCTGAGCTACCTGTGGCTAAGAGCTAATTGAACTAACTCAGACGTAAGTGGGCTAAAGCTAAAGCATGGTGTTGGCTGGCCAAAAATGGTGGTTGTGCTACTCTGCACTTCTTGGGAGCAAGCAAGGAGCACCACTGCGCTGACAGACGATTTTCTGTATTTAAAAAGACACTCACTTTTATGTGTAATTTAATATGAAATACATCTAAACGGATGAGTAATATAAAAAAATCCCTCCAGCTGACATGAAGGTAAGCTTGACCTTGAAACTTAAAGGTAGAGTTTTCCCCGTGAAAATAAACGCTCGACTTGTATGAGTGAAATCCGGCTTATTCCGCATCTTTGGGCCTCTGCTTTTGTGTGCACCGAGTTTTGTTTGCAACTCCCCCTCCCCTGAACGTATTTAGCCTTTGTTGTGGTAAAGCAAACCCTACCAATGCTGCATTGTTGCACTATTTAATAGGGTAAAATGTTATGAATGAATGGAACGCTGAAATACAAGACAGACCCATTAATCAAAATAAAATATTATTCCAATCTCCAAATTTTCCATGAAAACTCCAACCAATCCTTGCAGTGGGGCCCATGCCTAGGATTGGCCCAGGGACCTGCCTGTCAGACCTTTGCATCTGCATTGGGAGGCAGAGGTTATGGGGGGGGGGGTCTTTGGAGTGAGGCGGATCTGTTTATATTCAAACAATTTTGCTGTGCTTTCTGAAATGCAAGATCAGAAAGGGTTGCTTTGATATCAGTTAGCTTTCACCCACTTTCTAGCTTTGAAGGAGATGCTTTGGGCTGAAGAGTGATGTGACCATTAGCCCGAGGGGAGGGGCTCTCAGTTTGAATCGTGTTCCCGTTCACAAGCACAAACGGGGGACACTCGGGACTCTACCTTTAACATGTTGATTTCTGCTGTGAAGTTGGCCTTTTTAACATGGGAGTCGATGGGGATTGAGTTCCTTTTTGAGCAGCCCCTAGTGGATGAGGGGTGAACTGCATCTTTTGGTATTTCCACATTGGCTTCACTTTTCTGTACTTGAGTTTGCTGCTTGGCTAAAATGAACTTTGGTTCAGTAGTACAGGAGCTGTCCAGGGTGCTGAACATACTTGGACTCTTGGACTTGTCTACATTTATGACTCAACTGTAATTATTTGTCATTAACATGAGTTTTGCAGTCAGTAACTAAGTGTGTTATGATTGAATAAACTTGTTATTGTGATTACTCATTTCCTCTGTGCTGTTAATCAGTGAGTCATTTTCTAGGAGGTTTTGTTGGCCATTGATTTGATTAAGAACTCAGAGGGGTTGATATTTCAGATTGATTCCAGTCATTGTGGCATACATAAAGTTGTTTTCTTCCTTTTCTTTCAATTCAAGTTTTTATTATTTCTTTACAGCAAAAAAAAAAAAAAAGATTGTGCAGCAAGTCCCACATGAGTGGAGCACAAATTGTGATTAATCCAGTCTTTACTTCAGCAGTTAGACTTTTATTAGTATCTCCAAAGGCAGCAAATTCAGCTCAAAGAGCTTTTGATCAAAACTAGTTATGACTGAGCTGAAATTCAAAAAGCACAAAGACACAGACTGTATTGAACAAAAACTCACATCAGAACAGCCCAAATCAACCTCAGACATGTTTTCATCCTTTTATTTCTAGCCTCTGAAAAGGTTTTTTTGTCTTCCTTTTTTCTTTAAATCCAATTCTTAAAACAAGGGGAAATCAAATAAATAGTTCATTTAAGTTCACTCCAGCTGTGGAACATCCTGTAAGTATAAAGCAACTGTTTAACTTTGTGCTAGACACTTTCACGAAAAAGATTAAATGCAAACTGCACATTTCCCCCCCAAATCAGCCAAGCAAAAATCTGGTGGTTGAGAATCTCGGCTGCCAGGTGGGATAGGTGACAGGCAATTTAAAGCCTACACTGAAAAAAAGAACCAAGTTAAACCAACTTAAAAATATTTCTTCAATTGGTCACATCTCATAAAATTAAGTTGAGTGAACTAAATAAAATGTAATTGAATGAAATTGTTATTTTCAATTCAGTTCAACTTATTTTTATTCAGTCAGTGCAAATTGAAAACTTCTATTTTGGCCAACTTATGCTAATTTAATCAGTTAAAGTTTGCACCAGAGTAAATCCAAAGTCTGTGATAGAAGAGCATATTGGTTCTAGCTTAGACATTACTTATCATTGGATATGGTGGTGAGTTTATCTCTCCTTACTGTCCTTCACACTCATGGAGCAACTTTAACATCCAAACAACAGAATTTCTCAACAATTCTCTCTGAATGTGAACATAACAAAGGCAGTAAACACTCAGATTTATAGGATAACAGTCAAGGGTAATTTCCTGTTGAATTTGCTTTCCCCATGAGCCTTTGTAGTCCATATATGTTGAGTTTTTAAAATAGCTGTTCATACATGCTAAAGCTGAAACAACTCAATGAATTTACTTTGAGTGAAAGGATAAATTTATGTCAGATTAGTTGATTTGACTGAAAAAAAAAAAGATTTAATCACCAATCCACCAAAATAATTAAGTTAGATCAATGTAAGTGTCTTTATTATCAACTACAACCCAGATACTCTTTTTAGAGTGTAAGAGAGATGGTTTGCAAAAACACAACAATGAAATGTGTCCACACTTTTATCAGTCCGCTTACTGTTTATGATGTACTTGAACTAATTACAGATGAGTCTGCACCGAGTCTATTGTTACAGCCTATTTTTTTCTTACTTTGCCTCATACTTCCCCCTCTCCCCCTGATTGCATTGCCTTCCCTCTGTCCCACTTTCTTCCTCCTCTTTTAAAAACACTGAGAACTCCAGGACTTTGATCCTGCATTTAGAGTCTTCATGTTTTCCCACTTGAATCAAGGGCTCTCTGAAACCTGCTTCTTTTAAAGTGATACTTATAATTCCATGAGAAAATGAGTTCACCTCCCTCAAACAGTCAACAGCAGCAACAAACAGCAGCTCAACACCTTTTTCTTTTTTTTTTTTTTACTATTATCTTTAGCCAAGGGAAGCTTGTGCCAGCATTTTAGCAATTAAAATTAAAATCAACTTGTGGTGGATGATATCTTAATTTGTATGGCATCAAACAAGTATTTGCCTTGTGGTCTTTTTAGGGATGGTAATCCCCTGTTCTGTGATGCTGCAGCTCTTCCAGCTGCATCTGCTTGCTAGTCTCTGTGGGTCCGTACAGATCAAGCAAAGCCAGATGTTCTTTCAGTGACTTAAATCATGTTTGTCGAAAAGAACAGAGACGGAGAGCTCTGAACGCTAAGTTAAATTTCACATCTTTTTTGGTTTGCTTTGTTTCTTATTGCTTTATGCTGTACATTGAGCTATCCTTGTTTATTAATAATTTATTCCCTTATTAAAGGTTAACCTTTTTTGACAAGGTTTTAAGGTTTTAAGATGCCTGGAGCAACATGAATACTTGCACAACCTGACTTAAATGTCAACTTAATAAATGATTAACACATGTTTTCTGTACATAGAGGGGCTGTGGTCATTATATACTTGGTTATTTTGCCCCAGGACATGACTGGAAAAGAGGTTTGCAGATCCCAATCAACTTATATTTGAGGAAATTTGGTAGTTAATTTAAAGCTCTGAGACAACATGCTTTGAAAATGAAGCTCTCAGTACATATTATAATATAGACAATGTGGTGCACACAGAATAATAGCATGTGGACGAACTGAAAATGTGAAGCACATACTGTATTTGAGTTGGGCCTTGTTTGCAGATGAGTTTGATTAAATCTGAATGAAGGATTCAGGTTGTGGATACTTGAAAAGATTGTCATTATTGCAGTGCAAGGCTGCCTAACCTTCCTGCAGCTCTTCCAGAGTTGGTTGTACTGATGAAAACTTGGCACAAAAAGTAAGGACAGCTATGTTTGGTTGGTTATTTCGCCCCTTTAATAAACAAATGTTGGTGGTGCAACACATTTAAAAAGGTATGGGCAGCACCCCAAAAGTACATGCTATCATTTCCTCATGCTAGTACATGCTAGTATTCTCCTGCTCTCTCTTACTTTTAGTAGCTGGATGGATTGGATGTTTGCACTTTTTACCACAGTAAAAAGGGGAAAAAACACATATTGCATTTTGTGTTAAGCATTTACACAGTCAGGGACCTATAGGTGGAAGGTCAGGGGTTGAGGTCCAGACTTGCAGCCAGCCATTCATCCTGTCCACTCCCACATTCTGGAGGCACTATGTGACGATCCTGGAGCTGAGGGGTGGAGTTCCAGGATAGGTCCCAGATTCTGGATATAAAGGATTCTAACTGCCTAAAGGAAAACAACACCCAGAGAATGATGTGCCTCCTTTCTGTGCTCACCCTCATGCTGAGTCTTGCTCAGCATGAGGGGGACTTTCATATAATGGGGGGGTCACTGGCGCTTGATACACAAAGATCCATAAAAGTCCACAAAAACTTGGCAATATTCCTCCATACTGCTTGTTCAATGTGATCTAAGTGTCCTGAGTGGGTAGCGTCCATAATTTACTTGAAACAACATCATTTGGTATCTTTTTATAGCTTAAACAGTAGTGCATTGCACTTCCCCAATGCATGTGAGTTCATGACACTACGGAAGCTGCGGCGTTCAGCGCCTACCCTGCTGATAAAGCAAGCATAGAAGAAGAAATTTGCTGTTTACATTGTGCTAAGAGCAGGAACAAATACAAGAGGGGTTGGCTATTGATTTAAAACAAAGAAAGACAGAAAGAACACGCAATCTCATGTGGTTTGGTCTGCCGCGGCTCCCGTAGTGTCGTGAACTTGCATGGACGCGCATCGGGGACGTACAATGTTCGACTGTTTAGGCTATAAAAATATACTAAATAATGTCGTTTTGAGTAAATTATGGACGCTACTTACTAAAGACACTTGGATTACATTGGACAATCAGTATGGAGGAATATTGCCAAGTTTTTGTGGACTTTTATGGACCTTTTGTTTATAGCGCCAGTGACCTCCATTATATGAAAGTTGACGGATAACGAAACCCCCCGGATCTCCGGCTGCATTTGAGATATTGATAAAGTGCTCCAGAGTCTTGCTCAGCATGAGGGTGAGTAGAAAATGAAGGCACATCATTCTGTGGGCGTTGTATCCCTTTAAGAAACTCATTCTGATATGTCTCTGTCAGTGCAATTCAATTCACCTTTATTCATACAGCATCATAAGGGTCTTGGTTCACTTGTGCTATCGGGACTATCCAGCAGACCAAAAAGGAAGTGGCATACATCAGCTACAATAAAGCATTAAGAAGAAGCACAAGTAAACCTGCTGGCTAAAAGCAGAGGTCTGTAGGAATAATATGGAACTATGAGACCTTTCATATGCAAGGAGCGTGGTCTCAGAGAACTTTATGAGGTTAAAAAGGCTCAATTCAGTTCTGGATTTAACGGGGAGCCAAAGAAGACAAGCTAAAGCTGGAGAAATGTGATCTCTCAATTAGGTGCCGTCAGTTAGGTGCCAGTCTTACATCTGAGACTGACAGCACTTGACTCCCGAAACTAGAGTGAATACCAACAGCACAATGGAAAGGGGATTTTTTTTTTTGTCAGCACTACTGTTTAACCTTGCTGCTCATCACAGAGAATCACAACACAAGTTATACCTTGTTGTAAAGGTGACTAATCAGGCTTTCCAAAGAGGCTTCATACAACAATTTATATTAGAGGGGAGAAATAATAAACCAAACACAAATGTTCTTATTTTTTGTGTGCAGTTTATCGGAGACTGGCTGGAATACAGATAACATGGCTTTTAATCTTTTTCAATAAGGGGTTGGTAAAACATACAGTATTTTGAGTTTATCGTGTTCTCGATTACTGGATATTGGCCATCAGACCCTTCTGTTAATGCACGGTGGGTCATCTGAGCAAAGGTTGAGTGTTTGTTCAGCAGACAGACAATAACGGGCGGCACAGCTTTGTGTGTGAGGGTTTATCACCATAAAGAGCCACATTACTTTTCTCAAGGTGATGACTATGAAAACCGCAAGTAGTCTTGACAGTTACCTAACCCTTGAAATGAGGTTATGTTGATGATGTTGGCTGTATCCTAGAATGTCAGTGTTTTAAATATTTAAGAACTGTAAAAATACAGGTGCAACAAACAGCTCAGTACAATGAATCCACTTGACATCCCTTAGATTAAACTTTCATGGATTCAAGTTAAAGAAAGAGATGTGGAGCGTCTGGTACCACACACACTCGGAAATCGGTGTGTGTCTGTTTGTAAATCCGTCGGACACTTGGTGTATTAAACTTTCATGGCCGCTTGGTTTGAACTGGTTCTTTGCCTCATAGCATGTGAATAACTGCAGTGCTGTATGAATAAGTGTGTATGGGTGCGTTCAAGCACGTAAGACGGAGTCAGCGAGGGAGGGTGTGTGCTGTTCGTTTGTTAGAGTCCATATGCAAGCTGTGTGTCGGTATGTGCATCCCGGTGCAGGGGTGAGTATGTGTTGTGTGTGTGTGCTATGAATATTTGATGTGCTGCTCAGTATTCATGAGGGAAAAAGATAGAGAGAAGCAAAGAAAGAGCAGGAGATAGAGAGGTGGAGAAGACGGGGATGAAGGGGGATGTAAATCATTCGACAACAGCATATGGTTACCATGACCATAACCATGTTGTCTTCTAATGTGATTATGGCTTTGGCAGATTATGAACATTCTAGTACTGAAGGATGGAAAACAAAACAAAACATGATGAATAAATGAATAAATAAAGGTAAGGGATTTCCTTAAATACTTTCATCCAATGAGCATCGCTGCATTCATTGATTAATCACTTTAAATCAGGACCAGAAACCCTAGGACTGATAAGGACGTTGTAATTAAATAACACTGGAAACATTAAATAAATGATGGTGAAGGAAGATCTGCCTAATGAATCATTCAGCCTCATTACACAACACTTAAGTGGTTGGCCATGACGGGATACTTGTCTAACAGAACTAGATTTCTTTTTACAGGACAGTTTGAGGTTACAGTTGGAATAGTGATGGTGAAGCAAATGTTAAGGCTCAGTTCCATTTCAGATCTTCCAACCAGTTCATCTCTTGAACAACAAAAATTATAACTTGCAAAAGTAAAGAAACACGATGGAACTTTGGCAGATTTTCTCAGTGATGCGCCCCCTAATGACGGCTAATCCGTCTTACATCCTACCTGTAGTTACTGAGCGCTCTCCAGGCAGTAAAAGACAGTCTTGACTCTTGTCTCATCTCTTGCGATTTCCCTTTCTTTTTCTTCCTTTCCTGCAATAATTAACTTTTGCATTTTTTGATGAATCAGCCACAGTGCATGTTCAAACAACCACAGCGATGATATCTAGTTGCTAGCATGGCATGCCATGCATGAAGCCAAACTCAGCTGTAATGTGACGCAGTGTCCCTGAAGTAAACGTTTTGAAGTGTGGTTTTCAGCCTTGGGATGCTGCAGTATCCAAAGGCAGGAATGTACATAGTAAATGTCACGATGAAAATGAGTAAAAAAATGTATTTTTTTAAATGTCAGAAAGCAACATGGTTCGACTCATTCCTTTGATTCAAATGTAAAGACTGATTTCTAGTTAATTCATTAGCTGCTTCAGTGGACAGAACAATTTAATACACTGCCACTAACTGAAGAATAATCAAATAAAGCCTGAAGTTATATATATATATATATATACATATATGTTGGCCCTGCGACAGACTGGCGACCTGTCCAGGGTGTACCCCGCCTCTCGCCTGATAATAGCTGGAATAGGCTCCAGCAGCCCTTGCGACCCTGAACTGGATAAGCGGTACAGAAAATGAATGAATTAATGAATGAATGAATGAATGAATGAATGAATGAATGAATGAATGGATGAATGAATATATATATATATATATATATATATATATATATATGTTATTAGGAGACCTATCCACATTAAAACTTGACAAAACACACACCCGTTCACTTCTAGTGGCGCCGACTGTTGCCAAAAGCACAGAAGTTTAAGGTGAGAAACTTATGTTGTTTTTGCTTTAATGGAAACAATTGCACACATTAGCTACCACTTGGGGAACTAGAACAGATGTGTCACACGTACAGTATGAGCCAGTTTTAGTTTAAAAGACATTTAAAAGACATTTTAATTATACCAAGGCTTGAATTAGGCTAAAATATGTTAAAATGTGAAAGTTAATTTGACATAAGCCCAAATAATATGTTGATTAAATGTTTTACTTTAGCCAAGATTCATCAAGTCTTGCCTACATCAGACCCAGACCCAAAACCCTCAACTTACAAACACTTCATACAACTCATTCACCTAAAAACAGATATAGTAGTTATTTAGCACAGCACCAAAGTATTGTTTTGGTCATTTTAGTGGCACTCTCTTCGTGGAAAAGTTAAAGGTGTAATTTATTAAACATGCCAAATGATTTAATAATCTTAATTGCAGGAAATAACATATTATGTTGTCCTTACATTTGTATCCAATGTTTTGTAATCCAGTCTTCTTATAGAGTAAGTTTAATTGAACAGTGCAAAAGGAGTTTGCTTTTATATTGGTATCATCTGTGATTGAGGGTGAAAGTTGCTCCCAAAAATCCAGACTGGAAATAATCAAACTTTCAGTGAAAATCAGTGCTGAAATACCAGTTCATACTCTTAAAAAAACAAACAAACAAACAAACAAAAAAAAAAAACACAGTTGTTTGTGCTATAAAAATCTCTTAAAAAAAGAGCCCAGTTGCTTTAGCTTAGTGTAGTTTTATTTAGACCAATTCAGAGACATTGAAGGTCAATGGGAGTTGGAATTAGGCTCAAAGTTGAAATCCCTTTGACTGCGCACTTGGAAAATACAATTTCAACATCAATGAGTGAGATGACAGACTCATGATGTGCCTGCTCTTTCTCAACATTTTTCAACGTACACATTTTCCTCCCATCGCTTAACTAGTTCCAGATGGATACCGTTTAGGTTAGCCCAAAGGGGTGGTCATCCTTTGTTCTAAGATTTCTTCATTGACCTTAGAAGTTTACCAGAATCTGCAGATCTGTTATTATTTTAGATGCTTGGCTTTTTGCAATAAACCCTTGTTTCACAACACCAAATCAGTTTCCAGAGTCCCTCATCATCCATCCACTTTCCACATCATCAGCGTAAAAATAAACTTCACTGACCTTGGCCTTTAAGAAAAGTCGTCTCTGGGAAATTTGTCGATTTTCTTGCATACTGTATAACATACTGACAGTATGTATCCCAACCTTTTAAAACCATTCATTCATTTATTTTCTGTACCGCTTATCTAATTCAGGGTCTCACCTATCCCAGCAGGTGTCAGGTGAGAGGCAGGGTACAACCTGGGCAGGTTGCCAGTCTATGACAGGGCCAATGCAGAGAGAAAAACAGCACTCAATCAAATTCACGCCTAGGGGCAATTTAGAGTAACCAATTAGCCTAACATGTATGTCTTTGGGCGGTTAGAGGAAGCTGGAGTATCCGGGGAGAACCTGCACATATATGGGAGGAACAGGCAACATGATTGAACATATTTAGACATATTTTATATGTTCAGCGAGGAATTCTTAAGGTTAAGTCAGTATACAGTATAAAGACTAAAATCCAGTGAAATGGGTGGTGCAACACTGTAGGCTTAAGAATGATTTACAGATTTACAGATCACTGCTGTGTTCTTCTGTAACATATCAACCACTACAATGTCCAACTGTTATCACCAGTTTCAGTCTGGTTTTGTAAGTTCCACAAAATCTTGGCTTTGTCATTCTCCACAACTCCACAGACATAACTGTATATTGTCTATGTCTATTCCACCTGGTTATGGTGCTTCATGTCTAACCTATCTGCATCTACCTCCCTGGGCTGTCTTTGACGTTTCTTTGCAGAAGCCTACACCGCGGCTCCTGTCTTCCTGACCTCTCTAGCCCCCACAAGTCTGGTTTGGGATGCATTTTTGAGGGTTTTCACAGGGAAAACCTGAAAAGGGTCCCAGAATATGGGATCTGACCCATCCTACTTTTTGGGACCCTGTCCCCAATCACTGGGGACTGAATCTTACCAATCTGGCCATAAAAACTGGAGGTTGACAGACACAATCCATTGACTTGTTGAAAGAATCTTCCCTTTTTGTGAAATTTGATAACAGGAATAAAGTGGGTACAGCACCAGGTTTTAATACACCATAGATTCTTTTGTTGTTTTAAAGTCACATGCCAAGAAGAAAGAACACAAACTGCCATCCCCAACCTATGTCACTTTCTTCTTTGCTATAATTTAAGGAAGCTATGCTGCTATGATGTCACACTCTTAGATAGCTGATGCATTTATTGCCACCTGACATATAAGCAACCAACCAGTTAAGGGTATAGCTGACTTTTGAAATGCAATGGATATCAAGGTTCACCGTACTGAACCATCCCTTCCCAAGAAAGACCCCTGGGTGAAAATGTGGCTCTTATGCTAAGTGCCTGTTCCTGTGTAGCCATGATTTGTACCTCTGCTGTCTTTCAGACCAGCCCTTTGATAAGGCTTCTTGATGTCAGCCACTTTGTCAATCTATCAATGGTACACACCATGTCAATCTATCAATGGTACACACCATGCAGGGGTTTATCCCCCATCATGTCTCCACCTCTTCTTCCTTATGCTGGGTTTCAGATGCCTGAGGCTTTGGTTTCATCAGTTCATTGCCAGGGGTCATTTCCCCAATGTATGTTTTGTTGTTTTGGTGGCTCTGATGCTCACTTGCCCTCAGTCTCCCTCTTTCTACTCTACTAAGGGATGCATGCAGCCCACACAGCTATAAGAGAGTGTAATTAAGTAATCATCCCTTCCTGTTGTATTAGTTTGCTGTGTCAGCCCCTGGCAGGGAGCAGTAGTTTCTGGATGTAATTGCACTTTGGTGATTATATGTCTAAACCGGCTATAACCATTAATGAGATAGGGTCTAATGATCTTGTTTTAGTATAGATGACCACATTAAAAACAGTCTACATGTTTGCTTTAGTATGAACATGGTAAATGAGAGATCAAGATGCAGTCACTCTTTCTGCTGCATCCGTTGCAACCATTGATGTATTGGGCTTGTGAACATGATCCCTTTTGTATAGAATATTTAATCAACTAACTTTCAGTGGACATGGAGAAGCTTTATATTGATTTTATCTCTGTGCTTCTTCTTTATTTTACGGAAATAATAAACCAAGTCTTATTTTGCCCATTGTGTATGGGTACTTTGGGGTCATTTTAATGTGTCTTTACAAATCCATCAAAATAGTGTCCAATCTACAGTGCTATGAATGAAAAATGTCATTAAATGTGCTCAGACAGAAACAGTAAATCGTTTATATACCCCCCACTGTAGTTTTCATAACTTATTGAGCCACTGATCTTTTTGTTGAGCTGATGTCAGCCTATTTAATATTTGATTATACACAGCCTTCATCTGCCAGGATGAATTTCAGGTCCAAATGATCCTTTCAACAATTCATATCGAAGTTCGGCAGCACAAAACACTTTCTTCTGGTTTCCAGGCATCATTATCAGCATCAAAGCAGTTTCCTCCAGGAGTTTCAGTACACCTTTTTTTTAAAAAAAAAGACTTGATCCTCTGATGCTTTTTAATGAGATGATCCACTTGCATGATGAATTTAAATTTGACTGTGTTTCTAAAAACCAGTTTAGTACAATTCATACATTAAAATCTACCATGACAGTGTGGGGTCCTGTCACTATGCTTTAGATTGATCATGTGCCATGGCTACTTGGCCACAGGAATATCCCTTTGGCTGACTGGCAAACCCTACCCTGGAGTCTGGGGATTGAATCTCACCAGCGCTCTTCGTTGCGCACCTTGCTACATTCTGGCGTTGTCGGCAGGATCCATGTGACGCTGGTAAACAGTCCATGGATTCGTAATTGGTGGCACCCTGCGTGGAGCACGAGGACGTGCTGGTGGAAAGAGGGGGAGAGATGTGACAGTGTGGGGTCCTGTCACTATGCTTCAGATTGATAATGTGCCCTGGCTACTTGGTCACACGGACATCCCTTTGGCCAACTGGTAAGTGCGCATGACTCTCACCTGGGAATCTGGGGATCGAATCCTGCCTGGGCCCTCATTGTGTACCTTGCCACTCCACCAAATAACTGTAAGAAAGAATGTGAACCACTTTGGAATGTAATAAGAATAACTTATCCCTCTTGTGATGTGGCTATGATCCTCTTTGTTTGGTGGCAAAGAGTAAGTTTTTGTGGTGGCATCGAGACAAAGTTCAAGTTCTCCAGTGTCCTTACACAGAAAAAAAGACAAGAAAACGACAAAAATGGCTTTCAAAGAGTGTAGCAAGCAACTTTGTACGGACAAGAGATTTTCCAAGAGAACCCAGGAACTGCATGGCAGCATTTGCAGACAACTTTGCAGTTGTTGGTATCAAAGGGCTACATGAAGAATCAGAAAGAGGAAAGCCAGGAAAAAGCCTATGCTACTCAGAGGGCACAGCTACAGGCAAAAAGCAGGCTGTTTCATGGTGAAATGTGAACCACTTTTAAATGATAGCATCATAGTTGCTGCAGATTTGTCGGCTGCACATCCATGATGAGAATCTCCCGTTCCACCACATCCCAAAGCTGCTCTGTTGGATTGAGATCTGCAACTGTGGAGGCCATTAAAGTACAGTGAAGTCATCGTCATGTTCAAGAAATTAGACACATTAAAAAAAAAGAAATTTCACATCAGAGTAGTTGTTCATTGTGACAAGGGTAGCATACTGTGTACATAGGTACACAATAAGGGCATGGGCGGGATTCAATACTCAGACTCCCGGTTGAGAATCATGCATGCTAACCAGTCAGCCAAAGGGTTTGTCACAGACACACACACACATACCCACCCACACAACTGTCACACATATTAGCATACATATGCCTGTAGTTGACTTTTGGAAGGTTTAAAAAGTATGATATAGTTTCTTTCAGATGCTGCCATGTAATTGGCTGATTATCAAATTGTGTTACCAAGAAATTGAACAGGTGTACCTAAAAAATTTAAAGGTTAGTGTGTGTGGAAGTGTTTTATGTGTGATAATGGTTTTCTTTGCTCACTTTTGGATAAATTGATTAGATGTTACACTGGAAGTATTGTGATAATCTTTTCAAGGTGGCAGAGAATGATTAGAAGGGATACCATGTAACTTTTGGCCACTAGATACATTAAACCTGTGACTTCCCACAGGCCATACAACTATTGCAAAATAAACCCTCTACTCATGTCGTTTACGAACCACTCTGATCAGCTGATAGTTAAGTCATCGAGCCATAAAGCCAAACACTCGAGGTCACGTGATCCAATAAGAGGCGGATCCGCTCCTGCAAAGTTACAATGTCTTTTGAGGAGATCAGCCCCCTTGGAGCACTGACATGCGTCAAGTGCCATATATCGACCCCAGAAATGATCTTTTTTTTTTAACTCACATTAGGCTAACATTTGGGTCAAAAGTTACACATTATCCCTTTAATATTATAAAAACATTTTGAAAACATCCAGGCAAAGCTGTAAATATGGCAACACCAGAAGAAAAGTCAGTTAGGGTTGCATCCTCAGGGGAACCCCAGTGTTTGCACACAACTTCATGTCACTTCATTGATGCATGTTGACATGTTTTAGTTTAGATTAACTGCGTGTCATGCTCCCCAGAGCTATACTGCTAGCATATTTAAGATCTGGTTATATACTGCAAAATCACAGTTTGCTCTTCATACTTCCTCACAGGAAAGTGAGGAAGTATGAAGTGTTTAAACTCTACAGGAAATTAGCATATTGAGACTGACCGATAGCCACACACAGTAAATTGGGTAGTCGTACTGCATTCAACCTCACTGAAACATTTAAAAACCTTTTAAAAAGAGTTGGGCTTTAAAGTAGCCGTAGTAACTGTCATGCCACCATTAGTGCCGCTGTCTGTTTTCATTATGCAAACAGCAGAAAATGGCCTCACTGAACTGTTCACAAACTTCGAGCGCACAAGCCTTGCCACTTTAATTGTGTGAAAGTCTGCCAGCAGTTTCTGGAACTAATTGTAGAATTACGCTCCATCTTTGTGGAATTAACAAAAAGCAAGCACTTCTCCACTTTTCACACCCTGCAACTTCCTAATTTTGTTTGGTGTATTTGCAATTTCTTTTTCATTTGAGGCTTAATTTGCCAGAATGCCAGTAATGGAACTGCACAGTAAAAAAAAAAATTGAAAAGATCTTTGTGCTGCTTTTTCAGGAGTTTGACTAAAACGTGGGATATTTTTTATGATTTTTTTTTTTTTCTTCAAATGTACAATTTTCTCTCTTAGAAACTTCCAGCTGACTCCGAGTAATAACCCCCCTCCTTATGTTCTGGTTCCCTGAATGATTAAAGTCAAATCAGAACTAACAGTCAGCACACACCTCATAGTTTTGCATAAAAAAGGAAATGAAACAAATGTTATTGTTCCCTGTGGGACGATGGTGTTATTATAGCAGTAATATCAGCAGGCTTACAAGAAAGAAAATGAAAAAGAAAGAATGTAGGCAAACTTGGATTTACACAATAAATTAAATTAAATTAAATAAGAGCAAGTTTAAAAATGCATTTTGCTCAAAGCATATTAAAGTAATCAAAAAACCCAAACAGCTCAAACAATGTATTTTAAAAATACACTCATATACAACTCATAATTTAATTAGTAGGAATTAAGCTAATGATGATTGATGAATTAAAGTTGTTTAAGACATGCATAAAACTGCAATATTTCCAGAAACAAATTATTGAGAGCAAATTCAAAAATGGGTTGAAGGAAACTAAAGACAGCAGATATAAAAGAAAAACAAAGTGATGAATCCAAATGATTACACTGCATTACAAACTATCATGCTGTTTCTGGATGGTGGTGAAGGCATAGTAGTTCTTTCCTTGACATCAGTGCTACTCAGTTCAGTCCTGCATGTTTTCAATGTCCCCCTGCTCCAATACACTTGACTATAATTAATGAATCAGAGAGCAGCACTTTACAGTATAGGCTGTTGGATCCATTTAGATGCATTGAAGCAAGGAGACACTTAACATTATTTGTGGTTCTCTTTTCCTCCCCATGGTAATGCATTAAATCAAACATTTAGCAACTACAATCCGTAAACATTGAACAAAAACACATTCCATGCAAAGAATCAGAGTATGAAGAAGAACAGATGCTTATGAGCTCCTATCCTAATCTTATATATATATATATATATATATATATATATATATATATATATATAAATACAAATTAGACTTCCATGCTTTAGAACTAAAAGAAAATACGTGACTCAAAATATACATAATTATATATTTTTCCTTACATTAAAAACCTGCAGGATTGTATCCCTATGGACCAAATGGAGTGGCTCTGTTTTGTACTTTGCAGCATTTCCACTTAAAAGTTGCATAAACATTCCCCCAAAAGTGCCTACAATGTCACCCCACACCCCATCTTAAAACCCCAGTTTCACCAGTAGATAAAAGTTCATGTCACAGAGCAAAAATTTCTCTGTGAGCCCTGGTTCATCAGTGGCCAAAACACAGCTTTACCCACAATCCCAACCTCTGGAGCAGGGGTGTCCAAGTCCGGTCCTCGAGAGCTACGATCCTGCAATCTTTAGAACAAACTCTCTATGGCCAATTTCCTCATGCACGTCATTCAGCTCTGCAGAGGCTCGTAACGAGCCATTCATTTGATTCAGGTGTGTTGGAGAAGGGGTGCAACCAAAAGGGATGCAGGATAGTATCTCTTGAAGACTTGGGCCACGGTCACCCCCGGTCCAAATCATGTTCCATTAAAAAGTTTGCTTTTTGGCAAGTAGCCTTCACTGGAAATGCCCGGATGAAAACTTCCTCCGGCCATTTTACAGAGCATGCATCAGAGGAGGCTCATGTATACTTGGCCAGATCTAAATCCCAGCATGCACCTCACACACCACAGCGTTTGGCAGCCTCCTCCTCCCTCCTCCGCGTCCAACAGCCAAACCTGAGCAATCATTTCTGTTCTTCACTGTTCTTGGTCTTTTATCTGCAGCTCTTCCTCCCGCTCTCCTCTCACAGATGTTTTTGATCACATAATTATGATTTACTTACCCGATTGCCTGTTTGCGTTCATGTGCTTATGTATGGAAATAAATATAATTCACATATTGGGGGGGAAAAAAAACCAAAAACAAACAAACATCCACTTAGTATAATTGTTTTTGAGCAGTTATTTTAATTGTTTTTATTTGTTTCAGTACATCTCCACAACAATAAATAAAACTGTAGAATAATACAATGTTATTTTTATGTTGACAGGCAGCCCTTGCTCTTTTGCTGCACACCATTGGTGGTGATGTCACAATCCGTCAAGCAGGCGAAGTCTGTACTTGTAAACTCCACAAGTGCAGACTTCCAGTACGTACCCACAAGTCTGTACTCACAAGTACACGAGTATGCAGCACGCAAACTAGGAACTGAGAAACGGCCCTGGAAATTGCTCTGGAGGATCCTACATGGAAAGGTTCTTAGGATTCCAGAGACATGAGCCGCTTTAAAATGCGTGCTTGCTGCCCATCAGAGGCTTTTTAACAGCTGCTCTCTTGGTGCATTTGTGCGACGAAGACATTCCAGATATGCCTTTATCTGAAAAAAATGCATGACTCATCATCATCTCACTTTGTTAAAGCCTTGTGCCCTCCTCACATTTTGCACCTCCTGGTGACCCTCATGGCCAAAAATGTCCATGCACCAAACCAGCTATGAAATAATAAAATATAACTATATATATTTTTCTTTTTTCACAAATAATTTAAACCAGTAATTTAATAGCAGCTTTTATGTGTGGGCGCTTTTGGCCACAACGGTCACAAGAGAGAGTTTGACACCATTTTAAAAAATATAAATGGGTTCAAATCAATTTTATTTCTGATCTTAAGAAGAAAAAGCAGGAAAAAAAGCCAAGTATGACAATTTCATAGCAGTTTCTTGTGTGTAGACACTTTTGGGTGCAAAATTCATCCACTGAGTATAAAAAAAACATGAGGGGAAAACACACCAGAATTTCAAAAATATGTCTCAAAAGAAGACATTTCAGTCGCATGTTTTTTTTTTTCTTTGTTATCACAAAAATGTCCAAAAGTGTCCAGAGGAGGGTGTAAAGGTTACCAGTATAGTTATCTCACTGAAGTTTTTGCTAAATGTTGACTATTTTTTCATTTCTTTCAGAAGACTATTGTCATTTACAGACTGACCCTTCTTTTGCCCTCCACACTACACAGAAATTATGACTTACTCAGTGATGTGGGTCAACCTCCATAAGTAGCTTCCCTTTAATTAAGCTCACCTGGGAACTCATCAAACCTGTCTGATGCCATCAGTGATCTAAACAGACACTGAAGCTAAATCTTCTGAAACCCAGATGTTTAATTTACTGAACTACATGCAGAATTATTTGGAACGCAGTATAAACAGCATGTGATCTTGGGTTCTGTGTTAATATAAGAGGTAATAGTCTTGGTGCAGGCAGCAAAAAGATTGTTTACATGCAGATATTTCTCATGTTACAGTGCTTCCACACAAGGCAGCAGCATATTGGTCTGTTTTTATTGTAATATGGTCGTTTACGCTCTTAATGTGCAGAAAATGTAGCTTCCACAAGTTGCTTTTGAAGATGGATTCTTTACTCCTGCAGTTTTTTTATTTTCATTTAACCAGAAAGAGATTAAAATTTCTTTTCCAAGACTGTCCTGGAATTTTGTATTATATTAGTGAAGCATTTTCAACCAGGTGTAGCTGGGCCTCTTCTGGCTTAGTTTAATCAGAGTGCAATGATGCACTGCAGCATCTTAGACAAGAGGCAAAGAAAAAGGAGCACATATTCTTAGTTATTTGAGTAGGTAATGTCATTGGTGGAGATTTGTTCTTTTTTTAATTTTTTTTATTTTTAGGAGAAGCAGTTCTTTATTTGGGAAGTTTCATTCCAACACAGATATGCAACCCTTCTGAGACTTGCTTCTCCATCTCATCTCTTGTTAGATTGTACTGAGACAGATGCAGGACTGAGGAATCCTATATCAAGATTTATTTAGGCAAATGCTCCCAGCAGATTTTAAGGGACTTTAGTGACCATTTTTTCTCTCTTTAAGATAATAGCTGTGTTCAAAATCATCCACTTACTCCCTCTTCCCTACATAGTGTATATGATGTAGTCCACTATATCATGTACACTGTGTAGGGAACGACGGGAGGAGATTTTGGGCACTACATGGGGTGACATCAGTAGATGCGCCAGGTATTGCTGCGACGTGCAGTAGCAGAACTTCAATAAAGTTAGACAAAAAAAGACGTGCAGTAGCGGTAGCTAACAGTTATGAACAACAGACAGCGTTCCTGCTACGAAGAACCATTATTGTTGAAGGCTACACAACAATGCCGCTAAGGCAAATGTTGGAACTTTAACGTTACGTACATTTATTTATACAAAAAGCTGCTTCAACATTTTTCTTCTTCTGCGATCACAAAACACGGCCGCATTGCATTGTGGTATACGGAAGTAAAATGTAGGGTACAACGCTTGTACACTTACATTCCCAGTGCATTGTGGGTATTTTATAGTGGACAATGTTGTGGATGAAAAGTAGTGAACAGAATTCAAAGAACACTACAAAATGGCGTGCTCACTATAGAGTCGACTACATCCATGATAGGGAGCGATTTCGAACACAGCCACTGTATCCACTTGCAGTGTTTCTGAATCCTGGTGCTTGAGGACCACATATGTTTTAGAGGTGTCCACACTTTCACACACTTGGCTCAAATGATTGAGTCATTAGCAGGGTTGCAAAGACTTGACAAGCAGTTTAGTCAATCTGAATCAGGTGCGCTGAAGTTGGAAAGAACTAAACATACAAGGTACAAGCTAGTGGTCCCTGAGAACCAGGATAGAGTAAGACCCAATCCCAGTGTTCCCCCTACTTTCAACCACTAACCCTTACTCACTACCTCTACACCCTCGAACCGAAGCCACAAGGGGTAGGGCTTTGTAATCTTCCCTAGGAATTGGGACACCACTTGCTGCATTTACGTTCAGGTAGGCAAGCGACTGCGTAGTGACTTTTGCACATACGTCTCACCAAAACAACACACCTGGCAACAACACAGAGTTAACAGTTGCGGTCGTTTTTCTGTTTTATCATCATTCATCATGCTTCGGTTGATTAATAAATGGAGAAGAGAACGGAGAAGAAGTCGCCATGACGACTGTTGTCTCTTGTAAACTGCTAAAAAGCCTTTGCAAGCTTTTGTCAGTATTTTAGCCTAGCTAGCGTGGCTAGTCTGGTTAATGTTATGAACAAACGTGTAATCTGTACATATGTACATTTGTGAGTTTTCTTCTCGGAGTCCTGTCGCTCTCCGGAGGTTGCTATTGTTCTTGGATTCAGTTTACAAATGATGACGTAAAGCACTCTAACCCTTTTCTCTGGCCCTTCCTCAGCAAGTCAGCACATGACACCCCTCGCTCTGAAGGGCTGGATTTATACCCCCTACCCCTCCTTCTGTCCACTGCCCCTACATACAAAGAGGAATTGGGACAGCACTACCTTCACGGGTACGTGCAAAATGTAGGAGTAGGACTAAAAAGTAGGGCTATGGGGTGTATTGGGACAGGCCCAAACACTGCGCTACAGCCTTCCTTCTTGTGATTATGGTCCTGTGTAGCAACTAGTTATTCCTGGGAATAACTAGTGTCTGAGCTTCAGGCCAGTACTGGTGCCAGTAGCTCCAAAATATCTAGAGAGGTTCAGATAAATCTAAAACAAAATATCCCTATAAAAATTTGAAAATTGATCAAAAGACTAAACATAAATAAACATAACATAGCATAAATGTAGAACTGAAAGCAGAATATGGATATCCAAAGAGCAAAAAATAAAAAAAAACAACTCTAAATAAAACAAGGAGCATAACGGTTTCTGGCCTTTGACGTGCACAAAACATTCTTCGCCTTGATGCATCTGCTGCCTTTTTACTGAGTAAGCAAACACAAAGAAAAAAATTCAGTTGACTTTTTTTGCTACTACTCAGTTTACTCTGCCATATGCATTTGCACTATTGCCACTGTACTGTTACACTGCTAAAAACTTACTGTACATGTTACAGTTACATCGTTTACATTGACTATTGTCTCTGTTGTCCATCAGGACCACTGCACTGTTACATTGCTAAAAACTTACTGTTACATGGTTACATTGTTTACATTGTCATTGAACTGTAATATTTGCACTACTTCCTACATTAGGATTGCAATACCATTCACATTGTCTACTGTCACACTATTTGTAAATCTGTAATCTTTTTTTGATCTATACTTAGTTTTGTGTTTAGATTTCTAGGTTACCCGAGTGGATTCCTATTTTTTTTTATCTTAAAGTTTATTATAATATTTTATTTATATGCACCATGGATTCAAGAAGACTGTAATTTCATCTGTGTTGTACGTCTAACATGTGGCACATTTGACAATAAAGTTGACTTTGACTTTGACTTTTTTCCTGGAGATGTGACTGCACCTTTCATAATAAGCCAATGCTGCGTTTTCCAGTTTTGGTTTAGCTTAGCCAACTGTTCTGTAATGGTTAGTCTCTAAAGCAAAAGCATAATATTAATCAAAACCAAACCAAAATTGCTTTTAATACAAAATTTCACAAGCATCAAACTGCTCAAGGTTGACTATCACATTTCAAGCCTTATGCTAACGTTTGTCCTGGGGAATCAAACAAATAATGATAAAGCCTTGGTCAATCTGGAAAATAAACACAACATTGATAAACCAAGAATAAATTAACCTAAATTGCAAATTAATTCAGACAGTAACACAGCATTTTCAACTGATGCACAAATACTGCTGTATTGATACAAAAACTTCAATAAACAACATAGCTGACATAATATGAGAGAAATAAAAGGAGGGGTAATAATTGAGATGTTGCAGAGCTCACTGCCAGTGCACCTCTGCTTCCAAAGACACACATCTGAAACCTTTAATCAGTTTTCAATCTGAACAAGGCTCTGCTGAAAAGCCTGAAAATATTACGTCTGCTCACATTAACTTTACTGCTTGTGATATTAGTGGGCTGAGTAACGACATATCCCCATGCTCACTCGGCTTACTGTTTAGTTCTGCCGTGTTACTTTAAAACACCAGCTTCGAGTTAAAGAGAAGTACACAGCTTCCTAAACATTCAGTGCACAGCCTGCTAAAAGGCAAACAGGGCATATCTGAAGCTCTTTGGCTGCATTTAGTGCTACTTTGTACTGATGTGTTCAGGAGAAGAGCAGTTTGTACATATGAAGATCATTTCAGTTAAAATCAACAGTAACTGCTGCATGAAGACAAGAAAGGAATGCCGCACAAGAATGCTGATCGGCTAAATGAATTGAAATGAAAAGTGTTTTGCATTGACAGTTAAATCTGGAAAATAAAATGTCGACAAACATTTTAGTTTATAGACTAAAGGGTAATGAGACAGTTTCTATCCATTTGCCACCAGTTTACTGAACCAAACTAATTAATCCTGGTTTCCTTGCATCTTCTTACTTTAGTAGCTCTGCAGTTAATTCTCCAAGTCACTTTTTTGGGGGAGATTTTAATAGAGTATCAGTACTTATTTTATTTATCTTACTCATTTATGTCTGTGTACGTAGATGATATGTATGTACAGTTGTCCTCAAATTTATCCATCCCTCCAATTAAAGAAAAAGGCTAGATTCACAATAATAATTCAAAATAACAAGAAACTAAAGAAACAAATTACAAATAAAATTTACAAAATTATAATTTAGTAGTATAAAATATTGCTTTTCAATTATGGTTGAAAATAATAATAAAAACAAACAAACAAACAAAAAAACTGTTCCAGAGACATTAGAGCACCTTTCCCATGAACAGTGGACCAAAATACCTGTGAACAGGTGTAGAAGTCTTTTTCAACAGTAGAGAAAACACCTGATTGCAGTGATTGTCTTAAATATTGCTCAACAAAATTTTAGCCTCAAAGCTTCATCATGCTTGTTTGCTTGTTTTATTTATTTATTTATTTTTTTGATATTTATTTATTTTTTTATATTTATTTCAAACCACAATTCAAAATCAATGTAATGATGTTCATAGAATTTTTAATTATTATCACATTTTATTTCACTGATAGCTAACTTTTTACCATCTTCAATTTGAGGGTATGAAAAATTTTGGGGATGTATGTGGTGTGTGTGTGAATGTGTATCAAAATGTGTACACGATGTATGATACAGTGTGTATATATATATATATATACAGTTGTGTTCAAAATAATAGCAGTCCCACATCAATCATAAGATAAACCTCTGTTTTTGTTAGAATTTCAACTTCTACACTGCAAGTAAGTTTCTAGAAGGTTTAGTAAAGGTATAAAAAAGCAACGGGCTCAACAGGCATGAACAGGCATGCTGTTGATTCTGTGAAACTGAATCATCAACTGAAAGGGGCATGTTAAAAAAAAATAGAGTGCTGAGTTCAATTAATGAGGTTATTGATTGTATGAAGAAAACAGGTGTTAAACAGGTGGCCTTTATCTAAAGATCAGGGCAACTGATGCTGCATATGCTGGCTGTGCATTTGTCCTTGAAAAATAGTGTAAAATGGGTCATTCAAGACATTTCTCAGAAGAAGAGCGTTCTTTGATTAAGAAGTTGATAAAAGGTGGAAAAACCTAGAAAGAAATTAGGAAATGATGGGCTGTTCAGCTAAAATGATATCAAATGCTTTAAAGTGGCAGCCAAAACCAGAACGGCGAGGAAGAAAAAGAAAAACGACTATTCGAATGGATCGCAGGATAACCAAAATGGCAAAGGCTCAGCCAATGATCAGCTCCAGGAGGATCAAAGAAGATCTAAGGTTGCCTGTGAGTACTGTAACAATCAGACGACGTCTATGTGAAGCCAACCTACCAGCAAGAAGCCCCCGCAAAGTCCCATTGTTAAAAAAAAGACATGTGCTCAAGCGGTTACAATTTGCCAAAGGACACACTGACTGGCCTAAAAAGAAATGGTGCAATATTTTGTGGACTGATGAGAATAAGATTGTTCTTTTTGGTTCTAAGGGCCACAGACAGTTTGTCAGACGACCTGAAAACACTGAATTCAAGCCACAGTACACAGTGAAGACAGTGAAGCATGGTGGGACAAGCGTCATGGTGTGGGGATGTTTCTCGTACTATGGTGTTGGTCCTATTTATCGCATACCAGGGATCATGGATCAGTTTTCGTACATCAGAATACTGGAAGAAGTCATGCTGCCGTATGCTGAAGAGGAAATGCCCTTGAAATGGGTGTTTGTACAAGACAATAATCCCAAACACACCAGCAAGCGAGCAAAATATGGTTCGAGACAAAAAAATTAAGTAATGGAGTGGCAGCACAATTAATCCATAGAAAACCTGTGGGCTGACATGAAAAAATGCTGTTATGAGGCAAAACAAGAAATAAGAGAATTGTGGAACGCAGTACAATTTTCCCGGGCTTCAATACCTGTTGACCGGTGCCAGAAGCTGGTAGACTCCATGCACCACAGATGCGAAGCTCTTATAGAAACCATGGTTATGCAATTCATATTAGTTTATGATTCTAGAAAAATTGAATCATAAGCAGTTCTTTATTTATACATTACATTTTTGAGTTCGTAAATAAAGATGTTGACACTGCTATTCTTTTGAACACTGTATTTCTTGACTTTCTGTAAAATATTATCAAATTCAATCACTTTTTCATTTTTCTTGCTTTGAAATAGAATGTGAAGTGTCTTCAGTGCATTTGTTTGCATTAAAATAAATTTATTTGAAGAATTTTGAGGTTTACGCACCTTTTTAAACACACTGCTATTATAATGAACATAACTATATATGGATAAATATATATGTGTGTGTGTGTGTGTGTCTGTATTTATCTTTTTTAATACAGGTCTTTTTTTTCTTTTCATGTCTCCATCGTGCCCAGAAATTTAGTTGCTTTTCTAATTCTAATTCTAATAATTCTAATTCTAATTCTAATTCTAATTCATGCAGTCTCCTTGTGGGGCACTGCCTGCTTCATGGTGCCGGTTTCAAAGTTTGTTTTACATTAATCTTTTATTTACAATGGAAAGCACAGTATAGACTATCTGCTTCTGCCTGACAGCTTCACTGTACGATGCATTCTCTTGATTTTGCTCTGATCATCAGGAAGAGAACAAGTGGGAGTAAACACCTCAGTTTTAATCAACAGAAACATGCATGACTCAGCTTGAAACACTTGGACCCACAAGGCCCATTAAAAAGTGACTTACATGACTGACAGAAATAATAATAGCAAAGGATTTTGCATTTTTACCAGAAAAGAGGAACAAGAAAAAATTCCGGAGGAAGTCTCATTGTGCACATTTTAATGTGGTAAAAGGTGGATTTGCCTTCAGACAGTTTTAATAATGTGACCCCAACTTTCACAGACTGCCTCTAAATGTGTCCTAATAGAAATACCACAATTACTTAATTTTACAGTTAAAGGTAGAGTCCGGTGTTTCCCCCCCTGAAAATAATTGTTAGACTTGTGCAAGTGAAATCTGTCTCTATCCGCACCTTTGGGCCTCTACTCTCGTGGGGTGGTGAGTTATGAATGCAACTCCCTCTGCCCCTGTCTGTAATTTGCTTTTTCCCTTTGTTTGCGTCTGGTTGGGACGTTTCTGGGTGGAGATTTCTGATTATATTGTCAGCCAATGACAGAGCTAAGGGCATGACGCCGTGTGGGAATAAGCTCATGATTGGAGCAGACTCCAGTCACTCAAACTCTCAGGGGAAAAGAAAAATCAAAAACGGCAGAGAAAAGGAAGTACCCCGTGGTAAGAGCTTTAGATAGTGCACATCAGAAAACCAGGGTTCATATTATTTTGGCTTTTACCCGCTTCTGAGCTCTGAAAGAGAGGCTTGAAGCTGAATAGGGTGAAGAACGAGGCGGCCACTCGCCTGAGGGAAGGAGCTCTCAGTTTACTTTTACAAACAGAAACAGGGAGGAACTCCGGACTCTACCTTTAATTACAGTACTAAAAGACAAGATTAATTTATCATAAAGGTCCCTCAATATTTTCATGTTCTGACCATAGCAGCACAGTAGTACAACTTCAGCATGGAATGAAAAAGTTGAAAAATTGCTGCTTTTTATTTGCTCCATAAGTAAAAGGTAAACGTTAAATTTTTTGCAAAATATATGATAACATTTGATGCTGGAATGGGACTTTTTGGTTACTTTTTTTCTTGGTTCTTTATTGATTTGTTGCAAAAGTTGGAACTAAATAAAACTGCAAGACCTATACGGAGTGTTCATGTGATTTTATACATTCCTTGTGTTAAAGGTGCCATGACATCAAATTTCACTTTTCTGGGCTTTGGGTTTTGTGTTGGGTGGGTTGTTGTGTAGCTTTTAAAGGTGCCGTGACATCAAAATTGACTTTTCTGGGGTTTTGGGGGTATAATATGATCTGTTGTGCACTGATGAGGCCATGTGAATGTCCAGAGTGAGAATCAAAGTTCCTGTTTATGGTCTGTCAGCTTTGTCTCTCTCCTCAGAAACAGTTGAATCAGACAGCAGGCTATCATTCTACGTAGTTCTATCATTCTACGTAATTTAATTGCTCCAATAAGAGCACACTATCAAGTAAACAGCCCCCCTCTCTCCTAACGGTTTATGCACCGTCCGCTCCCCCTCCCTGTCTGATTCAGCTTCGTGTATGGAGCTAGTAGTAACTTCTGTGCAGTCAGGTCTGGATTTTCAAACAAATGGATTTAAAAGCAAACTTCTGCTGCAACACTGAGGGAGGGGGCCACAACCTTGTCATTACCTGTAAGTTTATTTATTTTCTAAATGCTGTCTTGTCTGAAAAACGTAGCTCACTATCTGAACTGCCCATGTTGCTAGCAGTTAGCCTTTAGCAAACTCCGACCGCAGCTTGACCTAGATTCTCCAAATAAGGTCATAGCGAAATAAGGTGTAGCCAATCAAAATGAAGTCAACGTGGTCTCCGGGTAAAGCTCCATATCATCACCGGACCCAACTGTATTACTGAGGAAGTGAGGTCTGGCGTTTCAAAACAATACTCCGCTGTAAAAAATGCCGTTTTTTTCTTTGGAGTATTTACATATAAAGTAATGCCAACAACATAAACTAGTTTTTAACTGTTATGTCATCACTCCTTTAAATCTATGAAGGCATAGTAATCATGATAATGGCAAAGCCCAATTCAGTCCAGCTTACAATTACAATCCACTTAAAACATGTATTATAAGCATGTGAAAAGTCCAGTTCATAAAAAAGGAGACTGCTTCCAATCGGTTGCGTCAAATATTGTCTTTGATTCAGGCCAGTTCTCCCCCTTCGCGCTTTCCCTGTTTTTGCATTCACGTGTAGGGGTAAGGTTGTCACTATCCTGTTCAGACAGGGTGGTAGGGTTATACCCCTTCAAAAGAAGGGTTTTCAGATGCACACTTAAAAGAGCTACAGAAAATGTTTTCAGCATTTCAGAAAGTAGACTATTTGTGAGATTTTTGATATTGTGCAAGACCAACCTGCTAGATTCACAGCTCCCTCCCTCGGCCACAAAATATCATGCACGAGCCACTCCGGTGTTTAGCAGACAGCAGGTACAGATTCTCTATCATGTCACAAATGCCAGTAAACAGAATGTCGCTGTCTGAACGTTGCTAACTGCTAGCAGAATGATCGTTAGCTACCTGCTGTAAACATCAGACGAGTGTGCGCAGCTTCTGGCACAAAGCATCATTCTCACCAATCAATCACTCTCATTGATCAGTCTCACCTATTACCTGTTGAACTGACCATTAATCACTCTTCGGTCGTAAAAGTGATTGATGAGCCAACAGACAAATGACAAATGTAAGGAATGCAGAGATGATTGGCTGATTTTTTTTTCCCAGCCCCATTACTTTCACAGCTGATATATATTAATTTCTATATTTAAAGCTTTTAATGAATCATAGCATATGGAGTAGTGAACCCAATTTCATTGAATATTGCAAAAATTGTTGAAAGAAACATCTTCTTTAACGCCTTTAAAACGAAGGGGTGTGACAAATTTGCGAATCACTGGTATGATGGCTGCTACTGAATCCCAAAAAATCCATACATGTACATATTTTCTCCATAGATAAAGTTTGAAAATGTATGAAGACTGTAGTATTGTCTAGTTTAATACTGTCTAAATGTTTAATGGTAATTTTCTTTGTAAAATGAAAAGGGGGAAACTAAAAGGAAGGAATTAGACTCAGGAACTCTGAAAGGGAGACATCTGCCTCGACTGGTTGTGGGCCAATAAACAAGTTAGAGAATGAGGTTTGTTTTGTTTCTGATGTCAACATTTTGCTAAAATAACAGCTTTGAGGACCAAAACTTTTTCAAAAACTTTCTTCTGGTCCCCAGTTTCCAAAAGGACGTTAGCAAAAAATCTGGTGAATATCAATCATTTCAGCTCCAGTACGGTAAAGACCCTTGATGGAGTACTAAAAGCACCGGCGGTGATTTGTTTCACATCATGTCTCACAGAAACTCTCTCATGAACTTCCCGAGATAAACCCACCAGGATAGCATGCACTCTGCCTCGGACTCTCATGCTCTTATTCAATTAGCAGATTTTGACCTTAAATCAATTTGGCAGGTTTTTTGAAACTGGGCATCCTGACATGAGTGTCAAGCAAAAGCACTCAGACTGAACAAGTAATGACCAGCTTTTACACCCGAGTATGTTTCCTCCTACACACCCACAAACAGATGAACAAACTGCTGAGTGAAGTTGCCAACCTTGTCAATATAGGCAAAGAAAATGGACATTTAATTGTAGAGCAATCAAGCTTGAGAGCTTAATGGGACTTTTATAGCTTTCACTCACTCTGCCATCTCTCTCTCTCTCTCTCTGCATCTCTCCCATTGCATGTTTTTTTCTCCTCCTCTCTACTTTGATTTTTTATGCTTTTTCATCCAAAAGCTACAAAGATGTTTGTTATTTTGTACAGCAGCTGAAAAGAACTTCTTGCTTCTTTTCTCCTTTTGACCTTCATACTTTTTCTTGCTTTCCAGATCAAATTAGCTAAAATCAAGGGCTATGTTTGACAATAAAAGGAAAATGTTCATCTCTTAGCTTGTTGGCTTTGGTTTCTTGTGAAGCAAAGATGATCTCATTGATCAAAGTGGCTAAAAATCTTAGTTTCCAAGGAGGCTGCTGCAGATTTTAAAAACTGCACACACATTTGATTTTTTTTTTTCTTAAGGGGGCTAATGCGGTTAAAGAATGACCATTTTCCAAAATTGTTCACATTTTGGTAATTATCAGCTTACAGAGAAATCTCATTTGTATTTTGCTGCTTTGATTTGGACAGATTTCTATCTTTACCAGATGCAGCAGGCACAAAGCTCTACAAACTTATCTTTTTTCATTTTTCAGGCCACAAACAGAGAAAATTAGCACCATGAAGATGAACATAATGAAGTATTTTAGCAAAACCAGATATGCCCCTCAAGAGTCGGGGAAATCAAAACAGCAGAATAGATGTTGGATTCACCACTCAAATAGAAATAGGACTTCAAATGTAGACTGATCTTTATTCCAAGGAAGGGGTGTAATTTTCTGTGTGAGATGAATCTGTGATTGAGATTGCTTTGTAGAGCTTCAGGCTTTCCTTGATGTGCCAGTTCAGTATCTTACTCTAAGTAGTTTATGTTGCTGGGTTTTATTCACTTATGAAGCAAATTTGAAGGTAGAAAACCTGATGGAAAGAAATGTAAATTAAACATGTGTCTGTTTTGTGGTTGGAGCAAACAAACTAGGCTGGGTAGTGCTGCTAAAGACTGGCAGCAGGCTGACAGTGGCTGTAATTCAGTAGGAGAAGTAGCTGTCTTTAAAGAAACAAAACAGCTGCAGTGGACATCTACAAGAGGAAAAACAGCAAGTTCTTTGGGAATGACTTTTTTTTCTGGGAAAATCTGTTATATTTGATTATATCTCAGTAAACACCAGCCAATCATAAGTTTATTTTTTGAGAGGTCAAAATTGATTCTCAAGTTGTCTCCATTTCCCAGATAGTGAATCAAATTTCAGCCTCTGAAACACACTACTCACAAAAGGTTAGGGATATTCAACTTTTGGTCTTTGGAGAACAGAATGATGCAGAATAAATATTTAACCATTGAAGAATGTACATGTACATTCAAAAGTTTAGAGAACGTTTAATTCAGTTCACTTGGAAAGGTTGTAGTTGATTTTAGATTAATTCTGACATCATATGAAAAACCAAATATCCTTAACTTTTTGTGAGTAGTGTAAGGTCCCTGCCTTTGGCCACCACTCATTTTGCAATGCACCCAATTTTTTTTCTCTTCCCATAGGTGGTGGGGACACCTGTGTTTTTTTGTTTTGTTTTTTTTGGAGGGGGGGGGGGGGGCTGTGTCCTCTCAGGTACAGAGGCTTGACCTCTAGACAATCACCACCAAGTCCTTCCCTGGCTCCAGGAAGGTGCCCAGATTCCCTCATCCTAATGTGACAAGGTGTACATGGAGTCCCAGGTGAGTCATGCGTGTAAACTAGTCAGCCACAGGCCAAGTAGCCGGGGACATGATAGTAGCAGCATAGTGATAGGACCCCACATTGTTACACAAGCATGGTGATTAATGGTGGATTCACACCAGGATAGTCTGGGACCTCGGTCCGCTTGGTCGAGGATTTCTGAAAAATTTCACACCTTTATTTGCTTCGGTTTGCTTTCAAAGTGCAGTAACCTAAACGGACCTAACCGCCTGGTTAAACAACCATAGTTAAACAACTGCCTGCTATGGGGCGACACTCCCCAATACAACCACTGATCAATGATGAAAAAGTAGGAAGAAGAAAAACGGACTCCATGATTAAAGTGGATATCTTCTGCTTCTTTTATTTGCCCTCTCCATCTCTGTTTACACATTTTCCAGTTGTTTGTTGTTGTTTTGATCTCTGCTTCTTCAAAAATGTACTATTTGCTTTGTTTTCTCGCCAACCCAAACGATAATCTACCCCACTTCCTCCTACTTCTTCTTCTTCTGTTTTATTGCGGTTGACAAGCATCACTTCCATTAGGTGTGCTGAATGTCTTTGCACTGGTTAGTCCGATAGTCTGTTTGCAAATGAACCAAGAACCCCGGCTTTCAGGCGGACCAGAGTCCGCTTCTTTGGTGCGTACCAGTGTACAGTTGGTGTTCAGACTGCGCCAAACAAAGCGGACTATCTATGGAATCAGACCACGGTCTGTTTGAAGCAGACAAAACTGCCAGACTGTGAAAACACCCTAAGTCATCCTTGTGCTGGTCCATTTGGTTCTTTGAAATATTCTAAGTCAGACCACTTTGCCTAGGAAGACCTTTCCAGGGATTAATCCCCCAGACAACACAGCCCTCAGGTTCATGGAGGTACTTGAATCCCTCCACAAAGCAGGGTGGCGATTCATGGAAGTCCCCAGGGTTCAACGCTGGAGTTGTAATTTTTATTTGCAAATTCCCAAAAAAGAGGGAAAAAAGCCGGGGGAAGGGAAAGAATTTTTAAATGTTTTTATTTATTTTTTTTATAAAAAAAAAAAAAAAAAAAAAAACGAACGAATAAAGGTCCAGCAGTCCATGTAGAAAAGTCCCTGCTATCCTGAAAAAACTTCATATCCCAGCATTCCTTTCAGAGTCATGTGACTACGGTGCAGCTGCTGCTGCTACTGACTTGCTGCTTTGAAGCTGCTTATAATATGTCTGGTTTTAAGTTGTTGGTTAAGTTACCAAATAGTCAGAAACATCATAATTAGCCACATGTTGGCTAATATCTGCTAGCACCTGATATATGGCAGCCAGATGTCCAAAATGAACTCCTCTGGCTGAGTTAAGGATATTTTGGGATCTTTGCTCTCGGAGCAGAATATAGTTGTATTTCTCAAAATATGAGAGATAGAGTACAACCCCACAGTTCTCTGCATATATTGGTATCGGTTGATATCGGATATTAGAATTTAAGAGTTGGACAAAATTGGTATATCGGATATCGATAAAAACAGAAAAAAAAGTCAATATCAAAATTCATAATTTTCATATTAGAATTTTTTTCATTTGTTTTATTGACTGTTGTAATGTACTTTATAATGATAAGTGGAATAATAGGGATTATGTTTGTATTATTATTGTGCTATTTTATGTATTAATGTTGCACTTTTTAAGACTATTGTCGGGAGTGGATAGCGTAGTGGTTAATGTTGCGGGCTTTGGCGCGGCTGACCCGCGGCTGACCGGCACTCACGTGAACCTCTGTGGACTCTTGAGTAAGGTCCTAACCCCCCCCACCAACTGCTTCCCAGGCACTTTAAATAGCAGCCCATTGCTCTCAGGTTCAAAAACCTGAGATGGGTGAAAATGCAGAGAATGAATTTCCTAATTGGCTCGCTAATTGGGCTGAATAAAGTATAAATAAATAAATAAATAAAGCCAACCTTCATAGGAACCAATGATGTGTCGTTCATGAAGAGCCTGCTCTAAGAACTTCTTTGTAGTACACGAGGAGAACTGATTTCTATCTAACAGAGCCAAATCTTTAAAGAGGTTGGAATTTGCCGTTTACCACACCATGTGTTCAACTGCAGACAAGAACAAAAACAGATAATTCTGCTTGTAAAGAAGAAATGGCAGCACCCTCTTAGAAGACAGACAGTAGTAGTACAGAGCTGGATTTAAATAAAGGGTTAAGTAAACTGGAGAAATAGGCTAATTTAAAGTGTCATCATTCAGACTCTAGTCTTTACTTGATTTTCTTGGTGTGGTTCTGTTTGTTTGTTTTTAATTATTATTTTGAACATGTGGTGTGACAGAAGAAATTTAACAGAAAAAACAAACAAAAAATAATGAACAAAATAGAATATTCCAAACAACAATATTCAAAACAATAATAATAATACATGCACCCAACAGTGTTCAGTCGATTACTTAAAGGTATTTTGATTGAAATATTAAGCATAAATTTGTTTCTAATGGAAAAAATGCACAAAAATAAGACTTATGTTAAATAAAACACAACAAACAACCCACTCATAACTTCTAAATTAGACTAAAATAAAAGCTCTTGGTGATAATGTTGAAACATCAGAGTCTACAGAGGGAGTCAAAAGGGCCGAACTTCCTATCACTATCATGGACAACAAATGGAAATCTGACACATTTAACATGTTCATTCAAGTTTTCTGTCGCTAATTCATTAAGAATAAATAAGTATTTATTCAAAAATATAATGAAATATGCCTTTTTTATCTTTTCACTTTGCATAAGAAAGAAAATCTCACCGAAACTGTCACATTCTGCCCATTTAACAGTGTTGTTTTTAATGATTTAATCTTCACATGAAACATGAGTACAGGAACATAGTGTCTTAGTTAAGTACATCTGCTTCTATAATCTGTGGAGCAGTTTGAGTTTCATTGTTGGATGTTTTACTCTAAACACCATCTGTCGTTGGCAGTGGTCAAACTAAGTCTAATTAAACCTCAACATGGTTATCGCACAAACAAATACAAATGAGCTCACAGATTTTCAGAAGTGGATTCTCAAGGGAAGGAAAAGCTCCACCATTTCATCCTCTGCACCGTCTCCTCCATCCCACATAATGGACAGTACCGCCCTCCCCCACATCCGTCCCCACTTTCTCAGATTAGAGTTGACTGAAATGAGATTCCTTTGGAAATCCAATCTAGCCACCTTCATTCCATTCCAACAAATCCTGACTGTTCATTAATGTGCATCTGTGTGTGGGTGAAAGAAAAATCAAATCAACCTGTCACGGGGGGATACCCCATGTAACTGCAGTCTGTTAAAGCAAGACCTTCTGAGACACAAACATCACAATAATGTGTTTGGCTGTCAAATAGTATCAGTTTCAGTGTTTGTTCTTAAAGGTGCAGTGTCACACAATCAAAAGATCATTGACAGAAAAAAAAAAGAAAACTATGTTTTATTGCTTTCAAATTACTTTACCTAAATAAGAATAAGTCATGTATTATTTGGTTAACAAACATGGCAGCTACCTTATTTCTGCCACTGTTTTTACACTACGGTGTCTCTGTATGGACAAATAACTGACGTGAGAACTAGGGATGGGCGATACCAAACATTTTTCCTGTTGACACAATACCAGTAGTTTATGGTACTTTTTCATAAATACCTATACTTTTTGTCCCTTTAAAGAATATCACATAATTGTACAGTTTGCATTAATATCTTGAATGAAAGGGCAATATTAGATATAAGTAAAACTTGAGAACAGAAGTACTAGAAATAAATGCTTTTAAAACAATAATAAATTATATTGATGTGTACATTAAACAAAACTAAGATTAAAAACTGCTTTCAATTATCAAATAACTGCAGTACAGGTTAAGATTGTTTACATTCATTCAGTGGAAAATGTTTAACTATAAAATGGAATAGTAATATAATAAATTTACCAAAACATAATGTGCAATAACCTGCATTAAAGTACTGAAAAATACCAAGACATCATCATTATCACTAACAGTAGCAGCATCATCATGACATCTGATAGGCTACCACCATCATGTGACACAGAAGCTAAAATCTGGCTGCTTTCACATCATTTCATCACCTGAAACTCTCAGAAGTGGAGGTAAATTGCATGTTTTGTATCTGTACAGCGGTATCGCGATACTCAAAAAAGTATTGATTCCTATATTTTGTCTGGCTGGTGCTAGAGCATCCTTAGGATAACTAAAACCTTATAGGCCCATAGCAGAAGAGAGTCCGTGTGCACCGTTTTGAGACAGTGCTGTCATGTGCAGAGGTCATGTAATGTTCACTTTAGTGTTAACCTGAAAGATGCTTGTGTCGAGCTCAGATCTCCTCTGGCCCATTTTAAAGTAAATTCATCAAACACCTCAAAGACATTATCTGCAGATGTCTGGAAAGCTGGAGCCTACCCCAGCAAGGCGAGAGGCAGGGTACACCCTGGGCAGGTCGCCAGTATATTACAGGGCCAACACAGAGAGACAAACAACCACTCACACCCACACTCGCTCCCTGGGAGCATTTAGAGTGACCTGACATCCACGTGTTTTGACTGTGGAAGGAGGCCAGAGTGCCCATAAAGAACCCACCTGCACACAGGAAGAGCATGCAAACTCCACCTCAGCTCATAGCCCCCCATCCGGGGCTCAAACCAGTGACCTTTTTGCAATTAAGCAGCTGTGCAAACCACCACGCCACCGTGCAGCCCGACTAAAAAAATAAGCCATCTCATGCAGTGGTGTCACTCATCTTTAAGAATGTCTGCAGCATATTGGCACTAGAAGGCTGCAAAACACAGATGTTTGATTCTTTTCATGCACATCAACTATAAAGAAGTGATTGCATGAGAGTGCACGTATGTGTGAGCATGTAACTAAAATGAGCAACTGTTCAATAATGCAAAAGGATTTCTTCCACTTTGAAAAAGACTCCATCTGTTGAAGCAAGAAAAATATGAAGTGCATCACTTTAAATGGTGTTTTCCTGTTGAGGCAGAGAATCAAAATATGGAGATTTGAAAGGATTCAATCACATGTGGCACACTATGCCAGCATGTTCAAAGAATATGTTAGTAGAAGTGAGTGTGTTTCTTGGTGTGTGTGCACAGATGCTTGGATGTGTAATCAGTCTGCAGAGGAAAGCCACTTGGCTGGGTTATTTAGTGAGGTTAATAAGGTACAGTTAATAAATGAGCCTATACGACAAAACAAGTAAGGAAGTTTGTGTTTGGTAAATAAATTCTTCTCATTAATTAATTCATTTACTGTTGTGTATCATTAAAAAGTATAATTAGTCACCTTTACAACATAGCTTGAAAGGATTTTGCCTCTGGCGGATGAGTAACACAACTAAATGTGAAGGTAGCATCTGCTAAAAATGTGCCAAAATCCCCTGCGATTTTCTCCAGTTCATATTCACCCTGTGCTTTGAGATTCAAGTACGTTAAGGTGTGTCAGTCACAGATGTATGACTGGCCCTTATGTCTTTTTTTTTTTTTTTTTTACAGTTTTGCTGGAAAGTTTACACACTGTACCCTCCTATTAAAGAAAAGGCTAAATTGACAATAATAATTCAAATTCCACAAAACTGAAAAAAAGTAATAATAACAAAATTTTAACTCAGGAGCCCCATTATGCTTGTATTTGTTTTATTTTTTGTTTGTTTGTTTTTAATATTTCTGCTGAATCACAATTAATAGTCAATGTCATGATGTTCATGAAATTTTAATTTATTACCTTTCAAGGTCAAGGTCAATTTTTTTTATATAGTCCACTTTGTACAAGTTACAAATCATACATTTGTGTTAAAAGCCAGCGCAAATAGGTGCATCTTTAAAAGAGGTTTAAAATGCTCAATTAACGATCGAGATCTTCGGATCCGCAACAGAAAAAGCTCGGTCACACTTTGTTTTCTGTCGGGTGCCTGGTACTTTTAAAAGCAAGTCATTTGAGGAACGTGTTTCTTTGACTGGAATGTGCACAGCTAAAAGCTCTGAAAGGTAAGGGGGTGCCAAACCATTCAGGCACTTAAAAACAAACAATAAGATCTTGAACTGGATCCTGTAAGGGACAGGAAGCCAGAACCAGGGGTAATATGGCCCCATTTTCCTGGTTCCAGACCGAAGACGGGCCGCTGCATTTTTGGACCGGATGGAAGACTGGTCCAACCCATAATATAAAGAATTACAATCATCCAGTCTAGAAGAAATAAATAAGTGAACATGTTCAAACTGGCTTACAGGGATTTAAGGCTTCACCTTCGCTAAAAGATGCAACTGAAAAAAACTAAGTTTGACAACAAAAAAAAAAAATCTGTTTGTCAAATTTAAAAGCACTGTCAAAGAAAACACCAAGGTTTCTTGCACAAGTGCGAGTAAAAGAATCCAGGGGACCCAGCATACTGTCAGCAGCTAAGTTAAAAGGGTATCCAAGACAATCTCTGTTTTATTATCATTTAAAGTTAAAAAAGATAAACCTCATCCAGGTTTTAATGACATGAAGACAGTTGATTAAGCTCCGCATGCAGCCTGGATCAGGCCGCATGCAACAGAAGATACATCTGCAGGTCCTCAGCAAAACAGTGAAATAAAATCTTGTGATTCCCTAAGATGGACCCTAATGGCAACTTCTGTCAATTTCAACTTATTTAAGTGGCATCTGACTTTTTTCTGTCTTTAATGGGAAGGTATTTAAAGTTTCAAGCACAACTGTGCTTAAATATCTGTGAATAATTCTTAAAATTTTACTGTGTTTGGTTGTTCCCTCAAACTTTATTCATTCATTCTAGTTATTTAGGGAGAGTTACACATATTAGCAATCAAGAAAGACAGTAAGAGTCTCACATGATGAAGTTTTTCTCATGCCTTGCTTTAGCATGTTATAGCTCTATCAGACTTCAGTATGAACTGTAACGGGCTCTGAAGTGACCCGCATGCTCAGAGGAAGATGTGACGTCAGTGTTGTTGGAGGTAAATATGCATAATGCACTTTTTAGCATCATGTATGTAGAATCTGCAATTATTTTGTTTGTTTTTGGAGAACGGGGCTAATTAAAAACTGGCCACCTCTCTGTTAGAATTCATATTACAAACATGTGCAGCCAACAGAGTCCCAGCTGATGCCCCCGATTTGACTTCACTATATTTTAATGAGCTGCTTTAATTAACACCAGATTAGTCAAGAAACTGTGACAAACAGTGTTGTTATTAAAAACTGATCGGCGATAAGAGCTATTTCAACAAGATGGAGCCAGCTTTGTGTGCTTTCGTCTGTAGGTGCAGCTGCTCTCCTTAAAGTAGTTGGACTTTGTGGTTTTACAGCAGTCACACAAAGATGCTCTCTCTGTCACGCTAATGGAATGATTAGTGATCCTTAATTAAGAGTACTTAAATGGGAACTTGCTTGATGTTAACTACAGTCACTGACTCTTTAATTGAGGAGATTCACAGTCCTCAGAAGCAATTATTCAAGCCAGGTTTAAACCGAGACACGGCAACAATTACGTTAGCCACTTTAGTTAATATGTGACCATCATATTTCACAGTAGCTGGGAAGAATTTGTTGTTTTCAACAGCTAATCAACAAAGGAAAAAAGCCCTTTATTGGCTTGAATTTAAGATCTAAACAAAGTTTTGACATCTAACTTTAACTAGAGGTCAGTAATTAGACAAAATCATCAAAATGCCAGGACAAAAATAAGCTAGATGTGGCTAACTGCCTGTCAAAACCTGATAGAAATATGGATTTCATATGTATGTGACGGCATGCATGAGCAACCCTTCAATCCTCTCTTTCATCTGTCTCCCTCCCTTTCTCATTGACCCTGTTAAAGTTGATGTGAAGAAAAAAGAGGAGGAAATGAAGAGAAAGAGGTGGAGTTTTGTTTCAGATCTCTTTCCAATGTCAACTCTCCATTTCTGTTCATCAGCTGAGCTGGATGTCAAGCGGTTTAAAAAAAAAAGATGTTTGAAGCTTTGATGTCAGGACACAAAAGAATGACTTTGCTCTGCAGAGTCCTTTTAATGTCCCTAAAATGATGAGAACGTAGGAAGAAAAAGATGCAGAGAAATGGGAAATGGAAGTTCATATACACCTAAAAAGTGGGTCAATTTATGTTTGGTTGATTTCTTTGTTTTATAGTTAGAAAGTCTGATTAGTAACCTTTACGAGGAGGTGGAACACAGGTGTGTAAAGAAAAAAATCCCAAATCCCCTGAAATATTCACTCTTGTTTTTAGTTTCAAGTGTTTACAGGTGTGTGTCAGTTCCACACACATTGGATTGGATGTTGGATTGGATTCTGGATCCAGTTGCAATCCCACAACTCCAGAATCTACGAGCTAACACCATCATCCAGGATGACGATAAAACCAGGCAGGTGCATTACCGCCTGAGTTTGTCGAGAGGATGGAATGGCCTGTTGTAGGTCCACACCTCAACCCTGTTTAACTCGTGAGGGATCAGCTTGGGTGCTGTATGCGCCAGAGTGACCAACACATCCATCCAGGTTGAGGAAGGGAATGTCATCCCCCAGCAATTTGCGACCCATCTGGTGAGCAGTAAAAAGAGGTAGAACCAAGCTATTGTGGCTGTGTGTGGACATTAAGGAGAGATCAATATATCGGGCAGCAGATATTTGTGTTTTTGGCTAATATCGGCATTGGCTGAAATGTTGGGTTTGTTGAACCACCTTCCCTCTGCATAATGCAGAGACAGGCATTTATACAGGCAGCATGTTTTTTTTTTTTGTTGTTTTTTTCTTTTTATATATATTACATGTTTCTTTTTGATATTGTCACAAGTGCATTGTTTCTCTTTTCTATATTTATTTGAAGTGTTTTTTTTTTTCATAACAGAGTTTTCAAAATGAGTTTTTATTGTGACCTTCATAATATAAATTTTGGGGTCAAATGCGGTATTGGCCCCAAATATCGTCAGGTGGTATCAGCCATTGGCGGAGGCTGATGAGAAAATATCGGTATCGGTCCTAATAAATCTGTATCGGTCGATCCCTTGTTGATATCTTCACAAATTTATGATTAAAGTACAAAAATGACTAATTCGTGTTGTTTCGTCCTTATTACAGAAGGAGAGTGGAATCACCCAATCTACCAAGAAACTCAGAACAAAAATTAAAAATGCACTGGATTTTTTTAGTAATTTTTTCAATGATTCCCCCCCCTATCGACAGATAATCTGGCATCTACCTTGCATTCCTGTGGTGCGAGCTCTTCCAGCCAATAAAAGACAGTCTTATCTTGACTCTCATCTTGTCTCTTCTGCTGTCCCTTCCTCTTTATTCCTCTCTAATTTTTTCTTGCAATTCTTTGCTGAATCCACCATCATGCGCATTCAAAACACCCAGGATGTTTATATCTATTTGCTAGCATGTGACGCAGCACTCAGCTGCAATATCACCCTGCATCCCAGATGGAAAAGTAGTGCGGTTTTTCAGCTAAGGGGACACAGCTCAGCAGTGGAAGCTCGAAAAATACGCATAATGAATGTTGGTGTGCCATCAAAACGAGTCAGAAACGCAGATTTTTAAGATTGAAAAGTTATGTGGTGGGCCTTTAACTACCAACATCTTTATGAACACAACAGAAGGACAACACTCACAAGTAATACCTCAATGTAAAGATGAATGATTAGGCTTTCCAACAATGTATATTGTAATTTATTTTACTTTATTTCAAAAGGGACAAAATCAATATTTCAGTTTAGATTAAATTGGTAAATGTAGCAGACTGAACGAATGAGTTTATTTTCATCTGTAGTCCCATGGCAGGTCAACACAACAACATACAGTACATAGTTGTAGTTTCTGTATTTCCAAAGTGGACCTTTTTTGTTTGTTTGTTAATTTGTATTTTACATGTAATCTCTTTCCAAATTCTCTCAGTTCACTGTCATTTCATAAATTATGACAGTTAGAGAAAATCCAAATGGTGTTTTGATGTCTGGAGAAAAATAACTAACCATATAGACCAAATTCACACAAGCAGTTGGGACAAAACACTTCTGAATGAAATGTGTCGACCACTTTTAAATCCTAAATCCAAATGCCATGAGTGCAGAGATTTTACTGAGCTTCACTGTAAATGTCCTAATGTGCAACATCAGGTTGTTCCATGTGTAGTGGTGAGCACTCATTACACTACGAATGAGTGCTCAAGCTGGCTCCTCCCCTTTAATGAAGAAGGTATAAAAGACACCTGCTGACCTTTCTGCCTCTCTCTGCTTCCTGCTGTCTTCAGGGCTCCTTGGGTGGTGAGTCGGGTGTCAGGAATATTCTTTTATATAAGTGGATGGAATTTCTAAGTTTGTGTTCTGCTTCTTGTAGGTCCACCTGCTGCTGTTTTGTCTCTATTTGGTTTCCTGGTTTTGTCTTTAGTATTTCAATTCTTTGTCCTGATTACAGCTTTAATTGCTAAAGTGTGTACTTTGTTTGCTTTGTTTGAATTTGTTTTTCTTTTGACAGCCGGGAGCCAGTGGCCGGACGGGCTATAGGCACTCGTGGTTGAGAATAAACTTACATTATTGTTCTTGTTAACTCGCGTCCCTGTCTTTCCTAAACAAGAACAAATCTGCACCTTTATTTCCTGGGGCCCTAAGCGTCAGGTGGCGTTGTCGGATCTTCCACCTACATAACTTTAAATAAATCTTATTTTACGATTCCATCGTGTTTGCCTCCAATCATACACTACCACGCCCCCACCACAATTTGGCGTTGTTGGCAGGATCCATGTGCAACGCTGGTAAACAGTCCATGGATTCGAAATTTGTGGTAGCCTGCGTGGAGCACAAGGACGTGCTTTGTCTGTCTGTCTGTCTGTCTGTCTATCTAGTCTATCTATCTACCTACAAGCTTTTATTTCTGCTCCTGTGTCTGGTGGTTGTTTGACAAGGTAGTTGTGAAAAATTGTGGCAAGCCAATGGGTTTACACACCTGATTAATCCAGGTGTGTCTGGGCATTGTTTTTGTGGTTACTAAGGTCAGACACGCCTGGATTAATCGGTTTGTCTCATTATGACAGACCAGAAACAAAGGAGCTACCTTAAGTTGAAGAAGTAGTGGAGTTGTGCATAGAGCCCATTGGGCAGCATGTCCAGAGATTCAAGCAAATTTATTAAAGAATTCTTTTCTGCTCCCAAATTTTATTTGCCCATAAATTTCAGTAATATCATGCATAAAAGGTGCTTCAGAAACTTTATGAAATTTATGCCAGCTTTTTTATTTCCGTCATGTCGTTTGTTCTTTTCATCCTCGTTCTTTTGTCTCCACTCCTGTTGTGCAACACGGCAGAAACATCTGTCATATGCAGTTTAGTATTCTCCAAACACACATGCACACACTTTTATAATTGCATGCCATCTATGTGACATTTCTGTAATTACCTTGTTCAGCCTGTTTTTCCCAACAGTCCTCCATGACCCTCATGATAAACGCATGTGCTCTGTCACAGCATAACAGATGTCTGTTGTGTGTGTACAATAGTCTGTGTACATGGACATTGACAGGATGTGGCAAATAGTTGATTCATTATAGCGGCATGATTTTTCAGCTTTAATGTTGATTTCACTTTTTAAAATAGAGGCCAGCTTTTCCAGGATCCCCATGAAACAAAACGTGGCACTTTGCAATGAAACTGAATAAAACAGCAATTGGGACAGAAAAAGAAAAAAACTACAAATGCTTAATGTTGTATATTTCTGTGTTTTCAAAGCCAAAGATGTTTCTTCTATTGCCAGTAGCTGCTCGCTAGAGGACTGAGGTACAGTAAAGTAGCAGATGAAAATCTACATTTTAATTTTCATCATAATCTTATTGATTGGACCAAAACACTGCTCACTTTTGTTGTTAATCCTTGTTTAATTGCCAGCAGTGGTGTGAATAAAGTGGGTGTCAGCAGGGATTAAACAGATTTCTGATGTTGGGGTGCTCAAAGTCTAACTGGCATCATTTGGTAAGTGTAAATAAAGCGTGCTATACAATCCTGAGTCCTGGGCACTTTAAACTGTGTTTAAAGCTGCTGAGAATGGAATGGTACAGTAGTAAGTACTCTCTTGTATCTGTCTGTCAGCTACATTAAAACTTTTTTTTTTTTCTTTTTTACCTTGGCTTCAGTTTTGGTGCCATTAGATTTTTATGTTTTTGTTGTGGTGTCTTTGCTTTGACCTGTTTTATTCAAATTGTCTTAGTTTTACTTCTGTTTTTTTGGGGGTTTTTTTTGGCCTTGTCTATTTACTCCAATTTGTGAAGCAATTTGGTCAACGATGTTGAGTTAAATGCGATGCAGAAGTCTATTTTTTTTTTTTTTTTTTTTTTTTTTTTTTATTATACTGGTATGATCCCCGAGGGGAAATTAGGGCTCTGCATTTTACCCATCTCTGTACTGTGAGTATCAGAGAGCAGTGGGCTGCTACTTAAAGCGCCCGGGGAGCAGTTGGTGGGGGGGTTAAGGACCTTGCTCAGGGGTCCACAGTGGTTCACCCAGGAGTTGTGTCGGGGGATCGAACCCGGGTCCTCCGCGCCCAAACCCACGACGCTACCACTGGGCTATCCACTCCCCTGACACATCCTATTTGACATGGAAATAGGCACCATTTAGTGAAGACTGGTTTTATTTGTGCTATGACATGGATTTAACAACAATACTGGTTGAAATAACCAAAACAATGTCCAGAGCATACTGCAAAGGGAAGATGTTTGAGAGGGGGACCGTCTTCACTGCTGCACCACTAAATATGCATGTAGCAGGAGAGCTGTGCTATTGGAGATGTTAAATGTCAAAACTGGAAAGAGGAAATTCAGGAAGTGGAGCTGTAGAATACATTTAAGTTGAACCTGATAACCGAGAAGAATTTTTGCACAAAAAGGAGCCGTATCAGTTGTCTGGTCCAAGTCTGATTTTTTGAAAGCAAAGTAGTTTGAATTGGGTGCACTAAATGCAGACTGAAACAGGTAGGTTTTTAGCTGTGATTTGAAAGTGTCTGGGTCAATCCAGTCATGAATGTGCCATACAGTATAATGTGCTATATAAATAAAGTGGATTGGGTTGGTTTGGATACTACAAGCCTGAGGGGGCAGTATTATGATCTGGTGTTGCTGCAGTTGGTCAGGTCCAGGTTCAGCAACAGTGCTCAATGAATGAGGTCAGCTGATACCTGAATATACTTAATGACCAGGTTATGCCATCAACGGATTTTCTTCCCTGATGGCACCGGCATTTCAAGATGACAATGCCAGAATTCATCGGCTCAAAATGTGAAAGACTGGTTCAGGGAGCCTGAGACATCATTTTCACACATGGATTGGTCACCACAGAGTCCAGACTTGAAACCCATTGAGAATCTTTGGGCTGTGCTGGAGAAGGCTGCGGTCTGACTCTGTTGTCCTCACTTTTTTCCCATTGTGAGACCTAATTTCTGTTTTTACCTCTGTTCGATGCTTTGTATCGGTAGTTGCTGTGTTTAAAGCGCTATACAAATAAAGTTCATTATATCATCATCAATGCAAGATCTTGGTGAAAAGGTGGATGGAAATAAATCTGCTGACATTGCAGAAGCTTATCGAAACAATGCCACAGCAAATGCTGCCATAATCAAAGCTGAAGGCAGTCCAACGATTTGAGTGTTTTGGTGGCAACTATTTTTTTGGCCAGGCAGTGTGTATTTCAATATACTGCATGACATGATTTCCATATACAGTATTCATTGTCATTCCATCCAGGTAATTACCACTGAAAGAATGAAATTCTAAAGAAAAAAACAAAAAAACATTTTCGATAGGTACAGTACATTCAACCAAATTGTGTTCATATTTAAAACATTGAGTTTCCATAGCTTTATCCCCCCTTAAATGAGTTTCAGTGAAAACAACATAACCTCTGTAACGTACACCGTTTGTGTGAAAATGACCATAATAGAAGCTTAATGGACTAAAATTAATTTCTATTCATGCAGATCAGGGGATAAGCATGAAAAAATGCATCCCGCAGGGTGTCATTTAATTAGTTAATATGTTCACGAATTACTCTGATTAGCAAAAATGGTGTAATTTCCATTATTACTGCATTCAAACCACCAGAATTCTAATAATACAGAGAAATTTCAATCAAGCTCTTTTCAAAATGTATTCGAATTTGAGCTCAGCGAGCGTCAAATACCAGATAATAAAGAAAATCTGGATCAAAATTAGAACTGAATTAAAGTAAAATTTGATTATACATTTGTACATTGTTCAAAATGCAAATCAGTCATTCGCATTTTCTTCTAACTGCATTTTTCATTCCCTGCTGTCCGGCATGTGTGACTGAATAATGAGTTACTGAAGCCGTCTATTGGCTCGGTCAACAGAAAAAAGGAATTGTATAGAGGTGTAGAAGTGATCTTCTGTGCTTCAAAACATAACCTCTATTAATCAATCAGAGAGAATGGTTTAATTTAAATGATTTACAGCTTTGTTCAGAAGATTTAATGCTTGAAAAGATCTGCTGGAATGAAGGTCGGCATGAAAGTCTGCATGTGTGTGTCCTCTGGTGATGCAGCACATGTGCTGGGACTGAAGCCCAGCCCTTTTGGTTGGCTCCAAAAGGGAATCAATCCCCATGTTAAAAAGGCCAACTTCACAGAAGTGATGACACGTGATGTGTCTAAGATGGTCATGATGCAAGGCTGGCAGATATGGCCTAAAGTCAATATCACGATATATATTGAGAAGTTCACCTCAGTGATGATAGATGGACATTAAGTTGTTAGAGACTGGATGAGGGGGAGTTAGAGCTGAGCATATGGATTAAATATATCACAATATATTTATTTTAGATGACGATATACAATATATACCAATACTTTTACCCTTATTTGTCTGAAAGTTTCATTTCATATCAAACACCTGTTTTTTTAGTATTGAAACATGTTTAGCGTAAAGGTATTGCTCCACTGCAGTAGACAAGGGGGAACTCCGCCCCGGAAAAGGGGAGCTCTCTTCCGCATTGTATTTAGAACCCTCCTTATCCGGGGGGGGGCTAGAGGGGGAACCCCAGACCGAAAAGCCACCACAGAGAAAAAAAGGACCGGTTAAAAAAAATTTTTCTTGGGGATATTTCTTTTAAAAAGTAGGGGCCGGGGGGCTTTCTTTAAATGGGGGTCTCGTTCGCTGGGGGCCCAAGATGGAACTGACAAAACACTGGTTTGAAATGTTTGCTAAATGGACGTAATTGAAGCTAGTTGGCTGTTTTTTTAGGACTTCTTTTTAAAAGTCATGGGGAGGATTGTCTTCCAGACAGATTAAACAATAGGGGTGGGAAAAAAAATCTCAATACACTGAAATATCACAATATTTTCATATCCTAATACCATCTTTATATTCAAAAACGCGGTATCAATCTATTTTGCTAATGAAATCTTGTGAGATATCGTTTTGTTACAAAATCTCATGAGATTTCACAAAATACCACAAAATTCATTGTTCTGTCATTGAATCTTGTGGCATTTCATGAAATCTCATGAGATTTTGTAACATAACAATGATATTTTGCTAGATTTTATTAGTAAAATAGATTGATACCGTGTTTTTAAATATAGATATGGTATTGACATACGAAAATATTGTAATATTTCAGTGTATCAATAGTAGTCAGTTGAGATGCAGCTGGGTCATTACGAAAAAAAAAATAAAGCAAAAGAATTTGCACAACTACAGTAATACTGCGACATAATGATATGTGTCAATGTCATATCTCTTTCATGTAAATATCATATCACGATATATCAGTATATCACACAGCCAAAGGTGGAGTCATGTGACTACAGATGGTTCAAGTACCAATCCTGGTCCTCAAGGGCCAGTATCCTGCAGGTATTCCATGGCCCTGACCCACCCTAAACCCTACACTCCTGTATGAAGTGTGCACTTGGCCGAAGTGCAGATTAATGGTTGGAGTGTGCAGGTTTATGCGGGAAAAAAGGCAGAATCTGGACAGTGATGGTTCCTCCATCATCCTGCACCACAACGTCATTTTTTGTCACCACTTCGAAACTCAGCCTCATCTATTCCTGGTGAAGAGATGTCATTTTCAGACCTAAACAGAATAAAGTTAATTTCATCTGATCTTGTAAGATATATGTTATGAAATTCACACGTGTTTAATTAATAAATAAATGAATTACTGAACTAAATTTATGGCTGTATAATTTCACCAGTGCAGGGTTAAATAACTGTTACATTCTAAACTAAATGTATAATAATGATTAAATTGTCTGCTCCGTGACTGTTATTGTTTGCATAGAATGTCCATAAATGTCCACATGTCCATAAAAACATGTATGACGGGTAAACAGGTCTCCCTTGTTAAAGACGCTGTGTCTCAATGGGACTTACCTATGTAAATAAAGTTTGAATAAAAACTAAATATAGCTACTTTTATCAGTAAACTGATAACTTTTGTTGTTTAGATGCTTTGAATTTTAATATTCAGCATATTTCAGAGTAACAGGGCAAACTTCAGTAAGTATTTCACCTAGAGCAGTAGAAGATTAATTATTTCAATATTTACATCTGAAATGGCATTTCTTTCACCACAGGCAGGAGCTCAATCACCAAACATGGCCATGTTCCACCTTTATGGTTCAAAACGTCACTTGGAAAACCTGCCGGATACCGGCCCTCGAGGACCAGGATTGGTGATCACTGAGCTAGACGGACATGAGCACAGCCGACCTACAAAAACTACTTTTCTTTTCATTTTATTAAAACACAGAATATACCAACATGAGCAAAATGACATTGGTTATCACTCTAAATTTAGGTGCCGGTAAATAAATGTTATATCCTTTGTAAGTTGCAATATGAAAGTCACCTCTGGAGGCAGCATTTGGGCCAACTTGACAGGATGTACTTGACATGATTACTTGAAAGCATAGTGACAGGATCCTAAGCTGTCACATTACCATCCTCTATTATAAACTTGTTTTCTGTCTTGTTTACATCCTCCAATTTCAGCAACTCTATCAAGAGTTTTCTGGTGCACGCTTTTGTGAAATCCTTTGGTAACAAGCACAAAATACAAGTCAGCATGTTTATAAATGATCACGCTCACAGTTGAACATACATTCTCAGCTTTATTCACAGATCATGAAGCTGTAGAAAATAAACAAGTTTGAACCGATTAGAAATGACATGTAATTTGTTATAATAATTGGAACATAACCCAGCCTGCAAAAAACTGTTTCATTCCATGTTGCCATTACTTTTCACAGCATTTTAACAATGCTACCGCTTCATTCATGATTGATTTCCCTCTCTGTGGACTTGATTCCAAAATTCCTTTCCACATTAATTCTCAGACGGTTTGATGACATGATTATGTGTTTGGCACAGATATTTTCTCCATATGTTTGGTGATGTGGTGCAAACCTCAGCCAGTAATTCTCCTCCTCTGTGATTTATCAGTTGGAACACATAGCTACAGACTGAATATTTTTTGTTGCCATATGTGTTGTCTCATTAACCCTCAGCTACCAGGAGCTTCTCTGAGGATATCACCCCCACCTTCTGCCAGAGCAGGAAGATACTGAAGCTAACTCCCTCTGGTCAGTGGTAGATGTGTCAGAGATACGCATCTGAGAGAGGATTCTGCCCTCATGAAGACATATGAAGTTTGTCCCCTGAGACTTAAAGTGCTTGTTTCTGCATGAGAACACAGATGATAAATCATCTCTGTCTCGGCTCTTTGTGACAAGGCCACTGCAGAGCATAGTGAGGTGAAGCATGTTGGCATGATAACTGATGCAGCACTGTCTGCAACACCGTTAGCTTAGATAAAGAAGACATGTTCCACCTGCCTCAAACTACCTTGAACAATGGCTTGTGCATGAAAATCAAATGTGACTTCTTCTTGAAGACAGAACAAGACTGATGGGAAAGGTAAAATATTCCATGTGCAAACACGCCTGGTTAGATGTTCAGAAAATGTCACCTAGAAAAGAGCTTTTGTTGCACCTATTTCAATATATGTCTTGGGGATATCTTCCTCTATTAGTTCTGAACTATATATAGATCTCTGTCACATGTATTTTAAATCTCAAGAATAACTACAACAAACAACAATACTTGTTCAAGATGATATAAAGACAAAGACTGAAAGGCTGAATATGGAGCAGTTTTATCAAAAGCTACAGTATACAGTATTTAGAATATACACACTTTATTAGGCACACCTGTCCAACTGCTCATTAACGCAAATTTCTAATCAGTCAATCACATGGCAACAGCTCAATGTATTTAGGCATGTAGACATGGTCAAGACAGTCTGCTGCAGTTCAAACTGAGCATCAGAAAGTGGAAGAAAGGGGATTTAAGTGACTTTGAACATGGCGTGGCTGTTGGTGCATGGCTGGTCTGAGTATTTCAGAAACTGCTGATCAACTGGGATTTTCCTGCACAACCATCTCTAGGGTTTACAGAGAATGATCCAAAAAAGAGAAAATATCCAGTGAGCAGCAGTTCTGTGGGCGCAAATGCCTTGTTGATGCCAGAGGTCAGAGGAGAATGGCAAGACTGGTTTAAGCTGATAGAAAGGCAACAGTAACTCAAATAACCTCTCATCACACAAGAAGTATGCAGAAGAGCATCTTTGAATGCACAACACATTCAACCTGGAAGCAGATGGGCTACAGCAGCAGAAGACCACACCTGGTGCCACTCCTGTCAGCTAAGAACAGGAAACTGAGGCTACAACTCACACAGACTCACCAACATTAGACAACAGAAGATGGGGACATGTTGCCTTGTCTGACGAGTCCCGATTTCCACACACCAGTTTTGGCCAAAGTGCGTGATGACGTATCCTTGAGAGAAATTGTTCAGCCAGTGATTGTGCAGTAATAGTGCACTATTACTGCACCACTTCTGGTAGAAAAAGGCAGAACTTTTTCATGCCTGCATCTGTAGTATGTTGGGCATAGCTAGCCTGGCATTGGGAAAAAAGGTGGCATTCGCAAATCAAGCAGCTGCTTCAGATCCCCAGAGATATTATTATCCATCTCAGAAGAGGAGTGACATGAGAAGAGCAAAAACTAGTGTAAATTTAGGTGAAGCCTACACTAGATGGACCCACAAAAATTTTTCCACGCCATCAAAACACACCCTGAAATGGAAAACTCACTTACTAACATTAGCTGTCAGTTGTAAAACTCCTCTGCAATACTTGTCGGACATGGTGAAGGCTGGTCACTTGACCTATCAGGTGCGAGTCTGGCAACCAAATGCCTGGAATTATTTTTCTGCTGTAGCAACTAACCTAGCCACACATGATGTCGCTATTCCATATCCAGCCTTTAAAGGACTGGCAGAGAGACTTGGTAAATGACTGTGTGTGGTTTTCTCTCATAACTTTATATTGTCTACATCTTTGAGAATTCCTAAAACCAACAAGAAAACTATGAAAAAAAAAAATCTTATTCTCTTTGTAGCTATTTCATTTGATGTTTAGGTTACTCTTTTTAAACCTTATATCTAAGTTACATGCATTGCACAGACTGTCATGGAGTGGAGGACCTAAACGCAGGACTGGGTAAGCAGGTTTATTGATCAAAAGCCAATACTAAACAAGATAACAGGGAAACAATGACAGCAGGCGCTGAAGAAGAAATGACAAGGCTCTCTGGGGTAAGAAACGACAACGGTCTGGCAAGGAACAACAGAAAACCGGGAGTATATACTGTAGAAAGTAACGTAAAACGAGGGGCAGGTGGCACAGATTAGTAATGAAAACCAGGTGAGTCAGGGAACAGGAAGTTAACCTGACAGAATACTGAAGGGGAAAAGGAAACAAGACAAGCCTAAAAAGCTACTAAGGGTAGGGTCACATGGACACTTTTGTCACAATTGAAACATTCTCAAGTCCAGAAAAGTGTATTTTTTTGCGCCATGGGGCCACGCGATGGGGCCAGGACAGTTGTCAGAACGGAATGGTTGGGAGAGATCGTCTGCACGATTGGAAAGTCCGGAACATTTGACACAGGGGGGGGGGGGGGGGGGATCTCTGGCAGCAGTTGTTTGTTCTTCCTTATCGGAGCTCCCTGCCAACACCTGAAGTAGCCTTCCCTCATGCACACCGAGTAATGAGACACTCAGGACATGTTTCTCAGAACTTCATCCTGCCTCTCTCTCGGTCAACAGCTTGACACATGTACGTGCAACGATTGTCTATTAATGACAGACATTGATCTTTTACAGGTGGTGATGCCACCAGCTGGACTGGAGTTTAGCCGTCTCTACTTGTGTCACGGCACGATGAGGACGGTTTCGTCCTGAAAACATTTCCGAAAACAACCGTGAGGCCGCACAGAGTTGTCGGACCCCTGCTGCGAAAATCCAGATCGTTCAAGTCTAGTATGCTTAGGGAAACCCATGAGGGCGTACCCTACGACAAAACCTAAGGATCATAATACACACATAAAATTGTGTTTCATGCATTGTAATTTGTCTGTCTTGACTCATCAACGTGAATAAACTGGAAATCTGCAAATCTGAGCAACCCCAAGACATGCATCTCTTTTCATGTGGTAGGGCCCTTCCCAATATATCTCCTAGCCCTGCTTTTTAGCCCTACCCCTAAATTTCCTTCATTTCTGTGAGGGTAGTTTCGTCCGAATTCCTCTTTGCATGTAGGAGTAGTGGACATAACGAGGGGTAGGGGGTATGAATCTAGCCCTTCATAGCGAGGGATTTCAGATGCTGACTTACTGAGGAAGGGCAAGAGAAAATTCCCCAGAGAGCTTTAAGTCATTATTTGTATACTAAATCATACAACAATAGCAACCCCCGGAGAGCAGCAGGATTCGGAGAAGAAAACTCACAAATGTACACATGTACATCTTACTCGTTTCTTTGTAATGTTAGCCAAACTAGCCAAGCTAGCTAGGCTAAAATACTGATGAAAAGCTTGCGAAGGCTTTTTGGCAGTTTACAAGAGACAACATTCATCAATGGTGACTTCTTCTCCATGTGGTTGTTTTGTTTATTAATTAACCAAAGCATGATGAATGATAAAAACAAAAACAAACAAATGAACAAACAAACAAACAAAAAAACGATTGCAACTGTTTACTTCATGTTGCTGCTGGGTGTGTTGTTATGGTGAAACATATGTGCAAACATAACTACGCAGTCGCTTAAGTGCCTGGACGTAAATGCAGCTAGTGGTGTCCCAATTCTGAGGGAAGATTACAAAGCCCTACCCCCTTCAATTCAAGGGTGTAGTGGTAATAGTTGAGGGCTAGTGGTTGAAACTAAAATACACTTGATGGTGAAATTGTGTTTCTTACATCATAGTTAGTTTAAGTTAATCAGAGTTACATACATGTTACATACTGGCTGAATAAATAAGGCATGTAAATTTAGGCAACTTCCAGATTATCACTAATAATCATTTTAAAGAAAATACTGCAACATCAGAGTGCAAATATGAAAATGTGATAATGACAAAATAATTTAAAACACCATTTGACAGGTACACTGGGCTTTAAAAATTGCACTTCATTGTGTAGTCACTATTCTTAAAATACAGATCTCAGATGCAAACAATGGTGATGCAGTTCTCAGCAAGCACTGGAACCAAGCAGAACAACTACTTCACTTGTTACTCACAGGAGAGCCAGTGTTTTAATCCTCACCACCCTGGGAGTGTTTAAAATACAGATTTTTTAATGCTTTTCAAGGTGGTTGATAACACATTTCACAACTTGTGTTCTCTCTCTGTCCACATTGGAGTGAAACTGTGTTGTGCAAGATATTTTTTAGTTTAGTTTTGATTGCCAATTGTATTATAAAATCTAGAGGATTTTTTTCCCCCTTCTCTTTTTACATTTTGTCCTTTTGTTTGTCCCAGTTAATTACACTTAAAATGTGATTGTGGAGAGCTGTTGAGTTCTTAAGAATAACTCATTGACAATGCACAGGAGGACAATGGAATAGAGAGATACTTTATGTGGAATGAAAAGGAAAAATAATTGAATTACTAGATAAAAAAAAAAGCTCAATCATCAGCAAATTGTTAGCTGAAATGACATCCTTTGTGTGGTGGATGTAAAGGAGTGAAGTTTCTCATCAGTTCTTTAAACTCCAGCCCCTCTACAACCCTGAACCTCGTCATATGCTTTAAAGTAGGTCAATGATTTATTGATGGCTTCATCCTGACATGTGGTTTCCATGTCAGATGTTCTTTTCTTATTCATTGTTTGAAACAGCTGTCACTGGCCTGAATTCTTGGCTCCCTGGATTCTCCTTCACTTCCATACACTGCCACTTAAGGATTTGTTTTACACTTGTAGTTTTGCATCAGCTCTGGACAAAGCAGAAATTAGTCTTGGTTTACCACCTCATTTGGACGACTTCTCTGGTGTTGACAGAGATTGTATTTCCTAAAGCAAGGCTGCATGTTGGGATAAATGTGCTCATTTTATTCTACTAAAGCTATTTATGGTAGAGTCTCTATTATCTTTTCAAATGCATGAGGCAAAATAACAACAGGAGTTTGTACTGTATGTTACATGAAAGGAAAAAAAGAGAAGGTATTTTGCTGGGAGGATGGTTCTGACTCACATACCAAATTATAATCAACATCACAGCTTATATGTTGGCGGTGCTACACTTTTATACATGGGCTGACCAGAGGGCTGGCAAGGCTTTATCTGAAACTGAGAAAGGAAATTATTGTAGTTCTTCACCTAACACACACCACAGTCACAGGCACTGCTGTGATAACTGTGATTGCATTATAGACACATTAGAAATAATATTGGATCACCAATATTTGCAGCAAGTTTCAAAAGCTCCATAAAAAGATAAGTTGGTTGTTCTGGGGGTGGAGTGTATGGCACTCTGTGATGGTAAGTGGATCAGTGGCCTCTCCCCTTGGCTTTTCTGGCTTCTGTCTGGTTGTGGCAGTCATAGTCTGGGTCATTGTGTCTGACCACAATGACTTATGCAGCCAGCGCCATGCTGAGAGCTGTTTGGGGTACTGTACTGTACCGTCTTCTTCCGCTTATCCAGGATCCGGTAGCGGGGGCAGCTGCCTAAGCAAGGAAGCCCAGACTTCCCTCACCCCGGCCACAGCCGCCAGCTCATCCGGGGGGATCCTGAGGCGTTCCCAGGCCAGCTGGGAGACATAGTCCCACCAGCACGTCCTGGGTCTCCCCCAAGGTCTTGTCCCGATGAGATGTGCCTGGAACACCTCACCAGGGAGGCGTTCAGGAGGCATCCTGACCAGATGCTCGAGCCACCTCATCTGGCTCCTCTCTATGCGGAGGAGCAGCGGCTCTTCTTTGAGTCCCTCCCAGATGACCGAGCTCCTCACCCTATCTCTAAGGGAGAGTCCAGTCACCCTGCGGAGGAAACTCATTTCGGCTGCTTGTACCCACGATCTCGTTCTTTTGGCCATGTCCCACAGCTCATGACCATAGGTGAGGGAGGGTTAAATCATTGGCATGCATCAAGTAGAGAAAACATATGAGGAGATGGCAGAAACGAAATTGGGTTAAGAACTGTCCAATGCATTATTAAAAACTGAAAGGAAAGTGGGGACCCACCGTGTTCAAGGAAGAAATATGGCCGGAAAGGCAGATGAAGAGATGCAGCATCATGCCTTGTGCCTACTGTACAAGCCTGTCGGGGCAGTATTATGATCTGGGGTTGCTGCAGTTGCTCAGGTCTAGGTTCAGCAACAGTACATGCTCAATGAATGAGGTCAGCTGACTACCTGAACATACTGAATGACCAGGTTATTCCATCAATGGATGTTTATTCCCTGATGGCATGGGCATTTTCCAAGATGACAGTGCCAGAATTCATTGGGCTCAAATTGTGAAAGACTGGTTCAGGAACATGAGAGATCATTTTCACACATGGATTGGCCAACACAGAGTCAAGAACTGAACCCCATTGAGTATCTTTGGGATGTCCTGGAGAAGGCTGTGGTCAGACTCTGCCATCATCAATGCAAGATCTTGGTGATCTTGCATTAGGACTTGCAACAAATTAATGCAACAATAGATGGAAATAAATCTTGTGATACTGCAGAAGCTAAAGGCGCTAAAGGCTGTCCAATGAAATATCAGAGTGTATGACCTATTTTTTTGTAATACTTTTTTTTTTTTTTTTTCTTTTTTTGGCCAGGCAGTGTATTTCCCTGCTGCAACACACCTAAGTCAAATTAAATGGACGAGTTCTGCTCAAGTCTGCAAATGACCCACTGATATGGGTAAAGGTGTACTGCAGCGGGGAAACATTAAAAGTCTGCAGGACAGTGGACTATGAAGACCAGAGTGGGGGATCTGTGCCTTGATACATTCACTGAAGACTAAATATGTTGTTTCCCACATCTTAAAATGAATTTGGTGCTACCATCTATAGATTAGCACAGCTACAGTATGAAACATCATGTTAACAGCAGGTCAATACCCTTACAAGTTCTTACAGAAAAATCTTTAGAAACCAAATTAACTAGTAAATAAGTAAATTTCAAAGTATTGTAGTAACACTGCAGATTTTAGCGTGTCTGGAAATTGACAAAAGTTACTCTTAACCTGCAGTCTCACCTGTGGTGTCCAATCAGATGTCAAAGGTTGGCTAGTGCCCCCTGGCCACCCCTCTGGCTCTGCCCGCTGGAATAAAGTCAACTTGAAATCAATCGTTTGGTCCATGCAACAGTTTATATTTTTATCAAACTCATATCACAGTCCATTTAAAAGTGGAGCAGCACCAACGTACCTTTACAGTCTTGTTGAACTTTGCTAGTGTTCACCAACATTCTCCCTTCCTCATGTATTCTACACTAACCGGGCAACCCATCCAAGTTTGTTCTAATCACACAAAACCTGTCAGTGTGAGCACACTTTCTTTTTACAGGAGCAACATTTGAACTGTCATAGATGCATGGTGAGTAACCAGGTTAGTGGCATTGTCCCACTTTGGTGCTAACATGCCTCGCAGAATGGGATCTCTACTAACAACCCGTCTTTTTTGACATAATCCAGAAATAACCCCCACAGCTAGAGGAAGGTTTTTTTCTTCTAGTGTGAGTAGAGCATCTTGCATCTGTCATCTCACTGAATCATCAGCATGATTTTATATGGCAATAGCCACACACACACACACACCAGGTAATGGTTAGGTACTGTAAGTAGCTGCTCCTGCTTCTTCCCACTGCACTTTATGATTAGTGGCATCCAGCAGCAGTAGTGCAACTACTACACTGGAGTACTTGACTTACTCCAGTATTTTCATCTTTAGATTATTTCATATATAATTTATCTGCAATACTGAGAAATTTCCAGTTCGTTCCTGAAATGAGGATTATGTCATAGCTGCATGAGCAGTCACATACTGAGCAAAGAACTGTTGCCACTTTGTCTGTTTGCTTTATTCCCCAGATAAATGCACACACATTTTAAATAGGGAGTTCAAAAATTAATCCTGATTAATCCCATTGTCAAACTTTTTTTTTTTTTATTCTTTGGTACTGCAATATGCAGAAAATATATTAACTTTTGTTTTACAACTTAAAGGCTAAAACCAAGCCAGAAATCTGGGAGTAGTCCAGGACTCAGACCTGAATTTCAGCTTCACATTAAGATAGTTGTGAAGTCAGCCTGCGAGGACCGCAGCATTCTGCACTAAACTGCTGCTGTCTGAAGGACTTTAGGGAGACATGTAAGGATAGGGCTTCAGTAGTCTAGTCTACTAAAGATAAATGCAGAATTCCTGGTGAGACACCATGGAACCCGGGACCAAATGCAGATCACACCCATTGTCTTCGTTTAGTAAAGAGATTTCTCAGGTTCTTCTTGGCATTTCCCATAAAAAATGTGTCTCTGCGTCATGACACTGGGTCGTTCTGATTGGTTGATGCCGCAAACGTCCTAGAAATGCCCAAGAAATGCTCAAAAAGGCTCAATTTCCCTATGACAAGCATTCACATACATTTTGCATGAAAACTTAACGGCCCTGACGCCCAAACTGGATTTGGTCTGTTAGAGTTATAGCTCATGTGGGACTGCTGTGTGGGGGTTGCCACTCATACTGTAGGTTAGCACTATACTGATTCATTTTGTCTTTTGCTGTGGAAGATATTTTATTTCCCAGCTTTTTTGTCAGAATGGTCTGATAAGTCAGTCTATGTTTCCCCTTGAGTAAGTTAGTGCTTCATTTTCTTTGTGAGTGCCTTTATGAAAGTCTATTTCTGCTGCCCTCCTTGTGACTCCAAAGATATGAAAATAAATAGTCTTTGTGCCTTTTGTAAATACATTTATAAGATTTTTTTTTTTTCTAAATTCCATGTGCTCTTCTGGTTTTTCAGCTCGGTCCCTGACAGTTTGATTAAACAGAAACTAGACTCGTGGTCCCGTTGGAATTATGTGCCATGTCTGATGTATACAAGAATAAAACTGAAATCCAGGATTCAGATTTGACATACTCTAAATTGCAAACAACGCTGTGAATGACATTACTGTTGATTTATGTCACACCACAAGCGTGACCCATCATCACCACCCCTACATCACTGTATACAGCTGTTCCTGATTGATGTTACTGCCTATATCTAGTTGGCTTTGACTAATAGGAAAGCTTTGCTATCCAATTATGAAGACAATGAGAACAGGAAATGTGCTCTGCTTCGTTTAGAGTGCTGTTGCATTAAGACACGAGATAAATTCGTGTGCTACACCGACGTATTTTTCAACTGAAGAAATCATTAATCAGAGGAAGCAGGAGTGGGAATAGAAAGGAAGAGGAGGAGTGTGTATACATAATAAAAGGCTTGCATAGTATCAGTTATAATATTCTGCAAGCAAACCCATTTAATTATATTCTTTTTATCATTAGAAAGCTAATCATATCATATTTCTTTCAATGATGTCCTTTTGGAGCTCCATGTCCCGGTTGGGACTTTGGTTTGTGGAGGCCTGTGGGGTGTTAGATGCGACAGTTGTGGTTGGATGTTCTTGGGGCTCATTGCCTCGGGTCTTTCAGCTGGACTTTGCCATCAAGCCTCTGCCTGGGACTACTTCTATTCTCCACACCATGCTTAATTTAATGCACTTCAGCTTCACACGCAATAGTCACAGGGAATAGTCACAGGGTTAAGTGAAGCATGCGGGTGGTGCCCACACGGCATTCATTTTCCTTTTAATGCATTTTGACAAAATACACATTTACCAAAAGCTTTATGGAAGGGGAAGAAAAAGGTGTGTGGGAGGAGGGGGGTATATGTTCTAACCTATGCTGTACACCTTAATTCTTCTTAATTAACTAATAAAACCCAAATAATAAAGTCCATGATAACATTTTACAACATACACATGCCTCCAACAGCGGGCCGAGATCGAATATTGAAGTCCATCAAACGGACATGAAGTATAACACACCAAGAGTGTAAAGACAACATTCGGCTACATGGTCACTGACAATAAAACAACACAAATTCAAAATAGTTAATCACCACAAATAGCGACCACATCAGTTTGACACCCATTTTAACTATTTCAACTTAGAGCCTGTATCAGTCGCTATTAAGTTTAGTAAAACTGACATGACGGCCACATGTTCACAAACACAATTTCAGAAGTTCTGTAGGCCTGCTCACCTTAAAGGGCATACGACAAGACTTGAGCTCCACAAACTCATCCATGATGCTCTAGAAGGGGATGTAAGCTAGGCAGCTGGGCGATGACAATTTACAACCACCAACAATTTACAACTCACACATTGAGAATTGTGATTGTTAGAAATGCTGTCAATAACCTGGCTCCCTGGCTGTGCTGGCAGTTTTGGCAGGCTTGAATTGCTGCAAACAAATAAGTCAGGCTCATCTCCAGGACGACAAACAAAACACTTGTGTCTACTTTTGGTAACTTGCTCTCTTTTTTCCTTTTCTTTACACTTTGCTGCTTCACTTTTATGCTGATTTAAAGAGCCACTCATGTTAACTTATTCTGTAGAAATGCTCCACCTTGTGTGCAATCTGTTGACAAGTGACTGCCGACAATGTTGGTGGACGGTTGGTGACAAGTTTTACCCAAAATAAAATTGGAGACAATATCGGCAATCCACTTGTAAATTTGCATGCCATAAAGTTTAATGTGAGAGTGAAGCTTAAGACATTGTTCATTTTTCTCGTTTCAAATTAAAAATCAATTGATTGGATCCATTTGTAAAATTTCAAAAGAACTTGTAAGTAGAGGTATGTAAGAAGTGAGTAAAATAAATAAATGCAAGGGAAAATGCTTCTCTCCTGGTGGTTTTGAAAAGGTTTTGAAGGGGAAATGTCATCCTCACTCCCTCGCTGCTTCCTGAGGACGGTGTGCAATGACCTTCTCATTTGTTAGGAATGTTGTTCGCTCCGTGCGGACTGAATACGATTAGTTTGCGGTCTGCACTCTTGAACGAGTGAGAGGCTGTGTGGCTAAGTCCCTTTCGTGCTCGTGCTGAAACCTGGTGGCTGTAGTACGGTTGTAAAAATGTTCGCTCTGTTAATCTATTGGAGATGTTTTTGTGTTAAGTGGAAGGAACACGAGCTAGAGAGGCTGTGTGACTAGGTCCTTGTGGTGCTGGCTGAAACCTATTTGGTGAGTTGAAAACCTGCACGTGCATGTTGAGATTGTATGCTAATGCTAATGGGGTGAAGTCTGTTTAAAAGTCTGGAAATGCTTTTTGGTTAATGTGTGGTTTATAAGTGAAATTTGAGTTCTATTGTTGCTTGTGAAAGTTTAAGAAATCTAGGTAATGCTGAGAAAACATTCTGATTATGTATGATTAAAAACGAAAATGAGTTAAAAATATTTATTGGTTTAAGATGTTATATATTTCATGGTTAACTAAAAAAAGATAAAGGGAGAAATTATTTTTTGTTTTGTGGTAAAATTATTATGTTAAATAAGGTTTATGTAAAAAAAGATCTTTGAGTAAGGAAAAATGCATGTAAAATATTTTGTTTTTTTAAATGATAATATGGGAAAAGAAGTTAAAACTTGTATAGCTGTATGGAGAAGAAATTTTGCTGCAAAATATCATGATTGTTGTGAGGCTAGGTTTTTCTGATGGTTAAGAAAGCCTGAATTGGTTCCTGGATACCTGATGTTTCCGGAAGGAGATGGCGAGCCTGTACCCAGAACTGAACCGAACTTTCATCTGAAGATCCCTCTTTGAAGAACCTCATCCTCACGTCTTAACCAACAAAGTGGTAACAACTCACACCGAAGAGGAAAAGAACTGAACTATTAAGGAACTTTGACTTGACTAACGACTAAGAGAACAAAAGGACAAACACTGAGCTCAGGGATTGGGGTTTTGTTTGTTTTCTTTGCCGGCTTATTGTTGTTGTTATTGAAATTGTAAATGTTTTATATTTTCTTTTCTTTGCTTCAATAACATTTTTTGTTGCGCTCTCCTGCCTCCGTATTTCATTCTGCCTCACTTCAGTTTTCATGTCTCCTGCGAACCTAGTGCTGGTCCACATGTTGATACATAACCTACTTAACGTCAGTCAGGGGTTACACAAACCAATCACAAGATTGCACAAAGAAGTAAAACAGAGACAGAGAGGAAGAAGGCATGAAAACAGGTTAAAAGTGTAATAGAGGAAGGGATACCTGAGGGAAATTAAAAGTTAGAAGAGAGGGAGAAATGAGAGATGAACCACCGACATGAAGGGCCAAAATATGAGAACGAAAAGATGGCTGCCCTGTTTCATTCTCTTCTTCTTGAGATGACAAAGTGATGGATCTATGGACAGAGAACAGCATAAAGACATCAAATAGATCTTTAAAAATGTGGAAAAAAGAAGCAAAATAGAGAAAAAAATAAAGTTCTTCTGTTCAGGCATTGTGTTCTGCAGAACTGAGATGCACATCGTTTTGAAACATTACATAAACTTTTAAAACTTCTAAAAGCTTTGATGGGCACAGGTTTTTAAGAAATGCAGTTAAATGAAAATATCCACATGTTTAAGGCAACATTAAAGGTACAGTGTTCAAGTTCAAGGAGTCTTTATTGTCCCGTAGGGCAATTTTTTGTGCAACTAGCAGTGCTAAAACACAATTAAACAACAACAGTCACTTAGTCAACAACAGAGACAACAGATAGGAAACAACAACATGACAGGTTAGTCACTTGTTTAGGAGAACAATGGCTGCGTACAAATGAGTGTTTGAGCCTGTTGGTCCTGCACTTTGGCAGCATGTACCTACGCCCTGACAGGAGAAGCAGGAATTTACCAGCCAGGGGGTGGCTCTGGTCCCCAAGGATGGAGTGGGCCTTGCCCAAAGTTCTGCGCTGATAAAGGGCAGTGAGATCGTTCAGGTTCATACCTGCAATTTTGCTGCAGACTCTCACAACGCCCTGCAGCCTGTTTATGTTCTTTAGGGAAATGGAGCCATACCAACAAATAAAGGAGAAGGTGAGGATAGATTCAATAAAACAAGAGTAAAACATGCGCATAAAAGTGCTGTCCACATTAAAATTACGCAGCTTCCTGTAAAAATGCATGCGCTGACGGGCCTTTTTACACACGCCATCAACTTGAGTCTATAAGAGGCTATAAGACCAGGATCAATGTTATGAGAGTCCCTCAATATCTCTGCTAAAATATGTGGCTGAATGCAATTAAAAACGGACGAGAAATCAATAAATAAAAGACGAACAAAGGACTTTGTCCCCTCAAGATGGTTTAAAACCAGGTTCAACAGGGTGCCAACTGCATCATCAGCACCTCTGCCTGACCTGCATGCAAACTGCAGAGGATCCAGGTTATTTTGGACACAGGCCAGAAGCGATTCCTTTACTATTTTTTTCAAATGACTTCATAACAAGGGAGGTAAGTGCAACAGGGCTGAAGTCATTAGGTGATTTTGGAGATGCAGATTTAGGGACTGGAACAATAACGGAGCTCTTCCAGAGTGAAGGGACCTTGTGCAGCTGGAGGGACATTGAAAAGATAAAACTAAACATATCTGCAAGCTGGACTGCACAGTTCTTGAGGACCCGACCCCCAATGCCATTTGAACCAGGACTTTTTCTCTCCTTAATACTCTGAAAGAGTCTACAGACTCTGTCTCTGTCGACAACGACACTATTGTGTGAGGAAAATGTGTTAAAACCCGAGAGTTCATCAGTAAAATCACAAACATTAAAACGGTTATAAAAACTGTTAAGTTCATCCAAGAGGACCAGATCAGACTTTCCATTAAGGTACATATTACCCTTCCTATGTTGCATCCCCATCATAGATTAAATGCCCTCCCGAGCAGGGCGTGAGCTGCCTGCGCTTAACATGCTCTCAATTTTATCTTTGTACTTGCTTCTGGCAACAATGAGCCTCCTTTTTTAGCTGCTTTTGAAGCTCTTTATATTGTGTGGTGTCGCCCCACAAGAAGCAAATATTTCTCTGATTAATGATCTTTTTGACACTTTTAGTCACCCACGGCTTGTTATTGGGATAGATGGAGATCTCCCTCCTTGGAATTATAGAGCTCTCACAGAAAGAAACATATAATGAGACAACATCTGTAAGTTCATCCAGATCCTCACAGGCATGTGTAAACAGATCCCAGTCCGTATCATTAAAACAATCCTGGAGACAGTAAATTGATTCTTCCGACCAAACCGGAACCAATCTCCTCTCCGGCTTGTTTCTCTTCAGGACAGATTTGTAGGACGGAACCAAATACACCGTACTGTGGTCCGACATGCCCAGCGGAGCTCTAATGAAGGATTTATACGCTCCCTTAATGGAACCAAAACAAAGGTCCAGACACTTTCCGTGTCGGGTAGGACACGTCACATATTGGTAAAAGTTGCACAATGACTTTGATGGTTTACAATGATTAAAATCACCCAGTAGAAACTGCGGTGCGTCCGGTGCTATCCCTTGCAACCGCTGCACTGTTTTTAGCATAGCCGCAGTAGCAACATCGACGTTCGCCTTTGGGTGAATATAAACCAGAGTAATAAATAACTGTGGGAATTCCCTAGGTGAATAGGTAAGATTTACTGACATCTAGTGGTCAAGATGGGTATTTAAAAGAGAAGATGTTTTCTTTCAAATAACTTTATATTCTAAGCACTGTTGTGAATATACAGTGGCTGCTAGTGGCCAATATTCTCCCAGACATTAAGATGTTTTTGTCTGTGAGTGGATCCAGTGGTCTCAGGTGGAGCAATGACTGGACTATGAGCAACTACTTTTTATGTCTTTATGGCTTTTAACTGCCATTAAACAAAGCTGGCACAGCAGTTTTCAAATTCTCACTTCACACACATTGTTTTGTCCATTGAAGGACACCGTAAAAATGGTCGTAAAAATGTGCAACCCTGAGCAAGTAGATATAAATTACTCATTCTCAGAAAATAAACACATAACAGCAATTACACATCAATGGAAACAGTTTTTTAATTCTATACACATTTTTTTCTCCCATTGACCATTGATTTTTTTTTACATGCTGTACCTTTAATATGTTCTAACAACAAAACAGCAAAACACTGTTCAGCTTTTAGTTTTGCTCTTGGCCTTAAAATAATTACTTTTGAAATGAAGACCACTCTCCCATGGGTTTAACAACCAGCTTATATGCATTTTAAATTATTAAACATCTGAAATTAGGATTACTATAACTCCTTTAGACCTTCTAAAAATTTACTTTACATTTAATAATTACAGTAAGCCACTTGGGAGACATTTCCTCCCTTTTATCTCCCCAGACTAAGGAATCCATACCCAACCAAAATAGAGTCCCTACAGAAGACCTCTCATCTCACTCTTTTATTTGAACTTTTTTTTTTGAGCTCAGATATCCTAATCCTTAATCCCTTTTGAGTGTTGCCCACAGGAACATTTTCACAGGTAAACATACCGCTGACACTCATTTTTCTGCTGGTGTGAAGATGTAAAAAGGGATTATTTCATCATCGCATTGCAGTTAACACAGTTCAAACAAAAGAAAATGGTCACGAGGTTAAAATATGTGGAGGCCGGATATATTATCTTAGAAAAACAGAGTTTTATAGCTTTTTTCTAATCTATAAGGGTTTCACTTGGGAATTCCAGGAACTCAACCTGAATTTTGATGATTCTCACTATGCACAAAGACCTCCATTGCTCTTTTTGCACAGAATATTATTTTGATGTATGCTGATCAGTTTTATGTGCATATTAATTTATAAGAGTAGACGAATGTGGGAGCTCATAAAAGTCCCAAGGAGAGACAGTTCTAAAGCAGAGACAGAGTTTAGTCAATAAAAAGCTGCAAAGGCAGACAGGGGGTCAATATTTGACTTCACTGTTTACTCGACAAATCTTTGGCAAAGTGGGTACACAGCATTTTTGGTCCATTTCCCAATAAAAGTCATGATACAAACAGAAAAAGAGAAACATCCACAGATTTTTTATTTTCTGATAGATTTTAGTATGCTTAGTGATATTTTATCTTTCGTCCAGTTACCATGATGCCATTTCACAAATGTAAACAACCTGAGTTTAAATGTCCATCCAGTGAAAGTTAAATAGCGTAATCCTGACAGTTCATTTCTGAAACATTGTCATTTACCTGTTAGTAAAATGTTCGTGGTACCCCAGAGGCACGCTCGAGCTGTGGAGTGCAAAACTAACTTAACTGTTGTGTCACTATTACTTTTCCTAATTAAGGAAACATGCACCCTGGGTGCTAAAAGCAGGAGGCAGGGAAGGTGTAGACATAAAGGTTTGTGGGGTGTTATGACAGAAACCTTCATGCATGGTGACTTGTTCCAGAAACAACAGGGAGGGGCTGCAAATTAAGCTGAATATCTTTATCATAAAAAATATCCCTTTTAAGTGGAAGCATTTTGCTTCACAACTACAGAAAGAAGTTTATACAGTAATAGAAGTAATAGGCAGCTGAGTAAAAAAATAAAATAAAATAAAATAAAATAAAATACTTGGATTGTCTTGATATATTATAGATATATTAATACCTTTTTAAATGAGATATTAAGACCATGTCAATATATGAAGTTCAGTGTTTGATGTTTGTTCTGTCTTTATATATAAATGCTGCCCTTACTAGGTATGGTATGCCATGTTTAGTTCCTTTGTAATGTTCCTTATTTGCATTTGTGGATTTTTTTAACAGTTATACAGTATTTATGTTTACATTTTATTGTTCTTTGACTTTTTGATAAAAAATATATGTTGTACTGTATATTTGGATATATATTGGATATAAATTGTATATCAGTATTCCTCCTTAATATATCAGGATATGACATTTGGTCCATATCGCCCAGCCCTGGGAAAACTAAGGCACAATATTATTACATGTTGCTTATGGAGAGAAAAATAATACCCACTTCCTCAAGGCTCAACCACATCACTGATTTGGACCATTTTCATGGGTTATTATAAGTGGTGTTGGAAGAATGGCATCAGGAACAAAAGCAACCACAAAAACGCAGCCTGACAGTGCAGAAGACATGGAAATAAGAAAGAAAAAGTTTATTTACAGTATAGATAGAAAGCCTGGACCCCATTTAATTATGATTTTGTAAAATAGAAGGTAAAAAATAAAGGTTTTGACTGTTTTGAAGGATTTGTCTTTGAGATCGCTTTGATTTGGATTTGAGACTTTACATCTTTGCAGAAAATGAGAAGCAAGATCTGCTCAATGCTGTTAATCAGGGCTCTTAAAATCTAGTCCTCAGGGGCTAAAGTCCTGCAGGTATTAGCCATTTCCCTGCATCAACACATTCATCTTAAAGGCATATGCCACCCCTGGGTGAAATTGAGCCTCCCCCCGCAGTCCCCTGAGTTGGACATGTGGGCAAAAGCATTTTCTAACCAACCCAGTCATTCTCTGAGTCTGGCAGCACTGACTGTAGCTTAGCTTTGCGTAGTTTTTGTAATCTGGCGTATCCAACTAGCACCACTTGGCAAAAGTGAAGTAATTAAGTAATTCCAATTAAGTTTTGTGACCTGCACATTCTGATCGAGAACAAACGAAGCCAATTTCACATCAAAGGACTAACTAGGCAGCATTTAAAAGAGGAACTATATGCAGCGGAAGTACAGGCCAAAGGCAGCACGCATGCACAGCATCCCCAACTTCTGTAAACAGGGCTGCCATCGGATGCTGCACAACCATGAGACTGCGCAGAGTTGTCAGGCCCTGCAGCGAGAATCCAGATCGTTCAAGTCTAGTTTGTTTGAGAAAACCCATGAGACCGTGCCCTTAGGCAGATCCCCTCAGTACCTTCTTCTCAGGTTGTGCAGAAACTTATCAAGCCATTAATCACTGCTGTCGGGGGCAAACTTTCTATGTCCAAAACTGTGAATTTTCAGGAAGCTACAAAATACTGACACATCATCATCAAACTTGGTATTGTGTTTTGACATTATAGCAATGTATTTACATTTACTTTTTGAATATTTTAACCAAATCAAGCTCACACGAAGAAGAAGGTTGTTGACTGAGGTGAAGTGGAGATAGAGGGTTTATGCCTGACAGCGACGTAATTTGGTTCAAGTGAGTGCAGGCAGGGAAACATTTAAAACCCCCCAGGGCAGTAGCCCTTGAGGATCAGAGTCCAAGGCCGCGGTTCAGTTGAAGGACACCGATTTGTGTTCAGCATTGTGTTTCTTTGTACAGTTTTGTTTTAAATGTACTCTGTTGCAACAATCCTTACAGAGCTGCTAATTTTGAACTGTGCATTCTTTCATTGTATTTGGAGTGTGCCACGTCTCTGGGGTTTGTGATCCCCCCCTTGAGTTTTCACTCAAATAAGCTGGAATCACAGCCAAGTTCACCTTTTATGAATTTAATTAAATGTCCAACATGCAGAAAGGCATTCTTTAAACAGAATCCCAGCTCTGATCTTCCCTCGGCTCATGAACTTTCCCTCACTTTTGCATCCCTTGTTTTCTGCTCTTTATTTTCTCTGTCTATCCCCCACATTGCTGCAGGTTGTGAATTAATGAGCAGGGTTAAAAACGTGAACAGAGAGAGAGGGAATGAGAGGAAGTTGAAGGGGAGGAAGGCGATGGAAGCGAGGAGAGATGTGAAAGCAAGAGGGTGTGAGTCAAGTCTTTACGATGCACTGTAGGCGTGTGCAGTGTCAGATAGAAATAGCAACAGCCTTGGAGCAGAGCTGCAGAGCATACACAGGCACCACTGAAAATCTCAGAGAAATATGGCCGCCTATTATGGCCAACAGATGTACCTGCGGGGAAAGGAGGAAAGCAGCGGAGCAAGGAACACTTCATCCTGGGAAAAATGGCCACTGAAGGTTTTTATTTTGGTAAAAAGAAAAATATCGACCAGCACGGCGCAGATTTCATTTCAGCTTTGGGGGAGGACGGCAAATTGTTTATGTTGCTTTGAAACAACTGCAGGGCAAACTCCCCCCAACATTTGTTCACTTTTTACCATCCAATCTCTGGAAGGTCGCTCTTATGGCCTTATAACAGAAACAACTTTCATTTGGAGAACTTTTAATACCTCGGATTCCTCTCAGGTCACATCAGTGAAATGAATGTCTTCACATTCAGGGTGTGATACACAAGACAGTTTTATGGGTTCATTGATTATTTCCAACAAACTGCTCATATGAGACCATTAACTTTTATTTACACAGGAAATAGTGACTGAACAGGTGATTTATCTGCAGCATCCTGCTTTCTATTTGGACCCTTTTCCCACAAAAAAGAACATATTTGTTTTGCCCATGATTCAGACTGATAATTAGTGGAACTTGATACAAATTCTGGTCACTCGTGTCAAACTTAAGCACTATTTTTTTAAGATCCCAAGCACATCATGTCAACTCCAATATGGTTGATAAATTTGATACGATGGGAAAAACAATTAAGATGTGCCAAAATGTAATCTGGAGTAGATGAAATTTGCATAATCATTCATGCTTGAAAAGCAATTCATAAGGCTGTAACTGTTTGATCAATAAAGTGTAATAAAATGATGAGAAAGACCCACAGGGATTCCCCAAGCAGAACATTTGTTCTGCTTTGTCTCACCAACAGGCTCATATTCAGCATCATTTTGATCCATATCATGACACAATGATTAAATCAGAGCTGATCATTCACTCAAGTGACAACTCTTTAGTAATTGTCCGTTTTCGTGCTAATTAACATTTCCAGGAAACATAAATCTAAAATATAATGATGAGAGAGAAGAAGCAGACACCTAATGAGGCTTGGTATCCAGAATTTTTTTTTTTTTTTTTTTTCACCAAATCCAACTTGAAACAGTGAGGAGGATCTGAGAAGGAGCAAAGGAAGACTGGTTGAACACATAATCTGAGGGGAGCAACGACTAATATAATGCAGGTTAGGCAATCAGTACCAGAACTCAGGTGTTAAAAATGGAGAAAAAAAAAGGAAAGTCCACGAGTCACAATGTTAAAAAAAAAGAAAAGAATGAAATGTTAGCGTGTAACTGTGGGAAAAACTGGGATTGATAAATTACCTTTTAGGTGGTCTATAGAAGGTTTCCAGACATTTCCCATTTAAGAGGTTAACCATCCGAAAAGTGCAGTGTTCATTCAGACACTTTACATTAAATCCACAATGATGGTTATGGAAGGTTTTAAGTCTCAACTCAGGACACGTTTGTTTAAAGTTGCCCATTGCTAGAAAAGTTGGACTGTTTGTGGTGGAGCAAATATCTTTATCAATACTCTGTTATTTTATTGCTTGTTTTTGTCCTTTCTGTAAAAAGAATCAAATTTTACTTACAATAGGTGAACCATAACACCATTAGGCCTATTTATTAAATGCTCTTTTAAACAAAGAATCAAGAAACCCCCACTCTATTTTGACCTGGAACTTGTGATTAACATCCCTGTTCTGCTATGGATTGGAAATGCAACAAATGAATCCTAGCTTCAAGATGATGAAGGTGGAGGAATATGGTTTTATTGTTGTAGAGGCAGAATTAAGGCACTGAAAACTGAGATGGGGTTAGAAATGCTGCTCAAATGAAAGAAATAATGAAAAAAAGAGAGACAGCCCAAACCAAAGTAAAACCAAAAAGGGAAAAAAAAACCAAACATGCACCAAATCTAGGATTTCTACAAACCAAAAGGGAAAGGACAATCAACAGAAACACCTGGAAAACCAAAACTAAAGAAGCCCAAACTAACACAAACTAAAGTCATAAAAAAAAAAGAAAAAACAAATGAAGCAAACTAAGGGCAGACTATTCCCAGGCCAAACAGTTGCCCCTGACTGAACATCTCTTTTATCCCCAAGGCAGCAGCTCCAGGTGTGAGTGATCAGTCGTTAGCAGTCAGGAGGGAGGAGATGGTGGTGGTTTGGTGCCCGGCCAATCAGAACAGAGGGTTGGCACGGGAAGATTTTTTATGTGGAAAGAAACAGAAGAGGTTAATAACTAGGCGGCCGTAACAATGATGAATCCACTTCCTGTCAAACTTTTGACCAATTAGATAGCTTAGATTGATGGTGGTGTCCAATTAGGAGCAACAAAAGATCAACAGGTGAAAAGAAGGTGACATATTGATTTACATATAACTTGTGTTACTTGTACTGTCTTGTGATCACAAGCTAATAACCCATCAAATCATATATAAGTATTTTTTTGCCTCCCTTTGTGCTTGTTTGTAATAAGAGTTTTGTGGAAATTTCTAAATTAAATTTGGTGGTAGCCTCCTTTACAACAATTCTAATTTTTTTGAAGTATTAGGGAAACGAGTGCTTAAATGTGAACTGATGTGAAACAATATACTCATTTAGAAACTGTTTAATTGTGAGGGGCTTTCTTAAGTGTTGTATTTGTCAGTACATTGCGCCAACATTTGAATGACTCCCTGAAGCGTTTACACAGTAGGAACTCGACACTTGTGATTTCAATGATTCTCAAGCATGAATGGCCAAACTACAGCTCATGAGCCTTGAACTCTTCACCAGTCAGTTTAGAACTAGAAAAGCCTTTCGGATGAGAGGCAAAACATTTTTAACAGACAAAATGAAGTCCGGATACCTTCCACTCAAGCTTGAAGGATTACCATGACCTGGATGACTGAGAGTCACTACACAGCAGCAAGGCTTGAAACATCGATTATAATTTCTGTGACCCTAAATAACAGAAGGCACATGGATTTTTTGACATATGCTCCCAAGTATTTGTGCAGGACATCCCTTTCCTTCCTTTTCCTGTTGAACCATTTAAACAATAATGATTAATTTGGACAAAATGATGGGCTTACATGGAGAGCCCTATCAGTACTGAATGATAAAATCTATGATGTCAGTTTGGGGTAATAAAAACCCTCTTTAATTATACATAGTGTTTGTCTTTTAATCTAAGCTGCTCCATTTGACTCTTTGACTACGACTCAACATGCAGAAAATAAGTCTTAGCTGCTGCAGGCTTCAGTTTTACCTGTGATACACTCAGAAAATTGTACAGAAACACACTCTTCCCTTTTTCTTTCCTTACCAGCTGTGTTAGATAGCCAACCTGCTGTCAGGGTTTCTGAGTATATTTATTTCATTTTAGTGGCCCACAGCGTTTCAGATGGATCCCCTAGACACTAATAACATTTTAAATGATCTTTTTTCTTTGTCACTTTGATTCTTTTCCTTTCACACTGCTTCTTTGACAGAGTATAATTTCTAGCACAAGAAATAAAATCTTTGATTTTATGCATTTGCATTTAATGTTCACTCTTTTCCACCTCAAATTTAAAACACACTCCAGTCAGTAGTCAATTTAGGCATCAGTGTAAAAAGGAATGTATATCCCTGACTGTGCAAGTCAAAGTAAGTTCCTGTGCTATCATGCTTTTGTTAAAATGATTTAAATATAAATCATTACAGACCCTCGAGACCTCTTTTTCAATAACTGCCAAAAACAAAGAGTCACATTGTGATTAAATCTGAGGAAAACTATAACTTGGAAAGCACCTAATGAGCTATGATTACCATAATGTAATTAGAATGATTCCACACCTTAATATGCACACAAACCTCATGTTTGTGCATGATGAGGCTTTGAGTAGTGCAGAAATTTTAGAGTCAGTGTTGATTGTCTACAGTAAGATTGAAGTGAACCCACACCGTAACCACACACATTCATATATTAACACACACAGGTTCGGCATCATTTCTGTGTTGCACTGATGTATTTCAATGTACGGGTTCATTTTTAATAGACACACATACACATACGCACACACACGCACACACTAATTTCTCAACACACACACTTTCTGCAGAGTCAATCACAGACCTCCAAACTTCATGTGGCATTCAGATTAGCTTAAAGCGTGCAGAGCTTCATGGAATGGGTTTCCATGGTGATCAGCTGCATCCAAGCCATACGTCACCAACATTCTCATCCAACATCAGTGTGTGACCTCACAAATGTGCTTCTGGAAGAATGGTCAAATGAGCTCATATGCGAGTCAAGGCAGGTGAGCCAATACGTTTGGCAATATAGTGTATATATTTTCATAGCAAAAAGTTGACATGCTTAATATTCCCCCCTTTTTCCCCCACTGTAGATCTAAATTGGTTTTGTTTGGAAAATTTATTCAAACAACCTCACAGGCCCAATAATATTTCAATCTATGAATGACACCATTGCCCCTGTTGGATGACGTTGTGACACCTAATGAAAAACAAAAAATTAAATTCTAGTGACTTAATATCATGAATCCATGAAAAACATTGATTAAGATTTAATTCACACTTCAGTGGTGGTTAAGAAAATGTTGTTTGCATGAGAGTAAATTGCATAAGAAAATGTTGAAGGACAAAACGTGTGACTACTTTTCAATATGATGTGTTAAAGGGTTAAAACAAACAAACAAACAAAACCAAATCTTCAAAGTCAGCCCAAAATACACACCTCTGGCACTTCAAACATAAAAAAAAATCCAAAAAGGGTTTTTTAAAACTAGAACTGCCAAGGGGTCATTTTTACCCCCTCTGCATTTTCAACTTTATGAAACTCTGCTAAATTGAACCCTATCTGTCTCAAACTTTCTGACTTTTCGTAAAATCACCATTTTTGGCATCTTGTGAATTTTGTGATGTCTGTGATACAAAATAAAAGAAACTGTGATCATTTATACCTAGAACCGCTTCTGACAAAGTGCGCGGCCGTCAGACTGATTGATGTATAAACATATTCATACCGTGGGAACACTAATGCTGCGCATCGGTGCTGCTGGAGGACCTACAGATGGGAAAATTAGAAGGGAGCACGTTGTCAGGATTTCCTGGCCCGATGATGATGATGATGATGATGATGATGACTGGCTATTAATTACATTTACTTTTGCAGCGCTTTTGTCTATGAACTGGACCCAGATAGACCAACCACTGAAGCTGTTCCCACCCCGACGCATCAGCGGCTGCTGACCACAGCGCGCTTAGTGGTGGAGCCATCAACCTCACCAAAGACTGGCGGAGGTGTTTGCCGGCGAGGACGACACGGGAGGGGGAGTCGCGCTGCACCACACCAAACAGGTGTTCTGTGTTCTGCACACAGTCGCTCTGACAGCGTTTCCCCCACAGCGACTTCTGGAACAGACCTCTGTTACATCATCACCGCCACAACAACCAGCTGTCACTCAGCAGACGTACGTTTATCTGTGTTTCCTGTGACGCCCAAATAAAATGATTTTGTGAGGGTCCACTTCACCAACAAGCACCTCCACTTCCATCTCCATGAAATAGCGTTTTATTGTCTTTTCGGTCGCCACGATTCAGTTTGAAATGCCTCAGATCAGCTGGCTCATTTATATGCAGAAACATCCATGAGGTACTTTGCATTGACCATTTATGGTAGAATGTGGGCGTGTAGGGGGCGGAATATGATTTATAAAGGGGAAATTGCTTTAATCTGTGCATACGCACAGCTTTATAAATATGAATTTTTTTGGTGTACACAAAATTTTGGTTTTGGGCGTACGTACACTTTTAATAAAGATCCTACGCATAGTTTTATAAATGAGACGCCAGAGCTGTCCACCAGTGGAGATGGTGATCAGCATTAGTATTACCAAGTGTTTCAGCACCATGGACAGCACCAGAACTGTCCAGCTATGCTGAGTAATACTGGTAAGTGTTTCAGAACTATGGAAAGCACCAGAAGTGTCCACCAGTTGTGTCTTAGAACCATGGACAACACCAGAACTGTCCAGTTGTGCTGAATAATACTGGTAATTGTTTCAGAACCATGGACAGCACCAGAACTGTCCAGGAGTGGTAAAGATGGTGCTCAGTTACGTTGCTAAGTGTTCCAGCACCATGGACAGCACCAGAACTGTGCACCAGTTGTGTTTCAGAACCACGGACAGCAGCAGAGCTTTTCACCAGTGGTGATGACGGTTTTTCAGCGTCATTATTGCAAAGTGTTTCAGCACCATGGACAGCACCTTAACTGTCCACTTGTGCTGATTAATACGGGTAATTGGTTCTGAAAAATGGACAGCATGAGAACTGTCCACCAGTTCTGTTTCAGTACCATGGACAGCACCAGAACTGTCCAGTTGTGCTGATTAATACTGGTAAGTGTTTTTAAAAAAGCATTTTTCTTAAGTCAAAATAATTTACAAATCAGATTTAGTTGCATGTGAATTGATTTTACACACTCTGTATTCAAATAATTAACTTTTTTTTTTTCAAAAGAAGAAACTAGTTGTATTAAAGCTTAACCAAAGTATTTAAGTCTTTGTTTTAGTTACAACAGACATCTTTGCTGATCTCTTTCATATTACAGCATATTAAAGGCTGTGCATGGGCAGGGCTTAGATGTGTTTTACAACACTTGTCACATCCCACAATTGAAGGTAGAGGGAAAGAAAAAAAAAAAAAAGCAAAATTCTCTAAGTACATTTAAATCGCCAGCTGTAAAACCAGCTGTGAATTTCTAAGGTGCTGAACAGAGCTGAGGGAAACTGCAGCATTAATCTCTGTGGGGTTGACTTTTCCGTAGATTAATCATATTTACCGCATATTTCAAGTATTGTGTTAACAAAAAGACAATGTGAAACTGCACTCAGTTGTTGCAGTAACGTTTTTCAGCTTATAACATCTGCTTTGTTTAGTACTAGCCAAAGGGACAAATAAACAGCAGTGAAAACATCAGAAGTCTGTCATAGCAGGAGGTTTCATGTCTGGAGCTTCATTGCTGTCTTGACTTTAATCACATGAATATTCTTTGTGTTTATAGTCTGTATGGCTCTTTGATTATAATCAACTAAGACAAAATCCATACGGCTGGAAAAACACACTGGATCAACCATGCAACTGTCAAAATACCAGACTAAAAGACTAAACAACTTTAACCCAGGGCAAGATTTTTTTTTTTGTTTTTTCATGTTCTGGAAAACAAGTCAGAATTCTGAGATGAAAATAATTCTGACTTTAATCTCAGAATTCTGACTTTTTCTCAGATTTTTTTTCTTCAGTGGCCCTAATTCTCCTCTGTAGATTACTGATCAGTCTTTAGACAATAAAAATAAGTCATCTGAGGGTTTGCAGAAGATGCCTAGTGAAAACAGCACATCCCTGCTGATCAGTGTTGTGACAGGTCTGCATCTTTATCCACTCATCAAGATGTTCATATGACATATGTGTCAAAGCATGACTCAGTGTCTGCTGACTCAGATCCTCATGTTCCGTCACTGCAGATGTTATTTCTCAAATTTTGAATGAGCAAAAGCCTGGAAAGCCAGTTTTCATTTTCTTTTATGTAGCCATGTGGCAACCACAGCTGCAGCATCAAAAGTCAAACCACAAATTTCCTTAAATACACTTCAGGCTCATTAGATAATTCCTCAAACATTTAGATCACCATTAAATCCATGAAGAGAAAAAAGACTGTTCATCCTTGTTAAAAACTCTCAATCAATTTCAGATAAGGTTGAAATACTTGGCTGATTTAATGAGCATTTCACTGCCTCTGGTTCAATTCTCTTAACATTATCTTGAAGTCTTCCCACTATTTGCTCTAACAATGATCCTATGATATTTCAGCCTTTTACTTTTTCACATGGTTTCATTCTTAAACATGAACAAAGCTTTCAAACTTTCAGATGTTGGAAATTCAGCAGGTCCTTGTAATTTGAGGCTGTGCATTTTAAAGCGAGGCTGCTGATTTCATTGCACCACAGCTGACATGTCTTTTAATCTCTCTGGACACTAATGAAATTCTTTTGGTATGGAGTTCTGCCTTTGTTCTCCTCCCATATAAAGGTGGTGACTCCACAGTCTAACAGCTACTGGTCCGTTTCTGAACGGTCTGTTCTGGTTAATGTTCTAAAATCTCCCATAAGCAGATAAATGAAAGACTTTCTTCCTCCTGACAATATTTTATCTTAATTTCAGTCTGGTTTAAGGAAAACACACCATTCAGCTACAAGTGCTTTAGAAGTAGGAAATGGTTTTATTGAACGTTTTAGTCAGGGAGGAACATTGAACTTCGCATTTCATTGACTGTGTAGTCGATGTAGAACTCCCTGGACAAACTGTTGGAGAAGGATTGCCAGGCAGATCTCAGAGTATGCAGATAGAAGGAATCATTTCTGGGCTCCTACGAGCAGGTTCTCTATGTGTGGCAGGACAAAGAGGGCCCAGGCAGGATTTGATCCCCAGACTCCCAGGTGAGAGTCATGTGCGCCTACCACTCACCAAAGTTACTTACTTTGCTAAGTAACTAGGGCATAAAAAAAAAAAAAAAAAAAAAAAGAAAAAATAAAGGGGAAAAAAAAAAAAAAGAAAAAATCGGGCATTTGATCTCGATAATGTCCTGGTCTTGGTACTTGGTCTCAGTAATGTCTTGGTTATGGTGGGTGTGGCCTTCACTACAACACTAGAGCGAGGCAGATGTGGGAATTGTGGAGTCAACAAGTCTTTTCCATGTCATGTATTTGTTCTGCCCAGCTACTGAACCAGGTGAGTCCAATCAGAAAAATGAATGAAATTGGGCCAGCGTATGCCAAGAGGGCCCAGGTGGGATTTGAGCCCCAGACTCCCCGGAGAGTGTCGTGCGTGCTAAGCAGTCAGCCAAAGGGATATCCCTGCGGTCAAGTCATAATAATAATAATGGATTAGATTTATATCACACTTTTTCTTGCAAGGCACTCAAAGCGCTCACAGTAGATCCATTATTCATTCACTCCTCACTCATACGTGGTGATGGTAAGATATGTATGTAGCCACAGCTGCCCTGGGGCAGACTGACAGAAGCGCGGCAGCCATTTTGCACCTACGGCCCCTCCAAGCACCACCAGAACATTCATGCACGTTCATACACCAGTGATGCCCTTACAGGAGGCAAGGAGGGTTAAGTGTCTTGCCCAAGGACACAGGGACAAATGACTGGGGGATCAGGATTCAAACCGCCGATCCTTCGATCGCTGGCCGACCTGCAAGTAACCAGGATGTAGGATCCATCAGAGGCATAGTGACTGGACCGTTGACTAGGGATGTATACCGAGTACCGGTTCGTTTGTACCGGTTCCAAATCATAACGATACCAGGGTACCGTTAAGATTCTGGACAACGATACTCTTATTGATACTTTTTGAACATCTACCTAACCATCGGTTTCGTACACAGCAAATGACACAGTGATGGAATAAGAAAGACACAATTCCTTTATTCTCCCAGCTGTCCTTCACCCACTTTTATGTCCAGGCTTCTTCAACATCATCTGAACAAATATTCTCCACTGCTGGATCTTGTAACATCTTGTAATGTCTTTATTATTTACTATATATATATATAGTATCTATAAGAGAATGATATATATATATATATTGTACATATATATATATATATATATATATCATATATGGACATATAGGCTTTATATATATATATATATATATATATATATACATATATTGTGTTGCTATTAGTTCTGAACACAAATATCCACTTTTATGTAGGACCTGCGTCAGCTGCAGCTAGAATTTTGTTGGTAAACAATGCAAACAAAGCAGAATTCATAAATTGTCCTTTAATCTGTCCATTATTTAAATAAAGCCTAATTTTGCCAATATTTTTATGCAAGGAATATACTGCCACTTATATGAAATTGTTAAGAAAACCCTATAATATTCATTATTAGACAGTATGTCAAATGTTTTTTTTTTAATCCAGCCTTCATTTTCCCCTCTTTTCCCGTTGTCTATTGGGACGCAGCTTGTGTTATGATTTATACATCCAACTGCTACCCACGTTCTTACTGTGTGATGACATTCAGTTGCTATGTGTCACTGTATGATCTTGTGGTGCATGTTATTACTTTTGATGCTTATAAGAAGTAAGAGGGATGCTTGAGGGTATTACTCTGACTCTCATGCAAGAGATCACCACTTCAATGCTCACCCTGCAGAATGGTTTCCAGCCGCATAGCTGCAGCGGAAAGTGGCAAATAACATTTTCTCAGATGTCCAACATGCAGCTTTACTGTTCAGATGTACTGGTAGGCCTTCTTGTAGTCCATGACAAGATCTATGTAATCTCCCACTTACCGTATTTATGAGCATCTTTATCAAACAACGTGTATTAATTCTACTATGTACTTTTGAATCCTTATTGTAAGCATTAGCAGGTTTTAGCAAATCAGGGAAGTAATACAAAGGAAGCAGAAAAGACTCAAAGATTATGCAGGGAAAGGATTTGAACCAGTGATATTTCACTTGGAAGGCAGTGGTTTACATCATCAACCAACATCCAACATCTCCTTTCATTTTATGGGCAGCTTTAGTCTGAGTCAAGAGTGCCAGCTATTGACATTATTTTGTGGAGGTTGGTGTCAAAATATTCCTGCAGGAGTGGAATCATCATGAAAGGAGCAGCATTACAGGAAAGACTGAAGAAAACCATAGCCTTTGTACAGTTTTGTTTAGCTTTAAGTGTGAAATTACTGGGTATTTTTCTATGAAGAAATATCCATGTTTCACCATCTGTCATGACATTTCAGTATTTCCTTTCCCAATTACTATCTTTCTCCTTTTCCCTCACTGTTACCTGTCACCGATTTGTGTTAGAGGGTGAATGTGTATGGTTAGCCTAACATATTTATTTCTCAGGGTTCTGCCATGTTCAAAATTATAGCTGAAGAATAACTTTACTTTTCAGAAATGTGGTCAAACAAGCTGTTAGATGCTTTTAGATAAATAATCCTAGAATAAATTTAGTCTGTCACAGAAAACTTTGGTTTGTTTTTACTGATTTTTTCTTTTGTTATGCTCAAGAGTTAGGGTTGGGACAGTGTGCAAACAGACTCACTGAAGGAGGTATTCTAAGGGTGCGTCCCAGTACACCCACTAGCCCTACTTTTTAGCCCTACCCCCTAAATTTTGCGCGTTCCCATGAAGGTAGTGCTGTCCCAATCCGTCTTTGCATGTAGGGGAAGTGGACATAACGTCAATCACTCTCGTCAATCACCCTGGCCTATTACCTGTTGACTATTGCTTGTCAATCACTCTTACTAAGAGTGATTGACAGGCAATTGACGAATAAAACATGCAATGAGAGCAGAAATGATTGGCGGATGTTTTTTTAAGTCCCATTATTTTCACAGCTGTATAATAACACTTAAATATTTAAAGTTTTGAATTTTTCATAACTTATGGGGCAGTGAACCCAGTTTAATCGAATTTCCCAAAAAATATTCTAAGAAACATCTTCTATACCACCTTTAACATTACAAAAAATAGTTTTTAATTCCGTTGTGTCCTCTGGATATTTTAACACAACTTCTTGAATATTAAGACTGAGCTCACTTTTCTGACTTTATAAAAATTCTGACTTTTTTTTCAATGTTTGGGGAAAAAAAACTGAATTCTGAGATTAAATTCACATTTCTGACTTTTTATCTCAGAATTCTTTTTCTTTTTCTTCAGTGGCCTTAATACTACTGTCCGTATGCAGACAGATGTGGTTAACTTACATTGCCAATATGATCACACATTTTGATGACTTGGCATATTTTGGTAATCAATGGTTTTTTTTTTTTGTACCCTTAACTTTCATTAATATTTTATTTGATTGCATGGATGGTTTTAGCTTGTTTAACTGATTTACCAAAGAGACTTTCTATGATAAAGGAAAGTTAAATCAAAGGGAAAACAGAGAGGTTTTCTCCTTTCTATTTCTCAGGATTTGTTCCGTCATATTAATTCACCTTTGCTGAGTTTTTGATGTAAAGAAAGGAGAGGTGTTCCAGCAGGCCAAACAATTTTAGGGATGACCAGCTCTGTTTGTGCTCCTGGACAGACTGTGATACACCTGAAAAGATGTGGTAATTATGCTGTTGTCTTGTCTCCACAGAAAATGCCCTGTCAGATTTTACCAAACAGAGTTTACAACTTTATCTGTTATAGGATCAACCATGAGAACAAAATGGTCTTTGATTCACAGGCATTATTACCAAAGTGTAGAATAATGAAAACACAGTCCTAGTTTTAGAATATCTTCTTGTTGATAACAATATCATTAACCATGATATTGTTTTAAAGCTATATTTAGTCATTAATCACCCTGATTACCGTAGAACTGTGTCTGCAACACCTTGACCAGCTTCATTACATGTTTACTTGTGTGAAGCTTCTCACACATTAACTCATGAAATAAGATGCTCTTGAATGCATGTGAGATCATCAGTATACCAGAGTCACTGTGCAGTATTCTCTTTGTCTATGTTTAAAAAATCTGTCAAGAAAATCTCCATTATACAGTAAACATATTTGAGTGTAAAATGTTGGGATATTCCAATTTCTTTGGATAGGTTTACCCAGTTACCACAAGGGGTGCTGATTCCCTCATGGCAAAGTTTGACATTTATGGATGTGGTATATTAAGAACTTACTAGATGAAACTGAGTGAAACTCCAGTGAAAAATTATTAAACGATGTAAGGAATCTGAAGCAATTTAAAGCGAATGTAAAAGACTCAATGAACATATGCAAACTTTGATCAGTCAGATGGCTCCACAGCAGAAACTGTCATTCATCAGCTGCTCATACAACTGTACGCAAATTTATTACTGTGGTGAGCTGTTCTCAAGTACTACAGTATGAGATGTCGCCTCAAACTTAAACATACAAGAAAAGTTGAAAAGTTTGGTGTTGACCTTGTGAGGAGATGTAAAATTCTCTGGGCTCAGACACCTCAGGGATGGACAGTGGAAATGTTTAAGCACTCAACCAGTAATCTTCCAGTCATCTTGTTTGAAAGAAATGGATGTGGTGTACCAACGATGACAGCTCTAATACAGAGAAGTTCATTCAGATTTTAAAACAAAACTCCTTTAAGACCATATTATTTGTTCAGGAATGTCCATACATTCATCAGCAAAACAAGAATGACACAAAAAGACACCTAAAATACTCAGTGTTCTCAATGCCAGATTCCATTCCCAATGGAACTGAATCACTATGAAGTGGAAAAAAATAGTTATGAACATATGGACTCAACTGCAGAAGATAAAAGCTGCTCATTAAGGCAAACAATACGATTTCAAAACTAAAGCTTTCCTCAACAGGAAGCCAATGAAAGCAGCACAATTCAATTAAACTCAAGTCAAACACTTCTCAGTGTCCCCATGGGGACATATCAAGCACAGAGGTCATCAAAAAAGACACAGACAGAAAGAGGAACATTAAAAAACAAAACTAAACATAAAATATCCTTGTAAATAATCAGGTGTGAAGTAAAGTAAAACAAATAGTTAAAATTTGCATTTGCAATTGTCATAAAGTAATTGTCTATAAAGGAAAGGCAGACAGAGAAGTTGTGATGAGGCAGGGAGGGGTCAGAGTTCAGCACTGCTGTGGGAACAAAAAGTTTTTTTTTTTTTTTTCCTCTCCTGTATGCTGCAAATAGAACACCACAGTCTGCAATCTGATGGAAGTTACACAAACATAATGCAAGATGTGTGATGGGACTTACTTGATCATGTGGGCAGTTCTGATTGTTGATCAGAGAGGGCAGATGGAGTTCTGACAGAATGTTAGTCATTCTGGAGCAGAACTTAATAATGGTGTTTAAGCATGCAGGCACAATATGGTCCGTTTTATTTTTTCTCTTAGGAAGCAAGCAGCAGCTTTCTGAACTGGCAGATGAATAATACAAGCCCACAAACAAAGAATTGCAATATTCAAGATGAGAAGTTATGAGTGCATGGATTGCTCAAGTGAAAATTACAGTTGGAAAACAGAGTTTTACCTTTTGCTAATTTAGCTTCTGGACATTTAAACCCAACCGAGGCTTATAATGTTAACACAAAGATGCAATGGTTGAAGTAAAAGTTTCTTTTGTGGATTCAAGGGCAAGTAAATTATATATCATCTTTAAAAATATGAAAGGAAATGTTCTTTATCTACTGTATGTATTTTTTATATTGATATTAGGGGCAAAAAATATAAAGAAAAGCATGAGGCCTAAAACAGAACCTTGGTGGACACCGCTGGTGCCGTTTCAGAGGTATGCCCATTCAGGTAGAAGTTCTTTCCAGTAGATAAGACTGAAACCACCTGAGTGCAGCACTTTTAATGTTATCCTGGTTTTCCAATTGACAAAAGAGTGATGTAATCTGTGGTATCCAAGGCAGCTGTTTGTCCAAGAGTGCCACAATGAGAGAGTCCCCTCAATGTACAGTTAAAATCAAATCATTAAACACTCTTTAAAAGAGAGCAGATTCAGAGCATTTCTGAGGCTGACTTACTTTAAGTGTTTGTAACTGCAGTAAATACTCAACTTTTGCATAAAAAAGTCATTTAGATATATAGCTGAAATTAGAAAAGCAGGAGTCACAGTCCTCCATTTTGCACAACAGCATGTTTAAAGGCTGAAACACAACCAGAAACAAGACTAGTATTTATCAGTGACAGAATACATGGTCCTACACTGTCAAAACCTCCTTAAGTGAAGAGGGAGTGCAGTCAGGGGCAACCTGTGGGGCATAAATGATGAACCACCTCAGATAGGGAGGACAAAGAAATGGTCTTAAACTGCATCAGAAAAGCTGAGCAGACATTTGGAACAGAGGGGTCATATTTGGTACAGTAAGTGTGTTTAAAGAGGACCAGAGGTGAGCAATTTAAAAGACAAATAACATAAGCAAAGAACTGCAGAGTGCAGGTACTGTACAAGTAGGTGCAAGTCAATGAGAGTCATTAAGGGCTGCAAGTTTGTGTGAGCCAAGAGGAAGTCAGGTGCTGCACCAGGGACAGTGACAGCCAAGCTCATTTGACTGTTTTTTGGGTTTTTTTTTTTTAAAGAATGCTCTGAAAATGATAAGAAATATACAAAGTACATACAAATTTGGCTAATTTGTCTTCGCTGACTAAATCTGCTTCCCTCTGCATATCCTGCCTGAGGGATACCTTGAAAAATACCACACACAGGGCTACAGACCAAATTATAATTACTTATAATACATTTATTTAAAGCACCTTTCAAAAAACCCAGTGTCACTTTGCAGACCAATAAAAGACAAAAGATAAAATAAGCAATATGAGGGCATTGTAAAGGAAGAGAAAAAGAAGTGAAAAGACAGGAAAAAAAATAATAAAAAAACATCCTTTGACCTCAAAGCACATCAAGTTTTTCACATTTTTCTGTATTCAGCCGTGTCCTATTGTCCAGTTAAGCTTCAAAACAAATAAAAGCATTAACAAAATGTATCTGATGTTTTCTTTTTATCCGCGTTTCACTTTATAACCAAACACGGATAAATAAAAACATCCTATGACTTGTGATTATGGGCATGTCAGCAAGTTGCCTCAGTGGGGGATAGTTTAAATTTGTCAGCCAGGAAGATACTTCAATGAGCCAGTATGATTTTTCCCAATCCTTAGCCAAACTCAAAAGAAGCCCTCTGAATTTTTGTAAAGGAAAGGAAGCACTGTGTGTGTGTGTGTGGGTGTGTGTGGTGTGTGTGTGTTTGTGCGTGTGACTGCAGAGAGAGAAAAATAAAAAGGGAAGATTTTCAACTATTTTTCTCCTTCTTTTGACAAAGCATTCAATGAAACTAGACAACATATAAAGAGATGAGATAACCATGTTGTCAGGAAATATTTTGATGTCATGGCAACAGGTCTCACAGCTGGGTTCATCCACAGTGCTGTAGCTGAACAGTGTACATTTATTTTAATGATAAAACTGGTTTATTTACCTCATTATTTGTATCATTTCTATTCAGTAACTTGAATCAGTATTTTTACATTATAAATATGTATAAATCAAGCTAAGATTGTTTTTCCAGAAACAGGAATGCTGCTATTCTAGAGCAATGTTTCTCAAATGGGGGTACATGTATCCCCTGGGGTACTTGGAGACACTCCAGGGGGTACTAGAGAAAAGAAAGGGATAAATTGTTTGATCTTTTCTTTCTGACTTCAGTTTGTTTGATGAGCTGAATCAGTTAAGGTGGGTTAGATTATTACATGCATGTGGAAATGTACACGTATGTACAGTTAAAATAACTTAGGTCTGGAAAAGTTCCACTGATCATGATGTGAAATATATTGAATTTTCTGTTCGAGATACCAGAGATTAAATGTGATTTTGTAGATCCATGGTGATCTGGAAGTTGCCATGCACATGAAAATAAGGAAATACACGCAAAATAAATACAACATGTTGATAAAAAAAAAAAACATTAGTGAAAAAAAACAGACTAAAACTATTACACATTTAATAGAATATAAAATCTATTTAATATGAAGTTAACATTTATTTAAAAGATACATAAAATTGATCAATTTTTAAATGACTTAAGTCGAAAACAACAATTTGTTTTTTCTATTTATAAGATATGAACATTTATTATATTTTTATTGATAAAATCTAAGTTTTAATGAAGATATAAAATATAGACCAAATGAAGATTTAACACTGAAACAGTGAGAATATTGTTGAAACTTGTTTTATTTTTCCTGGAATTTCAGGTTGCCCATTTCCCCCAAAATAATAATTTAGAGGTCATTATGCTGTTATTTTACCAGTCCAACCCACTCAAGACGAGATGGCACTGAACATGGCCCCTGGTTTAGGGGGTACCTATGCTGAAAAATTATTCTACAGGGGGTACAATGCTGAAAAAAGGTTGAGAACCACTGTCCTAGAGGAGCTACATGCACAGAGCAGAATAAACAGAGAGTGCAATGCACCATTAAAGAAACAGGATAACAGAGAACCATCTTAGTATCAAGATGTTTATGATCCCCCAAAAGGCCCCTGCTTTAGGCACAGTTCTTTATTGTATACGGTTCAATTCAGTTAACACCTTGCAACTTTTTTTTTTATAACCCAGAATTTCCAGGTTCACCGACAAACTCAAAACATGTCTTTATGCGTTGGATACGGCAGCAGTTTGCCTCCCCACAGAGTAAGAAGCCAGCAAAAGAGAATGTTTTCAACTTTCATAGTTCCTCTGTACTCGACTCAGATAATTCGCCAACTGAACATGAAAATTTATATGCTGTCAAGGAAAAGCACTTTGAATTCAATGCTCTGTTTCGCTGCCAAAAAATAACAGGAGAGGGAGATCAATCACACCCACACCCCTGCAGAGATGCTGAGGTGGTAGGTGAGTGGTTCATCGGTAGAACTTTATTTTTCTCTCACTGGTTTAACACTTGGACTCACCACTGCTTTTGTCTTTTAAGTTTTCGGTTGAATAGCATCTTAAATCTCTGGACACACTTTTTTTCCCCCCACTTATATCGCACATTTCAAATTTTTACCATCTTTGGCTCTACGTGTCCTCATGAACTTCATAAATGATACACAACTATTCTTCATCTCCCTCCCTTCATCCCTCTCTCCTCCTCTGCTAAATCCCACCCTGCGTGCCACTTTGACTCCGAAGCCTACAAATTTCATCTTTGTTTTGCGCTCAAATCCAAGCTGTCAATAATATTCATAGCCGTGCACGTACAGGTGCACATGCACAAACACTAAGAAATGTCCTTTTTTGTGTGTGTGAGTGATACATGAGGGCATTCTGCAATGAAAAAACATCCATCCTACTTCTTCCCCGCCTTGGCATCAAGCTGTATCCTGGATCAGGTTGGCTGAGGTGGTGATGGCAACGCTCAGATTTACAAAGGATGGTTTTCAAATAAAAGGAAACTGCTTTAAAATGTTTCACAATATGTATGTGGACAAATCAGAGCTGACACACTGGAATTAGCAGCTTAGTTTGCTGGTGACTGGAGGCTTTCCCAGCCGCTATGTATTTGACTGACTGATAATTGCTGCACTGCTCTGCTTCCTAATGGTCAGGTATCTGATGCTTTCATCTCTGTGTGAAGAGCAGGCAAACATTTTACATAAAAACATCTGTGACAGCTGAAGTGTCTGCATTTTGTTGGAAAAATGTTTGAAAAACAATTAAAAATACCCAGTTTTATCTTTTTTTTTTTTTTTTTTTAAGCTATATTGTATGTGTTTATAAGTTGAACAGACTGTCAGAAGAGCTCGATACATGATGAGCCTTGGTACCTGATTATAAGGTCAGGTAGACCAGGGCTTGTTGTCACACTTTTTACAGTCTGGAATCAATACATCATATGAAATAAAAATGTATACAAGGTGAAGGACCAAAGTCTCAGACATATATTTTGTATTCATGGTAATTTCATATCATGGGCGGCAGTGGCTCACGTGGTAGAGCAGGTCAGCCAACGATCGAAGGATCAGCAGTGTGAATCCCAATCCCCCAGCCATCTGTCATTGGCAAGACACTTAAAGGAATAGTTCACCCACAGAATGATGTGCCTTCATTTTCTCCTCACCCTCATGCTGAGCAAGTCTGTGGAGCACTTTTTTAATATCTCAAGAAAAAGAAACAAGAAAAAGCACAATATAAATGTAATCCATTATTATAGCTGTTATATATTTTATTGGTGCAGGTATAGGCAATTACAAAGAGGGTGAACATACCTATAGTCTCAAATGCCTCTTTTACCATTTCATTTTGTTGTTGTTGTTGTTTTTTTTTTTTTTATAACTATTCAGACTCATCAAAATCACAGTTCTGGCATATGTTGGCTGATTTGCCAAGGGTGCATTTCTCACAGCTCCATCATTAGAGCTGGAACATACTTGCTGCTGGCAACGCATCCGTGTACACATCATGGCTCCCAGGCGTTCCCGATGTACTTACAGCACTTAGGCTGCACGCATTGACGCGAGCTAATATGCTGCGTACGTGTGGTGCAGTATTGTTTTGAATGCTGGAGGTGTTCGTGCATACAAAAGCGTGAACACGAGGTCAGAGGTAAACACAATGGTGAGTTGTTTTGAAGAGTATCTCTTAGACCTTGTCTGCATCTACGGCATTTATATGGTTTTTCTTCCCCATTGCACACAGTGATAAACACTTGTGTCTTTATGGCAGTCAACAAATTTCTTTTTTTTGTTCACATGGAAATACAATCTGACCAGGAGATAGACCTTTTCACAATTTCAATGTCCAAGTGCTGTGTACTGCTCTTAGCGGTGAGTAACCACTGGCATCCAGTGTTTTGGCCTTGATGTGCTATTCACAGGTGATGCAGACCGCTTGTGTGAACGTTTGCATACACAGAAAGTATATCCCAGCCTGTAATGCTTTAATTTGTCACTGTTTTTAAATTACTGTTAGTATTACTGCCTTTTATCATTTTAACTGCCATTTTATCATTTTAAAGTTTAATTTTATTATTTCTGTCTATTTGTTTTGTTTACTCTGACATGTGCTGCTGCCTTTCTTGGCCTGGTCACTCCTGTGAAAGAGGTCTTGATCTCAATGTTTTGTTTTTTTTTTAATCTGGTTAAATAAAGGATTAATGATAGTAAAAATAATAATGATGTGTTGTCACTTGTGACAACTTTCCCCAAAATAACTGAAACTACCATGTTTGTTAAAACTAGCTCTTGCATCAATTAGCATAAAACAGAACAATGACTGAGGTATGACAGGATGCCTTCATGTCTCCTCTAAAATCTGGATTTAGCACTATCAGGATTTTTAACTTAAAGAAGCTTATTTGAAATATAACAAGTTAACATTTTTTACTTTGGATCGTGCAAAATGGTTACTTGATGCTAATCTCAGCTCACAATGTGCTGTTCTGTTCTCATACAGGGCATGATGGTTGACCATGGAAAGGAAGAAAACTAATGTTCCACTTTTTTATTGAGCCTTCTGGTGGAGGAGATAATTCCAGTGTGATAACTTACCCATGTGACAACAAGTCCTGGTCTCCCCTAACAGGGATCTGGTAACATACATCTTTTTAGGATAGTCCACAATAGTAGATGTGATATATTTACATTAAAACGTAAAAAAAAAGAAAAGAAAATTGGAAATTTTGACAAGATGAGTAAAACAGTGAGCAGGATCCATCCTGAGGATCTTGTTGCTGAGTCTGTGTTTTATAGGAATATGCATATAAAAGCTTTTTCTCTCATGGTAAACCTTTGGAGTTGTGAGGGTGTTGGCTTCGTGCAAGTGTTGCCATACTTGTAATCCATGTATCCGTGCATGTCGTCACATGCAGCCTTGGAATGTCAGAACTAGCAGCTATAAGCAGTTTTTTCCTTACTAAATGTGCACATTATATTTAAGAAAAATATATTCAAAATATATTTATTATACATGTTTTTACGATGTTAGATATGAAATTTGTATTTTTCATTATGGGCTATTAGCCTTAAGAGTCTATGTCCTTAACAAAACCTTAATGAATATGGAGCATTAGTAACATCTTGTAGCATGGTTGGTAATTTGGTTCATTTGCATTGCAAACAAGAAGAATTATTGCACCCTTTAGCATCTTTTTAAAAACAGAATATGTCCATGCTGAAATATATGCTCTGACTGTGCCAGGATCATTTATTGGCTTTTTATTTACTGTGCTTTAAAGTGTGTCCCTAAAACCCAGAGCTACTTTTATTTATAGCATTTCTTTCCATTCAAATTCATAAATTATACAAATATAATTGTTGTTTATGTCTTTTGTACATGGTTGATGGTTCTGAACAGCAGGAATCCAGCAGCACAGCATGTACTTTATATGTGGCCTCTGTAATTGTGAAAACAAAGACATCTCTGCAGTTTTACTGGTTGCTTGATTCACCTAAATATTTCATACAGGAGGAAGTCCACAAAGAAACAAGTCTCACAGAAGTATGCAAGATAGTACAGTAAATACAGCTTTTTAACATACTATTTGGTATTGAAGGATTGCAACGCTGTGTTGCGCCGAACAAAATTGGGCTCTCTGGATATAAGGCTCCTCTTGATAATCTGACCTTTGTTCATTTGTTTAATTTTATTCTTTTGAATGCTTGTTTATTACTGAATTTACATGATATTCCCAGACCAAACAGGGGTGAGGAAAAAATGATGAAGAGTGAATATAAATGAGAGAGAGAGAATGAAGAAGGAATAATGATAGCAGACAGCCAACTGGTACACATAAACAACAGAGAACATCCTCCTGGTTTTGCAGGAAAATGAGGCTGATAATCACCAGGAGCACCAATAGGAGACAAAAAAGCTAAGAAAAACCTAAATGATGTCTGAACACTTTCTTGAGTGCACTGATGACCAGAGGCACAACTCTCACCTTCACTTTCTGAGCTTTCTCCAGCTCTTTTTCAAACTCTCCAGTTTCTCATGCTACTTTTTTCTGATGTTGCCATTATCTGGGATGGCTACGTCAACAGCTTTACTCTGCTGTTTATAGAAGTCCACATTGTCGGTTGGCATTTGCGATTTTTTTGCTTGATCAAATCCTACAGGATCTTAGCTCTGTCGTTTTGAGGCAGGGATCACCAACTCCAGCCCCCTTGGGTCAGTTCCCTGAAAGCTTTAGAAGGTCTCCTGGTGCAACACATCTGACCCGGGAGCGGTTAAAGGATAACTTTTTTTTTTTTTTTTTTTTTAACCTGAACCTTATTTCTAGCAGTTTACAGTATACATGCATTCACTCACTGAAAAAAATTCTGTATCACCTTGACTCCTTCGGAAGATATTATATTGAGTCGCCCTTCAGCGTACGTCCATATAATGGGAAAGACGGGGCAGCCTCTCTATAAGGCATTTTCTGCAGTAAAAACTCTTTCATTTCATCACTGATTTTAGAATGGATGAATGAATGAGTACTACTGTCCAGTGAGTTCAGAGTTTCACAGATTACAGTTTGTAACGTGTCTAGCTAGCGAGTTGCTCTTCCCAGCTGTACTGAAGCAGCATGCATTGGGAACGGGCGGTGGCCTGTAGAGTGCAGAGAAAAGCCCAATAACTAACGGAGCATTAACTCTGAACTCACAGGACAATAGTACTCGATCGTTCATTTGTTCTACTTAAAGCATTGGTGAAATGGAGGAGTTTTGCTGCAGATAATGCTTTATAGAGAGGCTGCCCCATCTCTGTACGCCGAAGGGCGACTCAATAACTTCCGAAAGAGTCAAAGTGGTACAGAAATTTTGCCGATGAACAAGTGCACGTATAAACTCCCTGAAATAAAGAGAATGTTCTTTAACATATACACAATGATAACTACAGTAGGTTGAAATAGTCCCATCTTCAGGCAAGTGAATCCAGAAAAGAATTGAAGTCTCTTATAAAAGATTTCAAAGTGGGAGCCAGTGACGGAGGTTAAAACAGTGTTATGAGTAAAAGGCTATATTCGAAATGTATTGGAGTAAAATCAATATTCCCTTAAAATATGTAATGGAATAGAAAAAATGATTATCTAACTGGAGCAAACTTAAGTACATTGTTTGATATATTCACTGTATTAGACCGACTTTCTGCTAGTGAGCACTCCTAGCTGTCATGAAATACTCTGAAGTACTGTACTGCATGGATGGAAGTATCAGAGAAATTATTTGCTTGACTGAAGTGATTCTTTGAACCTGCAATCTAAAGAATAATTCTGCTCTATCAACAGAGAGATGTCTGCCTTTGAGGTGAAGATCTTGCTCAGAACATCTCAGATTTCCAACCTGCCACCCGGAGCTGTTACAGTGTCTTTCAGATGCATACAAGTCTCCCCTGTGTCTGTGTCCAAAGGAAACCTTTATCCTCTGGCACCATCTTTTTTCCAAATCCTGTGAAGTTTAAACATTTTCAGTGCAAAACTGCTGTCAGCATACAGGTTTTTTGTTTTCTTTTTCCCTGTTGAACTGTTTCAGAAACTTTCAAAGCACCGCCAAGCACGGAAATAAAAAAAGGCAGGACTTATGATTTAAATACTGTCAATGATGGCTGACAGCAGGTGATTAAAGCAGTCACTGAAGACATTTTGCAAAAATAAGGGTTCTCACGATGAAAAACAATTAGTTTTTCCCTTTTAATTCTCTTTATTTAGTTAACAGAAATAACTATTGGCCAATCACATTGAAGTAATCCAGTGCAGTTCGTAATGTAGACATGGTCAATTTGACTAGCTGAAGTTCAAAATGAGTGTAGGAATAGGGGAAAACTTTAAACGTTTCATGGTTGTTGTGCCAGTTGGGCTGGTGTGTATATTTCAGAAACTGCTGAACTACTGGGAATTTTACCACAAACAACCATTAAGGTTTAAAGAGAATCGTCAAATAATGAGAAAATATCCAGTGAGCACTGTCCAGCCAACAGAGACCAGTTTTCTTGTTGACTCTGGGGCCTTTATGGTGCATTCTAGTTGTCTCATACTTCCAAGGGCCCAAGAGCAGGTGACATTATTACCAGGCAGGTGTTCTCGTTGCACCAATTTAAAACTAGAAAATCACAACTGATTGTAAAAATGTACACCATGACTACCAACTTGGGTGATAATGACTAATAAACCACACGTATTGATGTAATATGTCACGGAAATCACCTGACATTGCAATTATTGATAACTCAGTGGAAACAAAGCATATTAGAAAGAAATTTATTAAAGACGACAATGGACTTCAAATGTTACTGGTGGCTGGAATCTCAGGGTCCTTTGCAACTTATGGAATCTGTAATTTAGCCATTTCCAGTAGCCTTAATATTTCCAAAGGCAACTGTAATGCACAATTAGTACCAACATGGTTTATTCACCACAGCCTACCTGAGAATTGTTGCTGACCATGTCCATCCCTTTATCACCACAGTGTGGCATCTTCTGATGGCTACTTGTCTCAAAGCTCAAATCATCTCCAACAACTTGTTTTGAACATGACGATGAGTTCACTGCACTCCAATGACTTAGGTTGCCACAAGATCCCAGTCTTTAAGAGAAGTTTTGGGAGGTGGTGGAAGTTGGGGAAATTCTCATCATGGATGTGAAGTAACTTTGTGGCGAGAGGATATAAAAGTAGAGAAAAATATAAGAGAAAAGTACACCACACAGGATAGAATATAAATAACGCCACAGATGAGGGAGGGAGGCAATCCAGGACTTGGCTGAAGTAGCCAGTGTGTATCTTTCTTTTCTTTTAGGACATCTGAAGAAAGATGGCATCTTATAAAATCAATGTTCACAGTAGAACTTAATCAACTTTATCAAATTGTAGAGCACTGTGGTAATTTGTGTTTCTACCTCTTCTAGTGCAGGTTATTACAATAGTTACATGCCTTGATGATCTCAGGTAATCACTTTTGACTTAATTTAACTTTATTGATATAATTATACAGTATGTTATATCTCACCGTACTACCCAAACAGTGCGTTAATTAATCAGCTTACATCTTAATAGCATACTCACCACTTCTTTTTTTATTTCATATTATTTGATTTGAGTACTTTTTCCTTTTCTTGCTCACATTAAATTGGTTGCACTGTGGTGTTTACCTTTTTTAGTGCTCCCCATTATTGATCCCATGGATTGTAAGTCTGTTTTCTAACGTTGAACCTGTTAAATGACAATGAAAAATCCTGAATCTTGCATTACAATGAGCTCTGACAACAAAGAAAGTGTTAAAAATGCTCTGAAAATGAGGTGTTCAGTTCCAGTTCAAAAGCTGCTGCCTGCAGGCAAAGACCACAAACAACGTTCTTCAGTTAAATAACCTTCTAAAGGAAGCAGTCAGCATTACTCTGGAGGAACACAGACGGAGAGTCCAGACAGCTGCTGGAGGGCATCAACTTTGGTAGAACTTTCTGTTTTGGTTCTGTTTATTTGGTCTGATGTGCTGCTGATGAAATGGGGCCTCGTAAAGGTCATATATTCCACCTTTCAGCTTTGGTTTAGATATTCTCATGTAGTAAAAACAACAGTGCTGTTGCCTCAAATGTAAAAGGAAGGTAATTATGCAAGATTTTCTTTCACTTCCTCCATCATGAAGTGAAATTACTGAGCCGTAACCATGTTTTACCAGCTCCAGCTTGTTGATGTTGGCTTTTCAATATGCGGAGATTTCATTAAGTTCATTTCATTTTAAGTCACAAGGTCAACTTTGCTGTGTCTGTCTGCTCTCAGCAGTCACTTTCCTAGTGTTTCATCCTCTTTCCCTCTCACAGACAAGGCTTCTCTCTAATTGAAGGTTATACCAATGACAGTGATTTTCCCCCACATACACATGAGAATCCTTAGGCAATAATATGTAAATTCCCACTTTACTCCCAGTGGTTCACATTTACTATCCATTACTTATCTGTAAATGCATCAGAGTAGTGGCCCCCGATGCTGCGATGACCTTCACCGAGTGCCTCCTTGACTTGTTTTATTGGCTTCACAGCAAAACTGAATGTGGTTTCACTTGACCTCATAAATGAGTCAATAGTGATGCTATCAGCTGATTGCAGTGTGGATAGTGATCATTGCACCACATCAATATCAAACACAGAAATTATTCCCTGTCACATTGAAATAAAAGGACAGCTGGAAGCAACATTGGCAGAGTTTCATTAAGAGCCATAAGCTATTAAAATGAACCAGTACGCCCACATCTGGGAAAATGAACTGCTGGGCTCCTAATTCTGCCCAGACCTTTCAGAATGTCATGCAACTGTTATGAGTCTACAGATCCCAGCAGGATGAGTGTGTTTGTGTGCACAGGCATGTCTGTTTTGTGGATGGGACTGTGGTTCTGATCACCGTTACCAGATCGCTGTTTTCATTCCCATGGCAACATCTCAGTTTCTTAAGACTCTTTGTTGCTCTCCATGTTTTCCCAATCTATTTTCTCCTTTGTCCAGCCAACAGGACCTCCTTTAAAGCAGCCGTCATTTCATTTTTATTTTTTTACTTTTCAGTCAGCAATTTCTGCAGCTGTAACGATGGCTTCTTTTTCTGTGATGCTGTCTTTTTAAGAGTTTTAAAACATGACAGATCAAAATCTCAGAAGTGAAAAAATAAACACAAAAATGAAAAAAAAAAGAAAGAAACAGGAAATATAACACTTTTAACTGGTCACAGGTTGCATCAAAACTCCCAGCCCTGGTCTACAGTGATCTAAGATGTCTAGTTAATCAATGAGGAACATTTTATTAGCCCAGGTTAAATGATAATGAGGGACTTAATCACATTGTCAGTGTGTAACACTGGTTGTAAATGATGTTACTGCAGCTTTTTATGCTTGCTGGTCAAAATTTATATGTCTGAGGGATACTGTGTAACTTTTTACCCAAACATAAGCCTAATGTAAGTAATAATAGATGATTTCTTGGGTCAATAAACAGCACTTGACGCATGTTGTTGCTAACTTTGCAGGAGTGGATCTGTCTCTCATTGGATCATGTGACCTGGAGCGCTTTTGTTTATGGCTCCATGACTAAAAAAGTGGTCTGCAAACATGATTCCAAAACAAGGATAGAAACTGTTTTAATTTTGTTAGAATTGTGTGGCCTGTAGGTAGTTACAGGTTTAGGGCCTCTGGTGGCCAAAAGTTACACGGTATCCTTTAAGGTAACTCCATGTAGAGTGTGTGTCTGTAGATGTGTTTTTTCTTTTCTTTTTTTACATTTTACAGTAATGACATGGCATATTTTACTGCATGGAATATTTGGTGGGTCCCGCCTGCCTAAACATGCCTCCAAAGATACCCTCACCCAGGTGGGTTGCTGCATGATAAAGTTTGGGAATCCCTCTTAGGAGGAGCTTAACACACTGCAATCTTTTGATTAGTTGAAAAAATGTGTCTCTTCCTGCGTGACCCGATATAAAAACAAAGGAGGGACGACCCCTTTGTTTCTGTCTCCTGCAGTGCTTTGGTTAAAAAAACGTTGCACTGCGATGATGTCACGCGATCACGAAGCCCTGCTATCTGGTTAATACCCCACCTCCGGGGTAAGGATACAGTTTAGTGTGGAGGGCGAACGTGAAATCAACATGTCTTTACCAAAACCCACCTGACCCGACCCAGACCCACAGATGGAAATGAGGCTTACTTCTTGTTTATACTTTAGTTGTGAATATTGGTGTTAGTGTATTTATTATACTGTATTTGGTACAGTAAGTAGACAAAATGATCTCAACATAATGCCAACATACAATACAAGATCATGTAATGGTATCGTAGTTAATAGTTCATACAATTAATTTCTTGCAACCTATCCGGGATCAGGTCACTGGGGCAGCTGCCTGCAGGGAAGCCCAGACTTCCCTCACCCCGGCCACATCCACCAGCTCACCTGGGGGGATCCCAAGATGTTCCCAGGCCGGCTGAGGGACGTAAGGGCTTTTCACATGGCGTGCTCGGGCCTGTGCCTGGCCTAACAACCGAGGAAGCAACCAAACCTTACATCACCAGCCAAGCAACAGGTTAGTATATCAACGAGGAAGGAACTCTTGGAAAGATCTCTTGTGCACCATGGATGCGAGCCAGGCACTCATATTTTATATTTTAGCTTTTTTAAACCACCGACAACAATTACATTTACCAATAAACATGCCAATAGGGTTGGGGTTTGATTTGGTCACTTCCACTTGTTGGGTGAGTAGCCCACATGTTACATCTGGCACTGCGTGGATTGTGTTCACAATGCACTTTTCCCTACCCCAGTGCAGGTGGCTCGGGTCCTGGACTACCTCTTGACCTGGGCTGCCCGGGCCTGGCCTGTTAGCTTTCACATGGACAAGATTTATGGTCGGGCATAGGCCTGAGCATGCCATGTGAGAAGGGCCGTAGTGCCTCCAGTTTGTCCTGGGTCTTCCCCAGGGTCTCGTCCGGGTGGGACATGCCCGGAACACCTCAGGGAGGCGTTCATGCATAGTTAATAGAATAGTAATACAGGAGTTGTGTTTTGACTGCTGCAGTGAACCTTTTGACGAGGGTAGAGAAGACCGGGCCAGTGGTTTGCAGTTTGTGTGAATATTGGTCTAGAAAAATGAGCTTTGGTAAGCAGTTTGCATGCAGTATACGGATTGGGGTGGCCTGGATGAATGTATGACAAGTCCAGTGCATTGGTTTATCTGGCAAAGGGATCACACCACACTTCTATTGTATCATATATTTATTTGTAAGAACCAGAAAGATATCAGGTACAGAACAGTGCTGGGTCAAAGCAGGAAGTTTGACAAAATTTTTGAAAGAGAAAAAATATGGGGCGCTGGGATCCTCCCTTCCGCATGAAAACTCTCCCACCTATTCTTCAAAAGGTATCCCCAAAACAAGTGGACAACAAGGCTCTGACATCAAACTGCTGTTTATGTAGAAATGTACATATGGAATATAAAGTACATATAAAGGATATGGTGGGTTATGCTTCACAAGCTCGATTGTGTATCCCAGTCCCATTTAGGATACAAAAAAGACTTTTTAGAGGCACAAAGAAAAAGACACCACACGTGAATGAATTACCTGTAGAGCAGCTATCGCTGCACCTGAAGTCACTGATAAAAACATGTCTGGAAGAACTTTGACCGCTGATGGCCACCGTCCATTCACAACTGTGCTTTGTATTTGAAGTAATTTTTATGCCCATTTTTACCACTAGATGTCAGTGAATTCTGACTCAGCAATGCATAAGTGGCTTTGGTACATAAATCCGAACATAAAACAAGTGAAAAAAAAAAGTCTTTTAAAAAGGCAAAAGGAAACAAGGTGAAAGTAGCTGGAAAAAGACTGGTTTTATACTCAGGTGTCACGATAAATCTGTCACTACCCTTCCAACCTTCTTTGTTGCTTAAACAAAAAAAAAAGTCCTCCAGAATTATAAAGAATGGGTTTTCTCTTGGCTCCTAGTTTGGCTGTGAGCGATTAGTCATGGGAAAGAAAAAAAAAAGTCTTGTATGTGTGAGACACCAAAGGATGAGATGAAATGAGAAAAAGTTTGCCAGTTCTGAAGCAGGGACTAAAGAAAGGATTCAAAAATTATGTCACCTGGAAAGCTGCCTCAAGAGGACCCAATGTCAGCTCCAATAAATGGCCTTTTTCATCTTTGCAGGGAAGCATATAAAATGGTCTTAACTTAAGAAAACACACTTTCTCACAGCTTAGAGTTACTCATATCTCAAAGTGACATATTTACGTTATTTTATAGACTGTCTCGGCCTGCAGAGTGCTTCAAAAATGGTACACCAGGGAGGACTCGCAGAAAAGAAGTGATCTATAAGAAACTCATCCTTCTATCATCAAACAACATCTAGACTTTGACATGACTTATTTTTGTCTTGTTTATTGTACACCTGATGCATGTGCAAATGAAAGTTCCAGTTTTAATCAGAAGAAAAAGAAAGTTTAGCCAGTTTGTTATAAAAGAAACTGCCAAAATTTCAAGGAAATCCAAAGAAGCATATATATTTTAGGTTTTCAGACCAGAAATTAATCCACAATTGCTGATATGAGAAAGGATTATGCAGAAAGAGAGAAACGGAAAAGGAAATATAACGTAATTACAGTGAGATGTAAGTGTGTGAGAGGGGGACATGATATGAATAACCTTCCCTGCACCTCACATATTTAAGTAGAGGCTATCTTGAAGTGCAATTACAATGTGAATGTATGCAACTCAAGCATATTGAAATTACACAGTGATACAAACCCTGAATTACTGCTGACTTTAACAAGGTGCAGCCTTGTTCTCTTTGACATCATTCGCCACATATACATGCATTATTATCTCCTTAACAGATTCACGGTATTACTTGAGGTTTTCAGAAGGGCCACATTAGTTAGTTAAAGAGTGGATTTAATATCTCCACACCACATGCTCCACAGAGTCACTTAAACATAACATTATAGTCCCAGAAAGACGGAACTGTCCAGCTGTGACTGATGAGTCCATTATCCGGGCAAAAACCAAAAAGAGATACGACAGCACTGTAGTCATGTCTAACTTACTTGTCAGTGCCCAGTTATATCATATATAAAATCCATCATATTTACATGAAGACCTGACAATATCCCTCAAGATCAACAATGATTTTGAGGGTTTAAAAACACAAATTCTGACATGTTTAACCCAAAATATACAGTATATATATATATATTTTTTAGATTTGGTTACATTTTCAGGCCACATACATTTCTGCTACTGACTTTTTCCATTTTCAATACTTTTTTTTCTGCAGCATCCATTGAACTACTGCCTTTTTACATCTTCTAAAAAAAAATTATCAAAATATATATGACAACAATAACTGAAAAAAAGAAGGGCATTTTTTTTCTCAGGATATAAAGATACCAATGAGTGGTATACTTGGGCATAAGGCAACCATTCTAAAGTAAATTTTCATTGTCCTTCTCTTTCATAAGTGAGATCACCAGTTTCCAGATTTTTTTCAAAGTCTTCCAGCTTGTCGCTGAGAATGTACAGTAACATATCCTCTCCAAATGCAGGGTATCAGTCAATGTTGAGATCCAGGCTTTAAAAGTTGAGGCCTCCTTTTTCCAGAGCAACAAAATGAGTTTCTTTGTACAGAGAAGTCCATAGGACCAAAGATATTGTTCTGTCTTTTTAAGTGTCTCAAATTGATCTGATGTACCTAAAATAGCCACAACCGCATCCAGTCTAATTGTGATTCCAAAGGCTCAGGAGAAGAATGGAAATAATGCTTCCCAAAATTCTTGAAGATTGGGGAAAAGTACAAAGCTGTGCAATAGATCTGCACCCATTTCATTACATTTATCAAATAATGCAGGTGCATCTGGGAACATTTTATGTAGTTTCATCTTTGAATAGTGTAGCCTATGGACAATTTTAAACTGGATCAGACAATGTCTGAAATTAAGGGAGCAGAAATTAACATTTTTCAGACTTTTTTCCCCCATGTATCTTCTGATATTGCAACTGACTATTTTACAGACATTTCCTTTGTGCAAGATGTGAGAATCCATTGCCTTTTATCACTTAAAATTATTTTTTGATGACTTTAGACCAGGGGTGGGGAACTACACCCCTTGAAGGCTGGTGTCCTGCAGGTATTTGTTGTTTACCTGCTGCAAAAACCTGCAGATCAACGGGTAAGTAGCAGACTTGTGCAGAGCCTGATGTGAACATGTAAACTCACTCAATGACTGTGACTATAGTCTGATGTGTTGCTTTTCCTGATCAACTGAGGGGCTTCAGACATGTTAAATTAGATGAATTCCAATTAAAACTTCAAGATATTAACATCTCTACTGTATATATTACAGTTTTAGATCAGGTGAAAATATAAAATAGGGATGTAACAATTACTGATAAAAAGATAAATTGCAATATAATTCCCTGTTACCGTTTCTGATCATAAATAGAAGAAAAATCATAATTTTGCACTTTGAAAAACTCAGTGAAGCAGCAGTATTACCTCAGATACAGTTCGCAGGGTTTGGACAAAAAAAGAAAAAAAAAAAACAGAGTCTGGATGTATTTTGGATTTTTTTAAAGGTTGCTGGAAGGAAACTTTATTTAAACTTTTTATTTATTTATTTATTATGCTTGTTATTTTTGATTTGATAAAACTCAGTGAAATGATTTCAGTGTGTGTATTAGTAAGTTTTTAACATTTTGAGCACATTTCAACAATACCGCGATAATAATGATTATTGTGATAATTTTGGTCACAATAACTGACATGGCATGTAACCGTATGAAATTTTCATACGGTTACATGCCTAAATAAATAAATAAATAAATAAAGGGGAAGTAAATAACAGAGAACTGCAATGAATAAACCAAGACAAATTCATTATACAAAAGAAATGTACAATGATCTAAAAAAAAACAAACAAACAAAAAAAAACATACCCTCCAAAACCCAGTATGACCTTCTTGGGATCATTGGTGTGACTCTCATGCTTGGATTATTCATTGAGAACAGGGTAAGAAAATCAATATGATTCAGCTCACTGTTAGGATGTGCTTATATTTTATTAAAACATATTCTGTTTAAAGTAACAATAATGTTGTTAAATTAATGTTGTTAAACTTTAAACCATTGTGTCTTTGGCTTCTTGGTCTGTTTAAATGATAAAATAATTAAAACTATTAAAATGAGCCATGTTAAGGTGATCATAGCAATCCTTTTTGCATATTTTAAGGGCACTAGTTCTTTGCTTAACTTGAGAAAACCACTTCAGTTGCTGTATTCATGTTTTTCATAATGTCCCCTTATTAAGAATGTACAGCCTCTTCATGGAAACAAGCAGCCTGACCTTTATTTGTACTATAACACTGATACATTCAGTGGAAGTTAAACCTTTAAAAGAAGCACAAGTATCATCATGTTAATAAAAACAGGCTGCTTGTATTCTGTTTGAAGATTTAGCCAAGAGAAAAGATAAAAAAAAAAGGGCAATCGAAACAGCTCTATGTCTCCTCCTGCTGTATCAGGATGGATAAATCAAATAAACTGGAGAAAATCTGAGAGGGAGGTTGGCTTAAAAGTGTCCGCCTTTTTGACCCTGCAAACTCTTTATAGTGGAGATATTTGCTGCATCAGAGCATATGATTCAGTTCTTTATGCAAAGTGCTTGTATGTTAGCACCAAAGCATACATGCATCTGAACTCCAGAGCACCACTAAAAGGAAATATTGAAAACAGGAAAATCACTCATCACTTGTGGTGTTATCTTTATGAACAATGTGCAGAGCTGAGTGTTGGAGTGCAACATATAAGCACTGAACACAGAGACATAAGGAAACCACAAAGTCCAAACTCATCCACCTGTCTTATCTGAAACCAAGCTGCTGGGACAAGAGCCTGAGCAGAGATCCACAGAGAGCCACCTCCTCCAACCTGTCCAAGGAGGCGTCCCCAAGGCAGCAGAGAAGTACCTCCACCATGTCCTGGGTTTGCCTTAGGCCTTCTCCATGCAGGATATGCCTGAAATGCTTCTCCTGGGAAGCCCTCAATCACTCTTTGACATAAGTGACACAACCATATCACTTCATCATCATGCTCCAAAGTCCACGGTCAAACTCAGGTTTGTTTTCATGCAATCTTCGGAAAGTGAAATGTTCGGTCACTCTGCTTCATCACAAATGGCTGCAACAGTAACCCGCTGTTGTTATTTGGAAGCATACTTCTGATCTATGGATCTCATGTGGATGCTCAGTTCTCAACTAATTCTGAGTGATGGGAAGCTTGGTTTTCAGATCGCTTTCTTGCCAGTGAATAATTATGACAAAGATGTGTTAAATCACTTGCAAGACTCAGGTGAAGGTCTTCAGATTTCACCACCTGCCTGAGGAACTACAACAGAACCTTGATGACAGGTTGTATATTTTAATATTAGAAAATATGTGACTACTCCAAATCACCCAAAGACTGCTAATGCTATGTAAAAATATACTTCTCATATTTATTGCATGAGATTACAAATGGATTTTTAAAATTCTTCAAAGTGGTTGTATTAAAATGCAAAAAGCTGCTGGAGGCACATTTGCCAGCTATTATATGAAATAATAAATCAAACTGGCTTTTTTTACTTTTATTTACCACTTTTCCTGTCCAGCATCATAGCAGCAGAATTGTGATCTGGTTGCTGGGTTCTGCCCAACAAAAGCTTCATGGATAAGACCTGTCTTGATAATTAATTAGGACTTTTATTTCCATACAGGATCTGAAAACAGGGGGAGGGGGGAAGAGAAAGAAGAGAGTAAACAGTAGAGAAAAATAGACTAATGACAAGAAAAAGGAGACAAGGATACACCAAACAGAAAGCAACAGCATCCCAGCCAGCCCACCATTGGAACGACTACACATCCACCCAGATGGTAGCAAAGGTTAGGCCCCAGCCATACTGCCCCACAGGCCCCATGGAGCCAGGGATGGCACCCACCAACCCAAACTGCAGGGCCCCAGGCTGGTTAGCACCTATGCCAATACATCAGTCAGGCATCCTGGAGTTCAGGGCACAGCCAACCGTTGTTGGCAAATTAGCGACTTTGTCACTATATTTAGCGTCTTTTCAGACCCCTCTAACTTATTTTTTAAAAAGTGACTCGCGACAAATTTAGCAACAGTATTCTTTCTGCTGTTCATGCCGACAGATAAAAAACTTTATATCATTCTCCGTCCGTTCATCGGGTGCTGCCTGCCGTCGGCCCCTCCCTCCTAGTTCCCAGCACTCAATCACAGTTCACTCTGTCCTGGTGCAGGATGTTCACTCCTCCTCATGCAGATAAAATGAATTGTGCAGGCACGATAAGATACCTATTTTTTTTCCTGGTCTAAGCTAAGAAGCATTTTGGCTTTGCTATGGCATTACTTTATTTTTTCCTCAACATCCATCGTACATGTATGTTTGTTACCGAAAATCGTCCATTATAGCCGAATATAAAAGTTGCTGCTTATTTCTCATGATGCTATGTGGCACACCTGGGTCATCTTTGCACCATGAGTCAAATGTGTATGTCACCCCTACAGTACCCTTGTAAACTGGCAACAAAGCATCCCAAATAATAAGTAATTTGCGCAGTACCATCATATGGTACTGCGCATGCTCGAGATTGACCTTTCGTCACAGATGTCAATTGGTGACTTCTAGCGACTTTTAATGCAGCCAGTAGAGATTTTTTTCCCCTGAAGAGTTGGCAACAGTGCAACCAACCCTTGGTAGGGGCTACAGTAGATTCTTTTTTATAATGGTACCATTATTGCTGTGCGAATGCAGCTTTTCTAACAACCACTAAAGGTCACATATTCTCAGAATGCAAATACAGTCCATCTCTCCTTGTGTGCATAGTTGCCGCATGGTCGTGTTATCGTTTCTATGCTTAGACCTGACCAGGAAACTATGACAACTAACCTTCACCAAACATTGTCTAAATGAGCAGGGGAAATGGAAAATCAGTTGCGAATGAATGAAAACAACAGTTAGTGTCGTCACCAACTTTTTGTCCAACCATCTGAAGAGGACCACATTCCTCTGCAGCAATAAACACTCCAGAATGATGTCTACAGCATTTGCAGTTGGGACCTAAGGTAATTGTCATCAGAAATAAATAGAAAAGGATACCTTGTGCAACTTAACATACATATAAATATGTATGACAATATCTTTTAAAAGCATCCAGTTGCAGATTCATCCTTTGCATTCATAACAGGTGTGTACATTTGTATCTATTTTTTTGTCTAAAACGTGATAGACGGACAGATAGACTAACCTCTGGAAATTCTTAAGTTCTAAAAAGGTCTTAAAATAATAAAGAACAACTGGGACTCACATTTAAGTGTCTTATTTGTCCATGGTTAAAATACATTTGAAAAAAAAAACAACAAAAAAACAAAAACAACAACAACTTAAATGTCTGAGTGAAGGGTAAAATAACCCCAAAAACTAAACAAACCATGTTGACATTTACAGGAGATGAGTCACATGATGTTCACTCAACTTGCAGCCTTCACTGATTCAGTCAGCTATGTGTCACTTTCATTTGGTTTACTGTCAACCTCGGTTTAAAGGCTGCTGCTCACTCCTCCTCTTTATGTCCTGCTCAGTCACAAATCTCAGAAGCTTGCTCACTGACATCTGGCTTTTTGACTTATTGTGTTCTGGGCTGGTTGCCAGTTCTCAATGTATCCTTTAAAGATTCTTTCACAAGGGACACTACTTTGATATCTGAGTGTCATGAGATCTTTGGTTTGATCTTCCTCGGGATGAGGACTGTCTGAAAAGGTTTCTGAATGACAGATTCAAAGAACATTATGCTAATTGGTAAAACTCAAGTGTATCTTCCCCTAATTTCTCACAAAGCTTGAAAATTTTATATGAAGAAAAAAAAAATCACCAGTTTCCAGAGGAAAAGTGTACACTTAAGGGGATGAGAAAACAAGTAAACTCAAAGGATTTGGATTATCCTGGAAATCATCATATTGGTGAATTCAACACTAAAAAGATAGAAAATAATTAACCAAACTTGGTAGCCCAATATGTCTATCTTTTATTTTAATGGGTTGAAAGTTTAAAAAAAAGAGGTCAAAATGGTGATTTAATTTCTCTATTTCTGAAACTTCCTTTTAGAAAAGCGCCCTGAGGTGACCCTGTCATGAATGGACGCTATACAAATAAAGTTGAATTGAATTGAATTGAAAAGTCATGATTGATCATAGCTTCTCCAGCAAGTGTCTTTTCTTATTGTGCTCCTCCAGATACTGGAGGATACCCAGAACTGATAGATCCTTTAAGTTATGCTGATATTGATTTTCAGGCCAAAAGAACAAGAGCCAAGAGCCATGACCAAAAAACACATAAAATAGGAAGAAATTTCTCTGTCAGTATATAACTGTAATACTCTGGCTCACATATGAGCATCTTTCTTTGATTTTGAAGCATTCAGGTTCCAGCTTCTCCCTAAAGGAAATGCTGATTTAATGATGTGTAGCAGCTGATTCAATCAGCTCTAACTAGAGCTGCGACCCAAATCACCCAAACCTCATTCCCTCTCCACAGATGAACTACACCCCTGATTCCACAGCACTTAAAGCCTGGATCAGACTGCACGAATTTAGCCCGATTTTGGCCCGATGGAGATGTCGCAGACAGTCGCTCACAGTCGTGCCTGATTCTGCGTAGTCGGATTGCAGAACATCACGTCTTCGCTCCGTGCAGTGTGACATAATCAGCAATTGCCGATTTGGCGTTGCTTCACGACCACACAGCAGAGAGACTGTCGAGTCAGAATTTTTTGGTTTTGTCCGTCTAGTTTGACATGTCCTGCAACGTGTCCCTACATATCAACCAATAGAAGGACAGTGCGCCCCTCGCTTCCACCAGAGAGACCACACAGAAGCGCAAACAACAATAGTTAGAAGGGAGAGAGAGACAGCTGCTCTCCGGTGGAGCAGTGGAACGGAGGAGAGATTTGTGGAGCTGTGGCATCAGTTTCCACCTCTTTGATGTGCAGAGTGGAGAGCCCATACTACTGGCCTAGCCAGAAAAAACATTGGGTCTACCAACAAATACTGGGTGTGCCAAATTTATTTTCAACAGTGCTAAACTTTTAAAAGAGTGAATCTCTCTTGAATATAACATTGCTTTTAACACGAAACATCTCCACACGAGGTGTGTGTTCTATCAGATAGAGTCAACAGTAGTTCACAGCAGGTCCAAACATTCACATATGCGACACGCTGTCAAATAAATCAATGACAAAGTCAAAGAAAAATCACACTTTGTGTTTAAATAAAAACACTGCAAAAACATACAGTAACAGACATCGTGCCCAAATAGGTGAACATATTGAAATATGACACACTCATGTGTACTCATGCACTCTCACAGCCATAATCCAAATTACGCATGGTCATCTAAGCTAATAACCATGTGGACACACCTATTGGGCGCAGAATATAGACACAACGATGCAGCTGTGCACTGCGCAGCTCTCAATTTAAAGGGAAGACGGCAGCTTCCATCATGTTTTCATGTGGTTGCCGTGGTTTCTGATGCGCGCACTGATCAGTGTTGCCAGGTGTACGATAATAATCGTATTTGTATGATAATTTGGCCCTCTGTACCATGTACGATCAATAATCCTAAAAAAGGGCAAATGTACGATAATTTCACCATTTCATATTAATGTGAGCAAAACTGTCAGCTGGTGAATTTTTTTGTGAACCTTGGAGGCATCAGTTCCCATGTGACATGTTACCAGCCATTCGTGCTTTGCTGAGCGTGAGCTACGAGTGACTTCTATGTGTTGATTCGCTGAATGGTGGCTGCACCCGCCCCAGGAGATGCTCAGACAGGAAGGCGAGCGAGATTTAAAACCAAAACAACACGAAGGACAAGGACATATTAGTATAAATAAAAATGAGTAGAAGCCGGATTTACTGCTGGACCGCGAGGAACGTGGCCACCATCTTGGACCGGTCACAGCCTAGTTAACAACTACTACGGACGAACAATGCCAGAGCTGTGCAGCGTTTTCTGCTGTAATCGACAGAGCATCGAAAGCAGCAAACCGGGAGTTATTTTCCACAAGTAAGGCTGAACATCAATATAAGTTGTATTTAGTGGTTAAAATATTTACCGTCCTGTAATAATCTGTATACCTGTGACATCAAGCCCAGCTAGGCAGGCTCACCCACGTTTAGTGCTCACTGTTAAAGTTATGTCATGAAAATAAATCTATGAATCTTCATAAACCCTACATACATACAGCTGTGTAGATTACAACTGTTATTATGATGCTGCTGTAGAAACAAGCCTGGTGTGACCGGTTTTACACTGTTTGAGGGTATTTTTAACGGGAGACATCACACAGAAAATAATTGCATCCAAGATATTTCTCATGTTTCGTACCCTCCATCTATTTTCATTCACATTATCACAATACTGATTTCACACTTGAGTGTATAAACTCCAGTATGTTGTTGAACAAACACTGATACACACTCAGAGCCGAAGTGCTAGCAGTGACCGACAAGTGATAACTGGAGGTACGGTGTATTATAATGTAGATGATCAGACAAAATGATGTCTAAGTGATTTGTGTAAAATAAGACAATGTTTGTCCTCTCTACCGGGATCTAGCTATACATCGCCTGGTTGACTGACTTCTCTGAAGGCCATAATCCACCAATCTATGGGAAGAGTGTCGAGTCTGGAGTGAGAGAGAGAGAGAAAAGTAACAAGGCAAGGGAAAAAAATACTTTAATGTAGTAGTTTTTGGAGGATCTGAGGGAGAAAAACCTCATAAAAAAAGAACTTAAGACAGGATATTGTTACAACTGACAATTTTTATTGTGGTTGATGTGACTGACATTATTATTATTATTTCTATGAAACTACGTTAACACAACTATGGGTCGCCATTAACCCATTCCGTACTGACGCAGCAAAGTCACGAGTGCCTGTGAGCACTTTTAAACACTACAGTGCATATATTTCACGCTTCTGTGGGGTTGTTATTTTACTTATGACGGGTTTTGAGTCTCTGGTACGATAATTCTATATTTCCCACCTGGCAACAATGGCACTGATGGAGCGCACAGCTGTGAGGACGCATGTGTGTGCGTTTATATAGAGCAACACACTTTATTTAACTTTATGGCAGGTTTTAACAATAGTGTCACTGGGTCGACTGTACTTATCTCTCATGGCAGTGGACTGTGGTCAGCCTGATGTTTTTGGCCCCGCTTGGCACTGGGTGTCCTGCGCGAAGTGCGTGATGCTCCTGGTGGAAGCGATCAGAGTCTTGTTGCCACGCAAGCTTTTTTTCAAAGATGAGCAACGAGATGCTTTTCAGTCTCTTTGCACATCGTAGCTCTGTTGGTGGATTTAATCCTGTTTACAACTGAAAACAGGCTCCACAGTGAAACTGGAACAGGCAGAATTACCAGCATAGCAGTAAACAGATGAGAAAAAATCTTTGTCAAATGAGTCCAAAACTTCAATAATAGACGGGAACCGATGTCCCCGTCCACTTTCCATTTCATGAGTGACCCAAACAGTCAATTCAGAGGCTCCAAACCAAGTGACTGTTTTTTCTATTTTTAACCTCTTGCATATATATTTTTTTGGACCCCAGGAAGAATAGCGGTAGCTTTGCTACAGCTAATGGGGATCTTAATAAACTAAACTTAACCAAACAGCTGCTTGTCCCGCCTCCCCGTCTTGTGTCGTCATTTGCGACACCACGCAATGATCAGACGGTTGTCTGTCTGGTGCCATTCTTGTAGTGACACCACTCGCGAGTAACAAGACACGGCCCGATTTTATGACACAATGTCAGTAAATCTGACATAGCGATCGTTGTGAACAATGAAAAAATCGTGTTGTCTGATCCTGGCTTTAGTTGAACTGATGACAAGATTTTTTTTTCTGAATGACAATAAATTCTGTAGGTGAATCACAAACTGATGCTAGTTTATTACACAGTTTAACATTTATTTCCAGAGGCTGTCCTTTTCACCAATTTAAGCCAAAGGATTGTTTTATGTTTTGTTTTCTGCAAAAAGAACACGCCCTGTACAACGTCTGAGTCTCACTAGAGACACCCCCCACCCCCCACCACCAGATAACTCTCTTTCCTAGTTTTGATTTAAATGAGCTTGTTTGGCCCATTGCTTGTTTACAGTAACAGCTAACAAATACAAAGTAATGCAGAACTTCATAAAAACTTCGACTCCTTAAACAACGTCCCTAACAATCGGGGGCCTATGAAACAACCACCTCACACTCTGAGAACAGAAATAATTAGAAGGCCTCAAAGGCAGCAAAGCATGTAGAGCAGAGATGTCCTTATTACGAGATAACAGATAGGAGGGGAATATGAGGTCAGGTTGAGTTCTGTAGTTTAACTTGCTCACACGCAGTAAAAACAATTATAGTTACACTCAATTTGAACTGAAATCACTCACAAGCAAAGGGGTGAACTCCCCATGTTTGCCTTAAAGGTCAGTGGACAGTTCCCGCTGCAAGTAGAATTATTGACCGACACCAGCAGGTACATGTAAGGCTGGGATAGTTCACCTGAGCCTCATCATCACCAACCAGAGATGTATCCTGTCTCCACGACTGTTCTACATCAGCAAGATCAACTAAGATTTATGGAGGTTCAATTAGAGAAAATGTTTTTGAGCAAGGCTCCAGAAGGTGATTATATCAAAGGGTTTACTATGATATAACTTTTGTTGTATCAACATCAGGATATAATTAAAATCTGTAATTAAGTTAATTCAATACAATTAAAGCTGTTTAATAATATTTATGACACAAAATAAAGAATATACACTATATTGACAAAAGTATTTGCTCACTCATCCAAATGATCAGAATCAGGTGATCCAATTACTTCCATGGCCACAGGTTTATAAAATTAAGCACCAAGACAAGCAGACTGTTTTTACAAACATTTCTGAAAGAATGTGTCACTCTCAGGAGCTCAGTAAATTCCAGTGTGGAACTGTGATAGGATGCCACCTGTGCAACAAATCCAGTGGTGAAATTTCCTCGCTATTAAATATTCCACAGTCAACTGTCAGCTGTATTAAGAAAATGGAAGTGTTTGGGAAGGACTGTAATTTAGCGAGAAAGTGGTAGGCCACGTATACTGACAGGGTTGAATCGCATAGAGCAAAGAGGTGGCCAACTTTCTGCAGAGTCAATCACTACAGACCTCCTAACTTCACGTGGCCTTCAGATCAGCTCAAGAACACTGCACATAGAGCTTCATGGAATGGGTTTCCATGGTTGAGCAGCTGCATCCAAGCCATACGTCACCAAATGCAATGCAAAGCGTGGATGCAGTGGTGTAAAGCACGTCACCACTGGACTCTGGAGTAGTCGAGGCGTTCTCTCGAGGGATGAATAACTCTTCTCCATCTGGCAATCTGATGGAGAAGTCTGGGTTTGGCGGTTGCCAGGAGAACGGTTTTTGTCTGACTGCATTGTGCCAAGTGTACAGTTTGGTGGAGGGGGGATTATGGTGTGGGGCTGTTTTTCAGGAGCTGGGCTTGGCCCCTTATGGGCCTTTTCCACTGCACATTTCCGTAACCCTTCCACATGGCACGGCACGCTTTAATTGTGTTTCCTCTGGGAAAACCCGTGACGAGCTATTACGATTTTCCAGACCCATTTCAGAGATAGCTCTAACCGTGCTGAACCTACACAAAACGTGATGTATCTGATGGCTCTCCTCTGATTAGTCAAAGGAAATTGTTGTCATCATATCATACGTGTTACCAAGGCCGCCTTAATGCACGGGCTTACCTGGGCTGAAGCCCAGGGGCCAATGGAGTTCAGGGGCCTATCATTTTTGGGAAAAAAATTGCATAAAAAGTCAAGTTATTATGCAATTTGTCAGTTTTCCTGTCAATCGCATTATATGCAAATTAGAAACTGCTGATTGATCCAAATAAACCCGTTCCTACCAAGTCCCGCCCCGCCGCCATGTGACAATCTGATAATGCTCCATCACTTAACTTTAGAGACAGGTGTAGGCTGTGTCGGCTAAAAATGACGGTTTTAGAGGTGTTTTCACAAGAAAATGACTAAAGAGCATCCCGAAGCTCTTTGGATTCTTTCAGCCGCACACAAATGACAGCGAGGAAACCGCTCATCTAACCCACTGAGGAGGGCAGCGACGCCCACGCTGATGCCAGAGGTAACGGACACGGGAGAGGAATACAGAGGTGGGGGGATTAGAGAAGGGCACACTCGCATCAGAGAGAGAGAGGAGGGGGGACGAGATGGCACATTAGCGATGACCTGGGCCTCTGGGGAAAACTTTGACCGGCCCAAAGTCCACACTTACAGGATAAAAATGGGACCGATACCTTGTCAAAATAAAAGTGTAAATCTGCGTCAGAACGCACGTGGCAGGCGCAAAGTAACGGGGAGTGAGTAAACAGAACGGCTACGTTATTCTCCATCAAACATGAGGGTGATCATGTTTATCATTTAGCAGAAGGCAGTGACGTCCATAGCGACAGACTGGCGACCTGTCAGGTGTACCTGTCTTTCACCTGATAATAGATAAACTCCACCCCCCCTGCAACCCTGCTGCTGTGCAGAAAATGAATGAATGACAGTGACGTCCCCAGAAAAGCCATGATTGCTTATATTAATCCAGCAGCCGACTGTGGAACAGCAGACTCCAAACCAGAGAAACAGTTATATGACCAATGTGAATACTGGACACAGGTTCTATAGAGGGATGTTGCAGGTGTGAAATATTTGGCTGAATGTGGACTTGATAGCTTTCATGAGTGAACCACAGGTTATTTGAGCAGCATGAACTAATCAGCCAGTTTGATTCTTTCTTAAAGTCTAGTTTGATTTGTTGCTGCTATTATTTATTTATTTAATTATTATTTATTTCAGATTTTGTATTATTATTATCATTATTACTATTATTTTTCATTCTGCTCACATTATCTGAAAATCTAATATCATGTCAAACTAAAAACAAAACACTCGGAACAGCCTTAGATAGTATTTTCTATAATGACACTTAAAAAAAAAAAAAAAAAGACAAAAATTGAGTAAATATGGAGGACGGGACAGGGCCTATACTTCTCAGCCCAGGGGCCTACCAGTAGGTTAAGGCGGCCCTGCGTGTTACCCCTCGCCTCTTCTAAGAATATCTGTCTCTGTTTTTTGGTGACTACAACCCACAGAGAAAACAACAGCAGCAGTAACACCTCAATATCATTGAATGCCACCATTGTTGTTTTTACTTAACTGACCACCGTGTGGCACGGCAGTGACGTCACGGCAGTCTAGACCGTGCCAACTCCGCCCACTTCCAGGTAGTAGACTACTGCTTCTCCTGTGTGGAAACAAAAACCGTCCTGGTCGTCTTTAGCATGTGGTGCTGTACCATGCCATGTGCAGCTGCAATGGAAAACAGGGTTCCCGCGGATCCTTAAAAAGTCTTAAAGGGCATTGAATTCATAAATCTAAAATTAAGGCCTTAATTGGCATTAAAATGTCTCAAATTCATATTTCAAAAGTCTTAAAAATTTTAACACATGATTAGAAAGCTTTCATCATTGGAAGTAGTTTCAAATCTCGAAAGAAATAGTAATATTTATTTATTTTAAATAATTTACCAAATGACACTCGTGGTAACATTGCGCAATCACAACAGCAGAACCAACAGAACAGTGACGGTTGCAGCCGGGACTCTAAAATCAGGTGCACGTTGTTCATGATGCAGCTACTTTGGGGGGTGAGTTATTGAGTTCTTCGTTAATAGACTAAACAATCTAATCTTATTTATGTGGTTTACATGACTGCATGTCATCGCTGCTCTGTGTCGCGCTCAGCTCTGTTTCTCTGTGATGTGACACGTGTCTGCGGTGCGAGAAGACACGCTGCAGTCGCGCCGCAGGACAGAACGCGCTCAGAAAACACGTCAACTACCTGAAACTCAGACACAAATATCAAAGTTTTAAAGCTCTGCCAAGAAGGTGGAGATAGAAAGACTCGCACTCCTTTCCAGTTGTGTAAAATGCGGAAAACGTTGTGTATGTTGTGGAAACGCGCACAGCTGAAGCCTCCATGGCTTAGATGTAGGGGTGCAAAGATGAAAAAAACTTCACATTCCGTTCATGTTCGATACTTCAGTGTCAAGGTTCGATCATTTTTCTTTACAAATTAGTTTTTTTTTTCATGCCTTTTTTAATGTCTGTGTAAATGCACAGTCCGTATGGGACAGCCTTTGGGCCTGTCAATTAATGACCTCTGTTTTCCCAGATGATCCCACCACCACCATCAGTCTCATACAGGGTACTAGACCCGCTGGCGCTCTGGTGCAGTCACAACAACCTGGAGCCAAATACGCTTAAGATGGTGGAGATGATGGTGACTTAAGGAGACATCCCTTTTCAGCCTTATGTCCACTGTAAAGAGCTTCAGCTTCAGCAGAACATCAGCTCAATTCTCAAAAACGTCAGGTAGCAGATGTTCCTCCAGCCCGTCTTGAGGCAACATAGACTGCAGTTCTATAGCAGACACTGAGTCTGTCTCATGCTCCAGCAGCACTGTGTGTTTTGATGCAACCACCAAGCAGGAAAATTCCAGACTGCAACATTATGAGAACTGCTGAGTGCATCATTAGAGTATGCCCTTTATTGCTTCTATGACTCTGTAGGTCTAGGGACCACTGTCTGGTATAAAGAGCCTTTTTATTTGATCAATTTTTACTTTACTGTAAAAAACAACTGCAGGCAAAAATTCCTTGTATGTGTTCCCACCTGGTGAATAAAGCTAATTCTGATTTAAATTTATCCCAGAAATGTTCCACACCTGCTTCATCCAACTCAGTGTTGGGGAGTTCCAGCTGCTAATGACTAAAATACAAAGCAGAGCATGCAAACTCCACACGGAGTCATGATTCAAACAGGGAAGATTTTAGCTGTGAGACAACAGTGCCATAGCAGTAAAGCTACTGTTGCGATAACCTTACATAACAAATAAAACAAAGATGGTGCCATGATGCATGCAAAACACTCTTGCTTTTATTTTTGGGACAGTCCAGTAAATCAGCAGATTCAGCAGCAAGTTTGTGTTGCAAGGTGAGGACAGGTGTGACCTTGTGAGTAAATCAATATAAAGTTTTCCCAAAAATACAGTCTTTGCTTTTGTGCATGTTTCTGTTTGTCATGTTATTCTTTCATCTATTTATATTCTCCATGGGATTCTCACTCTGCTGCATGTATCAACAACAGTGTCCCAGATGACCCCTGTTTTCTTTTGATTGCAGAAAATCATGCAACTGGCACAGCTGAGTTGCAAAGTCAACTTGCATTTCTTCTTAACTTTACTGCACCCCATGTTGCCACTGCAAACAGTTTTTACTCCTAAGCTGTGATTTAATTTGATCTATAAGCAGTCGATTTCTTAAAATGTTAAGTATCTGATACAAGTTACAACAATAGGAGCAAGTTATAGAAGCTGAACATGAGTGTGGAGATGACATCCTGCCTCTGTGTTGTGGCCACACCAACAGTTGCCAATCAGTGTGCATGTCCTTGTAAAATACTGTATGCCACTGATGTAAATAGGGGATTCTATGTGTGGAGGAGAGAAGTCTGTGGGGAGCTTATTCTCCATTATTCAAGCTGCTATAAATGTCTCCATGCAAAGCTCCTCTTGTTAGTATTTTGGTGGTTAAGCAAATGTAATCCCCTGTGCTCCTGTTAAGCCAGTTGGTTCCAGAAGGATCCTTTTCTTCTTCATGGCGAAGCGTGAACTCAGGGTCATGTTGTTATGTGATGCAGTGAATTGTCAGAGGACTGCTGAAAGTCAGACTACTCAGCCTGAATCTGTCACACTGAAGTTAGGCAAAGTGTATCATTTAATTATCTTCATGCATACAGTTTCTTTTTTAAATTTCTATGTATGTGGATTTTTTTTTTTTTTTTATCATACCTTAAAGAATCTCCTTATCACCTGTATGGCTTGCATGTAAAAAATAAAAACAATCTTAACTACAGTATTTTTGAGGTTTTATGTATCATCTTAATAAGAGACTCACTGAACTCAAGAATAACTAGACCACGCACTTCCTGAATGCCGCACCTATCTGGTGACATAAATAGAAATTTAAAAAAAAACTAACATGTTGTCACCCTTTATTAAGTCCTGGCCATAGATTACAAACACAAAGTAACCAGATATTTCACTTTTGGCCGCACGTTACTAATGCATCAACAACTTACCTAATGTCCACAAAGCCTTTTGTTTTAGTTTCAAACTGAGCACTGTCTGTTGTCCTGTTGCAATAAATCATGTTGTAATCTGTGTAAAATCATAACAGATTGCAGGATACTATTGCAGCTGACCATCTCAGTATATTTTGGGTTTTCTGGTAGCACATATGTCCCCAAAGGGCAACCATAGCGGAAACAGAATTTTTGTGGGATTTATATTTTGGGGAGGAATACCACTGTACTGTTGGATGTTGAGCCAATTGTCCCATCTGCAAAACTCTGACAGGACACTGCATTAAGGGCCGGATCTATCAAAGGTTTGCATGTGTAAAAAACGTGTGCAAAGTCTTTGCACAAGCAAAAACATGTACAAACTGATTTACCATCAGATGGGCAATAAGACTTGCGCCTTTCAAAGCTGAAATATAGCGCATCCTGTCCAGTTAGTATGTCTGCTCTGTGACACACTCCAGCTGCTACAATCCAAGTTAAAATGTGATGTTGACAAAAAGAAGAAATACAAGGACACATTAATACTAGCTTTAGTTCTCATTATACAGTTGCTGAAAATGTTCTGTTTCATTTGTTCATAATATTTAACACACGTGTTAAATAATGGTGTTTGCTGTGTTGATTGTTAATGAATTCGTGAATGAAAACCGAGCATCTTGCCCTTGCTGCTAATGAAAAATTAGCAGCAAGCATTGTCCTTCTCTGAAGTTCCAACCATTTGTGTGCAAAGCTGCATGTGCTTTTCAGGTTTACTAAATATAGACGCAAAAACAGCCATGGCAATCTGTCTCATGTTTGATAAATCACTTTGCGAGAGCTAAATTAATATATTTGCACTTTTTCCTCCCACCGCATGCTTGAATTGCTTGAAAACGCCCCATATTGCATATATATCAGGGCATTTCCAACACATTTGCACCTGTAGCCATTTGTACAATCAATTTTTGTACATCACCCATAAACCATGGTTCAGCCCAAAATGCAAAATTCTAGATTGTACAGGCGAATTACTGCACGCAAATTTGGATCTCAGTAAATCCAGCCATAAGTTTGTTGTTTTGCAGTTTTTAGTTAGGCTAACCTGGTAAACTTGGTTACAACTCCATAAGTCATCTCATATGTTAAAGGTAGAATCTGGAGTTTTCCCCCTGAAAATAAACACTAGACTTTTTGGGCCTCTACTCTCGTGTGGTTGTGAGTTTGTTTGCAACTCCCCTCACCGTCTGTATTTCGCTTTTTTCCTTTGTTTTGGTGTGTTTGGGACATTTCTGGGCAGAGATTTGTGCATATCGCCAGCCAATGATGGAGCTACAGGCATGGGGTTGTGTGGGGATAAACTCAGGACTGGAGCAGTTGCCTGTCACTTGAATTCTCGAAAAAAAAGAAAAAAAAGAAATCAAAGCGGAAGCAACGAAGAAAAGAAAGTACTCAGCAGTAAAAAGAGTTTTAGATTGTGCACTCTCGAAAACCAGGGTTAAAATTGGTTTGGCTTTCACCCGCTTCCGAGCTTTTAAAAGAGAGGCTTGACGCTGAATATGCTGGAGGGCGATGTGGGCATTAGCCCGAGGGGAGGGGGCACTTAGTTTGAATAGCGTTTGGGGGGGGGGGGGGGGGGGGGGGGGGGGGGGGGGGACAAACAGAAACGGAGGGAAACTCTGGATTCTACCTTTAATTCCTTAATGATAATTGCCCATAAATATGAGCTGAACTAACAATGGCCACTCGTTAATCATCTCATCTTTTTGCATCTGTAGTCACAACTTAATAATGTATGTAAACAGGAAAACATCTTGTTATGTGTCGCCATGAGTTAAGTTCTTTTCTGACTGCCACCAGACGGGCTCAGTACCAGGAGACACTGTGTGGGACTGACATCACATCTCTTATTTAGAGCTGAAAGGTCTAAAAAGATTTTATTTTGAGGTTAAAAAAAGCTTCTTGATAAGATTCAATAAGTGTGTTTAGGTTATGTGTTTCTGTCAATGTTTCCATGGTGATGGTATGTGCGCATCTGACTGACTCAGAGCAGGAAAATGTTAACCTATCTATAAGAAAATAAACCACCATGCAAAAAGCTTTCTTTCTTAGACTGACAAACAGTAGATAAGGAGAACAAAAAGAGACAGCAGCTCAAACATATCAGGGAATCAGATTTCATGAAATGTTAAATACAGTTTGTTGCAAACTGTGTATATCTGCGAGGAAGATGAAGATGAGTTTGTCCAGTCTCATGGACAAGTTACCTCACAAGACATCAATAACAACCCTCCTTCTGTTTTGTGAAGCTACAGTAGGAGTGCAACATCAGATGATGAGGAATACGGATATTAATATGAATCTTAAAAAAAAAAAGGACTAATGTAGAATGCTATCAACTCTTAATTGTTGTCATCTTGGAAATTTGATGCTTAACTTTTATTTTTCAGGATTTCCAACTTTTACGCAAAACTGAAAATCTTAGTTTCGTTAAAGTTTTGTGTGAATTGATCACAGATGAACAGTTTCTTCACAACATTTGAAAAATTGATTCCCAACTTTATTTTTGGAAACCTCCACTCACCTTTTCACACCACTGCAATGCTGGTTTCTGCTCATGAGGGAATAACTGTCAAAACAACCTGACATCTGAAAAACATCCAAACTCCGAAAACGCTTCCAAGTGAAAAGATTCATGTTTTCAGTGAACTGCCAACAAGGCTATTACCAGGGTTTGAATCGCAGGGCTGATAAGAGGAGCTCAGCTCGTCTGAAAACACTCATTTGAGACTCAAAGGGGGGGGTTTCTGAAAATAGATCACTATCGGGCTATGCTTGATTTTATTTTTTCATAAGGCTTGATATCAACTCAGTGCATGGAGGATTCATGAAAGATTCTGGCACAGTGTGTGTTCATAAGAGCCAGCGTGTAATTGCTGGTGTGTGGTGCAGTGCTAAAGTGAAACTCGGCTGATGTTCCAGGCTGAAACACAAAGTTGTGGAAGTGGGTCTTGGGACGTTATTGATGGATCATGAATGTGCATTATTACATAATAAATTGTTACTTTATGCCATCAAACATTTTTTTTAAGGTTTAAATGAATTACGTGGTGCTACTTTAAGCTTCCTGTACAATAACGTGCTTCATTTTTCTTTGGTAGTTAGCTTGGCCACATTGTTTAGCGCAATGGCTTTAATTAACTGCTGTTTGCTGTTTCCACCTCATTGTCCACAATAACTTTTTAACACACTTCCACCTGCTTTAAGTAAAGAAGAGGATTAGGGTTACTGACAAATAAAAGAGAATAGAATTCTGAGAAAAAAAGTCAGAATTCTGACTTTTCTGCGAATTCCTGAAGATTTCATTTCAACTACTGAAAAACAGGAAAAAAGTCAGAATTCTGAAAATAAAGAAGTATTCTAAAAAAAAATTCCCCAGAATTTTTCTTTTCTTAGAACTCGTGCTTTTTCAGAAATTGGAAAAAAAAAAAAAAAAAAGAAAGAAAAAAAAACCTCCTGGAAAAAAAATGTCAGAAGTTTGAAATTAAATTCAGAACTGACTTTTTTCAGATGTTGAGAAGAAAAAAAAATCTCCAGAAAAAAATTAACTTTCTGGAAAAAAAAGTCCGAATTTTGACATTAAACTCTAAATTATGACCTTTTCATAATTTAAAATTATGAAAAAGTAATTTCATAATGTCTAGACTTGGAAAAAGAAATTTAAGCGCTGTATGTGAGCCAATGACAGTTTAGGGTAGGTGGGTATGTTAATGTGCCAAAAAACAAGTTCAATGCATATGTTCGGGCAAGTGTCATTTAAATTCTCAGAACTTTTCCTTGCCTGGTCGGAAGTTTTAAGGAAGTTCAAGAAATTCTTTCACTTGTAAAGAATTGTCTTCCGGTGATTAAATCCAAAGCTTTGATTTCTCATTCTTTGTAAACACTGTAGGCCTGTGAGTGTTTTACAAGTGAGAAGGCGGTTTTAGAAGGGCATCTCATCTCATAAACCTACCAAGAGACATCTGCCATTAAGAAAAGAAGCAGTGTCGATGCGTGATGTTCCTTTTTTTCTGTTTCCATCAGTTCTTTTTTTTTTTTTTTTTTTGCTGCAGCCTACAATAACAGGGATGGTTTATCAACTTATAAATATAGAAGGTTACCAAGTACTGACTCATTGGGTTTACCAGTGAATGACTGATTTGCCCAATTAATTTCATTTTTTTCCCCCACTTAATTTTTCAATAATGCCGTTTGCCTCCTCTGTTTATGACAAAGATCATTCAGATTACACATGAACTTTCTCCAGATATTTATCCAAACATTAACTCAACTGATCACATCTGCAATGAAGTGTTTACCCCAAATCAACTGATGGATATCAAAAGTAGCTGAACAATGACAGCCATGGAGAGGGGTCTTATTTTGTTCTGGAATCTGCTGCCAGTCGGTCACTGTGGTATTTTCCTTTATGGGTCAGTGTATTCGTTTGTTTTACCTCTTCAAATTTTGCTCCTGTCAGGGTGGGTGGATGTTGTAGAATATTCTAAAAACAGTGAAAGCCACAAAGAAATATGATGAAAAATAAAGTCGTTGCACCAACAACAGAGGGTCTCTTGGGTCTGGCACACTGTCAGAACCTCAACATTTGACTGACATCTCACACCATTGCTTCTTTTAGTTGTTTTTTTCTAAGGCACAGAACCAGAAAATGCAAACATAGTTTATTCTTTAGTTTAGTTGAAATTTGTGTTTTGGTGTGAAATATCTGGTTAAGTTGGCTTACATTTTTTTTATTTTATTTTATTTTTTTTATCTTTTTTTTTTTTAAAGCAACAATCACATATTCTTGTTAGTGCAAAAATACTTTGATGCTACAACCTGGGTTTGGGTCGGTACCATAACTATATTCAGGCTATTTTGGGTATCTGGTATAACAAATCTTGACAAACAATTATCATAGCAGTGGTTTATTATGAGCCGCATATATTTTACACAAGAAGAAGAAACTGCAATTTAAAACTAATATGACAAATTCATACTGAAAAAGACAATTTCAACCTCCAAAGCAAAAGTAACATGCAGTGACACTAAAGCCAATAAACTAATATCACTTTCCTGTCATTAAAGCATAAATTAATCTAAAGATAATCATGAATTTCCTTTAATCAGTGTGTTATTGGTACATTCTTGAGCCATAAGACAATTTTAGCCTTTTCTTTTCAGCTGCAGTCAAAGCTATTGGGATGCTCTTTTCAGTTGTTAAAGGTCAAACGTAAGACTGATTCGAAGCAGTCAGCTACTTGCAAATGTCTGTACAAGTTCATTTTCTGACATCCAATGCAATCCAACTTTATCTTTAGAGCACTTTAAAATCAACACAGTTGACCAAAGTGCTGCACATAAACTAAAAGATGAAATACAAATTACACAAATAATATAAAACCATAAACAATGAAAAACAATTAAAAAAAAAAAGCCAACTGTCAGAGTAAAAACACCAAAGAGAAAAAAAGAAGTTTTCAACAAAGTTTTAAAAACAGGAAGTGAATTTGCTTGCCTAATATTCAGTGAGAAGTCATTCTGGCGGAGTAACCACTGAAAAGACTCAGTCACCTCTAAACTTCTTTCTAGTTCTGAGCCTGATCTGTTGACCTCAGAGAGCGGGAGGGGAGTAGAGTAGGACACCAGCAGTTCACACAGGTACTAACCATGAAGACATTTAAAAGCAAAAAGAATTTTGAAATCAATATGAAAGTGCACGGAGTCAGTGAAGGGACTGAAGAAAGGGGTTATTCAAATTTACGCGATCCAGTTAAAAGGTGAGCAGCAGCATTCTGGACCATCTGCAGTCGTGCAAGTGAGGTTTTGCTACATTCAGAGTGCAGTGCATTACAGTATTTTTTTTTCCTTTATGTATACATGTAAGTCCCATTGAGTCACTCAGGATCACTCTCTCTTTATGATTTGCCCTGATTACTTGACTTTACAATTGTGTCTCTTGGTTAATGGTCAAGGTGTATGTCTGTCATAAGCTGGGGTTTAATCCCAGGTGGGACTTTTTTTACATGTTGCCGTTTCCCCTCAAAGCAGATAGGTAATTGTTTATTGCCCTGCGCTTTTTTGTAAATAGATTTTTTTCTTTCATTGGAGATGCAGGGTATTTGAGAAATGCAACAATTATATTTCATTTTAATGCCGACAAGAGCGCTTCTCCCCGCTGGATCGCACTTAAGTTAAATAAATAAAAAGGTTGCGACAGAATTACAGATTTGGGGCTTGACATTATAATTGCCAATGAAAAGGGGGCCCTGCAGAAAAAGTTTGGGAACCACTGATTAAGTTGAATTTTATTTGTTGACGGTTCCCGTACATTTTTTTCATGGTGAAATAGTTCTTCCCTCTATTCCTCATCTCAGACTGCAGCTACAATGACAACGGCATATCCGGCTTCCATCAAACAGATAACTGAAACAGCAAAATATCAAAAAACTTCATGCTCACAACAATTTGTTTTCTCAGATCCTTGAACTCTCGCTCCTACTTCACTCTCCGTTATGCATCATTCAAGCGTACTAATACCACTCTGATGCTGCAATGAGATTTCCATTGTTGTGTTTCGGAGTCACTTGCTCTTTTTTCATGCATGACAGACAAAACTAAACAACTAAGAAGCATAGAGAATGATGGAGGGAAGAAGAGAAACACAAATACAGATAGGAATGATTCATCTAATCTAATTTTACACTGAAGATGGGAAAAGAACACCAACTCTGCTGTGTGACAAAGTTTTTGTTCAGTAAAAAGACTGCTTTTCATGTTATTATGTCCATCCTATTACATCCGTTATACATACAGCAACAAAACTTTGTGCAAAACTGACATGTATGAAGAACACACGAGTTCAGAGTGAGAAGTCGATACACTGGTAACGTTCATGTGGGTCCATCTAGTGTATCTTCACCTAAATGTATTCCAGTTTTTGCTCTTCTCAGGTCACTCCTAACCTGCAATGGCGGCATGTATAGGCTTGTAGATGTAAACATAATGCCATTGTCAAACCCATTAAAATTTATTTTATATTCATTTTCAGGCTAAATGTATCTTCTAAGAAAATGGATTTTCATTTGGCACCCCCAAACAACTCGTGTAGGTATTTTTTAAATTTTTTTTTAAATATAGCTTTTAATAAAAATGTTCCATATTCAACCTTTAACTGGTCGTGTTCAAAACAGGAGATCTTAAATTTAGTTTTTACGTCTTTCTGCACATTATCATCTTATTAAAAGTGTGAAAGTTGTTTTCTAACCATCATTTATCAACATTAGTAATGAGCCAACAGCTTTCTGGATTTATTTATAAGTTAGTTTATTTGTTATTGGTTGTGGGCTGATAGTCGGATATTTCAAACAATCTTTATCTTTTATAGCACTTTTTATACATAATGCAGCACAAAGTGCGACACAAAAGAAAAAGGACAAAAAAAAGAAAAGGTTCGAAATATGTTGGAAGCAACTTCCGTAGGTGTTGATTGATGATAGACAGGAATATATTTTTTTTTAAAGATTGTTATTTTATTTTGCTGACATTTTTGTTCACATTATACTGATGCAGCCGTTTCCCAGAGAATCCACAATCATTATGTTTAAAGATTATTGAAAATCCATTCAATCTTTAGCTGAACCTGGTTGAGATAACATCTCCAAGCAGCAAAGTTTTCATCTCTGTCATTATTTCTTAGTCCTGTACGAATTTCTTTCTACCTTAAACACACATAGGATGAATGCTGCTCTAATATTTATCGCTACAGGAGTAGAGGTCTTTATTTTATTACGAATTACACTTTTTTTCATAATACTAAATGTGTTCATAGTTTTAATGGTTTTAAACAGTTACATGGTTGACGTTCATATTCAATGAAGATTAGTGGTGTTCATGATCATACTGTATATGAGCTGGTCTGTCTGTGACTCCTCTGTCGAGCTACTTTTAAAAGAAAGGTGCCCCAAAATTAAAGAGATAACAGCTCTGCATAATTAATGGAGTGATTGCTTTTATTGACTGGGGAGTGTCACGGCCTCTATCTAATGGATGAGGTGCTGAAAGCCCTCAGGTTCTCATTCAGATGTCACCAGAAGATCAAAATATAAACTCATAAATGTCCATAGACATACACAGGGGTTAGACAATGAAACTGAAACACCTGCCATTTTAGTGTGGGAGGTTTTATGGCTGAATTAGACCAGCCTGGTGGCCAATCTTCATTCATTTTCAGCAGAATTAAATGTGCACCTCAGCTCTCCTGTTTCCACCAGAACTGTCCATCAGGAGCTCCACAGGGTGAATATACACAGTCGGGCTGCTAAAGCCAAACCTTTGGTTACTCGTGCCAATGCCAAATGTCTGTTTCAATGGTGCAAGGAGCATAAATCTTGGGCTGTGGACAATGTGAAACATGTATTGTTCTCTGATGAGTCCACCTTTACTGTTTTCCCCACATCCGGGAGAGTTTTCGGTGTAGTGAAGCCTCAAAGAAGCGTACCACCCAGATTGTTGCATGGCCAAAGTGAAGCATGGGGGTGGATCAGTGATGGTTTGGGCTGCCATATCATGGCACTCACTTTGCCCAATACTTGTGCTAGATGGGCGTGTCACTGCCAAGGCCTACCGAACCATTCTGGAGGACCATGTGCATCCAGTGGTTCAAACATTGTATCCTGAAGGCGGTGCAGTGTATCAGGATGATAATGCACAAATACACACAGCAAGACTGGTGAAAGATTGGTTTGATGAACATGAAAGTGAAGTTGAACATCTCCCATGGCCTGCAAAGTCACCAGATCTAAATATTATTGAGCCACTTTGGGGAGTTTTGGAGGAGCGAGTCAAGAAATGTTTTCCTCCACCAGCATCACGTCGTGACCTGGCCACTATCCTGCAAGAGGTATGGCTTAAAATCCCTCTGACCACTGTTCAGGACTTGTATATGTCATTTCCAAGACGAATTGTCGCTGTATTGGCTGCAGAAGGAGGCCCCACACCATACTAATAAATTATTGTGGTCTAAAACCAAGTGTTTCAGTTTCATTGTCTAACCCCTGTAGATGACTCACCATGTTGGTTGTCCATCTTCATGTTTCTGTTAGTCCACGTGCTCATGTGCCTAGCCAAATGTTGGAACAACTTTACCAGCTGGCTGTTTTTTTTAAACCATTCCTGTCTAAATTAGAAGTGACGATTAATGGAAGATGTATTTCTACAGTGATGGGAGCTGCAGTGATACGTTGTGCAGACAAAGGAGCCCATAATAACAGCATATGGGACTTAAAAGGGACTCTCAAGAAGTTTGCTTTTTCTAGACAAGGCAGTCTTCACAATGAGCCGTTGCTTTGTGAAACTGTCAAATGTCTGTCTCATATTTACATGCTTGACATATAAAACCATCACATCGTTCAAAGCTGGTTATTGCTTCTGCTCTGTCACTGTGCTGTCACATCAAATACCATGTCAAGGAATATAAAAGTAATAAATATCCATCTGCGGCTCCATCTTTTCACTTGTGAGGGAGAAGAAACAAAGCCGGGAGTCTGAACAAGCCTTTATATGTAAAATAGACAATAATTGATTCAAATAAAAAAATTGAATCATATACACGTTTACACATATTTGACCTCTGTAACAAAGCTTTGGTGGGGTTTTTTTCACCCTCAGACCTGACTACAGTATAGCTCTTTGTATATTAATTTCCTGTCAGAAAACTGATGATGTTACACATGAGCAAAATATCTGAGCTTTAAATGAGGTTTAAAGAGTCATAAAACACTGCAAATAAAATACATTCTCATACTGTATATCAAAACCAAAGGATACAAAATACTCATGTCTTTTTTGTGTGTATATGTGCAGAACTAGTCAAACGTTTGCACACACGTAGTGATTAAACTCTTGGCTGGTGCTGTATACTTGTATTGTGAATGAAGACTGTATGTGTTTGGTGACATCCTCAAATCTGTATCATGCATGTGGCTGTTTGTGGTTTCTCCAAGGGTGCAGCTTGGATTTCATCATTGTTAATGTCATAAAAGTTTCCAACAGAGGTCCCTGACAAACTTTTGAACTCATGACAGTTGTTTACAATATCACAAAATTTAGACAAGCAGAAGTCTAAAATGCAAAATATTCTATTCAGAGACTGACGTCAAGATTTTTCCTTTCTTTCTTTTTTCATCTGTACTGAAAGCAGGGTCACTTACTGAATGATTCTTGTAAAATTATGAGTTGAAAACATCTGTTGGTTTAATTGTTTCATGTCATTATCCAGACAAGCAGGCAGTGTGTCTGGATAAAAGTCACATTTACATTATCATCACTATTACAGACACATTCTTGAGACACACAATACAAGACATCCAGTACATAAATGAATAAACTTAAATAATGAAGGGAAATGTGTCTATTTATGGCTATTTGCCAACACAGTGATAAGTGTTGTTACACAGTAGATCATCATCATCCTCATACTGATTTGCAGTCTTGATTAAACACCTTCGATATCTATCATGCATCATGTACTTTTGAGAGAAGTCAGAGAGAAATTGCATAAAAATAGCAAAACATCTGTGTACATGCACCAACATGAGTCCAAAACTAAACAGCCATCATGTTGAGCCTCTTTCCACACATAGACAGACTTGTTTGCTTTTTATGATTAATATGAAATGGCTTTTTAATTGAGCTTTTCCCAGTGGTGATGGTACATACCAAATCAGCCTTTTTATTCATTGTGTGGTTTTTCATTTCTGGAATTGCAAAAATGTAAAAAAAAAAAAATGAAAAATGAAAACACGAATAAAAAAGAATAAAATAAATAAATAAATAAATAAATAAATAAATAAAAGGAAGTAATCCAATATTTTAAAGAACTTTCCAATTGAAATTCATGTTGCTCCAAATATCCCTTAATATGACATATAATACCCAGGCAATGATTTGTAATGGTATTCTGTCAACTAATGGTGTGTGAATGAAGAAGCCAAACAGAGGCTAATGAGTTGGTGATGAAGACAAATAAACCAAATATGCTGTTTTAGCAGGAAATCTAGGAAACAGAACCAAGCTAAGCATTAGATTAGTCAACACGACACTGGTCTGGCAAAGAACAGTGAAAACTGAGTAGTATATAGATGTGGAGAGGATGCTGGTTAGTGAGGAGTACAGGGAATACTCATGGTAGGTCAGACATAAAACAAAACCACACACTCTGACACAGGAAAGAACTAATATTGTTCTAAATTAACAGGAACTGAGGCTTCATAACCAAAATATAAATCACAAACCAAGGCTCCAACCCCACCATACATAATCTGTTTACATATTCTAAGGTGAAAAAAACAAAATAAACAAACAAAAAACAAAAACATTCTGGTTATACAGTAATGTTCACTGCTGCATCCCATTGGATGTATGCCAAAGGGCGACTCAATGAAATAGCTTCAGAAGGAGTCAATGTGATATTTTACCGGTGAGTAAATGCACGTATAAACTCCTAGAAATAAGGTCCAGGTTGAAAAAAAGAAAGTTATCCTTCAAGAATGTGAGTGGGCAGTGACCCGTGCGAGGCGTACTCTTTCTCTCAGCGGTTCCACACAAGAAAATTCATTCAAAAATCCTAAAGATTTTAATTAAAAATGCTATTATAGTCATATTTCTTTCTTTTACATTTCAGTCAATTTCATGTTCAAATTGGAAAAAAGAATCAACTGTGGGTGGATGTGTGAGCATGCCCATTTTCTTTTTTTGGGGGGGGGGGGGGGGGGGGGGGGCTGCATAAACTTGATGTGTGTATTAACTGGTGACCTGCTGAAAATCAGCCAAAGCCTTGTGGCAGAACCCCCACCAATCAGTATCTGTTGTTCAGAATTGAATGTGAAACCCATCAAAGCCCACTATTGAAATAGCAGCCAATCACACCATGCATGTTGTACAAAATGACGGCCAGATGACTCAGTTGGAGTCTCTAAATCAGAAACCATAGCAAGAAACGTTTTTTTTACAGAATGATACCAACCAATAAACTACAGACTTCTGATTATTTCTCATCCAAATGTTATTTTTGTTGATGAATGCCCTGCAGAACAAGTTTGGGAACTGCTGCATTAGAAGATGCTACATTGTGATCATAAAGGAATGGACATGGCCAGCAATGACACTAAAGTAGGGTGTAATGTCATACCATGGCCTCTGTCGTAGGGCTGAAAGAAAGCCAAAAAATATCCTCCACACCATTACATCATCACTGCCAGTCTGAATGTTGCAGCTGTAATAGAGACTTAGCAGACCAGGCTACATTTTTCCATCTTCTACTGTCCAGATTTGGTGAGTCTGTGAATTGCAGCCTCAGTTTCCTGTTCTTAGCTGACAGCAGTGGCACCCAGTGTGGTCTTCTGCTGCTGTAGCCCATCTGCTCTCTGGCTAAGTGAGAGGAGGTCATTATTTGCATCTCAATTGTATTTCTGTCTCACATTACAAGTGATGCATGCTTCAGGGGAAAAAAGGGGAAAAGTGCTATTAGCTGCTGCATTTGCACATACTACCATGAGTGCACGCATTTCAAATTAATATAAATGAAACTGAGAAAACTCTTCATACACAAATGAAATTGTAAGAATTTCACAATTAATGCATTGGCTTTATTCAATTAGTCAGTGTGTTTGGAAACAGTAAAACCAAGTGAATCATCTGGAACAAGCAGATCGTTGTTTTCTGAATCAATACAGCTCAGTTTAGAAGACTTGCATAGAATTGATTGCTGGCAGTCAATGCACAGATGATGGTTAGATTTCTGCTGACTTCATGTCATTCTGACAAGAGCAACAACAGCTTGGCAGGAAAATGAGATCAAAAAGGTTACAGATCTCAGAGCCTGGCAACGCAGACGCCATTTTTCCAAACCGGGATGTTGAGGCACAAAGTGAAACGTTCATCTGTTCCTGTCATAATGCAAATATTTTGGTTTAAATTGGTCACCAGAAATAAACTGCCATACAAAATCTTTGCATTTGTTGTTTAGTTGTAAGAATGATAAATTGTTGGTCTTGTAATCTGATTGGTTCTCCAGTGCCCCCCCCCCTCCAAAAAAAAAAAAAAAAAAAACAAATCAACCATTTTTCATTTAATTTTCATTTCTTTATTTTATTTCAAGCATGTATAGCATCGTCTTTCAGTGAGTACCATGGCACAGTATTTCATCCTGTCACATGCCTGAAAAGTAGAGGGAAGGAGAAGAAAACTCACTGTAAGCCCACCCCATTTCTCATAAACACCTAAACATAATGAAGGTTCAAGCACTCATTCTTCCCGTAGACCTCAAGAATAAGGTAAAAAAAAAAAAAAAAAAAGACAATCAGGCAAAACAAACAAAATCCAGCATGAAAATAAAACTCTTTTGAAGACAACTGTGAATCGAATTATTCAAAATCAAAAAGTACAATATATGTAACCAAGAGCCGATGATAAGCGGCACCGTGCAAAACTGATAACTGACAGAATCAGAACTATGCAGTGATGCCAGTAACTTTGCTATTTAGTTATCTGATTGCAGTAATCTGATTACTTTCCCAAGTAAAAGTAACCCAACTAGTCATTATTTTTTCCTGTATTCAGATTGCATTCTCTTTTATAATGACCTAAGTTACTTTTATGCATTCCTCCCAGTATGGCAGGGCAATGCTTTCCACCAAAGTAAGGATGAATTTAAGACCTTAATGTACTTCATGTACTGCATGTTTCATCATGACCATGTTTCTGCAGGACAGAGTATTATTTTACTGAACCCACCTTCTCACTCACGGTGCTGAATAGACTTCCTACAATGTGACTTTTATCCACGGAAACCTGACTGCTCAATAAAAGTTAATATAAACATGAATCTTTCACTGCATATTAGAAAAATTAGTCCTGAATAGCACTGGAAATAAAACCTCATTCTTTGACCTGGTGCATGCTGGGAGCTCTGCCTTAACACCATTAATCTCTAGGCTGTGTCCGAATGTCCTCCCTACTCCCTAACCCCTCATTCACTACATAGGGCTGCACTGCATAGCAGACTATCTAGTGCACTCATTCTGCCTGTGATTCGGACACTAAGCTGACTACTTTTTCCCCGCCGCAAATCATGTGATCACCAGCTGTCACCGTGGCAACCACAGCGGCACTCACGACGCACGAAAAGATTTAATTCCAAATCAAATCTGTAAGTTTAAATGAAGGTATTTTATTTACTTATGTTGTGTTTAATCTCTTTTCTGTCGTTTTTTCTCTCCTTTTTTTCTGCCGCTCGATATGTTCAACACCTCACGCCATTCAGCTCTCCTGACCGCAATGCATTGTGGTCTATATTGTCCCGTCTAGGGACCATCGAAGCTCACTAGTTTTCAAGATGCATTGTGGGTAACTTTGAGTGCACTACTTTTTTCTTTCTAGACATTCGGACACCCCTACAAAATGGCGTGATCCCTATATAGGGCCCTATGTAGGGAATAGGGTGGACTTTCGGACACAGCCCTAGTTTCCCCAAACCAGTAATCATATTATAGATTTGTCCAAGCGTTTGTGTGTTGCCATTTTATTATTTTCCACATATGTAGACATAATGCATTATTTGTTTATTTTTTGTCATTTTTATTTAACTAATAAATGAACTAGTAATCTAACTTAGTTACTTTAAAACTTAGGTGATGAGTAAAGTAACTAATTTCCTTTTTTAAGTAATAGGTAATCAGATTACTTTTCCAAATAATCTGTGGTAACTATCGAACCATGATAGACAACATATGACATATCAGCAAATGAGCATGACATGTTCTGCAAAGCAGAGAAAGACATTTTTAAATCTCCAGGGTTTTTCTTTTAAAGCTTGAAATGCACATTTCTTTTCCTACTGCGGCAGTCAGTCTTACCACCATCCAGCTGTGTCTAAATCATTTAGCCAGCCAGTCATTCCTTCATGAAGGTAAACAATTAGTGGACCAGTCAGCTGTTCAGGCAATCACTCAGCCAAACAGTCGCCATAGATAGTCGACCAAGCAGACAGTCAATTACACAGTGACGCTCAGGGCCACGTTGTGTAACTATATGTGCCTGGATGTAGTCATTCTATAGATATTCCGTTTAATTTAGCATGACCAGCAAACTCTGTGTCTGACCAGCTGGAAAGCACTGCCAGCGACATATTCATATACATACGTTTTAAAGGTCAGCTGTCATTTGTTTCAGACTGGCTGTGCGAGGCCAGACTGCACCAGTCTGATGGAGAGTGAACTGAAAACACAAAGAGACACCAGACACATTGTTTTGAATTGCAATTATATGTTGTGGCTTTGAAAGCTACCTGGCATGTCAAGGGCAATGCGGGATTTCTACTCAGGCAAAAATCGTAGGAAATGACTTTCACCTGATGCGCTAGGTGTAAATCAGTGGTCGATTAAATTGCTGGAATGAAACCAGCAGGGCTCTGAGTTCTGAGGAAACAGGATTGAAGACAAGCGAGTTCACATTAGTTCAGGGAAGCAAGGCAGCGTGTACGGCAGCCAAATTGGTCTTTTATTAAACAGTGGTTACAGTCTGCCAGCATCATTTCTGCTGGGATGGGAATGGTGCTGTTTGTGTCACTGTGGTTGACATAAAACTGGTCGTCATCTACAGCACAACCGGAGCTGAGCTTAAAATGCCAGGTCCTGTTCTTTAGCTTCTTTTGCTTGTATCAGCAAATGATGATGACAGTTAAATATAAAGCACCTGGAAAGAGATGTCTATCTATCAACAAATCAAACTGTTTCAAAAACATAATGCGCTTGTCATAGTGTTGGTAAATTTTAATATTTTATTCATTCATGTAGTTATTCATTTTGCATTTGTTTTGCATTTCTTGATCCTTCAAAAAAGTTCTTTTTGAGGGGTTTTCACTTTTACAATTTTGCATTATAAACGCTATTTGGTCAAATGTAAAATCCTACTGAACACAAACCATGTGTCCTGTTGAAATATATTTAATGTTCAAAAGGAAATACATTTTATGTTCAACAGCTTAAATAAAAAAAAAAGTATGACTATTTCTGAGCTGCCATAAAAACAAAAGATGCACAATTCATGCTCGTCTTTGCAGAATTTAACAAAGCCAAGAATTTTGCTGGTATAGAGCCAGTTATACTGTACAATATTCATTGAAGCGCTAACAAAAACAGAAAGAAAAATGCCATTTGTAAGCGTAAATAATACATTATGATAATTAATGACAGTCATATACATGTACTGAATTACTTCAGTTTTAAGTCCTGAGGTAAGTCACTGAAAGCACCAGTTCAATCACACTGAGCTCTTAATTAATTAACCCCCTTGAATCACACTGCAAAGCACATGGAACCCTTTGGTAAAGTCTTCTTTTTATGTGCAGTGAAGCTACCCATTTCTATTTCAACACAGAAAACAGTTGAACTTCAGTGGCATATTCAAATTCTATAAAGAAACACATAAGACGTTTCAGTGGATATTTAAACTCTATAAAACCTATTGACATCTGACAACAGAACTAACAATATCTGAAAAGATTGTCAGACACTGAAATATTGACTCCAGAGTATTGATAAACTCATCCCCAGCATAAAACACCAAACTTCAAAGAAGCTTGTCTTGCATATAGGCTACCACCGGGCATTATTTTTGTTAACAGTTCTCGTTTACTTCTGGTTTTGGTTTCTCTTTAGGTGAAGGTTAAATATTTAATCATATTGTACTTTAAAACAGTTATTCTTATAAACTACCAGGTTAATCTCCTTTTCCCCACCATACAGTGATTGGATAAGTGTATACAATCATAAAAAAGGTTGTAGTCCGGTAGTTAGAGAGTGATTGGCTTAATATGTGTGGCACACAACAAACATCTTCTAGCTCTAAAAGATGGAAAGAATTTGGGTGGAAACCCCTTATTAGATTTTTTGTAACCCCTCATATCTCAAATAAAAATCAAGGGCAAATTTATATTTTATTATATGCACCGTGGGTTTGAGTGGACTGTAATTTCATCTGTGTTGTATGTCTAACATGGGGCACATTAGACAATAAAGTTGACTTTGATTTTGAAACAAACAATGTTGGAGACAGTGTGGCCACTCATATGCCAATCACTCCCATGTTTTTTGGACTTGCTTACATCTAAAATCATTCTGGGACAGCGTGTTCAAAATAATAAACAACATTATGGTTTATAAACCATCCGGCGGACCCTAACATTTTTCCATTGGGCCTAGTAATTGGATCCAAAAAGGCCATAACCAAGACTTGGCTCAAAAGGGATCCTCCCCAGGCCATTCAATGGCTAGGCATTATTTAGGTCATATATTCAATGGAGAGATTGACCTTTTTTCTTTGACTTAAAGGACATGTGTTTGTAAAACATTCCTCTAAATGGCATGAATACAAGCAAAGAGAAACTTGAAAACACATTCTTTAAAAATGTCCTCATTTGCATAGTTGTACCAGTCCCCCAGTTTGTTTGTTTTGTTACCTGTACTTTACTTTTGTCTATCTACTAAAATGAAAAAGCATAAATAGAGTATATAAAAAAGATATGTTATAGTCCTAGTATAGAACCTTGGGGAACACCTTAGGAGTCTGTGATATAAAGGAAGCACCAAGTTCAGTTTTGTGGGTTTTTGGCAAACTTCCCCTTGAAATTGGCATTTTCTTGTAAAATATCAACTTCAACAAACACATCAAAACAACTAGAAGAACTGCACAATACTTATTTTATATCCAGTACTTAAATATTGTCATTAATAATGCTGACTTGTTGTTTTAGTCATGCAGGGGTTAGATGCCATTTGTATTTTACACAATTAAAATGTTCACCAAAATTCCAAGGCTTTTTGGAATTTTGTCTGCTACTGGAACAGCTTCAAAATCTTTAATCCCATCCAGTCCTCAGTGCACTTTGTCTCCCTGATTGTTTTTTTGCTTGGCATGCCTTTCCTTTCAACTGCTTAGTATTCTCTGCCATGTCTCCCTCTGTGAATCATAAAGATCAAAAAATGAATGTTGCCCTTTATTTCAGACATCTGGACTGAAGAGGTGAACCATGCGGCAACATGGCCGGTGTGTTTGGGACTTAGAGATATGGTGCAAAGTTAAAATGAGCCACTTTAAAATGCTGTTATACCAGCAATCTGCGACCTACACTCTGACATTCAAGCAGACTATACAGTCACAAATGGAAAGCTGAAAAGAGCAAAGTGAAACAGAAAGGTGACCAGTAATTGTTTGCCCTTTATGTTGGCAGTCAGGTTGAAACAGTGGACAAAGACGAGCTTACCCTGACTGAGGAAAAGTTAAGTCTGATACTGCTTGAAAGACCCCTGTGAGTGATAGTCAAAGTGTCAGAGGACCTGCAGTGCTTTGTGTCTTTTTAAAGAGCTCATTTATTTAAAATATCCTGCATACAATGTGTCAATGACTTATAGAGTAAATTGCAATGTGTCAATTATCCAACTGAGTATTTACCTGTTGAAAACATTCACTTCTATATGTTTCTTAGATCCAACAATTCATCCGCTGTTTTCTCTAGAGTTCTTCTAAGCAGAGATTTTTGTCTTCTTTTGTTTTAATAACAATGAATTACATACATGTAATCACCACGGCTTAGAAATGTGTCATCACAGGGCTTCTGGGTGGATGCATAACGAGTTTATCAGGACTGCAGAACGAAAAAGCCGATTAAAGTAATTCACATCTTAATTCTACATTAATGGAGGTTGTGCAGGGAGACTGGATATGATTGCAAAGAGTCCAGAGGCTCGAGACCCATGGGGAGGTGAGGATGTTATAATCAGACTCTATTGTTCCCTTACACAATCACAAGCATACAAGCAGGGCAATTTAAGCAACCAAGCATAATCAGTTCAGGTCTGACGCAACATGACCACTCTGCTGATTTTTCTTAAAAGTTTCTCAGCTGAACTCAGAACTTTCATTTCTATTTTTCTCAGTATTATGCTTCTTAGCCTTTTTTCTTCAACACAACTGGGCGAAATACATTTATAAAACTTTACTAGTGTGCAGATGAAATCAGAAGGAATGTTAACTTTCATGTCAGACATGTTCCACCCCACAATATCTTTCATGCACAAACCTAAAAATTCCAAATGTAGTTGGAACACAGTAAAAATGTAAGTAAAACAAAGAACATAACAATTTGCGAATCCCTTTCAACCTATATTCACATGTATACACTTCAAAGATAGATTTCATGATGGAACTTATGAAAAATCAATTATTTTTTGCAAATATTGACTCATTTTGAATTTGATACCTACAAAATGCTCTAAGACAAGCCGGGACAAGGGCACAGTTACCACTCTGTTACATCACATCTCCTTCTAACCCTCAGTATTTAGGAACTGATGACTTTGTTGAAGCTTTGTAGGGGGAATTCTTTCCCATTCTTGCTTGCTGTATGAATTCAGTTTTTCAGTAGTCCTGGGTCTCTGTTGTTGCATTTTGCACTTCATAATGCCCCACAGGAAAATGTGCTGCTCATTTGTGGCACAATCTCATCTCTGAAATCAGTTTGAGATTATAATGGTATCATTCTGTAATAATTTGTTTCCGAATTATTTCTCCTAAGGGTTCCTCAGGAGTAAGAGGTGAACTCAAACTCCCAAAGACATAATTGAGATCACAGGTAAACAAATGACAGACAGGTCTGGACAGAAGGTCCAGACCAGTTTAGTATTACTACAGTCATGCTGTTGTAACCCATGCAAAATGTGAGTCCCTGAAAATATGTTTCTTGAAAAATAGCATGTTGCTTTAGAACTAGAAGGCCTTTTCAATTGTACACTTTTAGAGACAGGTTGCAGTTGCTTCCCTGCTCCAGCATTACTCATTCAAATGAAGTGGATTCAACAGCTTGTCAATATTTCCATGACTCAAAGATTTAAGTTGGATGTTTTTATGCAGAAAAAATCTAAAGATGTGTTACTGTTATTTGTAATATAACACTGTTAATACGAAGGATATCCCAATAGTACAACTGCCTACGAATACCTGTTTGGTAAAAAAAAAAAAAAGGCGGAGAATCTGGGATTCACGACAAGCTAAAGTTGGTGCGCGTTCACACATCACTTGCACCACATTTCAGGTCGACACAAGCCACTCCGAAACCACCCTGTACAGCCGGTCAGAGAGCGGGCAAGTTAGGTCAACTATGAGCGCGAGTGGCGTGTTCACACCAGTCATGCCGGCGTGTTCGGTACCAAAACCCAGATAGGTCGACCTAAATGGGTGCTGTGTGAAAACAACCTTAGGGTGCATTCACTCTCTGGCTGTTTGGGCCACTTCAAATGGACCGTGGTCCGATTCCATGGATAGTCCGCTTCGTTTGGGGCAGTCTGAACAACAACCCTACTCTGGTGCGCACCAAAGAAGTGGACTTTGGTCCGCCTGAAAGCCGGGGATTGGTTCACTTGCAAATGGACTATCGGACTATCCAGCACATAGACACCCAGCGCACCTGATGGAAGTGACCCAAGAGTACTGTATAGACACCAAGAGGCGACACAGCTATGTTTTTGGAAACACTTGTCCGCCATTTTGGACTGAAACAGACATCATTCTTGATATATGGGTATGAGTGGACAAGTCTATATTCGCAGTAATTAATAGTTGTTTTTTTTTTCTATTCTCAATAATAGTTGTTAGAGCCATGTGATTGATCTTAGATTATTTTATTTTTAAGTTAAACGAGGACCCCTGCTGGTCTTCGTGTGAGATGTGGAGCTTTTGAAGGGTCATTGGGCTTACCTGATTGCAATAGGTAAGTGGAGAAAATGACTTATTTGAATTCGTGGATTAGTGCACCTTGTAGACGCCATCAGGCATTATGAATTTTCAATTGCATTGCATTGGATTAAATGTTTTTTGTTTCAAGTGTTAAACCGTGCCTTAGATTACTCATTTGATTTGGAAAGCTTCTTTAAGAAAACTTTCAGCATCTACCTGGAAGTGGCATACAAGAAGACATTACAATATTTATGAAAATGATTGGTTAGGCCAATATTTTGTTATTTAACTTGTATTATTTTTTAAATAGTTTAATATATTAACATTATATTCATATAAATATTAACATAAAAAATGTTATCATTTGATTAAAAGAAAATTATGACACATTTTATAATATAATTATAATATTGGCTACTTGAACTGTATTATATCTCCACGAGGATCAGTGAAGATTATTAAAAACAGCCTATTATGATAGTTTGGAATGGTTTCTGAATAAAAAAATAATTCAGTTGAACCGCTGGTGGTGAGAATGGATGTAATTACCTTCCTCTTAGTAGGTTTGCTATGTGTTAATGGGTTTTAACAATAAGTAAGAAGTTTTAAGCTTTTTAAAATGATGTTGTTGTGTTTTATTAGGTCTGTACAATAACGATAAACTGCTCACTTCAGTCCAAAATGGCAGATGCGCATGGGGGAGCAAAATGGCAGATGCGCATGGGGGAGATGTTGCAATGGTGCGTTCTATGGGTGTCACCTCTTGCTGTTTTATACTCTTTGAGTGACCTTTGTTGCCCGTAATAAAGCAGAAGAAGAAGAAGTAGAAGGAAGTGGTAGATTATCCTTTGGGTTGGATGAAAAACAAAGCAAACTGTGCATGTTTGAAGAAGCTGAAATCAAAACAACACCAAAACAACAGGAAAATGTGTAGACAGAGATGAAGTAGCTTAATAATAAGAAGCAGACAGATTTCAACTTTAATCATGGAGTCTGTTTTTTCTTCTTCCGGCTTTTCCATCATTGTTTAGTGGTTAAATGGGGAGCGTCGCCCCCTAGTAAGCAGTTGTTGTAACTACAGTGGTTTAACCAGGCAGTTTGGCTCGCTTTAGTTAATGCAGTTTGAACGTAAACCGAAGCAAAGAAAGGTGGAAAGTTTTCCTGAAATCCTCGCCCATCAGACCGAGACCCTGGACTATCCTGCTATGAATGCAACCTTAAAGTGACTTTTTTTCCCTACCTTTTGGATGAAATTATAATCACACACACCTACACTCAAGAAATCACAGATAAAAGAAAAGCCATGTTATATTCAGTGTTTGTGCTTAGAGAGATGCACTAAGCTTAGTTATCTCCTGTATACTCATAGATCATGTTTTTTGTATTTCATCACAGAAAACAAAAAGAAGAAAGAAATTCAAGGCCCTTTTTCTTCTCTTTTATACAAAGCACAAGGTTGCAGGTATTTCAGAGTAACTGCCTGTGAAGAAAATCGTATTTGAAAAGATTTTTTTTTTTTTTTATCTGTGTGTTTTGTGACATTCCTTCATGGCCTTGTCTATTAGTGGCCAAGACAAAACAGCCATGGCTACTGCTGCACAAGGAAGCTGCATCACTGGCTGTAGATGCTTTTTTTTTTTTTTTACAAAAGAGAAACATTGCTACTGACAAAAAGAAAAATTGACCAACTGAGGAAACCAGCTTTTAGACTATGTTTGATTGCTCACACCAAAAAGTCCACAGAACAAAAATAACTGACGTTTAAATGTTCATGAATGAGCAAGTAGCATTTTTGATATTTTCATTGTACATGTAGTTAATTTTTTGTTTAATATTCAGGCTGAATACACTTGGTGTATTAATGTGGATCATTACCCATCTTTTTTATTAATAAGGGAGGCATGTACTCAAGCTAATGAGGGGAGCAAGAATCAAACTGTCTGAAGCAAATCAATAAGTATGTGGTTTGCGCATACCCGCTACACATCCAGAGGATATTAAACAGATTCACAGCTCACCTGTTTTCAACAAAGACAAGATTTTTCCTCACATATTAAAGATTTGCAATATTACAATAATAGCATGTAACAACTGTAATATAAAGGATTACCTTTGATTTCCTTGATAGAAGGAGAACAGACAAGCAAATGTAGGCTTTGATTCATTTCAAACTCCATTTCAGACTTCTCTGGACTCTGCTTCACTGTGATTCACAACTCTACAGGAAAGTTGTGCATTTTTGTAATCAGCTGCCGGCTGACATGTAGGTCAGGTGTGTGAAAACCTCCCAGCAGCCAGAGATGGAGTTATCTCAAAACCCAGACTTCCCTGCTGGGGGGTAGTGAATATTTAGCCCCTCTAAAGTTCTTTAAGAATAAGTGGAGTTTTCAACAAAAGAAAGCCACGGGGTATAGAGAGGCCTCCGAGCTGAGAGATGGATATTGTCTTTGCAGTGCTCCAGAGCTAATTTCTCCCACATTGTCCTGGAAAAGGAGACACACTGCTGGGGGCTTTTCATTGTTGCTGGATCTCACCATTGATTTGGGGTATGAGATCTTTACACCACTTCATTACAAGGCTTGTTTTTTCTCCCTGCACTCTGAAATAACATACCAAAGATAAATGGAGTATGCATTCAGAAGTATAAGGGACATATGGATCACCGCGAACATCCGGGAATTTTCGCCAAGTTGTCACATCCGGTTAGGTAGGAGGTGAAAACATCGCTTCGTTGCATAGGGGAGCCACTGAATTAACTGCTTCATTACTCGTCAATCTTCGTTTATTCTACTTTTGAAATACCGAGAAGTCCCACTGTGTATGGCTGCCATAAAC